>OY970821.1:61850033-63088425 GCA_963853835.1 Calendula officinalis | reverse complement strand
GAGAACAATTGAAGGGAGACAAAGAAGAGCTAAATTGTTAGAAGAACAAAATAAGAAGAATGAAGAACAGAAGAAACTTGATTAATTACAAATGAATTAACAAGTTTAGGGGGAGATTGTTGGGATATGAAATAGATAAACATTCTATTACTGATGCTGCAATTGGTACTGATCAATGAATATTGAATTTAGTACTGATGGGGCAGAAAAGCAATATACTACTGATGCTAATCTTGGAAGTTAATACTGATGATGTAACACCTCAAATTTTTAATACACAATATTTCCGTAAAACCCTTTTAAATTTAAATCATTTAGAGTATTGTCCCAAAATATGGATTTACAAAAACCTTGGTATAAAATAAAAGTCACTAGTGGTGTTACAAAATATATCATAACCAAAGCCTAACGTAAATCCACCTTGCTATCTCTACTAAACCCGTGCACCTTCACTAGGAAACGCACCTAATCCTTAGCTCCCGAACCTGAGTACATAGCATCACAAACAAACGTAGTACGTAAGACAAAATTGTCTCGTGAGATACATGGGTTTGAGACCCGACATTAATATATAAATGATTCCACATACTAAATATATATAGACATATATATTTATATACTATATACTATAGTTACCTCCGCGGTAACCCTAACACATTCATATACATCGATCACCTCCTCGGTGATCCCATCACATTCATTCATAGCCTAATCGACCCGTCAAGTTATTCGGAATGCCTCCAAACCAACGAGACCCCATTTTTGTCCTACTAACCAGAATGCCTCCAGTTCAATAGAACCCCCTTTGTCACCTTGTCCAAGCAAGGTGACCCATCTTATCTCACTAATCGGAACGCCTCCAATTCAGTAAGATCCAACGTCGTGTTGGGTGATCGGAATGCCTCTAATCCATCAGTTTTAAGATACCATGATAATCCAGAATGCCTCCGAATCTATCACGTACATGTCCTATTTCAATCTACCCGTCATAACTATTTCATGTGACTATATGTCACATCCATCATCAATGCCATAAGGCCATCATACAAAGTGTCCATATACTAGTCTCACTTAGTATTCACAAAATCAAGCAACTAGTTAATATAAAGAAATTTAATAACTAGTTTATCATTAATAGTCACATATTAAAAATATTTCTTTACCGCTATGTACCCAGTTTTAAAGTTCACATGTACTCACCTTAGAAATAAAATGCTCCAACCGTATTCCTTACGTCAATCTCCTTGCTTCACGATTCGGTCAACCTTCTAAGATCTCACCAAATGCCTAAAACAATAATCATAAGATTATCAACATCACATACTACTACTATTGTGTTCATCTATCTCTAGATAACACTTATTAACACATTTCCCCCAAATATGGTGATTTACCAAACCCTAGGTTTAACCAACCCTTAAGATTCTTACAAAATCATAATCATACACTTGTTTCCTTTGATAATACACCATCTATTAAGTGTATCCATAATTTATATCACCATAATCCATAACCCCATGAACTAGGGTTTCAAACCCTTACATCCAAACACATAGATCTTAAGCTACAAAGATCAAAGAGTGAAGATATACCTTTAATCTTCAACTAGGAGTGAAATCTACCAAAGATTTGTGAAGGATTCGACCCCAATCAGCCTCCAAGCTCAGAAATCGCCAAAGAAGAAGCTAGGGTTTCGATATGGCATCAAATGAGCCAAAACCCGACTTAAAGCTGCTCGACCATAGTTCACGACGCGAACTAAGTTCGCGTCGCTAACTTTCCCTTGCACGCGAACTTCGCGATCGGTAACAAGTCGTGATCTCCAATCGCCAGATACAACAATCCCTGGAGGGAGTTCACGATCGTGAACTATAGTTCACGCCGTGAACTTCCCTTGTACAGCAGGGCTGCACTTTTCGGTCTAGGTCTCGACCCGGTTTCACCCATAACTTTCTCATACGGTCTCCAAACGACACGAAACCAATTCCTACGTTCTTTAAACGATTTATCCATAATTATCATATTTTTGCACAATTTATTAAATACCAAATTTCGGGTCGTTACAGATGATACTTACTACTGACGATCAACAATTACTACTGATTCTATTTATGGTGCTGATCGAGTCCGAGATTCTAGCTTAGTTTGTTATAGAATGTATATCTTTATGTATATTGATTGTAATCGAATCCTAGAATAACTAGGTTAATAATTTTAGACTTCAAGGACTAGTATATATAGTTCCTTACGAATTGTAAACGTACGTGTGTATTGATCGATCAAATTAATATACATTGAAGCTTTTTGTGATTACTGTGTTCTTATTCTTATTCGTATTCATTAACAGTATTCATTGTTCTTAATCAATTAACATAAGTGTTGATCCGCTGCAACTTCTTATTGTTAGTAGATCTTAGATTAATTAATCTGTCTGGATTAATCGATCCTGACATCTACGAATAAGATTGCAGGTTTTTTGGTACAACCATGGTACAGTCATATCGTACCGAGGTCGTGATGCACAACTGAACTTTTCTTACTCCCTTATTACTATAATAACTATTGCAACCTTTATTTAATATAAATTGCTTTCTTTAAGTTTTCAATGGTAATGATTTTAATTATGAGTAATTTTAATTAGGAGTGATATATTAGCGACGAAAATTTTAAGCTATGATGACGATGCTATGTCAATGACATGACGCCAGGATAGACTTTCAGACGACATGTCGTCGCGATAGGTTGAAAAATTTTAATCGTTATACGGTAATTTCATTGTAATGTTTTTATATATCATAAAATTGTACCATACAAGATCAAAATTGAAACGCTGGGATTCATTTAAATGGAAGCATCGAACACACTACCAATATTGTATTTGAAAATTCAGTTAAAGACGAGCGATATAAAAGAAGTACGGAATAATACAACGAACGATATACGAAAGCAATGAAAAACGCTTCGAGTTTTATTCTTGAACCAACTAAAAAACATATAGTTGTATACATGAATAAAGCAAAAAAGACTCAATTCCAACATCCACTTAAGCCCAAACATCACATATGCGGGAATCAGCAATGGTTTCTGCATCATGCTTAGCATATATGCACAAATCCAACATCCAAATCATAAGACAACTTTTTTTCATCCTAAATGTCCCAATCTAACACAACTGAGACCTTTCGAGTTAATGCTTATTTACTCTAATGCATCCCACTCTAATGCCTCCCGGACCTTGAAAGGTTGTCAGGCGGCGGTGAAGGAAGCATGGTAAATGATAAAATACCGCATATTGCAGCCGCAACCGCTCCAACCACAAAAGCAGGTAAGTTACCACCGCCGAATAATTCATCCCATGGTCCACTTGCGACCGATACCACCATCTATCACAAACGGAAAAAAATAAATAAAAAATTTCATCATAAGATATTGTGTTTGATGAATAAATATTTCATCATGAGATATTAACATGTCTCTTAAGAAGTCCAATACTGTTATTGGATTGAACCCGTAACCTCACTAGTTAATCATCAAAAGGGTGACAAATGTGAGGGCTCCAAATTCATTCTTGTGGGACCATGGACTACCTATACCATGTGTATTAATATCTTCTATGGAAGTCAAATAACTGTTACTGATTTTAGTCAATGATGAGAAAGCAATGTATCATGTTCCACTTGATGGCAAAAATTGTGTTTAAAAGTTCAATTTTTCAGATAAGATGCATATGCACATGCATACAAAACTTATTTTTCGTACTATAGTATATAAGTACGACATGAGTCCAATTGCAGTAAGACTAGATCCATCAAGTGGACTTGTGTCGTCATGCCAAAATTCGAGAAAGATTAGGTCCATTTGTTGTTAAATGTTGTCATGCTAAGTTCCATACAAAATTACAAGAGCAAATTTTGGACATTTTGTAACAAAAGTGTTAAAAGGTATGTAATTTCATGTTTGACTAATTGTTTAGTCTTTGTGTTTGTTACTGCAGGATAGTGTACTTCAAGGATAAGTCAAGGTAAGTCAAGGTAAGTATTATTTCTTTAGTATTATGTATTTGTTTGATATGTTTGGTTGCAGGTAACAATTGGTTAATAGTTTAGGGTCTAGTTTGTAAGTTTAGATATTTCTGTATTAGAGAGAGAAGTGTGTGGTTGTTGGGATTAACACGCATAATTGATCGATTGTATTATCTCAGTTCTCTCATCTTCTCTCTCGTATTAGGGTTTACATTTTTTCTGTTCAAGATCATCAAGGTTTGTTTGTTGATCTTTATCTGCGTTGAGTGTGAGTGTTATTGTAGAGAGTTTTACTTGTATTCGTATCATGAACCATAACATTAATAAAGAGGATGTTATAGGTTGGCTGATTTTGTTGTTTTGATCAGATCTGAAATATATTTTTTGTCGATCTTCTTTTTTAACATGGTATCAGAGCTATGTTAGCTCTGTTGCGTGTTCTTCTCCGTTGATTCATTCGATTTGTGGTTAATCGATCTTCCTTTTCGATCCTAGGGTTTGCGATTGTTCGTTCGCTTTTTGTTTCCGAAGATATCGATTCCTCATCGGTTGCTCTTCGAAGGTTAGGGTTCTAATCTTCGGTTTCCTTTCTCGATTCAGTTGATCGTTGAACGTTTCCTCAAAATTAGGATTCTGTTTTTTGTTCGACTTCTTGAAGAGACGATTGTGTCTCTTGTTTTTTGTTTCCTTGTGGATCTGTGATTATTCACCGATACATTGTTGAAGCTGATTTACTGGTGGTAAGTAATTTTACCATCTGTTCTTGTTCCGCTGCGGTTGATTAACATTTGGTGGTGAAGACGTTTGGGCTTAATCACTGTAAGTTTTTCCTTATCCTACTCTGAGGTCGTAGCAAGTAACACTGTATTTTGGAGTGCTCTGAGATACAGTGAGCTTGACCTACACCAGAGATCCCTTTGTGTGACTAATTGTTACTGTTTTTTTTTATTATTTGTTTCGTACTAACAGTTTTCTTGTTAGAAGAGAAGGATCCGTGATATAGCATGTCCAGGTTCCTATAGAGAGCCTCTGGAATCTTGCTCCCTACTCGGTTTTTTCCTTTTAGGTTTTTTTTTCTGTTCTTTTATTTTCTGATTTGTTGGTTTATGCTAAATTTGTTTGGTGGTGATATGGGTGATCAAAATATTGTTACTCTGATTAATAAATTAGATTTTGGTGATCCTTTATATCTTCATGCTAGTGATACTACAGGTGTTCCTTTGATATCTTTAAAATTGAAAGGTACTGAAAATTACAATGTCTGGTCTAGGGCAGTCATTCTGGCTTTAGAAACTAAAAATAAAGTTGGATTTATTGATGGTTCTTGTGAGAGGAGCCTTACTAATGATGTCCTTGCTAGACAATGGGATAGGTGTAATTCTGTGGTTCTTTCTTGGATTTTGAGTTGTGTGTCTGATGAATTGTTTGCTGGACAAATTTTTAACAAAAATGCTTCAGTTGTTTGGAATGAGTTAAAAGAAACTTATAGTAAGGTTGATGGTTCCATTGTTTTTAATATTCATCATGAGATTAACACTTTAAAACAAAATGGAGTTCCTATTTCTGTGTATTATCATAAACTGAATGCTCTATGGAAACAATTTGATGCGATGATTGAAATTCCTAATTGTACTTGTGCTGCTAATAATCTGTTGAATAATCATAATAAATTTCTCAAGTTAATGCAATTTTTAATGGGTCTTGATGACTGCTATGTGTCTCTTAGAAGTAATATCTTATCTAGGGAACCTATTCCTGATGTGAAAGCTGCATATGCTATAATCTCTAGGGAAGAGTCACATATAGGGTTGTCTAGTAATGAAAGTTCTAATAAACAATCTGCTACTGCTTTTGCTTCTCAATATGATAATAGGAAAAAAGGTAATAAAGGTCCAAATTCTAATCTAAAATGTACTAATTGTGATCAATCTGGACACACTATTGACAGATGTTTTGAACTTATTGGTTATCCTTCTTATTATAAAAAGAAAAATAATTTTCAAAATAAAGGAAAAAATGTTTCAAATCAAACTAAAGTCTCAGATAATATTACTGTTGCTAATGAAAGCTCTTCTACTCCTTTCACAAGTGATCAAATTCAGAAAATTATGTCTCTCATTAGTGAAAAGTATGTTGCCAGTTCTTCAAATGTTCATTCCAATATGTCAGGTATTCTGTTTAATAATAATAGCAAAATTTTTAGTGATAATTTTGGAAATTTTTTCAATTCCAATAGTTGTTTTAAAAATAAAATGTCTACTACTAGTTGGATTGTTGATTCAGGAGCTAATCAGCACATGACAGGATCTTCCAAAGGTCTTGAAAATGTTGTTGATGTAGCAGAATTAAAAATATCTGTGTCTCATCCTAATGGGACACAAGCTTTTATAAAACATATTGGTAATCTGAAATTAAATGAAAAAATAACTTTGTATGATGTGCTTGTAATACCTGAATATTGTGTCAGTCTTCTTTCTGTGCAAAAACTTGCTAGAGATAGTAAATTGTTTATTGGATTTGATGAGTCATATTGTTATGTTCAGGATTTGAGAGCAAAGATAACAGTGGGGACTGGTAAAGAAGTTGATGGTCTTTATATGTTAAATGTGAGTGAAAATTTACCTAGCTGTAATTCTGTTTCTGTGTGTTATTTGTCTAAGTCCTTATGGCATAGTAGATTGGGTCATCCTGCTGACCATGTGCTTGATCTTCTTAGTGAAAAATTAAAAATTGATAAAAAATCTGTTGTTTCTCCGTGTGATGTATGTCACAAAGCTAAGCAAACTAGAGACACTTTCCCATTAAGTGACCATAAAACTCAGAATATTGGTGATATTGTTCATATTGATGTTTGGGGTCCTTATAGGGTTGTAAGCAAAGATGGTTTTAGATTTTTCTTAACTATTGTAGATGACTATACTAGAGCTGTTTGGGTTTACTTATTAAAATCAAAAACTGAAGTGTTTGATAAAATAGTGGAGTTTTTCTTTCTAATAAAAAATCAGTTTGATAAAAGTGTAAAGATTTTTAGATCAGATAATGGCACTGAATTTGTTAATGCAAATATGATTAATTTTTGTAAAAATAATGGGGTTATTCATCAAACTTCTTGTGCTTACACTCCTCAACAAAATGGGATTGTTGAAAGGAAACATAGACACCTCTTAAATGTTGCTAGGTCCCTTCTGTTTCAGGGGGGAATTCCTTTGTATTTTTGGTCTGAATGTGTTCTAACTGCTGTGCATTTAATTAACAGGATTCCTTCCTCGGTTCTTGATGGTAAATCTCCTTATGAATTAGTTTATAAAACTCAACCTTCTCTAATACATTTAAGAAGTTTTGGTTGTTTATGTTTTTCAAAAATTTTAAATGATGGTGATAAATTTGGTAGTAAGTCAGAGAAATGTGTTCTAATTGGATATGGGTCAAAAATTAAGGGCTATAAATTGTGGAGTCTTGATCATAAAAAGATAATTTTTTCTAGAGATGTAAAATTTTATGAAAATGTTTTTCCTTATAAAATGGTTGGTAATGATCAAGAACAAAATATTTTTGAAAATCTTGATATAAATCACTTGAATTTCTTTGACTTACAAAATTTTGAAAATCATGAACATCGGTCTGTACCCAATGATGAGGGGAGGGATTCTCAGGATGTTGGCAGGAGGACGTGTGTCCCTGGCAGCTCTGGAACAGCTACCAGAGTTGATGCTTTTAGTGTCCCTGGCAGCTCGGAAAGAGTTACCAGTGTTGATACTACCGCTGCACCTTCCTATGATGAGAATATAGAGCATCCAGCTCCTGAGGGTGAAAATTTTATTTTTGAAAATGATAATATTCTAAGGAGATCTACCAGAACTAGTACTGTTCCTAAAAAGTTTAATGATTTTGTTTTAAATAGTAAAGCTAAATATGACTTGAACAATTTTGTTAATTATTCTTGCTTGACTAAAGAAAATTATTCATTTGTTAGTAGTCTGAATAAAAGTTTTGAACCTACTTGTTATAAAGAAGCTGTTATAGATAATAATTGGATTAATGCTATGAATCTTGAGATGGAAGCTTTATATAGGAATAATACTTGGATTATTACTGACTTGCCTCCTGGTAGAAAACCTATTGGATGTAGATGGATTTATAAAATTAAATATAAGTCTAATGGAGAAATTGATAGGTATAAAGCTAGGTTGGTAGCTAAAGGTTATAGTCAAAGAGAAGGTATAGACTTTGATGAAACGTTTTCTCCTGTTGTTAAAATGATTACTGTTAGATGTGTTGTAAGTATGGCTGTTAAAAATGGCTGGACTTTGTTTCAATTAGATGTTAATAATGCTTTCTTATATGGAGATTTGTGTGAAGATGTTTATATGACATTACCTGAAGGATACTTTAATAATGAGAAAAATAAAGTGTGCAAACTGGTTAAGTCTTTATATGGTCTTAAACAAGCTCCTAGGAAGTGGAATGAAAAGTTAACTCAAACTTTAGTAAAAAATGGGTTTATTCAAAGTTTAAATGATTTGTCTTTGTTTATTAAAAAAGAAAAAGATTTTGTTATTATTCTGTTGGTGTATGTGGATGATATTGTTATAACAGGTAATAGTGTAAGTGAAATTGAGAAATTTAAACTGTTTTTAAATACTCAATTTATGATTAAGGACTTAGGAGAGTTGCAATATTTTTTGGGGATTGAGGTGTTAAAGGCTGAAGGTGGGTTGTGTATGAGTCAAAGGAAATATACTTTGGAATTATTAGCTGAATTTGGGTTGACTGCATGTAAACCTGTGTCTACCCCTATGGATGTAAACTTGGTAATTTCTGATGCTGCTAATTCTAAAAAGGATGATTTACCTTTGGTTAATTTGACTGAATATCAACGGTTAATAGGTAAATTAATTTACTTAACTATAACTCGTCCTGATATATCTTATGTTGTGCACTGTTTGAGTCAATTTATGCATGCTCCGTTACAGTCTCACTTGAAACTTGCTATTAGAGTTCTTAGGTATTTGAAAGGGTCTCCTGGTAAAGGAGTTCTGTTTAATAAAGGAGATGATTTTAAGCTTAAGGCTTTTGTGGATTCTGATTGGGGGAAGTGTTTGTCTTCTCGAAAATCTGTTACAGGTTATTCTGTTTTCTTGGGTAATAATCTGATTGCCTGGAAAAGTAAGAAACAATCTACTGTGTCTAGGTCAACAACAGAAGCTGAATATAGGGCTTTATGTGCTGTTGTGTGTGAGATTGTGTGGATTGAAAAATTATTGACTGAACTTGGTATAATCAAGTTGTTACCTGTTAAGGTGTTCTGTGATAATAAAGCAGCCATATTGATTGCTGCAAATCCGGTGTTTCATGAAAGAACTAAACATTTTGAAGTTGATTTGCATTATGCTCGTACTAAAGCTCTTGCAGGTGTTGTGGAAATTATTAAAATTGAATCTGTTAATAATACTGCTGATATATTTACTAAGGGTTTGCCTTCCAAGCAACATGAGTTATTTTGCAGGAATTTGAAGCTTTTTGATTTGTTCAAACATGAGATTAAGAGGGGATGTTAAAAGGTATGTAATTTCATGTTTGACTAATTGTTTAGTCTTTGTGTTTGTTACTGCAGGATAGTGTACTTCAAGGATAAGTCAAGGTAAGTCAAGGTAAGTATTATTTCTTTAGTATTATGTATTTGTTTGATATGTTTGGTTGCAGGTAACAATTGGTTAATAGTTTAGGGTCTAGTTTGTAAGTTTAGATATTTCTGTATTAGAGAGAGAAGTGTGTGGTTGTTGGGATTAACACGCATAATTGATCGATTGTATTATCTCAGTTCTCTCATCTTCTCTCTCGTATTAGGGTTTACATTTTTTCTGTTCAAGATCATCAAGGTTTGTTTGTTGATCTTTATCTGCGTTGAGTGTGAGTGTTATTGTAGAGAGTTTTACTTGTATTCGTATCATGAACCATAACATTAATAAAGAGGATGTTATAGGTTGGCTGATTTTGTTGTTTTGATCAGATCTGAAATATATTTTTTGTCGATCTTCTTTTTTAACAAAAAGTTCAAATTTTGTATGCGCTCATAATAATTTCTTTAGTATTCAATTGTTCATAAGACCGGCCCCATTCTGTTTTGTAGAGATATTTTTCAAAAATGTGTAAATGTTATTGTTTTTATTATGGTAATCTTTTTTAAAAGGGTATTCATTATAAATATTTTCTCGAGGTGATAAGCTTATGTTTTTAAGACGGAATAATAATTTGTACCTGAGGTATGACGATGGCAAGATTTAGAACACCAAGTGATAAACCTGTGAGATTAGAATAATCAAAGGTTAAGGAAATACATAACTAAGTTTTGGATTTATTAATTGTTTGGTTCAAGTATCTTTAAAATAAAAAATGACCTTGTCCAGCTCCAGAATTGTTAGAAAATATAGAGGCTAAAGCACAAGGGACACTGAAAGTCACCTGAATACAATAATTAAAAAACACAGTTTATAATGGATAAATGTGAGTTGAACCTAACATTACGCCTAAGCTTTGGACTATGGTATGACGGTATAATCAAGCATCGAACCTTGACAAGACATGATGAAACCAATACAATAATAATCGACTAAATACTTTAAAACAACTAATTACAAACATATATAACCCTAAATATCAAATATGGCAGAAAAGACACGCAGCACAAAAGTTGAAATCTCATTTTTTATAAAAAAAATTAAAGATTCGTAGCATATTAACTTTATAATATATGTTTGGCATATATTTTAAGACACGAATTACTTATTGGTCGTTAAATAGATTTCTCATATATATTTTTAATTTTTTGGCCCAAATAAATTTTTTTAAATCTTCAATTAAATATGACTTGCTTGATAAAATAAAATTTCTTTTTCATAAAAACAGTTAAAGAATCTATCATTTCATTAGCCTTATATTTTAATAATAATTATTTATTTACTCACAAAAATTATATAAAATAAAAATGAAACGTTTATATGAGAACGGTTTTCGATATAAAAATTACTTGTTTGACTATTATTAGATTAAAAGTTAATTACGTTTGCATAGCTTTTACGTGATTTGGATGGAATCATGGAAGTGTTGTATAGAAAAAAGAACAAAGTGGAATTACTCACAGCGAGAGGGGCCCCGAGAACGCCAAAAATAGACAAAGCTGCGCCCTTAACGACGTCGTTAGGTGGCAGAGGGATATTGGTGCCATCTGGCGAGGTGGTGTACTTCCGTGAAGCATCCGCCATTTTCGTCACTACAACCGTCATGCCCAAACACACGGCAAGAACGAAATTAACACCACCCCACAACCGCTTCACACCACCTGACCACCGAGCCAAATGCTCGATGCAAAGTGAAAACAGACCGGAAACAACCGAGTTAATCATCAAACCCAAAGCTCCGGCACGCACACCGCGGTTGTACAACTGCCCAGTTGGCCCTTCACCGACGGAACCACCGTACACCTCTTTACCCATCCAATCAGTGTCAAACAACAAAAATGGAAACCATGCAATCCAGTTTAAGCACGTGACAAGCAACAAGACCCACATGGGTCTTGACATTTGTTTCATTGCCGAAAACATTTCTCCGACGAACGACCCTTGTTTTTTCTCCGATTTGCTGTGTTCGATTTCCGGTACAAACTGCTCTTCCGACACAATCGAAAGAGCCAATATAGTTATGGTTGACAAGAGCGCAATCGAGATGAAAAAACACGTTTTTAGATTCGCGCAGTACACGTCGCACGCCGCGGTTTTGGTAAACGGGACGAACTTGTACAAATTAGTGTAGGAACCGGCCGCGTAGCCGAGTACGTTTCCTACACCCATAAAGAATGCGAACAGCGCATTCCCGGTTCGGATTCTGCGGGAATTTGAACCGGCCAGATCTGCTAACAACGCCCTGCATGGGCCTTGTAGGGTATTGTTAGCCACATCGAGTATCCAGAACCCGACGACAAAAATAGCAATGGCGCGTGGCTTAGAAGGCGCCCCAATTACATCTCCGGTGGAGACACCTATGTCGGCGGCGTAGCCGATGAAGAAGACGGCTACCGCCACTAGACCGGCTCCAGCGGCGATATACGGGCGGCGGCGACCGAAGCGGGATGTGCATCGGTCGCTGTAGTAACCGACAACAGGTTGAACGATCATGCCAGAGACAGGACCGCATAGCCAGATGAAGGATGACCAGTGGTGGGGGACTCCGATGAGTTGGACGTAAGGGGTGAGCAAGGAAAGCTGAAGGGCCCACCCGAACTGGACACCGGCAGCAATGGCTGCCACCATTATTATTTGCCATATCGGCCTTTGTGGTGGCTCATGGTGTTCCAAGTGCATAGAATTTTTCATGGTGGAATCGACTATTTAATTTAGAGGTTGGAAATGAACATGGAAATGTAATTGAAAGTGAAGAGAGGTTGTGTGAATTTGTAGTGCGAGATTGGAAGGCATTTATAAGCGTTTTTGGCTGCTAAGAGAATGATAAGCTAGGCACTTGGCACTAACACTTTAGTTTCGGGAAAAGTTACTAAATTACGATGGGTGTGGCTAAATCCACTCATTAGTAATTTTAATTATTTTAACTTTTGTAATCTCAAAAAGTAGATTCCCACTTTTCTTTTGTTTTGATTGGTACACATGCGTCGGATGTTGGGAAGTGACGTTTATGTCATTTTCTTTCTCTATACTTATATATTTGTATTTACTTCCTTTATATATATATATGTATTTTTTTTGCATTATTTAATAGTCACTTGTCTTTATAATATAATATTTCTCATTTATAATTTTTTGATTATGTTTTCATAAAATTATAAATATAAATGAGAAATATATTGTTAGTTTTACCTCCTATTGAAAATAAATAATACTTCGTATACTGTTAGTTTTACAATTATTGAGGTAAAGAATTATAATAAAGGATAGATTATATTAAATTGGATCATTAATGAGAAAATGAATGCTACACTTTTGTAAATAAAATAAGATTAATGATACACTAAAAAAAAATATCACTTATTTTAAGTCGGAGGAAGTATAAACTTCTTACATAGTTACAAATTTGGCTTACTTAATACTCCATATTTATTTGCCTTCATATATATCTTGTTTTGAACAATGTGTTAAATTTGTGACGATGTAAATATAACTACTTTTTTTGTAATTTATATTGAAGTTTATGTCATAATTTATATAGAAGTTTAGATGAAAATAAAATTTTCTTGATTGAGATTTCAGATTATTTATAAATAATGTATGCTAAAAGTTAATTGTATAAAAAAATAGATAAAAGAAGCATGATAATCAAAATATAATATAGTGAATAAATCTCTTATTTTAAGAAAACGACATAAACTATTTATAAATAATGTATTAGCAACCCTTCTCTCTATTTTACTTATTAATTTATATTGAAGTTTATGTCATAATTTATATAGAAGTGTAGATAAAAATAAAACTTTCTTGATTGAGAATTCAGATTATTTATAAATAATGTATGCTAAAAGTTAATTGTATAATAAAATAGATAAAAGAAGCATGATAATTAAAATATAATATATTGAATAAATCTATTATTTTAAGAAAACAACATAAACTATTTATAAATAATGTATTAGCAACCCTTCTCTCCATTTTTCTTATTAAGTTATATGATCCTTTTTAAAATAAATATATATAAATTTTGTTTTTGTCACAAAGAAAAAATATAAAAAAATTATTACGATAATAAAAAATTGAATGCAAGTTTTAATTTGAGATTTTCAAAAATAATCAGGTACAAACCTTTACTATAAAATAAAAAACAATTAAATAATATTTTTAATTATTATGATATCTACAACAATAAATAAAACAAAAAATTCATAATATATTATAGTTTTATAATTATTAGTATTAGTGTTGCTGTACAAATAAAAGTATATAAATACAAACTAAAAAGAAAATTAATTGATTTAAATAAATCATATTTAATGTTTGATGTTTTTTTAAATTTTTTTCTCTCTTATTAAAACTCACGCCTCTCATTAATTACATCTCTCTCCATTTGTTTTTGTCTTTCCTAATCCTGATACATTAATTAATTGAGTTTGGCTAACTCATGCCCTAAGGCATGAGATTAGCATGTTTAATAAACTCAAAAATACCATTGTTATTTGAAAATGCATTTAATTCATGCCAAAAATACACTTCATTAATTACTAATAAATACATTTATTCATCATGAAAGGAAATTTGGAGTTCATTAATTCTTATAATCTCATAGCCTTAGAGCATGAGTTAGATAAACCCTAATTATTTTATTAAAAAAGAGTTTTATGAGTCAATTTAGTAGGACCCATTACGATCAATGAGAAATTATTACCACTCCACTCAAAGCGTAGAATAATAAATAAATTATTAAATATATAAATAAATTAATATATATTTATCTATCATAATAAAAGAGTGTGATTAAGCAATTTCATCATAAATGATAATTCTATCCTTACTTTCCTTTTTTACTAAATTTTGCATTTCACTTTTCCCTTAAAGGTTATGACTGTCATTTGATATAAATTTGCTCTGTACGAATAACCTCTCATAATCAAAGAAGTTTTTAGAATGTGAGGACCCATTACGATCAATGAGAAATTATTAATTACCACTCCACTCAAAGCGTAGAATAATAAATAAATTATTAAATATATAAATAAATTAATATATATTTCACTCACCACAATATACAAAAATTAAAGTAGCCAGTAAAAGCATACCAAAGCACATGTTGTGGTGGAGGAAGTAATTTATGTGGTATATAAATCATCTCCCTTTTAGAATGCCCTTTGACACCTTTTAAAACCTCCAATACCACATACAACTTTTGATCGGACATATATTTCGTTTTCCTGCTAATTTCCTCTTCTGTATTTTAATTAACGTTATTTTTATTCTGTTTTTAATATTCAATTTCATAACATATTTTTCAAAATACAACATTAATTAGGGAATTAATCGCAATTAGAATTAATTGCGGTAACGGGATCAAAAAGTCTGCAATTTTAACTGTAACGCCCCGAAATTTAAGTTATTTAATTAATTATTTTTAATTAGTAGAAAATTGAATTATATGTGTTAAAGTAGTTAATATTTGTCATTAATGAATTTATTAGACGGCCTGTAGTTGGACGGTTCGTTTTAGTTAGACGTTTGTTTTTATTATTATTTAGACCGCTTAGTTAATAGTATGAGTCGGGTTCTAATCTTCTGAGTTGGGCCGGCCAAAGGCCAAGGCCCGAGTTAATAATTATGGGCTTGACTAGCTAATTGAGTATTATACCTTAAACCTAATTATCCCTTATGTTATCATCGGCCGCATCTTGGTATTCACTCGACAGCATTGTGGTGATTTCCCTGCGTCCAAAGCAATAAAGAAAAGGAAGCAGCCATGTATGCCACAATCTAAGGCGGCATACTGTGATGTAAGCAAGCAAGTAGGTGCCGAGGTTTGAAATCCGTGAATTGTTGAAGACTTCAACAATTAATACTTGAAGACATATTAGTGGTCGGCAAGTGTGTGGCTCAGCCAAGGAGCCAGAAATTCCAGCTTCACCATCTTTCAATTAGCAGCCAAGTGTTAGAGTTGTCGAGAGATCAGTGATGTCGGGGCATTGTTACCGTTCTTTATGTGTCAGTTTATTAGGGTATAATTCGTAACCATCTCTCTTTATTATATTTATATTCTTTTCTCAATCCCGAGCCATGCTCGAAGGGACCCAGAATCTCAGTCTCGGGTATCATGGTTGTTATTCGGTACGAAGATGTTGAGTTTTATCGTTATTGGCATTTAAAAATCGTTTTAATATTCTGGCAGATTAGGTTAGCTGTCTTATGCGCTGTTTTTGACATCCTTAGAGTCGGTTATAGGAAAGGACCGTCTCACAGAGATTTGTAGTCCTCTGACTTAGCTAACCGTCACCGCAGACCTCTCGTTAATACCAGTTTCGGTCAGTAAGTTATGCCCATTCTCGTAAACTATCGCTGTGCTGAATTTTGTAGACAGTTTCTTGAAAATCACTTTTAAATCATAAATTGTTATTGAATTAGTTATCGTTGTATTGATTGTTAGACTAGAGCTGTGAGGGATGGATGACACCCATTCGGGTGTCGGGATGAAATCCCTAGGATCGGATGGTATTATGATAAACTTCGTTTTTTCGTAAACTTAGAATAGTTGTTTAATTATTTTGGTGCAATTGAGATTTCCGAAGTGTTGTGATTAAACCGAGGATGGTATCGATCCCTCGGGATCGGTTGTATGAGGTCCCGGGAATAAGTCACGTCATCACTTATTTGATTTCAATGGCACGTTCGAAAACTTCCTTTGTTTTAGAAACCGAGAGGGGAAACCGAACCCGTAGGGTTCTTGGTTTCCTAATCAAGCAAATTGTAATTAAATGAGCTAGATTACTTTTAAAATTAAGTTTCTGTGATATTTTGTCTTCCGGGGGTTGTCGGGTGTCTCGGGAATAAATGGGTTGGTGTTGCGATTCAAAACGGGTTTTACTTAATATGCTGAATTTTTGGGCAGAAACTGTAGTGTGGGTTTAAGTCCGTGTTTGTCACACTTAAGATACGTTTCTGGATTTTTGGCCCGTTTTGGCTTCTAGGTTTCTGAGTCCTCTTTCCAACGACGCTGACGGCTCGTTAATCTGATTTACGATTTAAAAGTTATTGATGTTTTAGTAAACCTTCGCTGGATAGTTTTCGGTTCAGCTATTCTGTCTCGCGAGCCTGTTTTGAGCCTTTTCTGTTTGGATCTAGCTTCCGAAGCCTTCTGTAAAATTGTAGTCCTCTGAGTCATTTAACTACTGTAAACATTTGAATAATATCTAGTGAGCGGTTTGAGAGTTATAGCCGTTCCCGCGAAAGTGCTGAGTGCTGTTTAGTTTCTGCTGAAACAACCTTTGAGCCTATTCCTAACCCGAGCTTCCTTGTACATTGTAGGACCTTCTAGGACCGGTTAGAGACGCTCTTCAGTGCCGAGGATACGTAGGAGCTTACGGTTATTCGAGGTGGGTAATCTCACTATAAACTTGTACTTACTTTCGATTCATGATTTTGTGCTATGTGTTGTGAATTGTCTTGTTGATTGAGCTTGAGTATTGATTGGGTGATTTATTTGAGTTATCTGTGATTTGAGTTATCTGTGATTTGAGTTATCTGGAGCCTGAGTTATATGAGTTTTTAGTTCTTGAGTTAAAACATTAAACATAATATACTTGAGTTGTCTTGGCACCGAAGAGTACTGGTGCCAGACGTTTTGACTCAACACCGAAGAGTACAGGTGTTGAGCCTTGAGTTGTGTGAGGCGGGTCGAGGTTGATCTCTCGTCCCAAGTCACACAAGCGCGCTATATAAATTTAAAATCTGAGAAAATAAACTTGAGCAATTGAGAATTGAGTAGAGTCTCTAGGGATCACTTATGTGGCTTGAGTTGTTTGTAATTACTTGTTTATTTTGATATTATTCACTCAGCGGTGGCTGACCCCAATCACTCCTCCCATTTTAAAGGTACTAGCAAGGGCAAAGGGAAGGTCAATGGTTGATGAGCCGCGTTTCTATTTTTATATTTATGGATTTGGATTAAAACATTTATTTCGAGTCAAACATGTTTTGTTTTAAAACCTTTTATTATTCCGCATTTAAACCACGAGACGATTTTATATTTTTACTTATGAGTTGGGACCTTTGAGTTACTTGTATTCTTGGGGACATTGTTTTACTTTATTATTTTAAAATTTTTAAATTTCCCTAGATTTTTAGGTTGTTACAAGTTGGTATCAGAGCTCTGGCTTGAGAGAATTGGGTTCACAAGGGGTGGATTCCAAACTCAAGTCGAAACACGAGTTTTCAAAATGAGTTTTCAAAAGTGTTTTTAAAATGAGTCCAAATCCAAATCGAGAAGCAGCGCATCACAACGACCTTATGCCTCTAGTACTTATTTATGAGTTATTTAGTTTATTAAAAATGCCGCGAGTGACATTGATTACTAAGAGAATAAAATAAAATTAACTCGAGATGAGCGTGAATTGTACGACTATATATGTATATATATACTATATGTACTGTTGTGAACTACTTGATTATTTGGATGGTATAAGGATGGGAGATCGTGGAATTTTTGAAACTGGCTCGAAACCATGACAAGGGTAGGTGCGGCTAATAATAGCTAGAGGGCCCCTATTATTATACGCACAGGACTTATGTCTATGTTTCGAAAAGGATTCAAGGAGACCATTCGTCAAGCATCTAAGTATCATGAAAACCCTCAATTATTATATATAATGAATGATAATAAAATCACCAAAAGAGATTTATGAGAAAACAATGACACCAAATGAATAAGACACTCATCAAACGCGAATTGATAAAAGGTTATCAAAACATGTCAAGAGGGAGGCTAATGAATCAAATTGAGCTGGATTCTTTAAATGATGTAATTGAGTTATTAATAAATTGAGATTTATGAGAAAATTTGATAAGAGATTATTGATTGATAATGAGTTACCCAAACAAACCAAGTGAAAGTTAGTTTAACCAAATTGGTGAAAATCACTAACGATAATTTGTAAAATTTAGTAAAACGAGATATATTAACTGGTTAAAAATTGGAAGATAATGATTAAAAATGATTAAGAATAATTTAATTCGCATAATTGAGAAGTTATTGAAAATTACTAGAAATTAATAAAGTAAGAACGATTGGCAACTATCTAAAACGAATTTAAATAAAGAGATTATAAATTATGTATAATCATTAAATTGAGTAAAGGAGGAAAACAATAGTAAATGAACGAGATTTATATGAGTAAATGAGAATTAACGACTTGAAGGGTTAAATTGACTAATATGAAATTTTTGTGAAGTGTATAAACATAATCCGAAGAGAAACCAAGGGTGATAATGATATAAATGACGTTTAATGAGATCATGAGGGGTAATACGAATTGCGTAAAGTTTAATGAATTGAGAAATTTTATTGCGAAACTATATAGATTTAATTTTTCATTAAGAGAAATCATCGAGAATGCGAAATAATGGATACAATTTATTGAGTAAGGGATAAAATTTTGACAGGGTTAATAAAAGTTGCAAAAATTTAAGCAACTTTAATTGAACAAGATGAGGAACCCAAAACGAGTTATTTAACGAGTTAAGCGACGAGAGAAAATTTACGAGATGTGTTCACTACGAATGAAATGAGAAATCTATTCAATGACAAAATTGTTATATGGTAATAATAATACCAAACACGCTATGAGTAAGCTAAAATGAGAATTTAAAACTCAGATTTGAACAAGAAATAATCGTGAATGTGTAACGCGACATAAAGATTTGTGGTGCTAATAAATTTAACGATCTTGACTTATGAGAAATCATCAAATGACTAATTGTTAATGAGACAATGATAGAGAAGAGTTATAATTGAGAAAACCCAATGCGAATCAATAAACCGAACTATCGAGTGTTCGTAACGAGTTCTATGAGATTTTGAGTGCCAATTCCAAACTCGGGGACGAGTTTTCTCCAAGTGGAGTTGAGTAGGAGTAAATTTAACAGATTTACCAAGAGAATTTTTTGTTGTGTGTTATTTATAATTGTTATTGTTATGAGCATATATATTCATATTATTGGCTAGAGCCTTTATACGAGTAACTTTTAAATCGAGAAAGTATTCATATGAGAAAATAATGAGATGATAAGAGGTTATTAAAATAGGAGAATTTATTATGAATTATTCAAATCGAGTTAATTGAGGAAAACACTATTATGAGAAAATTATAAAATTCCAGTTGAGAACATTGTGGAGCCAAATTTTTGTGTTGAGTGATAGATATATGCGCATGTGATTAGAGTATTTATAAGAATAATGAAGAATAATTAATTTCATGTAATGGTATAATTATCAAGTTGTAAGAAATTCATAAATCGAGAAATTTTAAACTTAGAATAATAAGAATATTGGTTAATGAGTCGGTCATGAGAAGATCGCCATAATAAATTATGTGGAAAATTTTATTATTACTGAGAAATTACCGAGCTAATAAATCAAATTAAACAGATAAATTATTAAAATGAACCATATGATAAAATGTTATTTATGAACAAATATTAAATTAAAAACTAAGGAGAAGTATCGAGTTAAATTATCAAATTGAAAATCACCAAATATTGTGCGCTATTGAATAATTACTAAACTGTTAATAGTTATTGAGATGAGCAATTGAGAAAAATATATAAGTCTATTAAACAATAAAATTTTCATGAATTTCTAAATCGAGGAGGAGCTAAAAATATAAAGTATTGAGGAAATTTTTATGTAGAACGCGAAAATAATTGAGTAATTAAGTATATGAGAAGTAACGAGTTAATTAATTGAGTAAAGAGAAATCATTTAATTGAGGTGTTCGAACTTCAAAAATAAAATGAGATTTATAAGTGGAAAATTAGTCAAATTAATCAGGAGACAATTTAAATAAAAACAAAGCAAGAAAATAATTAACGAGCTAAATGATAAAATTATTATGAGAATTGATAAGTATCATTAAAATGAGTTGAGCGATCAATATTAAAAAGAGTCAGCGAGAATTTGTTAAATACGAGTTAACAAAGAGCACTAATAACGCAACTTAAAAGAGAAATTATCTGTTCGAGTGACCTGATAATTAAATTTGATCGCGTGAAAAGAAAAATGTAAAATCGAGTAAATGTATACATTGTGTTGACTGGTGAGAAGTCATTAAACGAGATTTGAGTTTAAATTGATGAGATAAGCTTGCGTTGAGTTAAAAACAAGTTGTAGAGATTTGAGATGAGTGCGTTTGAGTATATGAAAATTCAGTACGAGGCATGAGTTGCCTACTATCTGGGGTTATGTGTGATAAAATACATCTATGTGAATTATGAACTTGTTGTGTAGTGATTGACAGTGGTGCGAACCGCTAAATTGTTTATTTGTTTTAAAACAAACTGATGTCCCATAGAGCATAAGATCTTGAGATATCATTCTTGGCGGAGATTGATAATAATTTTTCTCGTGTAAATTATATAAAGTGATCATATAATAGAGCTGTGCGGGAAGGTGTTCCCATACAAACTTGTTGTTATCGCCACGAGAGCGCCGAGTGTGATTGTGAGCATAGAGTGGATAATCGAGTACCACGCCGAGATCATCTATGGTCAAACCAAATCGTAACAAATCTCCAAGTGGAGTTGAATCGGAGATTCAACGTAGCGTTAACTGCTGGTGCAGCAACTATGTTCGACTACAAGACCAACTAGACGTCTTAAACAGAGAATCGCGAATTATTTCATACTTATTATCGACATCCTTTAAACTGAGATTCTTAGAAAGCGTTCCGTTTTCTTATTTATTTCTTTTAGCCTTATCTTGTTGTGTTGCTAGAGACGAAAGATTTATATGAGCAGCTGCGAGAGCCAAAGTTCATTTTGATCGAGTAGATCACCACTTTCGAGTTTCTTTTATTTATAACTTTATCCTTTTCTTGTATCGCGGATATGTGCCTTTGACGAGCCTGTGATTGAGATGCGAGATCGCTACTCCGAGCTTCTCCTGAGCGATGACTTCGGGGACGAAGTCTATTTCAAGTGGAGTTGAGTTGTAACGCCCCGAAATTTAAGTTATTTAATTAATTATTTTTAATTAGTAGAAAATTGAATTATATGTGTTAAAGTAGTTAATATTTGTCATTAATGAATTTATTAGACGGCCTGTAGTTGGACGGTTCGTTTTAGTTAGACGTTTGTTTTTATTATTATTTAGATCGCTTAGTTAATAGTATGAGTCGGGTTCTAATCTTCTGAGTTGGGCCGGCCAAAGGCCAAGGCCCGAGTTAATAATTATGGGCTTGACTAGCTAATTGAGTATTATACCTTAAACCTAATTATCCCTTATGTTATCATCGGCCGCATCTTGGTATTCACTCGACAGCATTGTGGTGATTTCCCTGCGTCCAAAGCAATAAAGAAAAGGAAGCAGCCATGTATGCCACAATCTAAGGCGGCATACTGTGATGTAAGCAAGCAAGTAGGTGCCGAGGTTTGAAATCCGTGAATTGTTGAAGACTTCAACAATTAATAATTGAAGACATATTAGTGGTCGACAAGTGTGTGGCTCAGCCAAGGAGCAAGAAATTCCAGCTTCACCATCTTTCAATTAGCAGCCAAGTGTTAGAGTTGTCGAGAGATCAGTGATGTCGGGGCATTGTTACCGTTCTTTATGTGTCAGTTTATTAGGGTATAATTCGTAACCATCTCTCTTTATTATATTTATATTCTTTTCTCAATCCCGAGCCATGCTCGAAGGGACCCAGAATCTCAGTCTCGGGTATCATGGTTGTTATTCGGTACGAAGATGTTGAGTTTTATCGTTATTGGCATTTAAAAATCGTTTTAATATTCTGGCAGATTAGGTTAGCTGTCTTATGCGCTGTTTTTGACATCCTTAGAGTCGGTTATAGGAAAGGACCGTCTCACAGAGATTTGTAGTCCTCTGACTTAGCTAACCGTCACCGCAGACCTCTCGTTAATACCAGTTTCGGTCAGTAAGTTATGCCCATTCTCGTAAACTATCGCTGTGCTGAATTTTGTAGACAGTTTCTTGAAAATCACTTTTAAATCATAAATTGTTATTGAATTAGTTATCGTTGTATTGATTGTTAGACTAGAGCTGTGAGGGATGGATGACACCCATTCGGGTGTCGGGATGAAATCCCTAGGATCGGATGGTATTATGATAAACTTCGTTTTTTCGTAAACTTAGAATAGTTGTTTAATTATTTTGGTGCAATTGAGATTTCCGAAGTGTTGTGATTAAACCGAGGATGGTATCGATCCCTCGGGATCGGTTGTATGAGGTCCCGGGAATAAGTCACGTCATCACTTATTTGATTTCAATGGCACGTTCGAAAACTTCCTTTGTTTTAGAAACCGAGAGGGGAAACCGAACCCGTAGGGTTCTTGGTTTCCTAATCAAGCAAATTGTAATTAAATGAGCTAGATTACTTTTAAAATTAAGTTTCTGTGATATTTTGTCTTCCGGGGGTTGTCGGGTGTCTCGGGAATAAATGGGTTGGTGTTGCGATTCAAAACAGGTTTTACTTAATATGCTGAATTTTTGGGCAGAAACTGTAGTCTGGGTTTAAGTCCGTTTTTGTCACACTTAAGATACGTTTCTGGATTTTTGACCCATGCTAATTTCTAGGTTTCTGAGTCCTCTTTCCAACGACACTGACGGCTCATTAATCTGATTTACGATTTAAAAGTTATTGATGTTTTAGTAAACCTTCGCTGGATAGTTTTCGGTTCAGCTATTCTGTCTCGCGAGCCTGTTTTGAGCGTTTTCTGTTTGGATCTAGCTTCCGAAGCCTTCTGTAAAATTGTAGTCCTCTGAGTCATTTAACTACTGTAAAAATTTGAATAATATCTAGTTAGCGGTTTGAGAGTTATAGCCGTTCCCGCGAAAGTGCTGAGTGCTGTTTAGTTTCTGCTGAAACAACCTTTGAGCCTATTCCTAACCCGAGCTTCCTTGTACATTGTAGGACCTTCTAGGACCGGTTAGAGACGCTCTTCAGTGCCGAGGATACTTAGGAGCTTACGGTTATTCGAGGTGGGTAATCTCACTATAAACTTGTACTTACTTTCGATTCATGATTTTGTGCTATGTGTTGTGAATTGTCTTGTTGATTGAGCTTGAGTATTGATTGGGTGATTTATTTGAGTTATCTGTGATTTGAGTTATCTGGAGTCTGAGTTATCTGAGTTTTGAGTTCTTGAGTTAAAACATTAAACATAATATACTTGAGTTGTCTTGGCACCGAAGAGTACTGGTGCCAGACGTTTTGACTCAACACCGAAGAGTACAGGTGTTGAGCCTTGAGTTGTGTGAGGCGGGTCGAGGTTGATCTCTCGTCCCAAGTCACACAAGCGCGCTATATAAATTTAAAATCTGAGAAAATAAACTTGAGCAATTGAGAATTGAGTAGAGTCTCTAGGGATCACTTATGTGGCTTGAGTTGTTTGTAATTACTTGTTTATTTTGATATTATTCACTAAGCGGTGGCTGACCCCAATCACTCCTCCCATTTTACAGGTGCTAGCAAGGGCAAAGGGAAGGTCAATGGTTGATGAGCTGCGTTTCTATTTTTATATTTATGGATTTGGATTAAAACATTTATTTCGAGTCAAACATATTTTGTTTTAAAACCTTTTATTATTCCGCATTTAAACCACGAGACGGTTTTATATTTTTACTTATGAGTTGGGACCTTTGAGTTACTTGTATTCTTGGGGAAATTGTTTTACTTTATTATTTAAAATTTTTTAAATTTCCCTAGATTTTTGGGTTGTTACATTAACGACTTTAAACTTTCCTAATATACGACATTAATTAGGGAACATTAACAACATTAATTAGGGAATTAATCGCAATTTTAATTAGAATTAATCGCAATAACGGGATCAAAATTTCTGCAATTTTAACGAATATAAAGTTTCCTAATATACAATGTAACATCCTGAGATCCGGCCTAGAAATTTTTATTACTTTCGGTAAGTAATTTAATTGTTTATTGTTTTATATAATTTATTTGATTTAATTATATTTAATTGTATTTTAACCATGGGGTTAAAATTAGTAAAACTGAGATATTTAAATATTAAAATGATTTTTACATATTTGGGTTCACTTCTGAACCAGGGTTCTAAAAATATTTTCGTTGTTAAAATTGGAGTTAGTTAGGTCTATTTAATTTATCTGCGAAGTTATTACCCGATACTGTGTTTTTAATGTGAGCAGCCTTGTAAGTGGTAGAACACGTGTTATGATGTGGCCATATTAGAAATTGACTCACCTCCTCTATTTTCTCTCTTGTTCCAGACGCCAAAACACACACACACACACATAGTTTGTGTTCTTGATAAAACCTTAAAGAATCTATCTCTAATCTTCTTTGATTGCATCCCTAAATTCGAATTGAAGCAACATTAAGGTAAGATTACTCCTCTTAAAGCTAGGGTTATAGTTCTTGATGCATGGATGAACTAGGGTTTTTGTGTTAATGGGTTTTGATGGAGTTCTTGATGAATATTACTTGTAATTCGAAATTTATGCATGATTTGGTGTCTAATTGAGTTCTTGCAAGTTATATGTGTTGAATTGTTAGTTGTAGATCATTTGGTGAAGCTTTCATGAAGCTCCATCCATGGTGTTCTTGGGAAGAAGATGGAGTTCTTCCCAATTTGATGAATTGTGTATTTTTGGTGTTCTTGAAGTTTGGTTAGGTTAAATATGCATGTTAGAGTGATAATTATTGTATAGGATTGATTGTAACATAAATTGGTTGTTTTTGATAGATTAAAAGTAGTGTTTGGGTGAAATTGGTAAAAATCCCGTAAGCACAAAATATGGCAGATTTTGACCATTTTGCAAAAATCATATAAAATCAACCGTAACTCCGTTTTGAGCGTGCGACCAGTCGATTCGAAGGTCTATGAGTCTACTTTAATTATATCATATTTTCCAGGACTGATATTGCCATATAAGTGATCAGAATTCTGAGTTAGTAACAGGTGGTTGTATGTGTCTTTTTCGGGTAAATCATGTATTAACAAATTGGGTGTTTCAAAGTGTGCAACTAATTACATGAAGTTGGTTATTATATGGTAATTGTATACTTGATGAAATGTTAATTAGGTGTTTGTAAACATTGGAAGTTAATAAAATGATTTTGACCCGTTTGGGCCTTATATGATGAAACTTGACTAAATGCATATTTTTAACATTGGACTTATACTTTAAATGTTTAGTTGGAATTAAAATGGCATTAGTATGTTTATGAAAGTGTTAAGTGATGAATTGATCTTTACATGGTAGTGTTTGGATGTTTTTAGGTAAAAGACATAAAACTAGTCAAATTGGTAATATATGACTTTAACTTGGAAATTGTTAGCCATTGTTGTAGTTCAATAAATTGATCATATAAGAGTTTTATAAAGTATATTAGCATGTCTTAATTGGTAGTTTGTGATTTTGACCCGTTTTCTAGAGTTGCTAGTTAAATTCATGAATTGTTGACTTTGGTCAAACCTGGAAGTTGACTTTAGTCTTGGATGACTTGTAAACTTGGGACTATCAATTTCATGTCATAAATGTGTTACTTGATTAATTGGAAGTATGTTTGAGGTAGTTTCGGGTCTTAACCCGTTTGGTTGTTAAGTTGTGCAATTTGACTTAAATAAAGTCAAAGTTAGTTAAGCTTGTATATGGATGCAAGTAGTATGTCAATAACTTAAATTAGTGATAAATGGATAACTTGACAATGTGGTATTAGTAAATTGCAAGTTTGACTTGATTATGTGTCCCGACCCGTTTGGGCCGATTATGTGCAACTTGGATAAAAATGCATGGTGAATTGCTTAAAAGTGACTTAATGGAATTCTGGACATTGTCAATTAATATGTTTTGAAATGATGGTGTTAAGTTGTCAATTGGTTGTACTCAAATAATGGTTTGACTTATAATTTGTACTTGTTGCAAAGTTAATGATTTCGGGTAACTAATTCGGTATTCATTTTGTTACAGGAAAAGGAAAAGAAACTCAGTGATATAAGACTACTGAGTTCTTCACAAGGGAAGCTAAGGTGAGTGGATTTAACCTCCTTTCTTGTGTAATGTACAAAAAGTTGAAATGGTGGAGTTCATAAGAGAAATAGCTAAGGGTCCAGAAATAGCTAAGCGATCTCTAGATAGCTTAGCTATCTTGCTGAATTTTTATGAAAACAGAAAACCGAAATAGCTAAGGAGTCAGAAATAGCGTAGCGATCTGATAGCGTAGCGATCTCAGATCGCTTAGCGATCTTGCTGTTTTTGGCAAAAGTGTATTTTTTTATACTTTTCGATTTTCAGTTGAACCATTAATTGTGGGATTGTTAATGGTAGTATGTGCACATGTTTTTTAGAGGTTAGCTATGGTGGTTTTCGGCTACGCTTCGTTACTATTGGATGGGGTGCTCGAACTCCTACGAATGTGTTCCGTCAGGAGTGAGTACCGTGCTAATAAGTAAAGGAGCCATCGGTTGACTGTTGTTGGGCCGACAACAGTCGAAGGTCCTCGCCCGACCGCCGGTCCTCTCGTAACGTCCAATTGCTTGTGGATGTTTGGACGGTTTTCCCCTATCGATTTCTCTTGATTTCTAATTTGTTGTGGTTATGCAAATTGACGTTTATTTCTATTCACTTAGCTTTGTGCTAATCCCTCATTTGTTGACTCTTTTCAGGTTGTGGATTTGGCTTGACTAGAGTCGGGTTTTGGAAGTCTGACCGTACTCTGATTTTGTAGACCGGGTCGAGCCTGTTTTTAGTAACACCTTTAAATGTTTTATATATTTTGGTTAATATGTAAATGGCCTTTATAATATGTAATAAATAGGGTTTATAGTTTTCTAAAATCGATTCCGTATGCATATTTAAAAAAAAATGGCTCTAAGATTGTGGTGTTACATACAACATTAATTAGGGAACATTAATTATTCAGTAACGTGACAATGTAAAATTATGAAACATCAAAATTTCGTTTTATGTAGTGTTAACATTGCAAAAATTAAGGACAAAAAATGCCTAATATACATCAATTTGAATTGTCAAATTTAATGATACAATTTTAACAATGGTTAACTTTATATCAATCCGGGAGCATATCTAATAATCGCCTTCTGTTAATAATAGAAATGGAAGGCCTTCATCTTTCTATTGAAAAAGTTGTGGAAGAAAGTTATATAAAAGGTACGACTATTAGCTTTAATAGTTTGAATATTTCACATTTTTTTTATGCAGATGATGTAATTGTGGTGTCGGAGTGGAATGTGGATGATATGAACGGTATTATCCGAACCCTGAATGACTTTTACTATGAATCTGGTTTGAAGATTAACTTAGAAAAGTCTAATTTATATGGTGTGGGAGTTTCAAGTGATGAAGTGGCGGATATGGCCCGATGAACAGGTTGTGCGGCGGCTGAGCTTCCTTTTTTGTACCTCGGTATGTTGATAGGAGGTAACTTGACACGTAAAAATAGTTGGGTTCGGGTTATTGAGGCGTTTAGGAAGAGGCTTTCGAATTGGAAGGCTAAAATGATTTCTATAGGTGGTCGATTAACGCTCATTAAATTAGTTCTTGGGAGTATTGGTATTTATTGGATGTCTCTTTTCCGGGTGCCTCAAGTTGTGATTAATATTTTGGAACGAATGCGTGCTCGTTTTTTGTGGGGATGTCATGAACAAGAAAAAAAAAAAGTAAGTTGGGTTTCTTGGAATAATATTATAGCTGCAAAAGATTTTGGTGGTCTTGAGATTGGAAGCCTTAAAGCGTTAAATCTTGCTCTTTTGCTTAAATGGAGATGGAGATTTTTCAAAGAACCGAATGCTTTATGGTGTCGAGTTATTAAAGCTTTACATAGAGAGGATGGTGGTTTTTTGAATACTAGAGTAAATGGTTTGTTGAAAGGTCGTTGGTCTCGTATTGTGGATTCCGTCAAATTTCTACACGATAAATGAATTATTGAATATACTGCTTTTAGATATGATCTTGTAAGTGGGGACACGATCAAGTTTTGGTGGGATGTTTGGTTAGATAATCAACGTTGAAAGAAAAATTCACGATTATTCTGTTAATATTTAGACAATGGTTGTTTTGTTAAAGATAAATGGAATGAAGAAGGGTGGATGTGGAATTGGAGAAGACAATTACGAGGTGGAATTGAAATGGAACAATTTGAAAACTTATTGACTCTTCTTGCTTGTATTAATATTGGTGGTGGGAATGATAAAATATGTTGGGTTGCGGATCCTCTTTCGGGTTTTTCGGTTGTTGGGGCTCGTAAGATTATTGATAAATCTCTACACACGGGCATATGAAGTATCACCATTAGATTAGACCGATTACCGACAAGCTTAAATTTGTCTCGTAGAGGTATGGAAATTGAGACAATTGCGTACCCGGTTTGCCAAGGTAATGTGGAATCTGTTGAACATCTGTTTTTTGGTTGTAATGTTGCGGTTCAGATTTGGATTCTGGTTTGTAAATGGTGCGATTTAGGAGGGTTCTCGGGCTCTTCTTTTAATGATTGGTGGACGTTTGTTGTTGGCTTGAAAATCTCGAAGCTGAATGCTATAAAGTTGAAGACGATTGGATTGGCTACGTGTTGGATGATTTGGCGGTTTAGAAACTCAATATTATTTGATAATGGTAGCATTAGAAAACGTGATCTTTTTGATTTTGTTGTTTTGTTTTCGTTTAATTGGTTAACCCATCAGAATCATGCTTGTAAGATTTCGTGGGTTGATTGGATTAAGAACCCTTTGTATGATTCGGTTTAGTGTTTTGCTAAAGTAATTTTATTGGAGTTTTGGGGGTTTCGGGAGGGTGATGACAATGCCGAAGCTCTTCCGTTTCCTTCTTTTTGTTGTTCAAAAAAAAATCTAATAATCGCCTTCTATCATTTAGAAATAAAGCTAATAGAAGGCAAATGATTAACAACAATTAAGTCGGTACTTGGGAACTTAGGGATTTATTTCTTCTTAATCTTTAAGGTTCCCGAGAAAATCCTTAAAAAATTAGAAAGTCTTCGGCTTAATTTCTTTTGGGTTCTAAAGTGGGCCAAAAAAAGATCACGTAGATTTCTTGGGAGATAATTCAAAATGCCAAGGACAAGGGCGGTTTAGGGGTTGGAAGCCTCAAAGCATTAAATATAGCTCTACTTACCAAATGGTGGCGGCGTTTTAAAATGGAAGACGATTCGTTATGGAAAAAGGTTAATCAAGAGATACACGGTTCAAGTGGCGGTTTTGAGTCGACTAACCCCTCCGGTAAAACATCCTCTAAGTGGAATAGTATTTTAAAAATTCATAAACCTCTTGATAAATTGAATATCCCTATTAGTTCTTGGTTCCAAGCTGATCTCATTGGTGGCAGGCCAAACAGGGGTGTTAGATGGGCAATTGAACAATCTAGTATCTTCTGGGTAAAATAAAAAATGAGGGTAGCAATAGACGGTTCCTTACTAAAAAGATGGGATAAGGGAAATTTTCCTTGGAATAAATGGGTGCCATCAAAGATCGGTATCATGGTTTGGCAAGCTTACCATGGTAGGCTTCCCACAAAATCAAATCTGCAACGTCGTAATATTCCTTTAGTCTCAACAGATTGCGCGTAATATTCCTTTAGTCTCAACAGATTGCGCCATTTGCGGGGCTGTTTTGGAGGATGAAGATCACATATTCACCAACTGCTCAACAGCGAAGAAAGTTTTAGCCGACTTCAGTCAGTGGTGGGAGATTGATATTCAAGCAATTCAAAATACCGCGCTAGTACAAAAATAAGGTATAACCACAATAATAGTCTAGCCACAGTTTGACTTTTTCGTGTGGCTAAAAGTGACAAATAAAGTTCTAATGTTGTTTTAGCCACATTTAACTTGATTAATGTGACAATTTTAAATTAGACAGAACACTTTAGCCACGATTGAACATGATAAAAGTGTCCATTGCTAGCCACATTCACGTAGTGTGGCCAAATGTCACACTTTTCGCCATACATGTTTATTAAAATGTGACATTATTTTGTGATGGTTAATATGTGTGGCCAAAAACACATATTTAGTCACGTCAATGAATTGCTTGTGTGTCCAAAAGTGGTGGTGTTTAATAGCCACATGAATTCATTGTTGTTGAAAGGTAGTATACAACCACATCATTATTGGGTTTGTCATGTGGCTATATGCCAAATAATAGCCACTTAATTTTTTCTGTCTGTGTGGCTATATGATTGATATGTGCCATTCCTAAAACATAGTCACTATAATTGTGTGTGGCTATAACATAAACAATAGCAATGATATTGGTAAAACTAATATATGTCACTATAATTAGTTTGTAACCACAATTTAATTGACTATAGATGTGTGTCCAAAAGTAATAAATTGTCACATTAATGTTGTTAAATGTTACTAAATGTTATCAGAGGTCACATGTGACAAAGTATTATGTGGTCAAAGGACAAACAATAGTCATGATTAAATTTATATGTGTAACCACTACTAAGAGAGAAGGTGGTACAAGTATAGTTGAGCATATATGTTTATTAGTCACATGAGGTCATTGTTGTTGTCACGTTAATGGTGTTAAATATGACTAAATATCATCAAAGGTCACATGTGATAACAATTTATGTGGCTAAAAGTAACATATTGTCATAGTTTAATTGAATATGAATGTGTGACTATAATAATTATTCGTCACGTTAATATGTTTGAATGTGGCTAAATGTTATCCCACATTGCTATTTGTAAGAAAGTTGGAGAATTATTTTTGTTATAAAAAGAAGGGGACGCCAACTCTCTTGGAAAAGGTAAAGCTTGACGCCCTTAAGTCTTTCACGGTTTAACCCTGGTTTTTACTACTATCGGTCGGTTTTGACCGATCAAGTTTTTTATAGTTATTTTAAGCAATCAAACTGGTTGTGTATTTGAATCACAGTTCAGTCGGTTACACATACCAGTCTAACCCGGTTTTTTAAGATTTGTAATTGTATGTCCTTATTATACTTTTTGCCACTATTTGAGTAACTTTATGTGTCTAAAGGAACAATATAGTCACAATAAACATATGTTTTTGTGACTAAATAATAACAAGCGCCAGTATTAAAATAAATTCGTGTAACTATTGGCTATACAATAGTCACGAAAAATCAAAAAACGTGTGTCTACAAAGAGTTTATGGCCACACACTAAGATAGAATGCATGATTACAAGAACAACTTTTCTTCCTGAATAGCCACACTTTTAGGCTGTGGCTACTGTTTTTCGGTTAATACAACTACTAAATTTAAATGTAGTCGTATGTTGCCTAAAATGACACGACCTTTGGTCACGCTTTTAGTGCGAAAATAATTGAGTGACTAAAGGCATACGGTCACAGTTTTATTGTGTGACCATTGCTTATTTTTATACTAGTGCCGGCCACTTGATTAATTGGGGACAAAGCTTGAATCTTAGTAGAGGCAAACTTAATGCCTTCTCAACCGCAATTCAAAGCCTAATGTGGTTTGTATGGAAAAGCCGAAAACAAAAAGACTTTTAAAGCAGGGGAAAGGAAAGTATTCTTTTTAGTGAAATTTAAAGTAATTCTTACTTTTGGATTAAAAACAGGACTAAGTCAAGGAGTCTTAACAACTGTTGGTGGGATTGGTGTAATGATCCAATGTCTTGTTTTTTATTTGTAATGTGTTATTTCTTTTTTGTTTGTTTGTAATTGTCTAGCTCAGCTCCCTGCTAGTCTTTTTTTAATGAAGCCGTTAAAAAAAAAGGCAAATGATTACCACTTCATCATCTTTTAAGCGAATCTTAATACAAATTTCTGCAAATAAAAAACTAATTAATAAGCATAATTTACTAGATAAGAAACTTTTATTATAAATAAAAATCTTAAATGATTTGATAATGAATTCATAAACTCGAATCAGAGTTCATAACTCAAATACTTGCTCCATTTTTTACTCTATTCATCTATACTCATTTAATGCCTGGAATTTTAACAATGATTAACTATGGAGCACTTTCCTAATACACAACATAATTTGAGAGCAAATATAATGCATATCAAGATTTATGCATCCATTTCAAGCTGCTAATTTATTTTCTATATAAATCCTACCAATTATCGAATACCTTTAGCATATCTTGCAACCTCAAGGAGCTCACAATCTGCATCACCGGTATATTTCCTCATACCTTTCATTGTTATTTATAAAAATATTCGTACGATACATCTGCAGCATGCCTTCAACTCTTCATACAAATTGTTTTACAATTGAAAATAACAGCTTAGTAATATATCAGTAATGACTTTTATTATTTCTGTCCTCAATATGCTTGTCTATGGTATGTATTTCCAACTAAAATAACGTAAATTCGGTATCACTGGAATAAATCTAACTTTTTATCTATATGAACATTTGTAAGGGTTTTTCTAACATATGTCCCCTAGGCAGGCATATGTTAAGGTATATTAATTAACTCTAACTTTCCATTCAAACAAAAAAGTGCATTTAATACATCACTTGAAAATGTAAATTTTGAACTTCATTAATGTGAATTGAGATTTGATTTGGAAACTTTAATTGAATTAATCTACTTTAATACTTCTTCCGATTCAAAATAAGTGCTACACTTTTACTTTCACGATTTTTAAAGCAAAATAGTGTAATGATGGTTAAATTAAATTAATTGAATGATTAGTGGATAATGGGTCCCACACCTTTTGAATAAAGTGGGGTTAATGATGTTTAAAAGTAAAAAGTAAGGGTAAATGAGTCATTTCCATTTGTTAAAGTAGATAGTTAGTGGGTGTGGGTCATACTATTATTTGCCATTTATGAAAAGTGTAGCAGTTATTTTGAATCACCCATTTATGAAAAGTGTAGCACTTATTTTGAATCGGAGGAAGTATGTGCCTAGGGGCACATGTTAGAAAAACCCCATTTATAAATACAAAATAAACTTGCCATGGTTATAGAGTTACTACCCAGGTAACCCATTTTCTATCTCTCTTTTTTTTTATCAATTTCACAAAATAATAATAATACATGTATATCCTAAGGTTAATGTGAATGTGTAGTTAACAAGACTAAGACTTAATTTATAACGTTAAAATTTGGATTATTTTTTCATCGAATTAAATTAGGGGTTAATGATAGATTAAAGGGTATATTTTTGAAAGTTTAAGCCATATAAAACAAAAATCTAGAGCCTAATTATTAAATATGTGGGTATATTTGTACATGTATTGGTTGGATGGAAGCAATGTTAGCCCCGTTTGTTTTGACGCAATCCTCCGTAATTGTAATTCAATTACATTACAGATGGACGTTTGAATTAACTTTTTTTTTCGTAATTCAATTACGACGTAATTTCGAAATACGATATTCGTTGTAACTGAAATTCGTCCCGACACCCTATGAATTTTAAACGGTCCTTTAGTGTACTAACAAATTCGAATATTTTGTATACTTCAGATTTCAAAATCGTTCAGAAATATTAAAAAAAAATTAATTTTTTTTAAAAAGTAAAAATAAAATAAAAAATAAAATAAAAACAAATAATTTTTTAAAAAAATAAAAAAAATTAATTTTATTAAAAAAATAAATTTATTTTAAAATATAATAAATAATAAAATTTAAAAAAAAATCTAAAAAGGTAAAAAAAAAAAGAGCATAAGTATGAATATGAATTACAACTAAAAAATTTGTAACCAAACACGTAACGGAATTCAATTACGAAGGAATTGAATTATGAATAAATTCCTTCGTAATTAAATTATAAAACGGAAGATTACGGCATTCAATTACGAAGGGAAGTGGTTGGTTTTTGTTGGTGATATATTCTTTAAATAGTAATATGTGTGAATCATTAATTTGCATCTTACGAAACTCGGTTAAAGATCAAACAAAGGTTTATGAAGCCACATGAAGGTATCATTTCACATCAGAAGTATGTATGTTTTTGTATTTAAGATATATTTTCACTTTCATAATAATTAATTGGCAATTTTATAATTGTTTAACATGGGCTTTAATTACATTGCATAAATCAAACTTTGGTATCTTATATTTAATAACTCTGGTTTCTCTCATTTCCTTTATATATCTTCTTTCAAATTTCTATAGTTTTCCAGATCTGCATGTCATATCTTTAAGAGATTCACCAGCATTTTGTTAGAATCAATTGATTACTTGGATAATTCCTTGAAACTTGCCTACGTTACACGAAATCTACGAACTAATTATTCAATTTCTTGGCAAGAATGTCAAAACGCGTCGTTTCTCCAGACCACAATATTCCATTTTATAGACACGAAAGTAGAGAAACGACAATATTCCATTTTATAGACACGAAAAGTTGTGACCATTGGACGAAGAGTCGTGATTGTTGGCAAGAAGTTGGTTAATTCATTGTCGGTCAAATTAGGTAATATAGTTAGTATGATATTGCCTTCCCGAAAAAGAGAGATTAAACTTTAAAGCATCAGAAACAACAGACTGAGATTTTATTAGCTAAGAAGCATGTTTTCACACTTGATCACCCGAAAAAGAAAAGGAAAAAGCTCATTGTAATTGAGGTTCACTTCTTCACTTGAAAGGAGGAGGTCTACCCTAACACACCACACCACACCAATCAACCTCTCATCCATCCATACATCAATCCAACGGCTCAAAACACTACTTTATTTATTTATTTACAAATTAATCAAAACTTGACGATCGACTCCACCTTCCTCTAAGATAATCCTCAATGGAGATGCTTTCTTCAATGCTACTCATGGAAAGAGACGAGTCTTCAACATCAAGTAACGCAAGGTTTAAATGTGACCTTAGATTTGATGGTGAAAACCCATCTGTTTCTGTTTCTTCTGGTATGTTGCTAATATCTATTCGTGCATCCGACCCACCTGTAGAATCTACCTCTAGGCGGGCCCACTTTGTTACCTCAACATCACCTTCAAGGAGCTTTACAATCTACAAAACATAAAATCAAATAGGTAATTACATAAATCGTCCCTCACTCCCTCTTGTTTGTAATTTGCAACACCAACGGTTTGTTACGTAAAAAAGGACAGTTTGGACAAGTGAAGGGACGAAATATGTAATTTCATACAAACCACAAGGACCGTTTATGGAAATACAAGACTTACAGTGGTCATTTGGGGGCGGGCCCGTGGTGCACGTCGGATACAGAGTGTAGAAGCAAGAGCCATTCTCTCCATTTGGTCACTGTCATAATCATCACCCAAACATTTATCCAACAATCGTGCAAATTTCCCACTATTTAAAATCGGCTTTGCCTACAAACCACAAATTCATGTCGTTTTTTCAATATAAACAAAAATCGACTATAAAAATAAAAAAATGCATGAAATCCAGGTTGACATACCCACATAACCAAGCTCTGTTCACCCTTTGGATACCCATTGCTTATTGGCTTCCTTCCCGTAAGAAGCTCAAGAAGCACAACACCAAACGCATACACGTCCATTTTCTCACTAACTTTTCCGTGTGTAAAATTCTCAGGAGCCAAGTAACTGCATTTTATTACAAGGTTACTTTAGTCTTTTACTTCAAGTGTCAATACAAAATAATGATTTAATTTAAAAGATACAAACCCGAATGTGCCGGCTACATCAGTACAAGTTATATTCAGCCCAGTTGGTGTAGGTGTAGCCCATTTAGCCAGCCCAAAATCAGACAGCTGAAATAACCAAAACAAGTTAACCACATATTTACCCCTTCTTTTAACCAAATTAAGACACTTTTACGGTTTTACCCTCATTTCACATAATTAGTTTCAAACACGTTATTAATTTGTAGATAAAATACCTGTGGCTCAAAATCATCAGACAATAAAATATTTGATGATTTAACATCTCTGTGGATAACTGGTTTATCACATTTATTGTGTAAATAGACAAGCGCCTCAGCTACACCCGTAGCAACTTTATATCGTTCCTTCCATCCAAATACAGAATCCTTCTTGTGCCCTAATTTAACAAGAATGTCATGAGATCAAATTATACATAAAATTAAAATTAAAATAGCATACCGTGCAAATTATCTTCAAGACTACCCCTTGATAGAAGATCATAAACCAAAAGAAGATTATTTCTTTCGAAACAAAACCCGAAAAGGGAGATAATGTTTTCATGATGTAAAGCGGTTATAATCTCGATTTCTAAAACAAATTCTTTTAATACGTCTTCTGAGGTTTTTAAGATCTTGACAGCAAGTTCTCTTCCATCAGGAAGACAGCCTTTATACACTTCACTGTTCCCTCCTTTACCGATTATATTCTCTGCAAATTTTAATAAATAAATTGCATAAAAAAATTATCAAATTAAGGGCAAACTGCACAAAAGGTACAAACCGGGTTTGAAGTTCACTGTTGCTTCAACAAGTTCTTGAAACTTAAACAATCTGCAAGTACTCGAGTATTTTTCATGAAGACCCTCTAATTCTTCTGGTAAACAAACTGAATCAGAATTCAGTGAAGAACATGAATCCGATTGAATCTCATCACCATGAACAACAATTGCTCCATTTTCACTATTTAAAGATCTGTCTATTTTGTTATTAATCACACAATCAGTCGAATCTGAATTTGTAATCATTAACGGGGTTCTAACGGGCAGCCTCATGGCCCACTGAACCACAGAGATTTGACGGGCGGGTGACCGATCCGATGAAAGCCGATTTGAAGAAATGGCTCGACGAAGTAACGGCCAACCGGGTGTCAGTTCTGGAAGGTCTATAGAAGCTTCTAGAAGCTTCTGTACAGGAACTAAGGCCATGGAATTTTCATCATCATTAACATCATCATCATCTCCAGTTTCCTCAAGAACACAAGCAGTGTTTGGAAGAAGTGAATCAGGTGAACAGATCGAACAATTGTATTTAAAACCGGTGTAATCAGATTTGGTTTTTACTAAAGCTAAATCCGATTTCTTGCAATCAATTCGATTGCATTTATGTTCATCGTTTCCATTTTTCAGCAATTTGGGATTCAAACTGAGTGATTTATGAATCACACTTAATAATCGGTTTTTATGATGATGATCTGCAATTAGTAAAAATTAAATTAACAGCAGTTTGGAGTGATTTTCAAATATTGGTTATAAATAGTAAGTGGGTGGGTGGGTGTATTTACCTTTTGCACCGACATTTGATGGAACATAATTTTGCCATTATTAACAGCAATTATTGAACAATTCTTTGAAAGTTTTCTAGCACAGTATTTTGCTACAGAAGATGATGATTTAATTGCATGATGCGTTCTCGAAATTCCAACTATAACCTCGTTAGCACAATATGATTTCGCTTCACGTACAATGATTTTTCGAATTGAAGTGCCTCTGCAGATCTTTAACTTAAGATCCACCTGCAAATCCGCAAAACCTAATTTAATTTCATTGTTATTGCGTTAAATGAGCTTAATTACACAAGCAGATATGATGAATTTACCTGTTTGAGGTTACAAAATCCATCGTAAACAGCGAGAATTGAGTCAAAGGTTTTCACAAGAGATAGCAGTGAAGACTTCCCATCATGATCCACACTTTCTACACACGAACAAAAGCCCCAATTTCATTATAAACCCTATAAACTAATAAACTCATTATCGTTGTCTACAAAATTATCGGAAGCCTTACCATTATTGGTTAGAACATGAAGAGCGATAACTCGATCACCAGGATGAGCTGCTTTGACCAAAGCCCACGTGAGTAACTCTCTGCTATCTGCATCTAATTTCACTCCAACGACAATCGTTCTACCTCCGGTGATTTTCCGGTCACCGTGCTCTCCGACGAGCTCCGTTTGAGTCATTCTCGCCGGAATCTTACTGTTTCTGTTGTCGTCTACAGATTTTGAGGCAATTTTATTATTGATTTTAGTATCAAATACTGAATTGTCATCTCGGGATTACGAAATGGACAGAGATGGATCAGCGAATGTGTGGTTTATCAGGGGGGCTGTTGGATGTGACGAAGAGGGCTTTAACATGCAACTTGGTGGGTTCCACCCGTTGTCTATATTTACTCTTTAAATAAAGTGTACAAAACAAAAATCTAAGAAGTTTGGTCTCAAATTAGAAAATGTGAAAAATGTTTTTTACTTCCTCCAATTCAAAATAAGTGATATACTTTCCTTTTTGGGATAATTCAAAATAAGTGATACACTTTGAAAAGTTTCTTTATTTGGCAAAAAAAATGGGACCCACACCCACTAACTATCTACTTTAACAAAATGAAATGACTCTTTTACCCTTACTTTTTACTTTTAAACATCATTAACCTTACTTTATTCAAAAGGTGTGAGACCCATTACCCACTAACCATCCAATTAATCTAATTTAACCATCATTACAATCTTTTGCCTCAAAATCCGTAAAACCCCAAGTGTATCACTTATTTTGAATCGGAGAAAGTATATGAATTTCCTTCCAACTTTACCAACAAATAAAAAGTAGAACGAAATTCATAATAGACTACTCCTAATGTTTGTCGATGCTACATCAACCCGACAAAAATACTTTCTCTTCAGATTAAATATACGACTAAAATCTCACATTGAAACCATAAACATATTAATTTATTATTAAAATATAGATTACAACACTTTATGCATAATATAACACACATCTCTCACAAGAAGTCTAGTCGCCTGAGCAATGTTGCGATCAAATCCAGACGTAAAATGGAAGCGGGACGCGTCGGTTTTGGTCACATCATGGGGGGGACGTATCGCGACTAAGGGGACACACTTTATACCATAATATGCACTTGAATAAAAAATAAATATTATTTGTAGCGCATTAGGTGTTGGTGATTTGTATCACCAATATAATTTAAGTGTAATGGGAAAAACTTGTTGACCAAATGTAATCTTAATAAATATTAAACAAGTAAGGATGGTGCGGAGTGCACGCTTGTTTAAATTTATTCTGATTAAAATACACCGACTGAACGAGGGTCCGGGGGCAGCGCCCCTGGGAACGGGGTCCAAGGGGCAGCGCCCCTGGCGGGGTCCAAGGGGCAGAGCCCCTGGCTGGGGTCGAGCTGTTAATATTCCTTTATAAAAAATGTGTCGAAAATTCGGATTCTCGAATAAAACCCGGATTTTCAACCCGTTAGATCCAACCCTAATTTGACCCGATCTTGGCAGTTCGATCGGTTTTTTACGGTTTTGAAACTGCATTATAGCAGTTCTAAGCAGTTGGTGAGAGATGGAATTAATCATCGTTTTTGGTCATAATTCTCTCTGGTACAAAATTTCTCAAACACACACAATTCTCTGTTCTTTGCAATCGTGATTTAATCCGATCGAAGATTTCGTAGTACCGACGAAATACTTTGATCTGAAAGTGTTTCACGACTTCACGATTTTCCAAGTTACCGAAATCTAACCAAATATTTCTAACATTAGGCATCTGCACGATACAATAACCGAATCAAATGGCACCGAACCGAACAAAGAACCTAGAAAATGGTTTCGTCCGAACTCCGAACCGATGATTGAACCAATAATGCTCGAAACCGGACCGATAACTGGTTGAATCGAATTGAACCAAGAACCGAGAAAGTTTACTCGACTTTTTTGGGTTTTTCTCGGGTTTGGATCAAACCGAACAAAGAACCTAGAAAATGGTTTCGCCCGAACCGATGACTGAACCAATGATGCTCGAAACCGGACCGAGAACCGGTCGGATCGAATTGAACCAAGAACCGAGAAAGTTTACTCAACTTTTTTGGGTTTGCACCAAACCGAACTACTCAGAACCAGACCGAGAACTGACTCTGCATATAAATTAGAACTGAGAACCAAACCAATATAAGGCGGTTCAGTCTAGTCCAGTTTTATTCGACAGTTCCGATCGGTTCTCAATCTGATTTGCACAAAACTAAATTACATCTTTGTGTTTTGTGACACATATCAGTACTTTATTCTTTGTAGTCAAAATTATTAATTAGTAATAAGTAAAGTAATTAGAATCTCTCTGCCTCCTTTCGTACTATGTGTGCTATGGAATTCGTTGAAAATGAAAAACAACACAATATAATACTTCGTATATATGATTACACGACTATTAATACGCCATTTATGTAACAAATATAAATATATTATTGATAAGATATGGTCAAATATGGTTATTACTTAAATTTAATTTGTATAAATCGTTTACTTTAAAAAAACGATGGTCAACTTTTCTATGCTAGTATAAACAAGTCTCAATCATGTGATTTATGTCAAGACGAAATCTGCTCTTTCATTCAATTGGTTTATTTATATATCATAAAAATTACTTTATGTATCAAATTATACACTATTTATATTAATCTATATAAATATCAAAAAATAATAATTTATTATGAATATGAAAGACAAAGCCATTAAATGAATTGCCACATTTTCAACCTTTCATGTCTTCTCCATCAAATCTATGGCTACTTATTTACCTTTCATTTGTATGTACATGTAATTCAAGGGTAAAACTTTTAGTATAAATACCCCATGAGATGGATGAATAAAATACACCTCAACACTTTCATAAGTGTTTACATACTTCTCTTCCTCTCTTCTTTCTAGTTATTGTTCTTTATCTTATGTTCTTGTTATAGATGTAGCAAGTTCTTTGATGAAGTGCTAATAGGGTCATAATCATATCTAATTTATAACACGTTATCAGCACGAGAGTTCTTAATCGAGGAAGATCAACTCAATCACAAGATACATTTAATTAATCAAGTTAATTACATAAGGTAAACATTTTCTTAACATAAAATTATAATATAATTATCATAATAAATTAAATGAAACCAAACATATTATATCAAGGACATTATGATAATATTTGGACTACTAATCTTGGGACTACTTACATACTTACATTTATTATTGTACTAATTTTATTCTTATATTTACTAACCCTTTTAATTATGCAAACTAACATTTACATTTATGTCTTCTAACTTTTAATTATGCAAACTAACACTTACTTTTATAGCATCTAACTTTTATTTATGTTACTAACATTTATTTATGTTACTACATTTATTTATGTATGCTAACTTTCATTTATGTATACTAATGTGTATTTATGCATATTATATAATTTTTATTTACTAATTCATTTAGCATTCACTAATATTTTTACAAATATGTTTATGTAATTTATTTCTTTAATTTATTCTCTTTATTAAAATTTTTTTTATTATATATATATATATATATATATATATATATATATATATATATATATATATAACGGTAAAAAAATATATTTTTAATATTAAAAATTTTACAACGGCTATATATGTTTACACTATAAATAAACACATCATCCACACTTCTTTATACAACAAAATAATTTCTCTCATCTTCAAAATCAAGATCAAGAATGATTCACCCGCTTTTGATTTTCGTAATTGTATTAGTTTTAGCACTTGGCATCCTAATTAGTAATCTCCCTCCTGATGTATTTTATCCTTATTTGTTCATGTATGGGATGATTGTTCTCCCACTGCTGTTTTGTGCACTTCAAATTGATATATATGGATTCTAATTTTTAAAAAAAAATTTGTTCAAAATATATAGTTTCAAAATGTCTAGTATTGTAAAGCGTGAGCTAGCTGCACTTGAAGTTACTGGGAAAAACTATATGCAATGGACCATCGATGTTTTACTAATTCTTGAATCGATGGGCATTCATGAAACTATAAATGAAAACAATGAATGCTCATCCCAAGACAAGGCAAAGGCACAAGTGTTTCTTCGTAAACACATTGATGACATGTTAAAATTTGAATATCTTGATGTCACTGATCCATGTGTTCTTTGGATGTCTTTAAAGGAAAGATTTGATCATCAAAAGGAAGTTATACTTCCAAGTGCCAAAGATGAATGACGAAATCTGAGGTTCCAGGACTTTAAAAAAGTAACTGAGTATAACTCTGCTTTGTTCAGAATCTGTTGCCAACTTAAATTTTATGGGCAAACGATTACTGACGAAGATATGTTGGAGAAAACATACTCCACATTCCATGCATCAAACATTAATTTAATGCAACAATATCGATTGCAAAAGTTCAAGAGGTATTCTGAACTGAATACTTGTCTCCTTGTTGCAGAGCAAAATAATGAGCTCTTAATTAAAACCATGAATCTCATCCAACGGGATCAGTAGCAATTCCTGAAGCAAATGCTACTAATACTGATGGTCCTAGAAACAATACACGTGGACGAGGACGTGGTCGTGGTTATGGACGAGGCCGTGGGCATTTTAATCGAAACCCAAACCATAACAATGGTCGTGGAAAAGGAAATTATTATAATCGTGGTCGTGGTCGTGGTCGTGTTTATAAAAATACTGATTGTTATGCCACTAAAAAGAACAATGTCCAAACACAAGATAAGGCCAAAGGGGCAAGGTATGATGCTGGTAAATCAAAGAATGCTGAGAGTTGTTGCTATAGATGTGGTTGCGCAGACCATTGGTCTAGGACATGTCGCACACCTGCACATCTATGTGAACTTTACCAAGCTTCCCTCAAAGGAAAGGGAAAAGAAGTAAATCTCGTTGATAATGTTGAAACTAACAACATGGAATTCAACATTGATGATATTACCAACCTCAGTACTCTCGATTTCTGCAATGACATGGAAGACATAGATTAAGGAAATCAGTGGTTTGTTGTAGCCTATTTTTACTTGCTTTCTGTCTTATGTGATATATTTTTCCTTCAGCAAATGAAGTCTGTCGTATGTAATATATTTCCCTTCAGCAAATAAAGTTTGTCGTTTGTAATATATTCCCCTTCAGCAAATGAAGTTTGTCTTATGTAATATATTTCCTTTCAATAAATGAAGTTTCTTTATAATAACCTCATTGTTTGTTTTTCATATGTGAAGATCAATATGAGTTCAAATGGAGCACAAAATCAAGGAAATATTGGAGATCTTTTAATAGCAGATAGTGGTACTACACATACTATATTGAAATCGAAGAAATACTTCTCCAAAATAAACCCAACAAAGGGTTCAATATGTACTATATCGGGTCCTGTAGACTTGATTGAGGGAACTGGAAAAGCTAATTTCATATTACCTAATTGTACAAAATTCCAAATAGATAATGCATTATTTTCTCCAAAGTCAAGCGGAAATCTATTGAGTTTTGTTGATATATATCTTAACTGATATGACAAGCAAACCAAAACAATAGATAATAAGAAATTTATGCTTATTATAAATGACAATCGAGTGTTGGAGAAATTACCAAAATTTGATTCCAATTTATACCATACATATATAAATAAAGTAGAATCAAATATGGTAGTTAAAGAAAAACATTGTGATCCTGGGATATTTAGTTTATGGCATGACATGTTAGGTCATCCAGGATTAACAATGATGTGAAGAATAATTGAGAATACACATGGTCATCCATTGAAGGACCAGAAGTTCCCTCAAACAAGTAATATGAAACCGTGTACGTCTTGTTCCCTTGGAAAATTAATCATAAGACCTTCACCGATGAAAGTTGATAAGGAATCACCTAGATTTCTTGAAAGAATTCAAGGTGATATATGTGGACCAATTCATCCACCATCTGGACCATTTAGATATTTTATGGTCTTGATAGATGCATCTAGCAAATGGTCTCATGTTTGCCTATTATCATCTCGTAATATGGCATTTGCAAAATTCTTAGCTCAAATCATTAAACTTAGAGCACATTTCCCTGATTATACAGTCAAAAGAGTAAGACTGGACAATGCTGGTGAATTTACTTCCCAAGCATTCAATGACTATTGCATGTCTGTAGGGATTGTTGTTGAACATCCAGTAACTCATGTACACACACAAAATGGTTTAGCTGAATCATTAATTAAATGTCTACAACTAATAGCTAGACCATTGATAATGCAAACCAAACTTCCTGTTTCCATATGGGGTCATGCAATATTACATGCTGCATCATTAATTCGCATAAGGCCAAGTTCATATAATGCATACTATCCCTTACAACTTGCTTTTGGTCAGGAACCAAATATTTCCCATCTTAGAGTCTTTGGATGTGCAGTATATGTTCCTATTGCACCTCCACAACGTACAAAGATGGGTCCCCAAAGAAGGTTGGGTATATATGTTGGATATGAGACAAAGTCTATTATAAGATATCTTGAACCTTTAACAGGTGATGTTTTTACAGCACGTCTTGCTGATTGTCAATTCAATGAATTGGTTTTTCCACCATTAGGTGCAGAAAAGAAAAACCAAGAAAAGGATGTCTCATGGAATGAACCTTCTTTGTCATATCTTGATCCTCGCACAAAACAATGTGAAACAGAAGTTCAAAAGATAATGCATTTCCAAGAAATAGCTAATCAATTGTCGGATGTATTTACTGATACAAAAAGAGTGACTAAATCATATATTCCAGCTGTTAATACTCCAGCTCCAATTGAAATTCCAAATAGGCAATATGATGATAAAATCACTCAAGAATCTAAGACACGCTTGAAGCGTGGAAGTGTAACGCCTCGAAATTTGTATTCATTGAATAATATTATTTTAATCGTCATATTTAAGTTTAAAATGAATAATTAGTAAAATTATTATAATGAAGTTAGACTGTTCGTTTTTATTAGATGTTAATTAAAATTAGTCAACAATTTATTAGACGCGTTAAATACTTAGACGTTTTAACTACTTGGTCATTTAAGTGATTAATTGGACGTTATTTAGTGGCATTTTAGTGAATCGCGTGGGCGCGTCGGGTTTTAACTCGGCTTAATAACCGAGAGTTTAGTGGCATTTTAGTGAATCGGGCCGGCCAAAGGCCGAGTCCAGGAGTTTATTATTTGGTTGGCAAGTTTTAATCGTCTCGGGCCAAATGTGATTGGTTAGGGCTGAAGCCCATTTCCTTGTGATGTCGCCTAATAGTAATTGGCCAAATAGGTTTCACTTCCATCCTTTTGGTAGCCGTACTCGACAAAAGAAACCCCTCACATGACGAGAGTTCCTACGCCCCATCTCTGCTCGTAATATTGTTGTTAATCAGAAATACCTATCGTGAGTTTATAAAAGAGACAAGAAGGAGCCGGTGGTTTTATGGCTTGAAATTAACTGGGACGGTGGGAAAACAAGAATCAAGGCACGTGACATTCTTGAAGTTTGATTCGACAAGCAGGTCAATCAAATTGTGGAGATTTATTTGCACATAAAAGGGGATTACGCAAAGCAGCTCATGTGCAAGGAATTAATTCCTTGGAAGCCACGTCACATTGGAGAGGAGAATTAATTAGGATGAAACAAGCAGGTCACGTTTGGAATTGGTCAGCAAGCACGTCAAGCTCGTGCATTCGTCGTCCGCGTTTTTGATTCGTAGGGTATAATCCTTGTTCCATTTTCTTTGTAGTTGATAATCGTTTTCATTATTGTTTTGATTTTGATTTTTGGTTATTGGAGATGTCGGGTTTTGGTGGTGTTATTATTGTAATTTTGATGTTGATCTTCTGGCAGATTCTGCCTCGTCTGTTGCAACCCGTTTTCGAAGCTCTTAGAATCGGTTTTAGGGAAGAACCGTCTCACACACATTTGTAGTCCTCTGAGTTAGTGAACCGTGACCGCAAACCTTTCTTCAATCCGAGTTTTGGTCAGTGAGTTATGGACATTTTTGTAAACCATCATTGTGCTGAATTTTTGTTAAGTTAATGGTTATTGTAATAATGATTCAATGGTTTTATGATTATACCGTTTAACATTTTAAAGTTTTTGAATTTGGACCGTGATGGGATGGATGACACTCAACCGGGTGTCGGAATGAAATCCCGAGGATCGGGTTTTTATTATTTATAAAGAGGGTGTTTTCCAAAACCTAGTTGTTTAGTTGTTTCAATGTATCTTGAAAGATTTGGAAGTGGTTGTGATTTAAACCGAGGATGGTATCGAGCCCTCGGGCTCGGTTGTATGATGTCCCGGGACACATCACGTTGCCACTTGACCGATTAAATGTCACACTCTTGAAATCCTGTTTTTAGTAACCCAGAAGGTGAAACCGAACTCGTAGGTTTCCCAAATCAAGAAAATTTCTATTAATTGGTTATATTATTTTAGACTGAGCTTTCTGTGATAAAAATGAATTACGAGGCTGCCGGGTGCCTCGGGACTAAACGGGTTGATGTCGGGTTTTAAAACGGGTTTAAACGTTATGCTGAATTTTTAACAGAATCTGTACTCTGAGTTCGGGGCTGTTTTTACCACACTTAAAATACGTTTTTGGATTTTTGTCTTGCGTTTGTCTCTAGCTTTCTGAGTCCTCTTTCCAACGCCGCTGACGGCTTGTTAATCTGATTTACGGTTTAAAAGTTATCGCTGTTTTAGTAAACCATCGCAGAATAGTTTTCGGTTCAACTATTCTGTCTTGTGAACCTATTTTGAGCCTTTTCTGTTTGGTTTTAGCTTCCGAGGTCTTCTGTCAAATTGTAGTCCTCTGAGTCGTTAAACTACTCTAAAAATTTGAATAAAATCTAGTGAGCAGTTTGAGAGTTATAGCCGTTCCCGCGAAAGTACTGAGTGCTGTTTAGGTTCTGCTGAAGCTACCTTTGAGTCTAATCCTAACCCGAGCTTCATTGTTCTATGTAGGACCTCTTAGGACTTGATCAGAGATGCTCTTCTGCACCGAGGATATTTAGGAGCATACGTCTATTCGAGGTGGGTAATCTCACTATAAACTTGTACTTACTTTCGATTCATGATTTTGTGCTATGTGTTGTGAATTGTCTTGTTGATTGAGCTTGAGTGCTGATTGGGTGATTTATTTGAGTTATCTGTGATTTGAGTTATCTGTGATTTGGGTTATTTGGAGCCTGAGTTATCTGAGTTTTGAGTTCTTGAGTTAAAACATTAAACATAATATACTTGAGTTGTCTTGGCACCGAAGAGTACTGGTGCCAGACGTTTTGACTCAACACCGAAGAGTACAGGTGTTGAGCCTTGAGTTGTGTGAGGCGGGTCGAGGTTGATCTCTCGTCCCAAGTCACACAAGCGCGCTATATAAATTTAAAATCTGAGAAAATAAACTTGAGTAATTGAGAATTGAGTAGAGTCTCTAGGGATCACTTATGTGGCTTGAGTTGTTTGTATTTATTTGTTTATTTTGATATTATTCATTCAGCGGTGGCTGACCCCAATCACTCCCCCACTTTTCAGGTACTAGTAAGGGCAAAGAGAAGGTCAACGGTTGATGGGCTGCATCTTTATTCATTGGATTTGGAGTTTTTAAAATTTTGTTTTGAGTCAAACATAATTTTTAACCTTTTTATTTATTTCCGCATTAAAGACCATGAGAGGGTTTATATTTTTATCTGAGTTGGGACCTTTTTATTACTTGTACTTGGGGAAATTTTATTAATTAAATGTTTTAAAAAATTTTAAATTTCTCCTGATTTTTGGGTTGTTACAAGTTGGTATCAGAGCTCTGGCTTGAGAGAATTGGGTTCACAAGGAGTGAATTCCAAACTCAAGTCGAAGCATGAGTTTTCAAAATGACTTATTCAAATGTTTTAAAATGAGTCCAAATCCAAATTGAGAAGCAGCGCATCACGACGACCTTATGCCTCTGGTACTTTATTTATGAGATATTTCGTGTATTAAAAACGTCGCGAGTGACATTGAGTTCTAAGAGAATAAAAGAGAATTAACACGAGATGAACGTGATTTGTGCGACAATATATATGTATATATACTATGCTTATTGATGTGAGCTACTTGTTATGTGGATGGTATGAGGATGGGAGATCGTGGAATTTTTAAAACTGGCTCGATACCATGACAGGGGTAGGTGCGGATAATAATAGAGGGCCCATATTATTATAAGCACAGGACTCGTGCCTATGTTTCGAAAAGGATTCAAGGAGACCATTCGTCAAGCATCTAAGTATCATGAAAACCCTCAATTATTATATATAAGTAGGTAATAAAATCACTAAAAGAGATTTATGAGAAATCAGTGTAACCAATTGAAAAAGAGAATCATCAAATACGAATTGATAAATAGTTATCAAAACATGTCAAGAGAGAGACCGATAAATCAAATTGGGTTGAATTCGTTAAATGATTTAATTGAGTTATCAATACCTCGAGAACGATTGAACAATCGTTAAAGAAAATTAAATGAGAAAATAAGAGAAATGTTAAGCGATAAGGAGTCATGTGAAAACATCACTAATCGTGATTTATGTGAAAATTATAAATAATTAAATAAGAGATTATTAATTTAAGTTGATAAGGAGTTATCCAAATAAATTTAAAAGAAGAGATCTATTTATTGAGAATTATTAAATTGAGAATAGAGAATAATAATATAATAATATAATTGAGAATAAGTAATTCGTTTTAAAAGAGAAATTATGAATTATGAGAAATTAATAAATCAAGAAATGAATGAATATTTATTTAAACGAATTAAATAGAAAATTATATTTAAAGTTATAAGTAACTACTTAGTTGAGTCAAGATGTTTGATCTAATAAAAAAAATTATGTTTAATAAATATGCCCGATTATTGAGGACTATTTATTGAATAAGAGGCAAAATCCTAATAGAGTTAACAAAATGAGTTATTTAACGAGTTAAGCGACAATAGAATTTACGAGATGTGTTCACTATGAACGAAATGAGAAATTTATTTAACGACAAAAACTGTTATATGGTAATGATAAAACCAAACACGCTATGAGTAAGCCAAAAAAATGAGGATTTAATACTGAGATTGGAACAAGAAATAATCGTGAATGCGTAAAGAGTATACATTGGGACCGACTTACACATGTACATGAGAGTTTGATTATCGAGTAATTAAATGAAACCCTAAAATAAAAAAAATAAAAAAAAATAAAAAAAAAGAGAGAGAATCAACAAACCGAACTATCGAGTGTTCGTAACGAGTTCTTTGAGATTGACTGCTACTTCCAAACTCGGGGACGAGTTTTCTCCAAGTGGAGTTGAGTGGTGGTAAAAAGAAAAACTACCAATATTAAGAGTGCGAATAGATAATAATTATAAAGTTGTAAATTATTGAATTTATATTATTGAACTAATGGAGATTAATAAACCGAGCTAAATGTGAAAAATAAAGTTTGTAAGGAGTAAATTAAGAGAAATTAAGAAGAGAAAATTTAGTTAAGTATTATTATGAGCATATATGTGCGTATAACTGACTAAAAAGTTTTAAAGGTGATTGATTAATCGAGATGTTTTTCCTATGGGAATATAATGAGATAAAATGAGATTATTAAAATATGAGAATTGATTATGAATTATTCAAATCAAGTTATATGGGAAAGGAAAAAAAACATGATTATGAAGATTTATTAAATCCAGTCGAGAAATTTTGAGCCAAATTATTGTGTTGAGTATAATATATATATATATATATATATATATATATATATATATATATATATATATATATATATATATATATATATATATATATATATATATATATATATATATACATGTGACTAGGGAATTTATAAGAATAATTGGGAATAATTAAATTGGTACGAATGAGAAGTGAGAAGTACATAATCATATAAATAACGAGAAATTATGAAATTCGAGTAATCAGAATATTATCAACAAGACGGTCATGAGAAAATCGACATAATAAATTATGGGAAAGACTTATTATTATTGAGAAATTATCGAGCTATAAGAACCTATTAAATCAAGTTAAGCGAATTAATTACTAAAATAAACCAAATGAGAATATTTTATTATGAGCAACTATTAAACTGCCAAGTTAATCTATTAAATTGAATGCCATCAAATATTATGTTTTATTGAGTAATTACTAAATCAAGAATAGTTATTATAATGAGCAAACGAGAAAAATATAAACGTATCATATAATAAAACTTTTATTATAATACTATGAGTTTCCAGATAAAGAAAATAATAAAAATATAAAGTAATGAGGAAACTTTATATTGAGAATGAGAAAATAGTTAAGTAATTAAGTGCATGAGAATTATCGAGTTGATTTATTAACCAAGTGAAGTGAAAATATTAAATGGAAGCATTTGAGACTTATAAATAAATGAGATTAATGAGTGGATTTTTGGACAAATTGATCCAGAGACAATTTAAATGGGAATAAAGTGAGTAATAATTAACGCGCCAAATGATAAAATCATTAATTGCGCTGATAAATATCGTTAAAATGTGTTAAGCGAGTAGTTTTAAAAAGAGTTAACAAGAGATTGTTAAATATGAGTTAAAAAGAGAACTAATAACACATCTTTAAAGAGAAATTATCGGTTCGAGTAGTCTGATAACTAAATTTGATCATGTGAAAAATCATAAAAGCGAGTAAATGTATACACTGTGTTGACCGGTGAGAAGTCATTAAAACGAGATTTGAGTTTAAATTGATAATATAGTTTGCGTTGAGCTAAAAACAAGTCGTTGAGATTTGAGATGACTGCATTTAAGTATATGCAAATTGAGTAAGAGGCATGTTTTGCCTACTATATGAGATTTCTGTGTGATAAAAACATTTCCTGAGAATATTGTGCTTGTTTGTGTAGTGATTGATAGCGGTGCGAACCACTAAATTGTTTATTTTGTTTTAAAACAAACTGATGTCCCATAGAGAAGAGGGCCTTCAGATATCATTCTTGGCAGAGATTGATAATAAAAAATAAATAAATAAATAAATAAATAAATAAAATTCTGGTGTAAATTATATAAAGTGACCATGTAATAGAGCTGTGCGGGAAGATGTTCCCATAAATTAAAAAAAAAAAACAAAACATGTTATCGCCACGAGAGGGCCGAGTGTGATTGTGAGCACGGCATGGATGACCGAGTAACACGCCGTGATCATCTGTCACCACAAACCAAAGCGTAACAAATCTCCAAGTGGAGTTGAATCAGATATTCAACACAACATTAACCGCTAGGTGCTGCAGCAACTGTGTCCGACTACGAAAGCAAGAAGACATCTTCATCAGAGTATCAAGGGTTATTGTGCGTCATTTTTTTTTACATCCATTTTTTCTCGTTAAACCGGGATTCTTAGAGAACATTCCGATTTTATTTCATATAGCCTTATCTTTTGTGCTGTTAGAGACGGAACGCTTGTGTGAGCAAGAACCGGAGTTCACGTTGATCGAGTGGGACACCCTTAAGAATTTCATTCTATTCTTAACATTTGTAGAGCTTCATTCTATTCTTAACCTTTTCGTTACTTCCTGTTGAGGATGTGTGTCGTTGCCGAGAATGAGTGTGAGATGCGAGATCGCTACTCTGAGTTTCTTCCGAGCCATGACTTCGGGGACGAAGTCTATTTCAAGTGAAGTTGAATTGTAACGCCTCGAAATTTGTATTCACTGAATAATATTATTTTAATCGTCATATTTAAGTTTAAAATGAATAATTAGTAAAATTATTATAATGAAGTTAGACTGTTCGTTTTTATTAGATGTTAATTAAAATTAGTCAACAATTTATTAGACGCGTTAAAATACTTAGACGTTTTAACTACTTGGTCATTTAAGTGATTAATTGGACGTTATTTAGTGGCATTTTAGTGAATCGCGTGGGCGCGTCGGGTTTTAACTCGGCTTAATAACCGAGAGTTTAGTGGCATTTTAGTGAATCGGGCCGGCCAAAGGCCGAGTCCAGGAGTTTATTATTTGGTTGGCAAGTTTTAATCGTCTCGGGGCAAATGTGATTGGTTAGGGCTGAAGCCCATTTCCTTGTGATGTCGCCTAATAGTAATTGGCCAAATAGGTTTCACTTCCATCCTTTTGGTAGCCGTACTCGACAAAAGAAACCCCTCACATGACGAGAGTTCCTACGCCCCATCTCTGCTCGTAATATTGTTGTTAATCAGAAATACCTATCGTGAGTTTATAAAAGAGACAAGAAGGAGCCGGTGGTTTTATGGCTTGAAATTAACTGGGACGGTGGGAAAACAAGAATCAAGGCACGTGACATTCTTGAAGTTTGATTCGACAAGCAGGTCAATCAAATTGTGGAGATTTATTCGCACATAAAAGGGGATTACGCAAAGCAGCTCATGTGCAAGGAATTAATTCCTTGGAAGCCACGTCACATTGGAGAGGAGAATTAATTAGGATGAAACAAGCAGGTCACGTTTGGAATTGGTCAGCAAGCACGTCAAGCTCGTGCATTCGTCGTCCGCGTTTTTGATTCGTAGGGTATAATCCTTGTTCCATTTTCTTTGTAGTTGATAATCGTTTTCATTATTGTTTTGATTTTGATTTTTGGTTATTGGAGATGTCGGGTTTTGGTGGTGTTATTATTGTAATTTTGATGTTGATCTTCTGGCAGATTCTGCCTCGTCTGTTGCAACCCGTTTTCGAAGCTCTTAGAATCGGTTTTAGGGAAGAACCGTCTCACACACATTTGTAGTCCTCTGAGTTAGTGAACCGTGACCGCAAACCTTTCTTCAATCCGAGTTTTGGTCAGTGAGTTATGGACATTTTTGTAAACCATCATTGTGCTGAATTTTTGTTAAGTTAATGGTTATTGTAATAATGATTCAATGGTTTTATGATTATACCGTTTAACATTTTAAAGTTTTTGAATTTGGACCGTGATGGGATGGATGACACTCAACCGGGTGTCGGAATGAAATCCCGAGGATCGGGTTTTTATTATTTATAAAGAGGGTGTTTTCCAAAACCTAGTTGTTTAGTTGTTTCAATGTATCTTGAAAGATTTGGAAGTGGTTGTGATTTAAACCGAGGATGGTATCGAGCCCTCGGGCTCGGTTGTATGATGTCCCGGGACACATCACGTTGCCACTTGACCGATTAAATGTCACACTCTTGAAATCCTGTTTTTAGTAACCCAGAAGGTGAAACCGAACTCGTAGGTTTCCCAAATCAAGAAAATTTCTATTAATTGGTTATATTATTTTAGACTGAGCTTTCTGTGATAAAAATGAATTACGAGGCTGCCGGGTGCCTCGGGACTAAACGGGTTGATGTCGGGTTTTAAAACGGGTTTAAACGTTATGCTGAATTTTTAACAGAATCTGTACTCTGAGTTCGGGGCTGTTTTTACCACACTTAAAATACGTTTTTGGATTTTTGTCTTGCGTTTGTCTCTAGCTTTCTGAGTCCTCTTTCCAACGCCGCTGACGGCTTGTTAATCTGATTTACAGTTTAAAAGTTATCGCTGTTTTAGTAAACCATCGCAGAATAGTTTTCGGTTCAACTATTCTGTCTTGTGAACCTATTTTGAGCCTTTTCTGTTTGGTTTTAGCTTCCGAGGTCTTCTGTCAAATTGTAGTCCTCTGAGTCGTTAAACTACTCTAAAAATTTGAATAAAATCTAGTGAGCAGTTTGAGAGTTATAGCCGTTCCCGCGAAAGTACTGAGTGCTGTTTAGGTTCTGCTGAAGCTACCTTTGAGTCTAATCCTAACCCGAGCTTCATTGTTCTATGTAGGACCTCTTAGGACTTGATCAGAGATGCTCTTCTGCACCGAGGATATTTAGGAGCATACGTCTATTCGAGGTGGGTAATCTCACTATAAACTTGTACTTACTTTCGATTCATGATTTTGTGCTATGTGTTGTGAATTGTCTTGTTGATTGAGCTTGAGTGTTGATTGGGTGATTTATTTGAGTTATCTGTGATTTGAGTTATCTGTGATTTGAGTTATTTGGAGCCTGAGTTATCTGAGTTTTGAGTTCTTGAGTTAAAACATTAAACATAATATACTTGAGTTGTCTTGGCACCGAAGAGTACTGGTGCCAGACGTTTTGACTCAACACCGAAGAGTACAGGTGTTGAGCCTTGAGTTGTGTGAGGCGGGTCGAGGTTGATCTCTCGTCCCAAGTCACACAAGCGCGCTATATAAATTTAAAATCTGAGAAAATAAACTTGAGTAATTGAGAATTGAGTAGAGTCTCTAGGGATCAGTTATGTGGCTTGAGTTGTTTGTATTTATTTGTTTATTTTGATATTATTCACTCAGCGGTGGCTGACCCCAATCACTCCCCCATTTTTCAGGTACTAGTTACGGCAAAGAGAAGGTCAACGGTTGATGGGCTGCATCTTTATTCATTGGATTTGGAGTTTTTAAAATTTTGTTTTGAGTCAAACATAATTTTTAACCTTTTTATTTATTTCCGCATTAAAGACCATGAGACGGTTTATATTTTTATCTGAGTTGGGACCATTTTATTACTTGTACTTGGGGAAATTTTATTAATTAAATGTTTTAAGAAATTTTAAATTTCTCCTGATTTTTGGGTTGTTACAGGAAGACCAATTGGTTCAAACGATAAAAATCCTCGAAAAAGAAAACCAACAGAAAATGCAATTGATCATGAGGAAAATGTTCCTGAAGAAGCACAAAACAATCCTCCGGTTGAGGAAAGTAATGTTGTAGAAAATATTGATGAGAAATTTTCTTATGCTGTCGCATGTGATATTATGAATGATGATTCTGAACCACAATCTGTTAATGAATGTCAAAATAGACATGATTGGGTTAAATGGAAAGAAGCTATACAAGCTGAACTGAATTCTCTCAATAAGAGAAAGGTATTTGGACCTATTATTATGACACCTGAAGTTGTGAAACCATTAGGGTATAGATGGATTTTTGTACGAAAAAGAAATGAGAAAGACGAAATTGTAAGATACAAAGCTAGACTTGTAGCACAAGGTTTCTCTCAACGAACTGGAATTGATTATGAGGAAACATATTCTCCAGTTATGGATGCAATCACTTTTAGGTATTTAATCAGCCTTGCAGTCTCTAAAAATTTAGAGATGCGTCTTATGGATGTTGTTACTGCTTATTTATATGGATCACTTGATAGTGATATATATATGAAAATTACTGAAGGATTTAAAATGCAAGAAGCATTGAATACAAAACCTAAAGAAATGTATTCTATTAAACTACAAAGATCTTTATATGGGTTAAAACAATCTGGACGCATGTGGTATAATCGTTTAAGCGATTACTTGACAAGTAAAGGTTACAAAAATAATACTATTTGTCCATGCGTATTTATTAAAAGAACAACATCTGGATATGTGATTATAGCTGTATATGTTGATGATCTAAACATCATTGGAACGAATAAAGAAATTCTTGAAGTTATTGAACTTTTAAAGAAAGAATTCGAAATGAAAGATCTTGGGAAAACCAAGTATTGTCTTGGTTTACAAATTGAACATTTGCCTAATGGAATACTTGTACATCAATCGAATTATACTGAAAAAATCTTGAAGCGCTTCAATATGAACGAAGCCAAATCTTTAAGTACTCCAATGGTTGTTAGATCACTAAATATTGACAAAGATCCATTTCGCCGATGCGAAGAAAATGAGGAGGTTCTTGGTCCAGAAGTACCATACCTTAATGCAATAGGTGCCCTAATGTATCTTACTAATTGCACCAGACCTGACATTTCTTTTGCTGTAAACTTATTAGCAAGGTTCAGTTCATCACCGACAAAAAGGCATTGGAACGGGATCAATCACATATTCCGATACCTTCGAGGAACTAGTGACTTAGGATTATTTTATCCTAATGATTCAAAACAAGGATTGATTGGTTATGCAGATGCAGGGTATTTGTCTGATCCTCATAAAGCAAGATCTCAAACTGGGTATGTCTTCATGAATGGAGGTACTGCAATTTCCTGGCGTTCTCAAAAGCAAACACTTGTTGCCACATCTTCAAATCATGCCGAAGTAATAGCACTAAATGAAGCAAGCAGAGAATGTGCATGGTTGAGATCAATGACACAACTCATACTAACTTCATGTGGACTGGATAAAGATAAAGTCCCAACTTTAATATATGAAGATAACGCAGCATGTGTCAATCAAATGAAAGAAGGATATATCAAGAGCGACAGGACAAAACATATTCCTCCAAAGTTTTTCGAATACACTCAAGAGCTTATAAAGAATCATGAAGTTGAGATAAAGTATGTTCAATCCAGTAACAATGCGGCAGATCTTTTCACGAGGGCACTTCCCACTACAATCTTTAGAAAGCATGTATCGGGTATCGGAATGTGACATGTGCATAACATGTGAAGAATAGTGATTACATAAATAAGGGGGAGTAAACTATGCACTACACTCTTTTTTCCCTTCACTAAAGTTTTTTCCCACTGGGTTTTCTTTAGCAAAGGTTTTTAACGAGGCAGTAGTAGTTGGAAAATGTGCCATCCAAGGGGGAGTATTATGAATATGAAAGACAAAGCCATTAAATGGATTGCCAAATTTTCAACCCTTCATGTCTTCTCCATCAAATCTATGTCTACTTATTTACCTTTCATTTGTATGTACATGTAATTCAAGGGTAAAACTTTTAGTATAAATACCCCATGAGATGGATGAATAAAATGCACCTCAACACTTTCATAAGTGTTTACATACTTCTCTTCCTCTCTTCTTTCTAGTTATTGTTCTTCATCTTATGTTCTTGTTATAGATGTAGCAAGTTCTTTGATGAAGTGCTAATAGGATCATAATCATATCTAATTTATAACATAATTGTGTTTTTTAGTATGAAATCACCTCCCTTTTCAAATGAATAGCTTTACATTAATAAATAATTAATTATCATGTTACTATCAACTTTATCATTTTTGTTCTTCAATTATATGTTTATATTACTGTTTTGTTCAAATACCTATACAATAGTATTACAATACACTAGTAAAAAGGAAGATATAGTATATCATGTCGCACGATCATTGACAAATTATGTGTGGTTCGATGATACTAAATGACATATTAGTGATAAAAAGACTTCACTCATCAATCTAATCGATTAAAAATTGAACACATGTCGTGCCTAATGTCTCTTTTTTCATATACACCTTTAAATCTTCCACTTATCTCAATCTTATTGTTAATTTGATGAACTAAAATATCAACGTATTATGGTCATGTCTGGGGAAGCTTATTAACAGGGTTTATGAACTTATTAGCTTATTAAGCTCAAATACATTTAAAAAATTGAGCTTAATAAGTTAATAAGTTCATAAGCCCCGTTAATAAATTTTCCCAAACATGCCCTAAGTAGACGAAACGGAGCTAAATGATTAGGTGAAAAGGTGAACATCTATATATTATATATGCTTATTTATAATAAAAGAGTAAACAAATTGTAACTCATCGTCACATGTATTTCAACAAGGATTATGGAGCCCGCACTTTGTTATCATTCTATGAATTAATTTTTTCTTTTTACATATTTACTTACATAAGCTAGAAAAATAACAATAGAAATTTACGTGTTTCTTAATAATCAATACATATCATATGAAGTTTAATACATACATATGTTATATATGTTATATAACATATATAACTTTATACATTAAAATGATGTTAGTCAAAAATAAACAACAAAAATTACAATAATATTTATAAGGTGTATTTATCAAGTTCGTAAAAATTTATACAATTGTTTACTCATTTTTTATAAGTTTGGAGGCATTTTTGTTTTTTTTACCTAATTTAAATGTAGATGTTAGTTTACATTCACATCTCCACCATGTTAAACCCTCTTCATGCATATTAAAAATGTAAATAGATGTTAGAGGAACTCATGTTATAATTGTATGAGACGAGGGTTAGTAATTTAGTTACAAAATAAGGGAAAATGGTGAGTGTAAATGAAGGTACATTCAATTTGCGTGTAGAATTGAATGTATCATGATGATTTTAATGATAAAGTCATCGACTTGAAATGTCGAAAACACTCAATTTGTTGAAACAAAGATATTACAACCGAAATTATCAATTGTGAAAGATTAACAAATGAACATCCACCTACTAATTCAAAATTAAGTTGAACCACTCATCTTGTTAGCACGCAATCGATGAAATGGACACAAATTTCTTGCAAGGGAAAAGAACTCATCAACTTGAACCATTGTGGTTAGACCTTGAAATCCAGAGTCGATTTCATAAAAAAAAAATACCAACTTAAGTTACGAAAATTTAACTATGAACGTTCATTTAAAGGAACCTTCAGAATAAGGTCAATTTTCTTCGTTACGATAGGTGGCAGGCAAATTGATTTGACTCATAAATCAGGGTGTCTCGGTCCCCGATTTAGCTTGAATGAAATCAAGGTTTACTAATCTCGGATGTTGTGGAAATGAAAAAACCTAGATATTAAAAATATCAATCTTTACTATATATAAAACATTTAAGACATTCTATTTAAGGTATGTCTGAATTTCTTATTTTAGAAAGTTTAATTTTTGACTCTCAAAATAAAACGAAGATGATGGAATTCAAACTATTTGAACTTTTGAAAGAAAGGTAAGAGCAATAACAAATTGGGTTACTTGGTTAGTTGATATTTAACTCGCGTCTTGAATATATATACAAGCCTCTATATCTCTGGTAATTAATAGATAAATTAAATATCCAAACTATATGGTTTCTTTTCTAAATCTGTAATAATTACAATTTGAAAGATATATGAATTGCTTTAGATTTTTTAATCGATCTCCTATTTATTATCATATGAATTTGTTTGAAGTTATCGTACTGTTCTATCTAATGTGGCATTATCACGTGCGACAAGTGTTTTTGCCTCATCCCCACCCGATGGCTATAGTCGAGCAGAAATGATTTATCATTATGGTGATTCAAGCTCTTATATTGATTCTACATACAATTTTGAAGTTTGTAAGTGTTAAATAAAACGAATATGCTTATTTATCCTAATTGATGATTTTGTTCATCCAATTGTGAAATTGATATTCAACAAATATAAGTTTTCAAGGAACTATCAATCAATTTGAAAGGAAAATATATTTATTACCTATCAAGGAGACTAAAACATACAAATATACTGTAAAACGCGCAACAAAAATGACGGACCCATTTTGTAATGTTTGACTTTTTAACTTATTTTTATGAGTTTTTTTCATTGTGTTTATTGTTTTCTATGCTATTTTAGAAAAAATATATGTAACCGAATATTCATTCACCGCAAAATATAACTGTAAGATAGCTGCCTTCGTATTGCGCAAGTAATTACGAGTTTTTTTTTTTTAAAAAAGGCGTATCACAAAAGGTTTAACTAACTAGATGGTCTAGATCAACTGCCCACCAAGGTAATAAGGGGGAGGGTTCTTCATAATGTCTCATGTCCAAGTCTAGTGTTTAGCCCACAGACCACAGTGACACGTGTCACTACTCAAATTTTATTACGTAGGGTAAAAAATTTTGAATTTTTTTTCTTTTTGTGTTACGGTGCTACTAGCAGGTTGAAAACCTTATGAAATAGCCCAAAGCAATCTTAAATAGAAACTCAAGTATTAGCTAATAGCCTAATATATAGTTCAAACTCAAAGCTCAACCCAATCCTAACCCAACTAAAAAACTCCAAGGTGTTTCTGGTAGGCTTTTTTAGCTTTTAGGTTTATAAAGTTAGTTCTTGAAGACTTGGCGTGCATAATAAACACATGATGTTTTTGTAATGGAAGGTGATCTCGACGCAACAATTATATATTTATATTACTTGTACAGTTTGCTTTAAATGTAACATAATGTGGTGAATGATATATTTTATGTGGTATCGAAATCAACTCCATTATGTAATAGAGTCATTATGTTAAACTCAATTTTGTTTCGGGACGCTGCCCCGAACCCTGCAAGGGCATCCTCCCTCGCCAAAGGCACTTGACTCCCGCATTTTTTATCCTCGTAGAAAAAGTATTACTACTGAAGGTTCTTTGTGTATGTCGTTGTCTAAGATATTAATTTTTTTTTTGTTATAAATAATGTAGCAGACGACGTTATTAAATGAATGGGTACATTTTCAATGACAAGATCAAATTTATGTCTATCAATTATCTTTCAACTATTATTATCATGTAAATGAATAGTATGATCTGTAGTATAGGAGAGCACAATACACATACTTTCTTCGATTTAAAATAAGTGATACACTTTGAATTTCACAGTTTTTGAGGCGAAAGATTATAATGATGGTTAAACTAGATGAATTGAATAATTAGTGGATAATGAGTCCCGCACCTTTTGAATAAATTGAGGTTAATAATGTTTAAAAATAAAAAGTAAGGGTAATTGGGTCATTTCACTTTGTTAAAGTAGATAGTTAGTGGGTGTTGGTCCTAATATTTTTTGCCAAATAAGATAATTTTTCAAAGTGTAGCACTTAATTTGAATCATCCATATAAAGAAAGTGTAGCACTTATTTTGAATCAGATGAAGTATTAGAGTTTATTCGGAGAAAAAAATAGAACACTTATAAAAGCTTTAAGAATAAAATAAAAAGTATACTTCATCCATATCAAAATAAGTGAATCACTTTGAAGTTCATGCTTTTTGAGGCAAAATAAGGTAATAAGAGATGAGTTAAATTAAATTGAATAATTAAAAAGGATGGGGACCCACATTTTTTTAACTATTTTGTTGCTTTTATAGGAAGATGACAAAAATGGATGGGGCCTCACACCTTTAATGATGTTTAAAAATGTATAAGTAGTAGTAAATGAGTAATTTTAAATATAAAAATTTACTACTACCTCCGTATCAAAATAAGTGATACACTTTCCTAAAAGGGGTGGAACAAAATAAGTGATACACTTCAAAATCTTTCCTTATTTGGCAAAAAAGTGGGACCCCTTCTCCACTAACTATCTACTTTAATAAAGTAAAATTACTCTTTTACCCTTACTTTTACTTTTAAACATTATTAATTTCACTACATCCAAAAGAAGTGGGTCCCATTATTCACTAACTATCCACTTTATACTATTTTAAATCACTTTCTAATCTTTTGTCTAAAAAACTGCAATTTCTCAAATATATCACTTATTTTAATACGGAGGTAGTATATAAGGTAAAATATTAAAATAATTTATTTATTTTAATACACCTTAAAAACAAAAGTGATTTAATTATTTTGATACGAGTATTATATATAAGGTGGAAATCTATAAAGTTTATGGGCCATTTGGCAATGTGATCCATGAATAATGCTCGCAATGTTCCCTGCGCGATGGGAGACACGTGTATGGATACGATTATATGCAACCAACATAGTCGGTGAAAGTTGTAAGACCATGCGTATCGGCGACCGTTCACTCGGTCGCGACCCTCCACGTAGACGACCCCGACGCGTCCCCCCCGCTACGCCCAACCCCGACGCGTCCCCAACCCCCAACGGTCGAGTAGTCGACCGTTCAAGTCGACCGTTGGACGCTCTCTTTCTCCCCTTTCCAACGGCTATAATACCCAATAAATACCTCTTTTTTTACCTTATAAATACCCAATTCTTTTACCAAATAATTCACAACTTTCATTTCTCTCTAAAACTCAAACACACACTCATTTCTCTCAATCACCATCTCCAAAAATGTCTTCCTCCAAGAACAAAGGCAAGGCTCCAAAATCTCGACGCCAAGCAAACACTCCCACACCCTCTCAATCACCCTCGATCAACTTTCAACCACCAACTTTCGTACACCAAACAAATCAACCAATCCCACAAGGTTATCAAAATAATCCATTTGCTCCCCCCTACTACCCACAACCATACCGACCATACCCTCCACAACAACAACAACAACCACAATATCAACAAGGTTATCAAAATTATTTTGGTGGGGAGCAATACGACCACCAAAGTTTTGATCCTTTCGCCGGGCTCGACCAATACGACTACCAACCACGAACAGAAAGCAGCGGCATCGTCATCAGCTGCTCAAAGTTCGGAATACGGTGCCCCGCCGCCATCATCGGCTCAGGAATTAGTCGGGCATTGGAAAGACGCCACGAACGAATTTTTTGACTTCCGCAAAGCGAACATATCTGATTTCATGGAGATACAAAAAGATGCCCAAGAGCTCAAGCACATGGAATTCTACAATTCGTCCCACGATCACCTCACCGGCAGAAATCTTGAGTGGGTTTTGACAAAGAAGGCGAAAATCAGGGCCAAATATAATTTGGACTGATAGTTTATTTTTTTTAGTATTTATTGTAATGTTATTTTTATTTATGTTTTTTTTTAATTATTAATGTAACGTTTTTTTTTATTATTAATGTATTTGTTTTTTATTTAAATTAAATTTTTTTTTTCCGAACGGTCACCCATTACGGGCATTTGGTCGCTGTTTGGTCGTGTGGTTGATCAGGAGAGAGAAAGCTGATGTGGCGCAGAGGTGGCAGGGGTGACCAAACTGCGAATGGTCACCCATTACGCCCAATCTAAGGCCCAGTGCCCCGGTAGTCGTAACTCGTATGATACATGATGGGAAATTAATGACAGATTTCTTCACTATTTCTTTTTAATGAAATTTTTTTATTTTTTATTTTTTATTTTTACTGTAAGTTAGTAATTTGAGCCACTTTTCAAAAGTTGAAAACACGTCGTGATACTCAAATCCTACTCAAACCTGTTTATTAAACATATTTGTCATGTTGTATTATAACTTTAGCCCATTTGAAGTCTAACCCTAAGTCCCTAACCGGTTTACATTTTTTAATATATTTTTTTTAACAGTAAAAAAGAAGACAACGAATTAAGTTCCGACATTGTCATCACCCCGAAGACCTCCAAACTATATAAATTTGAGTCTAGCAAAGAGCTAGACTAAACAAAATTCAATACAATGGGTTTCTCAACCAATCAACTCATGGAAACTTAATTTTTTGATTCCGATGAGAGATCCAAGAGAAAGAAAATAAACGAATGCTGTCAAATAAATCCGATCTACGTATTTTACCACTATCATATAACAAAGAATTTCTAAACCTCCATAACACCAAGCAAGAAGTAAAACCAATAATACGAAACTTCAAGTGACGATTGTTACTAAGAGACACACTTTCACAAAATTCCCACCAGTGACGAACCGATTCACTTCTACAAGGACCAACATCGCACCATTTAAAAACCGACTGGCATACTTGAATCACAGTAAAGCATCGGAACAAGATATGCGAGCTGGACTCGACATCATCATTACATATCAGACACATAATAGAACCAATCTCGCAACCTCTTCTAGAGATATTAAGTCTCGTAGGCAACTGGTCCAAAAATAACCTCCACATAAAAATGTTAATTTTAATCGGAATATCTTTGTACCAACTAAAATCCGCCAACGTCCCCGGATACAAAGTAGCATTTATTTGTCTTCTCATTTCCCCAACCGAAAAAGACATTGATCACCTAAATCCCACGTAACTTTGTCTCTACCATCACCGATCGAAATCTCTCCAATATGAGCCATAAGATCATCAAATTGCTCTTGCTCCATCCCACCTCTAATAGCATTTCTCCAATTAAAATTCCAATTCCCGTTAGTCCATTTATCACTAACTTTACAAAACGGATTCATTTCTAGTCTAAATAACCGATTAAACAACTGAGCGAACGGGACCGAACCTTTCCACAAATCCAACCAAAACTTAATAGAATTTCTAATTATCATGTTACAACTTTTTTCTTTTAAAGTTGTTTTTAACAGACTCCTTCAGTTGGCCAAGCTTTACTCTTGATGTATCATATGCCAGTGCAAAGTAGACCAAGAACCGGTCGGAACCGACGAACCGGTACGGACTGAACAGAGCAATATCGGCCATGTTCCCGGTTTTGATTTCTATGCAAAATCAGTCTCGATTCGATCCAAAACTAGAATAGACCGGGAAAAACTGGTTTTCAGTTCAGTCTAAGATGTCATCGGTTTAGTATTCGATCAAGACAAAATCATTTTTCGGTTCTTTATTCAGGGTGATTACAACCGATTCGATCCGGTTTTGAACCATGTACACCTAATTTATCCCGTTAAACAATTTTTTTTAAAAACGAAAAGTCCTCTGATATGACCTGGCTATATGGGGAATATTAGGTATGAAATATTAAAATGGGAAGGAAGGGTAGTATGTGACACACAATGGGTGGAAATGGAAATGGAAATGGATCCTTTTAAGTCCAAAACCTCCAATTCGATTCCTTTACACTTGTACTTTCCGCAACACGCCTTGTACATTTAAGTTTCCATTCCTTTCCAACCCTTTCTTCGCTAGAATTCCACATTCTCTGTCCCTTTCTCCCTTTACACACACTTTCGGTTTTCAAACTTTATAAACGATAAACCCACTTCAAATTATCACTAAAACCCCCTCAAGATTTCCAGGTAAATTTCGTAAGTATCATCGTTAAAATCCTGCTTTTTGTATATCGATTGATTGTTTTGTCTTGTTTGTTAACTAATATTTTAACTCATACGTTTTTCCCTGAATTCTCGTTTGATTGTCGGATGTCGGTTGACTATATTTTTGTTATTAATGCTTAAATAGTTGAGTGTTGTTTGTGAAGTAAAGCTTTGATTTTGAATTACTTGTTTGTTCATCTTTAACCGATTGTGAATTCTGTAATGAAGCTTTGGTGGGGTGGGCAAAGAACATATTATCATTATACCGATCCCTTTTATTTTAATTTTTGTCTATGGAAATTTTATATATTCCGGATATGTTTTGCCTAACGGATTAGAGAAAAGGGATATTATAAAAGCTTTAGTTGCAGAAAAAGTTGTGTAATTTTTCATCTCCATTTTTCCAGAAAATGATGTGTTTTTTCATCTTCTGAAAATTGTGAAAAACCATGAAAGGAGTTTAAAATATCCGGAGAGGAAAATAGTTGAAAACCATAAAAGCAGATAAAATTGAGAAGTGGGTTTTCTCTTTTCTATGAAGATTTTTCCTTAAAAGTCCGATTTAAATTAAACACGCTTTTCAGTTTGTTCAAAATTTTATCTTGAAAAGAATACTAAAAAAGTCACATTCCCTTATCTTTTCATTCTACCTTCTATGGATAAATATCTAAACCAGCTTAATTTGAAAGCTGAATTTGGAATTCTCCTTATCATATTACAATGCTAATTTCTTAAACTCAGAAGAAAATTATTGGGTTTGGTTTTTCAGGTTTTGACTTTTGGTGTTGACCCGATGCAGCTGTATCATCACCCGTATTCAGTAGAGAGCCAAAAAGTAAGGCTGGCCTTGGAAGAACGCAACATTGATTACACATCATACCATGTGAATCCTGTTACAGGCAAAAACATGGATCCTTCTTTTTTTAGGATGAATCCAACGGCTAAGCTTCCTGTTTTCCAAAACGGTTCTCATATTATCTTCAATACAATCGAGATTATTCAGTAAGTTTTTTTTACTTATGAGTGGATTAATTTTTATTTTAGATTTTTTTCTACCCGGTCGAGCAGGTCAAAATCCACCCAAAGTATATTTTAAATGAACAAAACCTCTTCTTTTCCCCCAAAAGTCATATTCTTACTGAAATTAGGGATGTGATTTAGAACAAAAAATCCGAACCCGTACCGGAATCGGTTGGAACCAAATACTAAAAAGGCAGGCAAACATCCGCATCCGCCTAGGCGGTCAACGAAGTCAACGTGCTTTTTACAACACTGACTTGTTGTAATCAGATGTGACACATTATTTATTTATATAGAAAATACAAATTTTTAACATCAAAATATTACAGGTACATAGAGAGAATTGCACTCATTTCTTCGGGCAGTGGAGTTATAACACAAAGTAACAAAAAAGTTGTCGAATGGATGTACAAAATACAAGAATGGAACCCTAAATTTTTCACAATTTCACACATCCCCAAAAAATACTACATTTTCATAACAAAATTCATAAGGCGTGTAATAATCGCCCGAATGTCCGAATCTCCCGATTTAGCAACCGCTTACCACACAAAACTAAAAGAAGGTTATGAAACCGAAGAAAAGCTACGGGACCCACAAATATTTCAAACAAGTGAACAACATCTTATAAAACTTCTTGATGAAATTGAATCACAACTTGAGGAAACGTTGTATTTAACTGGTGATGAGTTTACTTTAGCCGATGTTATGTTGGTTCCTATTTTGGCTCGGTTAACGCTTTTAGGTTTGGAAAAAACGTATATAAATTGTAGACCGAAATTATCCGAGTATTGGATTTTGGTGCAAACAAGACCGAGTTATAAGATTGTGATTGGGAAGCATTTTAATGGGTGGAGAAGACGTAAAACGTTGTTAAAAACGTGGGTTATTGTTCGTATGCGAAGTATGCTAAAACGGTATTGATTGATTATCAAATTGTTGAACTTTCTTTTTATTGTCATCATAAGGTTGTTTGATGCTGTCTATAGACTATAGGATTTCTGTGTTTTGTAGCATAATTTGGGATTAATTTGTAAGCTCTGTTTTCTGTATCTAATTTACAGGAGAGGAAATTGTAAATATGCAGGGGTTTGACTTTTGTATCAAGATTATTTATTATTACCTTCATTTGATTGTTTAGTCTATGGATGAGATATGGAACTGGAAATTCAAACTTGCATCTGTATCGAACCGGAACCGGTTGGAACCGAAACCCGACCAAATCGGGTATTGGGCCTTCAGGTCCGAGTTCATCGAATATAGAACAAATAGGTTCCAAGACCTGGAACCATAATTTAATTATCTATCTACTCGGAATTTTGTTTTGATGTAATACTACTGGTAGTGTTTGTTTCATGTTTATTACACAATTGCTATTTGTAAATCGTTCTAATATTAGATGTATAAACTAACAAATATAATATAAGCATCTGACGCCAGGTTCAATTATTATTTCGGTCCCAATCAAATCTATATCCGATTTACCTGAATCGAATTTGGAACTGTATTCTATTAAACGGTTCGAATTTTCGGGTCTAATAAGCTTATGAAATCGGATCTTAGATATTTCAGGTCCGGTTTCATACTATACCGGACCCCACCCCTACTTTAGAGTTTAGACTAGTTTGCCTCATCATTTTGCTAATTTTTATTTGTGAATGTAAGTTAGTATTAATGATTGTTAATTTTGTTAAGTTTTACCGTTATCCTAGTTTAGTTAAGAAATATTTATTTATGAATTCAAAATTCAAATAAGGCATAACAAATACCCAAAGGGTAAACCCGAACCAAAAACCCGATTATGATAGTCGGGTCGGGTGTGTTCGGGTCTTGTGTCTATATCGAGTTTTTTTCAACCCTACCTAATTAACCCGATTCCTTATCGGCTCAAGTATTGAGTTAGGGTTGCTTACTTTTATCACGTTTTGAGTTGACCCGATTGAAGTTTTAAAAAAAAATTATTTTAAAACTTAAGATAATTTTAACATTAAATCAATAAATTAGCACATTAATAACTATAAATCATTAAATAAAAATCAATTAAACAATTATAAGGCGTATACCAAAACTCATAAACTTCAATATATTAGATACATGGAATTTATTTTTTACATAAAAATCATAATTTAGGTGTAACCCGACTAACCTGATCGGGTCAACCTGACAAATCCGAAACCCGACAAACATGAACCCGACCAACCTGATTTCTTATCGGGTCGGGTTTTGGGTTATGATTTTTTTTTAGCTCAAACCTCACAACCCCGACTTGATAAAATCATAGCCCGACCCAACAACCCGATGGACACCACTAATAACAAGTATACCAAACCAAAATGAACTCTCTGCGCTATTGGATGTGATTTACATTATAAACTCTCGCGCTTCATCATATGAACTCCTTGCTAACGTTGTGCTTCGGAAATGAGAAATTGAACTCAGTTCTAAACCACAAAGGAAGCTTATTTCGAAATGATGCTTATTTCTACCAATACTTTGAAACAATTTCTACTTCTTCTTTTAAGGGAATTTTTCAACATATATTCAACCTTTCCTCTTTAATAACTTATAAATAGTTGTACATCCTCCTATTTTGGGTTTCACGATTTTTAGGAAAAATACTACCTCCGTATTAAAATAAGTGATACACTTTCCTAAAAGGGGTGGAACAAAATAAGTGATACACTTCAAAATCTTTCCTTATTTGGCAAAAAAGTGGGACCCCTTCTCCACTAACTATCTACTTTAATAAAGTAAAATTACTCTTTTACCCTTACTTTTACTTTTAAACATTATTAATTTCACTACATCCAAAAGAAGTGGGTCCCATTATCCATTAACTATCCACTTTATACTATTTTAAATCACTTTCCAATCTTTTGCCTCAAAAACCGCAATTTCTCAAATGTATCACTTATTTTGATACGGAGGTAGTATAAAACATTATAATGATGATTAAATTAGATTAATTGGATGGTTAGTGGAGAACGAGCCCCACACTTTTTGTATAAAATGGGGTTAATGGTGTTTAAAAGTAAAAAGTAAGGGTAAGAAGTCATTTTAATTTGTTAAAGTAGATAGTTAGTGGGTGTGGATCCCACTATTGTTTATCAAATTAGGTAATTTTTCAAATTGTGTCACTTATTAACCTCATTATAATCTTTTGCCTTAAAAACCTTGAAATACAAAATAAATCACTTATTTTGAATAGGAGGAAGTATGACTTTTTGCACGCATATTAGATTACCATATTTTGGGATGTTATTGTCTTTTAAGAGTTACTAGGTTAAAACCCGCGCGATGCGGCGGGCTGCGAACTTAATATTTCTGGCGATTAAAAGTACATTGGTTACATATTTTTATAACGAATATAGTACATAAGCATGAAAACTATGTATAAAATAGAGGAAAAAAAGCAATAATTAATATTGGCGTCGAAATGTTGTTCGATTACATGTTTTGATACATACTAGGGTACCCGCGCAATGAGGCGGCGGGTACACTGATACATCTTTTCCACGACGATGTTGATGGTGTTCGTTTACATGTTATTTTATAACGATTATTATACAAATGACTGATAGTTGAGAATGAAATATGGATAAAGACTACATTGAAAACTTATCGGCGTTTAAAATTTGTTAAATTACATATTTTGAAAAAAAAAAAAGTTCAGACATGGCGATGAATTAACGTATATTATTCATCATGTAAGACCTCTCGATACAAAAAAAAACACGTTAATTCCTTTTAATCCTTATGTTTGCAGGGAAGTTATTGTGGAAATAATGAAACATTAAAAGGGGTATCGAATTTAAATTATGGTATTCATTTGAATTTGTTGTATATTAGGAAAATGAATTAAAACTGCAATTCAATAAAAAAAGAAATGAATTTCAATTAAATTAGTCAAAGTAAGGATTTGTAATCAATTATTTCGGTTATTGAATTTGTTGTAGGATAGTCAAGAATTAAAACTTTAATTCCAAAAAAAGGAAATGAATTCCTATTACATTCGTCCTTTTAAACAATTAAAAAATTTATCATTCGTGTAATTGATTGTAAACGGTTCTATGAAATTCTATTGATTTTATTGATTGTTTTTACATTATTAAAGTCAAACTGTTTTGGTAACAAAAAATTGTATATGCTTCAGATTTGACTTTTTAGTCGAATTTGACTTTCATATAGTTCTTATATATTTGGCGTTGTTGGTTTATGTGAATCGTTACATAGTCAAATTTACAATTATTTTGACTTTTTCTTAAGAGTTAATGTTATAGACTTAAATAAGAGTCAAATTGTTATAACATGTAAATTTTAAAGTTAAAATAAATTGAAAATACATTTTTTCAAACTGATTTACAAATTTGACTTTTTGTTCAACTTTTACTAAAAAGTCAGCTTAACAAATTGAATGTAAATCAGTTATAATTATATATTTACTTAACCATGAATTATACATTTTATAGTATGAGTTCCTATGAATTCATAAGTCAGTAAGAACAGATCTACTTTAAAATTTTAAAGCTTTTTGTTTGCTTTTAAGGGATTAGTGTTTATTGTGTTGCCATGACCATTAGGGTATAATATGTAGGGGAAATTATTTCTATGTCCTTGTAAAATATAATAATTATTTCTATATCCTTTCAAAGTTTTAAAATTATCTTTATATCCTTATAAACTTTCTAATTATTTTCATATCCTTTTAAACCTTTAAAACTCTCTTTTATATCCAAAAATCTATTTTTTGATTTATTAAATTATTATAATATCAATAATTATTATTATCAAATTTGTTTATTAAAATATTACTATATAACCCTTATTCTATATAAACTTAAACCTAAACATAAATCATAAAGTGGCTGTATATCATATTTGCAATTCATAAAGCGAGTTAAAGTTTTGAATTCCTTAAGCGAATTAAAGTTTTGATTCTAGCCGGCTGCAATCATGTTAGTTTTTCCCTTTCACATTTTTCTTAATTTCATGCCTTATAACAATTTGTTTGAATTTAATTGTTTGCTGTTATGGTTTTCATAACAAAAACACATAACATTGATAATGGTTTTGCAGTTGTTAATTATATATGATCGAAAGCAAATACTCCCTCCGTCCCACAAAAAACTTCCCATTTGGGTTTTGCACAAGTTTTTAGGTGATAGTTAGTGGTGGGGTCATTGATAATACTTTTGATTAAAATATAAGGTTGGATTGGAGAGAGAAAGATAGTTAGTGGATATTAGTGGTGGAGATTTTAGTAATAATAGTTTTTTATTGTGTGGAGCCCATCAAATATGGGAAATGAGAAGTTTTTTGTGGGACAAAAATTTAGAGTGAAATGAGAAGTTTTTTGTGGGACGGAGGGAGTATGATATATGGCCAAATCCAAAACTTTAATTCGCTTCATAAATTGAAAATAGATATACGACCACTTTATCTGTATATACGGTAAATTAATCATTTAATATAGGTTTTAGTTTAGGTTTAGATAGAACAAAGGCAGTATAGTGATTTTTTAAATAAATAAAGTTGATAATTATAATTATTAGTATTATAATGATTTAATAAATCAAAAACTAGGTCTTTGGACATAAAAGAGAGTTTTATAAGTTTAGAAGGATATGAAGATAATTAGAAAGTTTATAAGGATATAAAGATAATTTTAAAACTTTGAAAGGATATAGAAATAATTATTATGTTTTGTTTGGAACAATTCAAGGGCAAACTATAAAATTCAACAAATTGACTTCTGAATGTATTTGTAGCCAACGTAAAAAAGTACCATTAGTGCATAACAAATTGGCTATTTTAAAAATTTTGATTATAAATTGAAATACTATCGTCACAAAACATATAGTTAGAATTTCTAATTTTTAACTTTATTTTGACTTGAAAACTCAAGAAATTGACTTTAATTAAAAAGTAAATAGTCAAAAGTTAATATACATTATTACATATGTACATAACCCTTTAATATTTAAATTAACATAAACAAACTGACTTTAATATTTTAATAATAAAAACCTAAACATAATAGATGTTAAAATAGTGTAGCAGCCCAAAAAACTATAATATACATTGTAGTAATTCGAGTTAATAATTTAGGAATGATTTAAAATAAACAAAGAACCTGAACAAGTTTGTAATAGAGACAGAGCTAGCATATAGATAAATCAGTACATTGTTAATCTATAAATACATATACACAATTTGTGTTGTTAATAAAACAGAGGCAGTGATGCTTTGGAATAATACTCTACATTGGATTTTTTTTATTACTTTTGCTGAACTGATAATTAACAGCATATGTTATAAAAAATATAAACATATTCTGTTGTTTCATAAACAAATATGTTGCTGTAATTGAGAAGATAATTAAAATAGAAAATGGTTAGGCTGTTGTAATATAAAAATAGACTTTAGTAAAGATCACAACAATTTTTTTTAACAATTAGAAATTTTTTTTGCAGAAACACTAACACGCATATACGTAGAACTACCTTCATAACCCGCACGATGAGCGGGTATGCTTCAAAATTTAGTATGTAGAAAAATCCCAACAAAGATTAATGATTTTAAAAATGACATAATAATGTTGTAGCTGTAATGATGAATTGGTAGAAAAATCGATACATGAAATGTTACATAAAATTTACAAACGAAATAAGACTTCTTTGTAAACTACATTTGCTGTTGAATTAGTGTAATTCCCATCGATGTCACAACAAATGACCTTCAATCCGTTCTTGTTCTTAACTCGTGATACAACCACATAAAGCTGGCCATGTGAGAATACCAGTTTTTGCAGAAACAAACCAACCTGAGACAACGTCTGACCTTGACTTTTATTAATGGTCATAGCAAAGCATACCTGAATAGGAATTTCCTCCGATTCAATTTGAAAGGCATCTTGTTGTCGGAAGGACTAATAACCATTCGAGGGATAACACAAATTGTACCCACCTTGCCGCCAGAATGGACGAGCTAGCTTCGAGAAAGTTAAGTTATATGTACGAACATGAAATCATATAGTGAATCTTATTGAAATGATATTGTATCCAAAAAGAATTAAAGACAACTGTTAAAAGAGTTAGAATCGAGAGCCATTTATGTACACCTACTAACCAAATTACAATACCTAACCATACTTAAAACCAAGCTAACCAAACTACTGGCTCAAGTAAAACACACACACACACTAACTAAATTGTCAAATGTTTCTCATCTTACAATTTTCTGCCTTCTTAGATTAGAAGCTCAAGACTTGATGAAAGTTCATCACACTTACTTTTGGTTTCTGCCACCTGTTTTTCTAAACTCTCTACATGTTTTCACCAACAAAAAAGCCCGTTTTAACCTGTGACCCGTTTGGCACGACTTAAACCACCCATTTTGCACTATAAAAGAAAGACAAAAACTTGGACCTAGCGTGCATTTTATTTCATTCTTGCTTTGCATTACTCGTCACACATGATTATTTTAATAAACAAAATATAAACTATGGAGGTGATTTTATTTTAGTTTAAGAGCAAATATGAGGGAAATTTTACCTCATGAATAGTTGGATGTTTACATCAATAACGCTTGAATTATCTCCACATGCTTTTTCTTCATCAAAACCATGTTTACATAATTTAAAATAATAATAATTGAGCAAATAAAAAGAAAGTCTAGGTCAAATTTAAGTTTTAAAACTTGGTCTGTCCCATCTTACGATACCGATAAGAGTAAGACAAGAGCGACTTCTTTTTCGGTCACTGGTCTAGTTCCAGCAAGGGTAGGACAGGAGTATGTAACATCCTAAAAATCATGGAAAATTTAAAATTTTTAAATAAATAAAATAATCATTTTCCCAAAAGTACAAGTAAACAAACGGTCCCATCTCATTAAAATAAAAATAAACCGTCTCATGGTTTTTAAATGCTGAATAAATAAAATAATTGTTTTAAAACATTTGACTCAAAATAAACGTTTGGAATCCAAATCCATAAAAGTTCATCGAGTAACAGCTCATCCAATGCACTTGCTCTAGTACCTGTAAAATGGGGGGAGTGTTTGGGGTCAGCCACCGCTAAGTGAATAATATCAAAATAAACAAGTAATTACAAACAACCCAAGCCACATAAGTGATCCCTAGAGACTCTACTCAATTCTCAATTACTCAAGTTATTTTCTCAGATTTTAAATTTATATAGCGCGCTTGTGTGACTTGGGACGAGAGATCAACCTCGACCCGCCTCACACAACTCAAGGCTCAACACCTGTACTCTTCGGTGTTGAGTCAAAACGTCTGGCACCAGTACTCTTCGGTGCCAAGACAACTCAAGTATATTATGTTTAATGTTTTAACTCATGAACTCAAAACTCAGATAACTCAGGCTCTAGATAACTTAAATCGCAGATAACTCAAATCACAGATAACTCAAATAAATCACACAATCAATACTCAAGCTCAATCCATAAGACAATTCATAACATATAGCACATAATCATGAATCGGAAGTAAGTACAAGTTTATAGTGAGATTACCCACCTCGTATGACCGTAAGCTCCTAGATATCCTCGGTACTGAAGAGCATCTCTAACCGGTTCTAGAAGGTCCTACAATGTGCAAGGAAGCTCGGGTTAGGGTTATACTCAAAGGTTGTCTCAGCAGAAACTAAACAGCACTCAGCACTTTCGCGGGAACGGCTATAACTCTCAAACCGCTCACTAGATATTATTCAAATTATTACAGTAGCTAAACGACTCAGAGGACTACAATTTTACAGAAGACTTCGGAAGCTAGATCCCAACGGAAAAGGCTCAAAACAGGCTCACGAGACAGATTAGCTGAACCGAAAACTACCCAGCGAAGGTTTACTAAAACAGCAATAACTTTTAAACCGTGAATCAGATTAACGAGCCGTCAGCGTCGTTGGAAAGAGGACTCAGAAACCAAGAAACCATCACGGGCCAAAAATCCAAAAACGTATTTTAAGTGTGGTAAAAGCAGTCCCGAAGTCAGCAAACAAATTCTGTTAAAATTCAGCATAATAAAATAGAACCCGTTTTAAATCCCGACATCAACCCGTCTATTCCCGAGACACCCGACAGCCCCAAAAATTATTATTTATCACAGAAGCTTATATTTATATAATGCCATTAATTTATTTAAGAGAACTATTCGGTTTAGGAACCCAAGAACCCTACGGGTTCGGTTCCCGGTTTTCGGTTATCAAACGTTTAGGTTATAACTCGCGATTTTTACCCAACCCGACAGTTCATGAAAACAATGACTAACCGACAACGACTCGAGGCAACTGAAACAAAACGGAAATAACAATGATTTGAAAATGGTACGACAACGACAACAATTTCAAACCAAACAAAACGGACACAACGAACGATTAAAACAAAGCACCACCAACGACTTCACAACTAAACCGAACCCAACATAGGTTCGGTATAAAGTCCTCAAACCCGCAGCCCCTATGGTGAACTCGTTAGCCACAAAAATAAAAAAAATAAAAAGAGAAACAAAAACATGGGATGGGATTGATCAAATGAAAGAATTCTACCTATGCTTCCAATCTGCGATCACGGCTAACAACAAAACCCGCCACTCTCGGCTCGAACCCGAATCTGATCGATGATAACAAGCTGTGTGCGATGCTACCCTCGGTTGTCCGATCATACCACCATCTCAAAACGCAATCACACAACTAAGACCGAACGTGGTTTAGCTTGATCTCAACCCGCTACCATCACAGCCCCAACACAGCTCTATTTCTGCGACTGATTTCTCCCACCTGCTCGTCATCGACTCGAACTCGCGACCTGCTCCGATCTTGGATGGCTCTCGATGGTGCCTCCTGCTCAATACCCGCACCCAGTCAAAACAACCACATAAACTATTAACATCGGGAATATCCAAACAAGGAGTAGAGAACGGCCAGATCATTATTGCCGAACAAAAGAACAAGGGTGGCGGTGGAGGTTGTTACTTGCTGCCAGAAACCAAAAAAGAAAGCAAGAAAACAGGTGGCGGTGGTGGTTGTTGCTTGCTGCCGGAAACCAAAAAGAAACCAGAAACAAGGTGGTCTTGGTCACGGCTTGGAGTAAAAGAAATCGAGGGGGAGATGCCCACATGGTGGCTGCCGAATGGAAAGAAAAGGATGGTGGATTAGGTTTATTTTATCTTTAAAAATAACTTGTTCGGGCCCTAGGCCTTATCACCGATGGATCAAAAGACTAGGGACAAAGCCCGCATTCTCAAGCTTCTCAACGTGGACTTTGTTTCATCACCACACCGAGCCCACACCTAATCATTCACTAGCCGGACTTAAAACTTCCCGGGTCTCACTTCTGATCAAGGAACATATACTAAACGGGTTGGCCTTGTCCTACGGCCGGCCTCAAAAATTGATAAACTTTTAAGTTAACCTTAACAAACCTCATAATTAATTCTCTAGATTAATTATCACAAAATAAATAACCCTCTAGTTATTTAAATAAAACGTCACGTACTAGATACTCGAATTAAATACGCGTAACGGCACATAACACATATAATCTCAATTAAATAGACAATCTCATAATTTATTTATTAAAAGTAATTAATTTAAATATAAGAAAATTTAAGACGTTACAACTCAACTCCACTTGAAATAGACTTCGTCCCCGAAGTCATTGCTCGGAAGCAGCTCAGGGTGGCGGTTTCGCGTCACAAACTCAGACTCGCCAACGACAAGTATCCACAATACAAGAAAACGATAAGGTTATGAATAAAAGAAAATCGTCAGGGGTGACCTACTCGATCAAAATGAACTCCGGCTCTCGCAGCTGCTCATACAAATCCTCCGCCTCTAGCGGCGCAAAATGATTAGGCTTAGAAAGAATATAAGAAAATAATAAATGAAATGCCCTCCAAGGATCTCGGTTTATCTCAAAAAGAAAAGGATGTCGATAATAAGTACAAAACAATTTACGATACTCTGCTGAAGGCGTCTTCTTGCTCTCGTAGTCGGACACCGTTGCTGCACCCAGTGGTTAACGTTACGTTGAATCTCCGATTAAACTCCAGTTGGAGATTTGTTACGGTCTGCTTTGTGGCGACATATGATCTCGGCGTGGTACTCGGTCGTCCAACTCGTGCTTGCAATCATACTTGGCCCTCTCACGTCGATAAGAATAAATTTTTATGAGAAGATTTTCCCACACAGTTCCAACAGTTTATAACTTTTACATTTTATCAACAATAAAATCTTATTATTTGCAATCTCTACTAATAAATGGCATTTCAAGGTACTCTACTCTATAGGACATCAATTTGTTTAAGACATAAGCAACAATTTAGTGGTTCACGCCACTATCAACAATACACAAACAAACACAATATCCTCAAGAAATGTTTTTATCACACAGAAATCTCATATAGTAGGCGACTCATGCCTTTTACTCAATTTGCATATATCCCCAATGCATTCATCTCAAATTTTCACAACTTGCTTTTAACTCAACGCAAGCTATTTTATTAATTTAACTCAAATCTCGCTTAATGACTTTCTCACCAGTCACACAGTATACTCATTTTTCTCGTTCTTGCGATTTCTCACGTGATGAAATTTAATTATTCATACTACTTGAACGGATAATTTCTCTTTTAAGCCGCGTTATTGATTCTCTTGTTAACTCTTATTTAACAACTTCTCATTGATTCTTTTTAATATTACTCGCTTAACTCATTTTAATGATACTTATCAATTCTCTTAATGATTTATCATCTAACTCGTTAGTTATTTTCTCGCTTTGTTCTCATTAAATTGTCTCTTGATCAATTTGACCAAAGTTCCATTCATTAATCTCATTTATTTTTAAGTCTCAAACGCCCCAATTTAATATTTTCTCTTCACGTGGTTAATTAATTAACTTGATAATTCTCATGCACTTGATTACTCAGCTATTTTCGCGCTCTCAATATAAAGTTTCCTCATTACTTTATGTTTTTAATTGTTTTCTCGATTTAGATACTCCTAGTATTTTAATTAAAATTTATTATCTGATACACTTATATTTTTCTCGTGCGCTCATTTTAATAAATATTATCAGTTTAGTAAATACTCAATAAAGCATAATACTTGGTGACATTCAATTTAATGATTTCCTCGATACTCCTCCTTAGTTTTAATTTAATATTTGTTCATAAATAAACTTTATCATTTGGGTCATTCTAATAATTTATTCTCTTAACTTGATTTATTAGTTTCTTATATTTCGATAATTTCTCAATAATAATAAAAATTTTCCCCATAATTTATTATGGCGATCTTCTCATGATCAACTTATTAACAACATCCTTATTACTCTAATTTCATAATTTCTCGTTATTTATATAATTATGGTACTCGTTACTTCTCGTTTGCCCGATTACTCTTGATTAATTTCTTATAATCCGAACATGAAATTAATTATCCTCCATTACTCTTATAAATTCTCTAATCATATACACATATATCTCGCAAAGAACTGATATTTTAATTGGTCATTCACTTATTTCAGTAATTATTCTCAATTTAATAATTTCTCAATATACCCAACACAATAATTTGACTCAACAATTTTCTCGACTGATTTAATAATTTCTCATAATAATGTTTTTTTTTCATTTAACTCGATTTGGGATAATTCATAATAAATTTCAATAATCTCTACTATCTCATTATGTTCTCACATGAATAATTTCTTGATTTAAAAGTTACTCGTATAACTCTCTAGCCAATTATATGAACATATATGCTCATAATAATTATAAATAATACATAACAAAATTTTCTCTTGGTAATTCTTTTAATTTACTCCTGCTCAACTCCACTTGGAGAAAACTCGTCCCCGAGTTTGGAAGTGGCACTCAAAATCTTTTATATAGTACTCATAGAATTCATTACGAATACTCAGTAGTTCAGTGTATGGGTTCTCATTTTTTTTCACATTTTTAGGGTTCATTTAATTACTCGATAATCAAACTCTTATGCACATGTGTGAGTCGGTCCCAACGTATACTCTTTACGCCCCTCTCACACTCCTACTCATTAATTTTTTTTTTTTTATCACTCAAAACAAATTCATTGCTCATATTAGGTGTTAGCTTTCTCATTAGTATTCTCATGGATTTTCATACTCTTATTAGATTCCTTCGATCAAAAACTCGATATTCTTTAATAGCTTCATGATTACTTCTCATTAATAATTATTTATTTTATGACTCTTCATAAGTTAAATTTATTACACGCATTAGCATCACAACTCTTTATTTCGCGTTACGCATTCACGATTATCTCATGTTCAAATCTGTGTATAAATCCTCTTTTTGGTTTTCTCATAGCGTGATTGCTATTATTATTACCATATAACAAATTTTGTCGTTAGATAAATTCTCGTTTAATTCGTATTGAATAAACCTCGTTTTTGTTTCTCATCTCATTCAATTAGTGATGTCTCAATGTTTACAACTTTTATTAACTCTATCAGAATTTTGTGTCTTACTCAATTAATCGTTCTAAGTAGTCGGGCGTATTTATTCAACACCATTATTTATTAGATCAACATCTTGACTCAAATTAGTGAATACTTATAACTTTAAATATAATTTTCCATTTAATTCGTTTTAATTAAATTTCCATTCATCTCTTGATTTATTGTTTTCTCATAATTCATAATTTCTCATATAAGACAAATTAATCATTCTCAATTATATCATTCGATTTATTATTCTCTATTCCCAATTAAAATGTTAATATGTCTCTTATTAATCATTAATATTTTTACTTGTAAATTTAAATTTAGCGGTATCTCATTGTTTTTATGTAATCTTATGATTTCCTCGTTCAATAATATTTCATACCTCAATTTAATAATCTCAAATAAATAGATCTCTTCATTTATATTTGTTTTGGATAAATTCTCATTCATCATTGATTTATTGATTTCCCATAAATTTAATAATTTAACATGAATTACTTTATTCTCGCTCATTTACTTTTACTCAATCATTATTCTCTATTTTCAACCATTTATTTTGCTTTAACGATTGCGCAGTCGTTCTCGATGTAATAATAACTCCATTAAGTCATGTAACGAACTCGACCCAATTTGATTCATTGGTCTCTCTCTTGCTATGTTTTGAAAACTCTTTATCACTTCGTGTTTGATGATTCTCTTTTTCAATTGATTGCACTGTTTTCTCATAAATCTCTTTTGGTGATTTTTATTATCAATTATTATATATAATAATTAGGGGTTTTCATGATACTTAAATGCTTGACCAATGGTCTCCTTGAATCCTTTTCGAAACATAGACACGAGTCGTGTGCGTATAATAGCCTGTTTTGAGCCTTTTCTGTTTGGATCTAGCTTCCGAAGCCTTCTGTAAAATTGTATTCCTCTGGGTCATTTAACTACTGTAGAAATTTGAATAATATCTAGTGAGCGGTTTGAGAGTTATAGCCGTTCCCGCGAAAGTGCTGAGTGATGTTTAGTTTCTGTTGAAACAACCTTTGAGCCTAATCCTAACCCGAGCTTCCTTGTACATTGTAGGACCTTCTAGGACCGGTTAGAGACGCTCTTCAGTGCCGAGGATACTTAGGAGCTTACGGTTATTCGAGGTGGGTAATCTCACTATAAACTTGTACTTACTTTCGATTCATGATTTTGTGCTATGTGTTATGAATTGCCTTGTTGATTGAACTTGAGTATTGATTGGGTGATTTATTTGAGTTATCTGTGATTTGAGTTATCTGTGATTTGAGTTATCTGGAGCCTGAGTTATCTGAGTTTTGAGTTCTTGAGTTAAAACATTAAACATAATATACTTGAGTTGTCTTGGCACCGAAGAGTACTGGTGCCAGACATTTTGACTCAACACCGAAGAGTACAGGTGTTGAGCCTTGAGTTGTGTGAGGTGGGTCGAGGTTGATCTCTCGTCCCAAGTCATACAAGCGCGCTATACAAATTTAAAATCGGAGAAAATAAACTTGAGTAATTGAGAATTGAGTAGAGTCTCTAGGGATCACTTATGTGGCTTGAGTTGTTTGTATGTATTTGTTTATTTTGATATTATTCACTCAGCGGTGGCTGACCCCAATCACTCCCTCCCATTTTACAGGTACTAGCAAGGGCAAAGAGAAGGTCAATGGTTGATGAGCTGCGTTTCCATTTTTATATTTATAGATTTGGATTAAAACATTTATTTCGAGTCAAACATGTTTTGTTTTTTTTTTTAAAACCTTCAATTATTCCGCATTTAAACCACGAGACGGTTTTATATTTTACTTATGAGTTGGGACCTTTGAGTTACTTGTACTCTTGGGGAAATTGTTTTATTTTATTATTTAAAATTTTTTAAATTTCCCCTGAATTTTTGGGTTGTTACAAGTTGGTATCAGAGCTCTGGCTTGAGAGAATTGGGTTCACAAGGGGTGGATTCCAAACTCAAGTAGAAGCACGAGTTTTCAAAATGAGTTTTTCAAAAGTGTTTTTAAAATGAGTCCAAATCCAAATCGAGAAACAGCGCATCACGATGACCTTATGCCTCTAGTACTGATTTATGAGTTATTTAGTCTATTTAAAACATCGCGAGTGACATTGATTATTAAGAGAATAAAAGAGAATTAACTTGAGATGAGCGTGAATTGTGCGACTATACATAGATATATATACTATACTTGTTTACGTTTATGTGAACTACTTGTTATGTGGATGATATGAGGATGGGGGATCGTGGAATTTTTGAAACTGGCTCGAAACCATGACAGGGGTAGGTGCGGATAATAATAGAGGGCCCCTATTATACGCACATGACTCATACCTATGTTTCGTAAAGGATTCAAGGAGACCATTCGTCAAGCATCTAAGTATCATGAAAACCCTCAATTATTATATATAAGTAGATAATAAAATCACTAAAAGAAATTTATGAGAAAACAGTGCAATCAATTGAATAAGAGAATCATTAAACACGAATTGATAAAGAGTTATCAAAGCATGTTAAGAGAGAGATTGAGCTGAATTCTTTAAACGATTTAATTGAGTTATTAATAAATCGAGATCGATTGAGCAATTATTAAAGCAAAGTAAATGAGAAAATAAGAAAAATATTAAGTTCATATATATGAGTAAGTGGGATGAAAACATTACTAAATCGAGATTTATGAGAAAAATAATAAATAATAAAAAGAAGAGATCATTAATTTAAGTTCATAAAGAGTTAAGCAAACAAATCAAGTGAAAGTTATTAAATCAAATTGAGTGAGAATCACTAATGATAAATTGAGTAATTGAGTAATATTAATTGGTCAGAAATCTAAGATAATAATTAAGTAAGAATGATTAAGAATAATTTAATTTGTATACTTGAGAAGTCATTGAAATTACGATAAAATTTATAAAGCAAGAACAATTGGACAATTATCTAAAACGAATCAAATGGAGAGATTTTAATTATGCATAATCATTAAATTGAGTAAAGGAGAAACTATGAGTAGACAAATTAATGAAGTCGTGAGGGGTAATGCAAAATGAGTAAAAGAGTGGTAAATTGAGAAATTTTATGTGAAGATTTATGGAGTTAATTTTACATTTAAGTAACTGATGGGAAAAACATCGAATGTATGAAATAAATGAGGACTATTAATTGAACAAGAGATGAAATTTATATAGTCGATAAAAATTATAAATAGTGAGACATCACTAATTGGGTGAGATGGGAAAACCAAGACGAGTTAATTATTGAGCTAATTGACAAAAGAAAATTACGAGATGTGTTCACTACGAATGAAATGAGAATTCTATTTTCGACAGAATTGTTACATGGTAATAATAATACCAAACACGCTATGAGTAAGCGAAAATGAGAATTTAAAACTCAGATTTGAACAAATAATCGTGAATGCGTAACGCGAAATAAAGATTTGAGGTGTTAATAGATGTAACAAGCTTAAATTATGAGAAGTCATCAAATGACTAATTATTAATGAGTTATAATTGAGAAATCTAATAAAGATGTGAAAATCAATGAGAAAGCTAACAATGTATATGAGCAATAAATTTCTATAGAGTGATAAAAATTTAATGAGTAGAGGTGTGGGAGGGGCGTAAAGAGTATAAGTTGGGACCAACTCACACACGTGCATAAGAGTTTGATTATCGAGTAATTTAATGAAACCTTAAAATATATAATTAAAAATGAGAATCAACAAACCGAACTATCGAGTGTTCGTAACGAGTTCTTTGAGACTTTGAGTGCCACTTCTAAACTCGGGGACGAGTTTTCTCCAAGTGGAGTTGAGTTGTGGTAAAAGGGAAAACTACCAATATTAAGAGTGCGAATAAAGAATAATTATAAAGTTGTGAATTATTAAATTCATATTATTCAGCTAATGAGGATTAATAAATCAAGCTAAATGTGAAAAATAAAGTTTGTAAAGAGTAACTTAAGAGAATTTCCAAGAGAAAATTTTGTTAAGTGTTATTTAAAATTGTTATGTGCATATAACTGGCTAAAAATTATAAGAGTGATTAATTGATCGGGAAATTATTCCTGTGGGAATATAATGAGATAAAAAGAGATTACTAAAATATGAGAATTTATTATGAAGTCAAGTTAAATGAGAATAACATGATTATGAGAAGTTATTAAATCCAGTCGAGAAAATCTTTGAGCCAAATTATTGTATTGAGTAATATATATACATGCGACTACGAAATTTATAAGAATAATTGGGAATAATTAATTACATGTGATGTTATAATTACCAACTTGTAAGAGATTCATAAATCAAGAGTAATGGTACAAATGAGAGGTGTCGAGTACTTTAATAATGTAATTAACGAGAAATTATGAAATGTGAGTAACAAAAACGTTGTTAACGAGCCGATCATGAGAAGATCGTCATAATAAATTATGAGGAAAATTTATTATTACTGAGAAATTACTGAGACATAAGAAATTAATGAAGCACGTCAAGTGAGTAAATTATTAAAACAAATCAAAAGAAAGAAAAAAAAAATTATTTGTAAGCAAATATTAAATTTGAACTAAGTGATTATCAAGTTAAATTGTTAAATTGAATGTCGTCAGATATTATGTTTTATTGAGTAATTATTAAATCAAGAATGATTATTAAAATGAGAAAAACGAGAAAAATATAAGTGTAGCGAACAATCAAATTTTATTAAAATATCATGAGTTTCTGAAGCGAGAAGGAGCTAAAAATACAGAGTAATGAGGAAACTTTTTATGGAGAACGAGAAAATAATTGAATACATGAAAAATAACAAACGAGTTAATGAATTGACTAAAGAGAAATCATTCAATTGAGACGTTTAAAACTTAAGATAAAATGAGATTTACGAGTGGGCATATAGCCAAATTAATCGAGAGACCAGTTAAAGGAGAACAAAGCGAGTAAATAATTAACAAGCCAAATGATAAGATCATTAATCACGTTGATAAATATCGTTAAAATGAGTTAAGCGAGTAGTGTTAAAAAGAGTTAACAAGAAATTGTTAAATATGAGTTAACAAGAGAGCTAATAACGTGGCCTATAAGAGAAATTATATGTTCTTGTAGCCTAATAATTAAATGGATCACGCTAGGGATCGCAAAGAGTGAGAAAATGGACATTTTGTGCGACTTGTGATAGATTGTTAAGTGAGATTTGAGTTAAATTGATAATATAACCTGCGTTGAGTTAAAAGCAAGTTGTGGAGATTTGAAGTGAGTGCATTTGGGTATATGCATATTGAGTAAGAGGCATGAGTTCCCTACTATCTGAGGTTTATGTGTGATAAAATACATTTATGTGAATTATGTACTTGTTGTGTGTTGTTTAATAGCGGTGTGAACCGCTAAATTGTTCATTACGCTTTAAAACAAACTAATGTCCTATAGAGTTGAGGACCTTGAGATACTGCTTATTGGCAGAGATTGCCAATAATAAGATTCTATCTGTTGATAAATTGTGTAAGTGATTAGTTGATAGAGCCGTGCGGGAAGAAATTTCCCCACCAAATTTATTGTTATCGCCATGAGAGGACCGAGTATGATTGTGAACACGGATTTGACGACCGAGTACCACGCCAAGATCGTCTCCCGCCACAAACCAAACCGTAACAAATATCCAAGTGGAGTTGAATCGGAGATTCAACGCAACGCTAATCGTTGAGTGCAGAAATCGTGTCCGGCTGCGGGAGCAAGAAGACACCTCCCGCAGGATATCAAGTGATTATTTTGTGCCATTTTCGAAATCCTTAGAGAGCATTCCGATCTTATTATTTGTCCTTATCATCTCGCGCCGTTAAAGACGGAAGATTTATATGAGCAGTTGCAAGAGCCGGAGTTCATTCTGATTAAGCGGGTAGCCGTGCACAAAATAACCGAAATCGAAACCGAAACCGGTACCCGAACCGCAACCGAAACCGGTCAAAACCGGTTTTGACCATAACCGGTTCGGTTATTGAGTAACCGATCGGTTAGTAACCGGTTGGGGTTTTTATGGTTCGAACCGGTTAGTAACCGGTTAACCGAACCGGTTTTGACTCGAAACCGACCGCAAATTTGGTCAACACACCGGTTTTGACCGGTTAACCGGTTTGTAACCAAAACCGAACCGGTTACAATACCCCTTACACCGGTTAGAGTTTTCGAGTCCCCAAAGAAACCGGTTAACCGAAAACCGGTTTTGACCGGCTTTGACCAAAACCGGTTTGGGTCAAACCCGAAACCGGTTTTGTCAAAAACCGGTTTGTGTGCATCCCTATAAGCGGGTGACGTTGAAGAGTTTCCATTCCATTCTCAACATTATTGTTTCCCATTGGGTATGCGTGTTGTGTGCGAGTCTGAGTCTAAGATGCGAAATCGCTACCCTGAGCTTCTTCCGAGCCATGACTTCGGGGACGAAGTCTATTTTAAGTGGAGTTGAGTTGTAACGCCCTAAAAATTCTTGTATTTGAATTAACTATTTTCTAAATAATTACGTGATATTTATTTATTTGGGGATTTATATGTGTTATGTACTCTTATGTATATTTAATTCGAGTAAAATAAATATGCATTGACCTTTTAACGACAAGGGTGTCATTTAATTTGCGTTAATTAATCACGAGGATTAGTTAATAATATTTAGAACATAAATTAATTTGAGATTCCATGATGATACAGGTATAACTAAATAGTCTTAGACGTTTATTAATTCTCGAGGCCAGCCGATAGGCCAAGGTCTTTCCTATACTACTTCATTTGTATCCCAATTTGAGCCTTTCTCCCATTTCGGACGTGCATGAGCCAAAAAGAGGGCCCCAAATTCACTTGCTTCTTTCCTTACTGCTCGAGTCTTTGAGGCCTTATTTAAAAACTTTTCCCTTGTGAGCCCACCTGTCTTGGTCCATCGCAGGTGAGGCCTTGAGGCCATTGACTAAAATTGCTTGGGCATTAAGCTAATTTAAATAAGTATAGAATTCTCCTCATAATTACTTGCCACAACCGAGATATACCATACCATATTTTCATTCGGTGAAAAGGAAGGATTCTAGAAGAACCCTAGCTGCTTCCTTGGTTCCCCCATCGCAGAACAAAGCAAGAGCATCCCCCATCCCTGTTCTTGTTCCGTTCCATCTTCTAGCCGGAATTAGTGGAAGTCGAGTATAGCTTGTTGGCGGTAATGTTCCATCCTTTGTTACAATTGTTTCCTTGTTTCTTCTCCTTCATCGGGCAAACTCTAATCTACGGTATTTCCTTGTTGTTGGCTTGGTCGGTAATGGTGTAACAGCGAACATGTTGAACCCCCAATAGTCATTGAGCCGGAGTGTGTAGTGAAATATCGAGCAGCTACTTCTGAAGCCAAGGGTAAGTCATTGGCAGAAATTCTTCTCGTAATTTATCCCTTATGTTTCTTTCTTTCCGATCGGCGATGTCCTAATCCTTGTGTTCTCTTGTTGTCTCGTGATAATCATGATGAAGCAGTGAAGCAAACCAAGCCCCGCACAAATCCATCGAACCACGAGATGGGAAGCAGATTCTAGAGCTTGAAACCGTGCACTGTTCGGTAGTTTTATCTTTGCTTTTCCATTCTATTGTTAAGTTCTTGCGAGATTGGTTCTGTTTTGTTGTAGGTTTTGACACGCCTGGTTTCGGGGATGCGACCGGGCCATAGAGGACTCGGGATTTTGTTTATTGATCTGTTGACGTCATAGTCTCCTCGTAGTTTTATCATTTAGTTGATGTTGTCAAATCCCGTCTAATCGTTATTCGTTTCTGTCCAGATTTATCATAGATTGTGAGTTGGGATTATATCACTGGACTCCATGAGGGCTCGGGTTTAAGTTTATCTTGTGCGAAAATCGTTGGCTCGGTTATTGTTCCTTAAAGTACTTTTAATACTTCCGTTTTCTAGGTTGCAAAAATCGGGTCTAATACAAACTGTTCTGACCCCATGCATGTTTTGGTCTCGGGAATTATTCACTGAATTTTCATAAGGGTCGGTTTGGGTTGGGTTAAAACCATTGTCGTTTGCTAAACGTTTAATAACCGAAAAACCGGGAATCGAACCTATAGGTTCTTGGTTCCTTAAAACGAAATAGATTTTTCAATAGAAGACTAAATGAAAAGTAAACAGATTTCTGAAGTTTAAAATGAGTCTCGGGACTGTCGGGTGTCTCGGGAATAAGCGGGTTGTTATCTGGATTCAAATCGGGTTTTTAAATATCAACTAAAACTTTGACATAATCTGTCCTCTGAGTTCGGGACTGTTTTTATCACACTTAAGATACGTTTCTGGATTTTTGGCCCGTGTTGGTTTCTAAGTTTCTGAGTCCTCTTTCCAACGACGCTGATGGCTCGTTAATCTGATTCACGGTTTAAAAGTTATTGATGTTTTAGTAAACCTTCGCTGGATAGTTTTCGGTTCAGCTATCCTGTCTCGCGAGCCTGTTTTGAGCCTTTTCTGTTTGGATCTAGCTTCCGAAGCCTTCTGTAAAATTGTATTCCTCTGAGTCATTTAACTACTGTAGAAATTTGAATAATATCTAGTGAGCGGTTTGAGAGTTATAGCCATTCCCGCGAAAGTGCTGAGTGCTGTTTAGTTTCTGCTGAAACAACCTTTGAGCCTAATCCTAACCCGAGCTTCCTTGTCCATTGTAGGACCTTCTAGGACCGTTTAGAGACGATCTTCAGTACCGAGGATACTTAGGAGCTTACGGTTATTCGAGGTGGGTAATCTCACTATAAACTTGTACTTACTTTCGATTCATGATTTTGTGCTATGTGTTATGAATTGCCTTGTTGATTGAGCTTGAGTATTGATTGGGTGATTTATTTGAGTTATCTGTGATTTGAGTTATCTGTGATTTGAGTTATCTGGAGCCTGAGTTATCTGAGTTTTGAGTTCTTGAATTAAAACATTAAACATAATATACTTGAGTTATCTTGGCACCGAAGAGTACTGGTGCCAGACATTTTGACTCAACACCGAAGAGTACAGGTGTTGAGCCTTGAGTTGTGTGAGGCGGGTCGAGGTTGATCTCTCGTCCCAAGTCATACAAGCGCGCTATACAAATTTAAAATCGGAGAAAATAAACTTGAGTAATTGAGAATTGAGTAGAGTCTCTAGGGATCACTTATGTGGCTTGAGTTATTTGTATGTATTTGTTTATTTTGATATTATTCACTCAGCGGTGGCTGACCCCAATCACTCCCTCCCATTTTACAGGTACTAGCAAGGGCAAAGAGAAGGTCAATGGTTGATGAGCTGCGTTTCCATTTTTATATTTATAGATTTGGATTAAAACATTTATTTCGAGTCAAACATGTTTTGTTTTTTTTTAAAACCTTCAATTATTCCGCATTTAAACCACGAGACGGTTTTATATTTTACTTATGAGTTGGGACCTTTGAGTTACTTGTACTCTTGGGGAAATTGTTTTATTTTATTATTTAAAAACTTTTAAATTTCCCCTGAATTTTTGGGTTGTTACAACTTGTAACATCCTAAAAATATGGAAAATTTAAAAATTTTTAAATAAATAAAATAATCATTTTCCCAAAAGTACAAGTAAACAAACGGTCCCATCTCATTAAAATAAAAATAAACCGTCTCATGGTTTTTAAATGCTGAATAAATAAAATAATTGTTTTAAAACATTTGACTCAAAATAAACGTTTGGAATCCAAATCCATAAAAGTTCATCGAGTAACAGCTTATCCAATGCACTTGCTATAGAACCTGCAAAATGGGGGAGTGTTTGGGGTCAGCCACCGCTGAGTGAATAATATCAAAATAAACAAGTAATTACAAACAACTCAAGCCACATAAGTGATCCCTAGAGACTCTACTCAATTCTCAATTACTCGAGTTATTTTCTCAGATTTTAAATTTATATAGCGCGCTTGTGTGACTTGGGAAGAGAGATCAACCTAGACCCGCCTCACACAACTCAAGGCTCAACACCTGTACTCTTCGGTGTTGAGTCAAAACGTCTGGCACCAGTACTCTTCGGTGCCAAGACAACTCAAGTATATTATGTTTAATGTTTTAACTCATGAACTCAAAACTCAGATAACTCAGGCTCCAGATAACTCAAATCGCAGATAACTCAAATCACAGATAACTCAAATAAATCACACAATCAATACTCAAGCTCAATCCATAAGACAATTCATAACATATAGCACATAATCATGAATCGGAAGTAAGTACAAGTTTATAGTGAGATTACCCACCTCGTATGACCGTAAGCTCCTAGATATCCTCGGTACTGAAGAGCGTCTCTAACCGGTTCTAGAAGGTCCTACAATGTGCAAGGAAGCTCGGGTTAGGGTTAAACTCAAAGGTTGTCTCAGCAGAAACTATACAGCACTCAGCACTTTCGCGGGAACGGCTATAACACTCAAACCGCTCACTAGATATTATTCAAATTATTACAGTAGCTAAAAGACTCAGAGGACTACAATTTTACAGAAGACTTCGGAAGCTAGATCCCAACGGAAAAGGCTCAAAACAGGCTCACGAGACAGATTAGCTTAACCGAAAACTACCCAGCGAAGGTTTACTAAAACAGCAATAACTTTTAAACCGTGAATCAGATTAACGACCCGTCAGCGTCGTTGGAAAGACGACTCAGAAACCAAGAAACCATCACGGGCCAAAAATCCAAAAACGTAATTTAAGTATGGTAAAAGCAGTCCCGAAGTCAGCAAACAGATTCTGTTAAAATTCAGCATAATAAAATAGAACCCGTTTTAAATCCCGACATCAACCCGTCTATTCCCGAGACACCCGACAGCCCCAAAAATTATTATTTATCACAGAAGCTTATATTTATATAATGCCATTAATTTATTTAAGAGAACTATTCGGTTTAGGAACCCAAGAACCCTACGGGTTCGGTTCCCGGTTTTCGGTTATCAAACGTTTAGGTTATAACTCGCGATTTTTACCCAACCCGACAGTTCATGAAAACAGTGACTAACCGACAACGACTCGAGGCAACTGAAACAAAACGGAAATAACAATGATTTGAAAATGGTACGACAACGACAACAATTTCGAACCAAACAAAACGGACACAACGAACGATTAAAACAAAGCACCACCAACGACTTCACAACTAAACCGAACCCAACATAGGTTCGGTATAAAGTCCTCAAACCCGCAGCCCCTATGGTGAACTCGTTAGCCACAAAAATAAAAAAAAATAAAAAGAGAAACAAAAACATGGGATGGGATTGATCAAATGAAAGAATTCTACCTATGCTTCCAATCTGCGATCACAGCTAACAACAAAACCCGCCACTCTCGGCTCGAACCCGAATCTGATCGATGATAACAAGCTGTGTGCGATGCTACCCTCGGTTGTCCGATCATACCACCATCTCAAAACTCAATCACACAACTAAGACCGAACGTGGTTTAGCTTGATCTCAACCCGCTACCATCACAGCCCCAACACAGCTCTATTTCTGCGACTGATTTCTCCCACCTGCTCGTCATCGACTCGAACTCGCGACCTGCTCCGATCTTGGATGGCTCTCGTTGGTGCCTCATGCTCAATACCCGCACCCAGTCAAAACAACCACATAAACTATTAACATCGGGAATATCCAAACAAGGAGTAGAGAACGGCCAGATCATTATTGCCGAACAAAAGAACAAGGGTGGCGGTGGAGGTTGTTACTTGCTGCCAGAAACCAAAAAAGAAAGCAAGAAAACAGGTGGCGGTGGTGGTTGTTGCTTGCTGCCGGAAACCAAAAAGAAACCAGAAACAAGGTGGTCTTGGTCACGGCTTGGAGTAAAAGAAATCGAGGGGGAGATGCCCACATGGTGGCTGCCGAATGGAAAGAAAGGGATGGTGGATTAGGTTTATTTTATCTTTAAAAATAACTTGTTCGGGCCCTAGGCCTTATCACCGATGGATCAAAAGACTAGGGACAAAGCCCGCATTCTCAAGCTTCTCAACGTGGACTTTGTTTCATCACCACACCGAGCCCACACCTAATCATTCACTAGCCGGACTTAAAACTTCCCGGGTCTCACTTCTGATCAAGGAACGTATACTAAACGGGTTGGCCTTGTCCTACGGCCGGCCTCAAAAATTGATAAACTTTTAAGTTAACCTTAACAAACCTCATAATTAATTCTCTAGATTAATTATCACAAAATAAATAACCCTCTAGTTATTTAAATAAAACGTCACGTACTAGATACTCGAATTAAATACGCGTAACGGCACATAACACATATAATCTCAATTAAATAGACAATCTCATAATTTATTTATTAAAAGTAATTAATTTAAATATAAGAAAATTTAAGACGTTACAGAGTACCAGTAAGCAAAATGACTTCTTTGGGAACTCCATTGACATGCTTACACTACCGGAGTTTCTAATTCATGATACATTCAGCCTTCTATCCATTGGGATGCTCATAAGAACCTCCATTTTACCTTCACGGATTCCTTATTCTGGATCAAGAGTTAGATAAAGATGATCCAAATCAACCCATATTATTAATCTTTGTAGATGATAACAAATCAAACTTAACAATAAACCAAAAAATGATAACCAGAATGTTTAATACATGATGAAATGTAATAATTTGAATATATTATCTCTTACCCATTATAATTTTATGGGGAAATATTAGTTAATGGTAATTAACTAACTAACCTTAAATGATTCCATTTGTGCCTTGAAAATTTCTTTTGCAAATGTACCTGCTTTTACTCATAATTTTATTGGTTTTAGCTGTTTTTAGGGCTTCTCGATCCAATGACTGCAATACTAAAACCATCCAACAAAAATTGCATATCATTAAACTTCAAATGTAGGGCAGCATAAATCTGAATTATTTATTATGATACCAATTAATGTGAAATTAGTTATACCAACATAGATTAGAAATCAAAGTGATATAATTTCTTTTAGTCAACTATGATTTTTTTAGTTTTTAGTAAATACCATTTTACAAAACATACAAATAGTAATAATAAATAAATTATATAAATCCAGATGTATTCAAAATTTCCAAATCTGTTTTTATGGTGAAAAACACCCGGATTTATTTCCAAAGCTGTCTTGGAAAGTATTGTTACTAATAAATCTGGATTAATAGTAATAATAATTTCCAATTTAAAGGATTATTAAAACCATATTTTATGGAATTCCAAATTTAAAACCAGATTTTATGGAATTTATAATTTAAAATCGAATTTTATGTAATTCGAAATTTTAAATATTCAATCTGGAATTGTTGAATACATTTCTGATATATATTTTACATAATGCTAAAAAACATGTGAATTAATCATGAAAGAGCTAAAAATATGAATTAAAAAATGAAAAAACAATTTGGGATGAAAGGAAGAAAATTTGGATTGTAAAGATGCATTGTAAAAAGATGCAAAATATGTCTTATTGATTCAGGATTCCAAGAGAGACTATTACATCTACCTTTGCCTTACCCATAGAAAGCCTTCGCACAGATTTCCTTCCAACGTTTTTAGCAAAGGCCCGGAGAGAAAGCATAGTCTACAATTGGTTAATTATAAGAATGATGATATCATTATAGGATTTAATTAGTACGTGATTTGATTGGTACCTGTAATCATAAGATCATCTATTTATATCATTGCATGATTTATATGCTCATATAATTCTAAGAATGATGAAATTACATTGGATAATCATATATGATTTATATACAGTAATCATTAAATGATTTAAACTCATCTTAGATACAGTGATCATTTTATACATTTGATAATCATTATAGGATTTAACTTCATGTTAGATACAGATTTCAAGTGAAGAATGCAATAAGAACAAATTAATCACATATTGGTCAAAGTATAACCACCTAGAAGATGAAAGAAATGATTTTTTTTTTATGTGTAATCGATTTGCAATTAAGTAGAAACACAGAGCAATACTATTAATAATTAAAAACATCAATACCAAATTTCATGAACGGGATTGGATATGTGCAAAAGTACCAAGTTTGGATAAAATTTCATGAAAGGGTTTCGAACCAGAACCATCTCATTGTTCCATTGAATCATGTTTGTGCAAAACCTGTAATCAAAATCGATTTCTTTTAAAAGGGGAATGAAGAATAGCGCTAAAGACGAGAATGATTTACAGTTGCAATTGGATGTAACGAACCCGCATTGCTCATTTCCTCAATCATTGTTTTGATATTTTCAGGATCACCATCAACTGCATTTATGAACCTAACATTGTTTGCTGCAACATCGATCACACACCCTATGTTCACCATTTCATCCCAAATAACCTAACATTGTTTGTTGCAACATCGATCACACACCCTATGTTCACCATTTCATCCCAAATTTTATCAGCTTCAGTGGGATTTCCTTTCTTATACAATGAATGTATGATTGATGTATATGTAACACCAGAAATTTGAATGCGTTTTTTGTCCATTTCTTTCATTTTCTCAATTGCGAGCTCGGGTTTACCAGCATCACAATAAGATTTCACCAGTACACCATACGAATACCGGTCCGGATTGAATCGATATTTTGCTAGCATTTCGTCGAACAGTTGGGGAGCACGATCGAAATTCTTGGAATTGACACAAGCTGTGAGCAAAGCATTGAATGATAAAGCTGACCTAGAGGTTTTTAGGGTTTCCATCTGATTGTAGGTATTGAGAGCGTGCTCAAACATGCCGGATATTCTGTAGTATCGAATGAGGGAAGAGAGAAATGATTCATCGGTGATTCGAGGATCATTTTTGTGAGAATCGATGAGGGCTTCTATATCGGAGAAACGGTGAGACTTTGTAAGGCGGCGGGCGGTGATCTGTTGAGCATGGTGTGGGGATCCCGGCGACGATGCGGAGTTTACTGGCTTCTTTATCGGAGAAACGGTGAGACAGCCATAGAAAACCCTAACAGCGAGATGAGGTGTTCGAGAAGTTTATGAAGAATGAATGGACCAATGTCGGATTTACATGTGGCATTGTCCACCAATCATAGGCAAGCGTTGTGATGATGTGGCATAAACTCATCATATGTAGCTCCATATATAGGGGAGGATTGAAACAATGACCTGATGTTATATGTTACAAAAACAATAAAATTGAGAAAAAAATGGAAACACTAAAAACAGATTATAAAGGTTCCCGCATAAAAATATTAACATTAGAAACATTTGATAGATACATAGTAATGGAGATTTTGGTTTCTATAAAAGTAAGTACATACGAAACTTATGAAAAACATCAAAAGATGATACCTGCAGGAAGTATGCATGATAGTATGTTTGTTAAAGAAAATGAAACCTTGATAACCATCTATATATATAAACGGATTTTAAATTTTTTGTTTTTAAAAATAAACATAGGGTTTTTCTAACCCATGCCCTAAGGGCATGAGATTAGAAGCATATTTTTAATTAAAATAAAAAATTCATCTATATTTGGTATAAATTAAATTTCTTAAACATTTCTTTTTAAAAATAAATTACATGGCCTAATAGTATAGATACGCAACTTGTTTATAAAAGGAAGGAATTAATTATGTATACGTTTTTATTTAATATAGTCAAACGCGTTTCGGGACAGTAAGTATATTAAGTTTACGAAACATAGTCACCAAGTTGTTTATAGCCTAGTGATAAGCTTCCTGCTAGGGTACCTAACCACCCGAGTTCGAATCTTAGCAGCAACAATTTTAATTTTAAGATATAGATTTATAGTCCAACAATTGTTATATTGCAAGACGTTATCTATTGTAATTTTATTTTATCTGCGTTGATTTAATATTTATTAATCATTGTGATCATCATGTAAGTTGCTTGTCCATTCTTTCGCATAAAACATTATTTTGGCGGAGTGTGAGTTTGATAACTCACTGAATAAATATTAAATATTTTCCAGATTTATAGATGGATTTTTTGAACAACCACAGCAACAATTAGATCGTGTATATTAAGCATAAACTTGGCTGTCCCGAGGAGCTCGTTATATACATAAATATTCTTTTTAAAAAAAATACTTACTCCAATTCAAAATAAATGATACACTTTGAGGTGGGTAATGTCAATGCCGAAGCTCCATTCTTAAGGTTTCCATTTTTTTGCAAAGAAAAAAAAATGATACACTTTGAAAAATTACCTTATTTGGTAAAAATAGTGAGACTCACACCCACTAACTATTTATTTTAACAAAATTAAATGACTCTTTACCCTTACTTTGTACTTTTATATATCATTAACCTTATTTTATTTAAAAGGTGTGGGACCTATTTCTCACTAATCATTCAATTAATCTAATTTAATTATTATTATACTCCCTCCGTCCCTTAATAAAGTTCTCATTTCACCTTCAAGTTTTGTCCATAAATAAAGTTCTCATTTCTCAAACTTAAGGGACCCACTTAATATAATAATATTATTACCAATACTTTCACCACTAACTATCTCTTAAAACACTTTCTCTCTCCAATCAAAACTTATATTTTATTCAAAAGTAATACCAAATACCCCACCACTAACCATCTCCTAAAATGTTGTGCCCAATACAAATGGGAACTTTATTTAGGGACGGAGGGAGTAATATTTTGTATAAAGAATCGTAAAACTCAAAGTGAAAGTGTATCAGTTGTTTTAAATGGGAGGAGTAATTGAAATTGGGTAAAAGTGTAGTCTTGATAAATATATATCCTTTGAAAATGTTGACTAATTTTAGAATGGGAATATTCAAAATTTTCGCAGAGACAGATTAACAGCAGATCGATTTAGATTTGAGTGTTTGGATAGTCGAAATACATGTGCCGTCAACACAACCTTTGACTTGATTAGACCCCTCACAAACCATCAAGTGTGATTGTGGACATTCAGGAACCCTACATCGAAACCTTAGTTTTCTTCACCGCTTCATTCTTGGAAAAGTTAGTCAAAAAGAATTCATATTAACCAAACTTTATAACGTTGGTGAAAGTGAATTGACCAAAGGTTACTAGCTTGAATGATGAGATAGCGAAACCACAAGAATTGAGTTTAAATGAATTGATAAATACAAGAGATAAGATACAGTTGTGTTTGGTGTGTCAAAAGACTCAAAACGCCATAAAAATACACCCCCTTCCTGACCCTTTGGAAAGTCTCTTGTCCTCCAGCCATTACTAGAAACCTTCTTTTTCTTTCCCCCTAATTACATTATTTAACTACTATTTCCATTAAATACTATTCCTCCATTGTTATTAGATCGAGCTTCCTGAAAGCAAAAATGGGAAGAGGAAAGATCGAGATCAAAAGGATCGAGAACACAAGCAACAGGCAAGTGACCTACTCAAAGAGAAAGAATGGAATCATCAAGAAAGCTAAAGAAATCACTGTTCTTTGTGATGCAAATGTTTCTCTTGTTATCTATGGTTCTTCTGGCAAGATGTATGAGTACTGCAGCCCCAAAACCAAGTAAATACCTCCTAATTAACTAAATCTTGCTTCTTTATCTTCCTTGATATTCTGTTTTAGGGTTTGAGTTTTTGTTTTTTCTATTATAGGATATTAATTTATTTTCTTTATGTTGTAATTTGAATTGGAAGCTTAATTGACATGCTGGATCGATATCAAAGACTTTCTGGAAACAAGTTGTGGGATGCTAAACATGAGGTACATATGTTTCTCTCTCTCTTGCTTTTCTGTCAAAGATCTGGTTAAATTAGGGTTCTCGTAGTGGGTATGACATGGTTCTTTTCTATGCTAAAAAGATGTCAAGTAACTGAATTCTACGGCCAGATCCACATATAGGTTAGGATCCTTCGTTTTCTCTCACTAAGGCAGAATGAAATGTTACATCCATGAACGGATCTGGCAAAAAACTGGGTTTCTCTCTCTTCCCTTTACTTGCAAAACCCTAAACATATGACAAGATGAATTCATGTTTTCTTTTGATAGAATCTGCAGAATGAAATTGACAGAATCAAGAAAGAGAACGAGAGCATGCAAATTGAGCTAAGGTAATTTATTAGTTAACTCCATTCTCTCTCTAGAAACTTTGTTCTCTTGGTGATAAAAATAAGTGTACATTTTGTTTCAGGCACTTGAAAGGGGAAGATATAACATCTTTGAACTACGAACAACTAATTACTTACGAAGATGCACTTGAAAATGGACTCACCAACATTCGTCAGAAAAAGGCAATTGCGCTTAATTACAATCACTAGATTACATATACACTACAATGAACTACCTCTATACCTACGACAATTCTTGTGGTCGCTATAGATTTCGTCGGTACAGGGATAATTTCTTGTAGCTAGTTATTCATCGAAAGGCATTTTATATATTTGATGGCCAGATGACATTTTTTAATTTTTATTTTGCAATTTTCAACAGGATGAAATCCCAAAGTTAATGAGGAAGCATGTATGTCTTAGTCATCTTTTGGTATTTCTCTTTCTACGACTTCTAATTCTAACTCGTTTGCATATATATATATGTGATTTAGGAACAAGTTCTCGAGGACGAAAATAAGCATCTTATGTATTTGGTGGTAAGTTGTCCATATTACTTATTGTAGAAGGCAAAAAGTCTATAATATCTCACTCATTTTAGTTTACAAGATATCATAATCTTGTTATCCGAAACTATAACTAATATCTCTTTAATTTATTGGATATTGCACAAGTGTAAGATATAAATGAAACTGATATGAATTATAAATACATGCAGCAACAAACTGAGATGGCAACTATCGGAGATTATCAAGCTCAAGAGCCATTTTCCTTTCGGGTTCAGCCAATGCAACCTAACTTGCACGAGAGGATTTAAACATATTTCCTTACAAATTAAACTTCAATAAGTACGGTTATTTAGTAGTACGTACGTGTGTGCTATCAAAAGACTTGAATCCTTAATTAGACAATGAATTTCTATTTGTATGATTAAACTTGAAACGGTTATATTCGTGTTATCGATGTAAGCTAAGTATTATTTCGTGAAAATTTAGATCTTACGAACAATTAAAAAATATGCTATGTATCACTACTAGAAATGGAGACTATTGAGGGCTGTTTTGCTATGAAAATACTCGGAAACAACATTTCCAACAATTGGGAAAAGTATTTTTTTTTTTACTTAAAAGCGTATTCCGTTAAAAGCCTCCCCTGTCATTATCTAACCGTTGTCATTGTCATTTTCGAACCTTCAATCAAAATTGTAAACCAAATGAATTTGAACCAATTTTTGCTTCAAGAAAGTTTAATCATAAACCAAATCATTCAAAATCAAAATTTTGATTATTAGTTTCCTTGAGAACAGAAAATTCTTAATATAATAATTTAAAAAAATGAGTAAAAACGTCTATACTGGTAGGTTTCGTAATTCTTATATAAAATTTGTATACTTATCAGTTTGTGGGGTTCCATCTTAAAACCAATTGGTTGTAAGAGGAGTAGCCCAAGACCTTTATAAGCACATTACTGGTTCATCTTTTGTCCAATGTGGGACATCTCAACACGCCCCCTCACGTGTGGCGTCATTTTTATTTTTCGCGCCTAACACGTGGATAATTATGGGTTACGTGGGGTCCGTGTGGCCGTTTGACCAACTACGGGTGAACCTTGCTCTGATACCATATCAGTTTGTGGGGTTCCATCTTAAAACCAATTGGTTGTAAGAGGAGTAGCCCAAGACCTTTATAAGCACATTACTGGTTCATCTTTTGTCCAATGTGGGACATCTCAACAATACTTAGTCCATATTTAATCCATATTGGTATTTAGTTTTGTTATAAAATTCAAATATTTTGTTTAAATTATTCATATAAAGATAACTAGTGACGTTGAAGGGCCGTGCTAATTAAGCACGGCCCACGTGTATAGCAAAAGCCGATCATAATAACCACATGATTAGATTTCTCATATTACCTTAACATAAACAAATAAGAGTACGAATAACACCAACAAAATGAAAGTTGCTAGTTATTGCATATAATTATAAGTTCATTGTTATTAGTTTGTCTAATGTTTCATTAACTACAACGTAAATATCAACATTATTACTTACAGATATCTTGTTCAAGTCAATTACATGCTCTTCATATTTGATCCACAAGTTCTTGACTTCCAAAAAAGCACTGTTTTTTACTCAAATAAAGAAATGGATATGTCTTCGGCCCATTCACCCTACCATTTGATTTGCAGTCCCTTTCTGAAACGATTTTTCTTTCCCGAGTAATGTCAATTTGGGTGATTGTATGCTTCTTGGAGGTTTTTTCTTCTCTGTACGTGAAAATATGTAGTATTACGTTTTTTGCTTTTCAAAACGGGCTTCTCTTTTTCACCTTTTCTGAATTGGGTCGGTTATGGTTTTATTAAAATTTTGTTCTTGTGGGGTTATGATTTCTCTTTTAATAGAAATTTGTGTCTTTACCTCATGTACCTGTGAATGTTCAAGAGACAACAAAACATTAAAACATGAAATTAGAGATTACGATTTGGGTAGATATAGTTATATTCCGACTTGTAACAAAATTACCCGTCTTGACCTAGACCCATTAGTACATATCATACGTGAACTATATTGTAAGAAATCACACGAAGAAGAGATAGCAAAATGTATTTCGTTCGATTGTCTTCAACCTCCTTGTTTTTAGAAATTGCCTTGCCAAAACTCGAAGCAATTGTTGATGCAAAAAGCCCAATCTTAGATTATATAAAAAAATCAAAGCTAATTATATAAACGTTTGACCCGTTACAACTTACCCGATCCGCCAGTTTCACGGTTTCACCACCCTCTGGTGGTTGCATTAGCCAAACCACCATAGATATCCCCAATGAGCATATCTACAGAGCTATTATATTATCTCTCCTTTGACTTAACTCCAACATTCATCAAAACTGTAAATAACACATTAACACCATTTGTGTAAAATGTGGTAAAAATTGAAACCGATTTAAAAGGTATTAAAATGGTCAAATATAAGATTAACCTCTTGCATTTAATCAAGAGTCACCTTAATCCCCAATAAGTTCCACCACCTACATTAGCCCGACTAACCCGTTGAATCTTCCCATCTCCATCAACCTACATAAACTCAACATTTAAATCTTAACTACATGCAATCACATACTAAATAAAACACGATTTATTTAAAAAATTTATAAAAATTGTACCTTTATCATGCTTACTCCTGATCAAATATTAACAAGATAAGGGTACGAATGATTATGGTCAATTTGCAGAAATTCTTTATGACCTTCCTTTTGGGTTGACTGTCACTTTAAACGCTCTAACCCATCAAAGTCCACCAACCAATCAAAGAACTTAGTGTGCATGAATCATGTCATGTCAAAAGTCAACACAAAATTCTATCAACATTAATCTCAAACTGCTTTGTGATTTAAAACCGAATCGATTTGGACCGGCTCGGTCCGGCTCTTTACCGGTTCTGATATGTTTTAACCGGTTTTGAGCGGTGGAACCGCATTTTTTACTTTTATGCTACATTTTACATTTGCTGCTGAATATTTTCCTTTCTCTGTGATATACTCTGTACAATTATTAATCATTTAATGATCATTGAAGATTATTGAAGCATTTAATCCCAGAAAATCATCATGTTAACGACAACAGTGAAGTATCTTGGTACAAAACCTAAACCAGCCATGAAGGTTACAGGAATTACATAGTAATTGGGCTAGGGCTATTAATCGGTTTGGGCAGGTTCCGGTCATCGGTTATAACCCGAACCAAAATGAAGCTCCAGTTTCAAGATTTTAGGAACCGCGGACCGGACCGGGGACTGCGGTTCGGTGCCGGTACAACATGCCCAATTACACCCTAAACCTGTAAATATAAGAATAATGAGCATTTTTCAACAATAATTTATTAATGAGAAAATTTAAGAAGCAAGTTCTTCATCACTGCGTTTTAAAGAAGAATCACTTTGCAATATTTCCTGGACAATAAGTAGCATACACAAATTAAAAATTAATTATGTGTTAAATTAATAAGTGGTTAAAGCAGATCTTTTTAGCATGGGTACAAAGAGGATGGGTCGGGGCTGGCAAACACCTTTTTGCATGTTTTTAAAAAAATTATAGATTAATAATGTGTTAATATGATTATATTACAATATTGTTACCTCTTCAATGTTGTGAAGAAAGTGATTTCTCCCCACAAATTGTACAAGGGCTCTACAATGGGGACCAAGAACACTTGAATGTTTCTCTTGTGACCTTTCTTAGCCACTCTGAGAAGCATCCATTGCATAAAAATCACAACAAATAAAATATAAGCAATTCATGTGTTAATTAATCATTGTTGTTCATCATTAAGTATTTCAGTTTACAATATTTAACGTTTTCCTACATAAATTACAAAGTGAGTTAGCATCATAAATTACAAAGGATGATTCTGACTTTTAGTAATAGATATAATCAAACTTGGTCTAAAAATATTAATTTTGATAAATGTAAAATTACATTCTATCCCTTTAACTTTAAATTCTAAAATTGATTTTGTGAGAAATTGATTTTTGAAGTTGCAAGAAATACTTGAAAAAAACACACATCTAGAAACCCCTAAATTAATCGATGGCCAAATTGCATCAGCTACTTTGTTGTTAACTAAAATCAAATTATGTGATTATTAGGGTCGCAATCACTTTACATGCACATCTAAACACCACCAAAATCAACCAATACTCCAAATTGCATTGCCAACCAAAGAACCCAAAAAAATGTTATAAAAACACCATGGAATCGCCGGTGGCAGTCACATACACAAATCAATAATGTGATTAAAAATGGTTTCTTTAAGAGAAAAAAAATTATAAAAGATGATGGTTACAACAGTTTTAGCAGCACACGTAGCAATTGATTATAAAAAATGTGCAACTTTTGAACGTTAACTGTAGAACAGTAGCAAGTTTTGACCAAATTTCATGAAAGGGATTTGAACCAGAACTCTCTCTTTGTTCCATTGAATCCTGTTTGATTGCACGTTTGATCAGCTAGCAAGAAGTTTAATCTTATTATAAGCATGAATGGAAAAGAAAAGGATAAAGAGAGGTTAATCTTTCTCCAATTATCAGAACCCCGAAAAACTAGTTGGGAAAAAAGCCCTAATTTCAGAACAAAAAAGAAGACAACCATACCGGGTGAATATCTCTAATTAACAAGTAGTGGCACTAAATAAACCAGAAATTAGCAGCAAAATAAAAATTAAAAGAATATCACCATTAAAGGACTGGTTTGAAGAAGAAGAAGAAGGAAGATCAACACACAAAATTTGATTGCGACTTGAGGAAGATGAAGAGCTTGGATTTTCTTGTTGCAAAGAGAAGATATCGTGCACCAGGTAGGGACGCGTGCTACGTATAAAGATAGTAAGCCGGTGGCAGCCATGGGCGGTGGCCAATTTTTGATCGGAGGAATCAAGGTCGATGACGCGCCCTGATTATGTGAAATAGATATTATAGTATCTTTTTTTAATTCAAAAAAGAAAAAGAAAAAAGTTTGATGGCTTCTTTGAACCTGGCCACGTGGATAGTCTTAGAACAGTTCAGGTGAGGTGGCTTCAAAACCCAAAAGCTTTTATATAGGTAAATGATGATATGAAGTAACATGTCAATAGCATGAATAAAAGTGCACTCAAATAAATCATAAAAATTTTACACCAATACAACTAGAAAGAAAAAAAATTAAGAGAAAACAAAATTAAATGAGCAATAACAACCATCCGGTCAAAATTAAAATCGACGTACGCTTGCTTGTGATCGAGTGATTTTAGAGTGACAAAATATTAAAAAGATAAAGGTAAATTACAGTTTTTGTCCCTGACTTATGGCCGATTCGGGGTTTTTGTCCCTAATTTTTTTTCTTCCGTTTTTTTGTCCCTTAAGTTTTTCAAATTCTGGAAATTTGTCCTTCCGTCCAAAATCTTCCGTTAACTGACGATTTTTTGGTGATTTCCCCAAATTACCCTTATCATCATCATCATCAAAAAAAACCTTTCAAGTGTTCCTCATGTTGTACGTTTTTCATGTTGTACTGATGTATTTCAAAGAAGAACAAGATCTCATGTATTCTTATCCCCTAAATCTGATGTATTTGTATACCTAATCGATCCCTAAAAGAAGAACAAGATCTGAGGCGCAATTCATCGATTCACTAATCTGAACGGAATTCGAAATTAACTTAGGGGTTTTATTCCCTTCGTCATTCCGAGCAGAAACCATACTATCCCGACCCTTACCGTCGCCGGAAAACGCCGCATCTACAGTGGGCGCGTCGACGTAACCTTTTTCAGATCTGAAACGCAAACGAATTCCGATGAACACATACTCGATTTCTGATTATATAATCATTCCTTTCTGCGCATATACTGTGTTCGATTTCTTCCGTGATGGTGAATGGTGATAAAAGCAGGGATTGTTCATATTGTGTTCGTTTGGAGAGATCGAACATAAAATCGTTTGAGATTGTTCATATTTTGGATTTTTTGATGTTTGGGTTTAACGAGTACAGTGATGTTTGGGGACGAAATTGTAAGGTTGAGAAATGCTTAAAATGCTTTACGAGTACAGTGATTTCTATGATGAAGAAGACATAATAAAATTACAAATTTTTAAGCATACGCTACATATGTGGTGTTGCACGCCACCACCGGCGGTTCAGATCCGGCGATTTCAGATCGAAGGTGCGATTTTACAGTTTGTTCATGGTGATTTGCAAGGAAGAAGTGAGTACAATTTTACAAGCATAATGTACAAGTAGGAGTGTTAAGGTTCTTGCAAGAAAGGGAAAAAAGACGAAAATACCCATATTGTTTTTGCATTTTTAGTCACTTAACGACCAAAATTGGACGGAAGGACAAATTTTCAGAATTTGAAAAACTTAAGGGACAATAAAACGGAAGAAAAAAGATTAGGGACAAAAACCCCGGATCGGCCATAGGTCAGGACAAAAACTGTAATTTACCCAAAAGATAAACTGAGATTTTAACTCTTAGACTTAAAATTGTGATAATTTACGAAATAGCCGTTCTGGGGTGGTCTCATTTAGTAATTTGTTACCAAATCATCAAGATTATAATCTACAATATCACATAACGCATTTGGCTAATTAACATTGAACACAACACTCATACTTGTTACATAATTAGGATACAAAATTCAGATGAGCTAAAAACTAGAACCAATTTGAAACATTAAAATCCCGCAACTTACTTAGATGTCTCTCCATGTCTTTTCTATCCTTATCCCACTCTTCTCTATGTACCACAGTCGTCGGATCATCTCTTTCCTCCTGCAAAAAAAAACTATCTGTGTTAATAAAAGATCGAAAATATGATTTGAATTATAAACTAGAATTGCAATTGAAATGGATGATTACCGAGGGTATAATTTTGAATGAAGTTGCATTATCCCTAATAACAAGAAAATCGTTCTTTCTATCCCTATTTCTTCCTTCTGGAACTGTCACCTGTAATACCAACACCATATAAAGTCAGAGCTTGAGTTATTTTTGGCCCATTTAACAGGTCAAATGGGTTAATTTATACTAAAACGTTTAAAATTACAAGTATAATACAAACTTCAAAGAATGAGTTGTACTAACCAAAACTTTAGCCCGAGTTATGGACTTGGTTTTTGAATCAATAACATAAATCTCTTCAAAGTCTAGAACAAAATCCGGATCATCCAATCGTCTGTTTCTGTAGTGCTTTGTCAAAAACACCTTCAAAAAATAAAATAAAAATAAGGGAATGTGACTATTGACCAAATGTCTAAAACGCCCCTAGTAAGGTTGATGTTAGGTTTTATATGATTACCTTCATAACTTCCCATTCTGATTTATACATGGGATCTCTAAGTGCATCAATTGGTGGTTCTGTTACATTGTAGGTTCCCCAATCACTCTTTGCACACCTGATGTACTGCAATTCAACATATACATATATTATTATTATTGTTTTTATTTATATAATACAAAAACTATTACTAGGTTAAATTCATTTGGTTGACCCGATTTGACTCATTAATGGGTTGAAATTGCTCCATTAACCAACTTTAATATGCATAAAAGTAGGAAATTAACCTTCTCAGGCATAGGTGCAAGAACTCTTGGAATTGCATAGATATCGGTATCAGGTTCAGTTACATACATCTGCAACACCAAAACCAAAATGCTCATTTAAAAAATAATATTATTAAAAAGCAACTAAAATTGTTGACAGTTTACCCTCCACTCCTCCAGGCTTAATTTTAATTATTTTGCTTAATCTTAACTTTTTCTAGATGACAATTTAAAAGTTCATCTTAATAATAAGTTTCCATAAAGAGCTTGTCTAAATGTCACTATGTTACCCCAGGTATTCGAAACAAAAAGGTCACCAATTTAAACCCACATCCAAACACCCCCAATTTCAGTTCGGTTTGTCTTTACACAGATAAAACTAGGTCATATTTTGCAAAAAATTGAAAATTCAGGGAGTTTATCCATTGACATTCTTCAGTAGCAGTAGCAGGACAAAAATAAAGTGAAATTCGCACTTAATTTCAGACAACATTATCACATAATTTGAAAATGGAACATTAAATCTGTTTAAAAGGGATTATACCTCGCGGAAATCATAAACATCATTATCAGGATCAGGTGGCTTCCGGATGAAAAAATCACAATCCATCAAACTAATCTTATGAAATTCATCTTCATTAATTCGATAATCCACAACCACCTCTGAATTCCACCCTTGAGTCGACACAAAGTTCTTACTATGCACCATCGCAATCCCATCTTCACCACCAACGACCTCATATTCAACGTCGTAATCTCTCTTATTGTCACCCTCATCTGCTTCTTCTTCATCCATGTCATCATGGTCTGCTTCTCCGGCACCGTCGGCGTCTCCATCACCGCCACCGTCAGCGTCTCCGCCGTCTCCGTCATCGGAGAAGATTCTGAAGTCTCTTCTGCGTGTTTTGAGTGCTGGTTTGAAGGATAATGAGGAGACAGCGAGAGTGCGGAGGGGGTGTAGTGAGGGAATTGGGTGTACCGTCGGGAAAGTGCGAGATGGTGGCGGGAGGAGGAAGAACAGAGTGGCGCTCATGGCGGCGGGGTTTAAGATAACGTTTTTTGGGATTTTAGATTTGCTAAATACTTTCCCACAATTCCTTTATTTAATACTTCAATCTTTTTTCAAATATGTACCATGTCCAATTTTTTATTTTTTATTTATTTATAAGGATTTTTACACTAAAACTTCTATTGTATCTAGGGGTGAGAATAAAGATCAAAAAACCAAACCGAAACCAAAAACTTGAAAAAATCGCCCAGAAAAACCGAACTCTTTGAAAACCCGATGTCAACGGTTTTGATTTTTGAAAAACCCGAATGTTTGGGGCGGTTTTCGGGGCATATGTAAAACCCGACCAAAAACCCTAACCCGCTCCACCATTATATATATTTCAAGTTTTATAAAAATATTCATACATTTATAAAATATTTGACATTTAACTATCTTTTAAAAGATTTAACATTTAACAATCTTTTAGATAAAAGATATGATTGATTTTTTTACGTGACATCTAACTATTTTTTAATCTTATTCAAGTTATGTTAGTTTAATTTATCATAATATTATATGAAAACTTACTAGTTGTTTGTTTTATTTATAAACGAAATGAATTAAGATTTGAAAGTTTGGATCGTAATATTATCTTTTAAGTTAACAAATTGGAAAATTTAAATAAAAACAAAAAACCGAAAAAAACCCCGAAAACGAACCGCTCAAAACCCGAAACCAAACGGGGTGTAATTCTTAAAACCTGAACTTTTGGGGCGGGATTTGGTTTTAGTTAAAAAATGTCCCAAACCGCCCCATGCTCACCCCTAATTGTATCTATTATAATAATTATTTTATATGTTTGTACAATTAACTATAAAACTTGTATTTTGTGATGTATCGGCTAAAAGTTGTGATAGGGACTGTTTGATTTGCCTCTTACTGAGTCCTATAAGAGGTAACATCTAACCCGGTCAGAGGTCTGAGCGTTTGATAAATACAATTGTTACCTCTTATTCGGTTGTAGCCTCTTACTTAACCTCTTACCCAGTTTGAAATATAAAGTTGTTGACCAAGTTAGACCTCTCATTTAGTCAAAATAACACATTCAACAACTATCAAACAACACAATAAAAGCTAAGTTATCCCGATTAAACCTTATAACATGAATATGTTTATTTTATACAAAGGTGCTATTGTGTGTAGTTATTTCAGCGTTTTCATTTATATAGATCTCAAAAGAAGTTCAATAGTTGTATCTCATTAGGGGTATAATTGATGTCTTGGTGACGTTTAGACGGTTTTTATTACTGTTTTCTTCATTAAACCTACTAGCAGGGTACCCGCGCAATGTGTAGGCGGTTACCCTGTGATTATATTTTGTAGTGGTGAAAATAATGATGGCGGTAGCAGTTGTAAGATTGTGGTTGGTGGTGCGTAGAGATTGAGGAAGTGGCGGTAGTGATTGCCGTGATGGTGGTAGTTGTGGGTGGTGATTGTTGATGGCGGGTGACGATGGTGAAGAGTAATGGTAGCTACTGCTGTGGCGCCGTGCTGATCACACAAAGGTAGCTACGATGGACAATGTTATGATAAAAAATTGTTATAACTTAAAGGGCCGCACCAAAGGCATTAGTTACTGTTTGACCAGAATAGCTATTGTTTGACCCGTACGACCAACTTGACACCATTTGACCAAAATTTTGGTTGACAAGTTTGAAATGTATTACCTTTTTTACCGTATCAACTGTTTGACCCGTTTGACCAAGTTGACCCGCTTAAACAATTATTCTTTAGTATAAAATAATTGACTTCTTCTATAAAATTATCTTCATAATCATGTCTGGGAATGTAAAATGAGATGACAAATAAGCAACAGTCAACTCGAGAAACTTTTTTTCTATTTTTTGAGATTACTCTTTTTATTAGAGATTTGATAAGTTAATGAGGTCTAAATTGTCATATTTATAAAATACCTTGTTACTCAGATTCTGCTTCTCCTGCAATTTGAATATTAATCGAAAAAAATAAAATCAATGAAATATGTTATTCATTCCAAAAAATACCTCTTTGATAAACGATTTATGGGGTTCAAAATCTTTTCTAGGAGAAGTAATTTCTGCAACCTTGTCTAATTAACAGTCAACATATCAAGACGTTTCAAACCCTATTAACAATATAACAACACAAATATACAATCCATGGATATTAACCATAGCAGAGTTCTAAGTTCTAACTGTCTCTATATATAAGTATGTAACTGAACAACTTCTTATAATTACCTTTCACCAAACATACCCATATCTGCAACAACAACAATAACTATACTATATTTTTTAGTGGCTCCGGCAAAAGAGAAAAAAATAAATAAATAACTAAACAATGATGATGATAATGATAATTGCAATTGCATGGACATTATGATTAAAAAACTAACAAACGACCTGAACCACTTGTAGTCACGAGAGTAACATTTCTATTTGATGCCAAATAGCCGTTGACCCATTTAAAGCGGATATAAGACAAACAAATCCAGTAAAATTTGTTAGTTGTTAAAAATATGGTTGGAGCAGTTTGAGTTTTGGGATGCTTCATATTTACCTCCTATTTCAAAATAATATCACAGTAATTTCTGCTCTCAAATTAGGAAAAATCAATATGAAATAAAAAAGTGAAAGATTACTTACTTGAAGCCAAGCATAATCCGATGAAGCAAATTTGCATTTCTAAATCTTCTAATTGTGGATTGTAAAACAATATACACAGGGCAAGAAAAATGATCTAACCATCGATTTTTTTGGTAGTGATCAACAATCGAACAAATATGAGCTGCAAACAATTATCATCATCATCATTTCCTTTTAAAAATCAGAACACAATCAACATAAACAACAAATAAAAACCAAAAACTGAATCTGCATAAATAACTTATTTTTCTCACCTGGGGATTGAATCAGAGGGCAAGAAATCAATTACTCTTTTTTCGATCTCCAGCTTAGTGAACACGGATTACAAAAACGGTTCTTGTAGCGACAACATAACCCGTTTGGCTTATTGCAGATCCAAAGTGTTGCCGACATCATTGTAAATCCTAGAATGGCGTCAAATCATGGTTGGTATAGAAATTGGGGAGAGGTGCGAGTGTTTAATAGGAATATGTTTTGAATTTAATAAACAAGCAGTTGCTAGATCAGTTGGTTTGGTGCATTCCATTTAAGCTGGAGGTCCTGGGTTCGAGGCATGACTATTGTTGTTTTTTACTCAATTTGTTAAAATCCCAAAATATAAGGAAATTGGCTGTTTATGTTAATCCAAAATTAATTAAAAACCATTTTTATCAAACAAACGACCAGATTTTGCTTCAAGCTCGATGCTGTTTTCTTCCTCTTCTGGTTTGGCCATTCGTGGTTAAACAATGAGTAGCATTATATAAACACAATTATGATCTTTTATAAAATAATAGAACAAATATATACAATATCTTGATTTTTTACCCCAATTTTACCCGCCTAACCCTGATTTTGACTGCCGTTTGACTGCCATTTGACCGCCATTTTCCCACCTAATATAGCGGATTAGTGGTGAATGGTGGCAAGAAAGTTGAGAAACAACCGCGGGTCACCTAGGCCCCCTGATTAATGAGTTGCCTAGGCCGATTTCTGAAACAGTGCATGTATCATTAGGCCAATATTTTATACTTGCACACATTGATTCAATGAAATAAAATTTATATGCTTCGTAATCCTGTGAGTTAACATGGCCAATCCGATTCCTTACGATGAAATTGGGGGGTTAGTTTCTTAATACAAAACCAAGTGATCTGATTCGATAACTCTAATTAACCCGAACCACCAACTTGATTGACAACATATTTTGTATCACACGTCTGTTTCTATTAGACAAACAGAATATTAAATTTAATACACAAGTCAGATTACCAATGCCAAAAGAGAAGGTTGTTCTTACAGATTCATAAGAACATCAACTACTAGTTTTTCCAGAAAGTTAGTCAATGAAAACCATCTTAGTGATCATAAGGTGTAATAATCAACAAAGTCAAAGTTATCTATATAAATGGAAGCGCCCCCAGTGAGATTAGCACTGTAGTCAATGCCACCATCAGCATCACCATCATCATCATCATCACTACCATGACCGTAATTTTCGTAATAGCTTGCGAGTTCGTCTTCGGGCAGAACTAGACATTTAATCTGTTCTGCACATCTTTTTACAACTTGTCCATGGAGATTAATGCACCTACAGAGACTCAAGTTAAGTGATTCAAGATGAGTACAACCATCCAAAATAGCTTTCAACCCGATATCTGAAATGCCATTTGCAACGAGTGTAAGATGCCTTAGGTCATGCAACTTCTCCCCAATAGCCGTTGCCACGTTGGTAACATGAAAATTCCAAAATCCGTTTGCTGCTTGATCCACAGTCAGTTTTTTTAGCAACGGGAAGCGACTTCAATAGCTTCCTTGGGGAAATCGTCTATTGTGAACACAAAAAGTTCCTCCAACAACGGGAATTTCCTCAGGCAAGCAATTAATGGAAGGATCACCAAACTTACATACAAGTGCCAGATATGTAAGCTTACTTGATCTGTTCAGGGAACAAAACAAACACAACCTATTTAGCATGTCGTGTGGTCATGATAGATGAAATAAAAAATTGTTTTTGATTTTTCTTGAGTGAGTCTAAATAATCTCTCTATTATGTGATTCTCTCTGTCTCTCTCACCTAATCTACTCCTTTTTTTTTTTGACAACGGGACTTGAACCCATGACTTATAGATTATGGACAACACCTTACACCAATCTCCAATACCACTAGGCTACAAGGCCTTGGGTCTCTCTCCTCTCTCTTAATACCATATGAATGTGTCCCTAATGATTGGTCCATGCATAATTGTGGGACTACTAAATGATTGGTTCTTAGTTTCAATGTAAGAAAAATGCATTTTCTAATTTTAACAATTGATTAAATTGTGTATTTAGTAGTACTCTTTTTCTTTATTATTTTAATTTAATGTAATTTAACGCCAATAAAAAGAATTAATTAAGGTGACATACGTATGAGCAACATGGAGAAGAACCTCTTGGGTATAGAAACTGGAGAGGATGATGTCATCCAGTTGTTGTTGGGTTTTCTATGCATCTAGCCACAATTTGTTTAAGGCGGAAATCAAAAACAACTTGGTAGAACATTGACCCGATAAAACTATTTGGACCGTTAGGTTTACAATTCTAACGCAACTAGAATTTAATAACTAATTAAATGATAAATTCAAAACTTACATTGTTACGGTTTGGCGAGGATGACAAACCTTGTGATCTCGTTCTTGCCAGATTCACACTATGCCTAGGATTCAAGAAAGAATCCCTCTATCGTATCACACCCAAGGGTTATCACAAACAGGACAATATACCACAACGTAGTATAAAGCACCTTGAGAAAACGAGTACCGAAAACCAATCGAAAAACTCTTTCGATTACCGGCGGCGGCGGCGGCGGAGCAGCGGCGGTCCGGCGGTGGTTCGACGGCGGCTGGACGGCGGGGCAGCGGCGGTTCGGTGGTGGCTGTGGGGTGTCGGCCGAATGGTGCAAGGGAACAAGAAAGAGTTGTTAAGTGTGTTTAGGTTAATACCCTTTAACCTCTATATATAGTGCAACAACCCTAATTAGAGTCAAACTCTAATTAGGTCAAAGTCCGTCACCACCAAGCCCGGTCCGAACCCTATGCCTAGCCCGAAACCATTTAATTAATTAATACCCATTAACTAATTAAATACGTCAAGCCCGATAGTCTATTTAATTAAACAATTAATTAAACACTACGTTTTTTCTCGTGTTTGTTGATTCCTCGAGGGCAACCCGAATAGGACTCTAAAATACCCGAACCGGAATACGGGTTTATTTGATGTGTTGGACACCAATTCCAACAGTCTCCCACTTGGACATCTCATCAACTATAAACGGTACGCGTTCGTGTATCCTTTAGAGTGTGCATAGCATGTGCAGCTGCCGAACTCTGAACTATCAGAAACGGTCCTATGATAAGTGATCATATGTCATTCGTTGCGCGATATCATGTAACTAGTGACATGGACTTGTCAATCACTCTAGTTACGATTATGTTTCCTGATTCGAGATTTATGATGACGTTTTGACTACATAATTGAACTTTCAATTTAGTCATGACCTGCGCAGGTACTTTAGTGTCACATCAAATCAACAGGGGGCCCATAGATATCTCCTCTATCACTTTGATCAGAGGGAACGAATAAACCTTAACTACATCGTCTTCCTTCATAGTCATCACATAATACATGGAACTAATCTTTATAGCTACCAGTTACGAATAGCGTTGGAGTTAGACCAATGCATCACGAAATCGTACTTAGGAAACGATGCATCTTGGTTTGAAGACTCATACGATATTATCGCCTCACTATTACCCATGATAAAGTCCATGGGGTAATACTCTGAGCGTGGGTTGGTCCAACATTTAAATACACCTTTTTAAATGCTCATGAGAGTAGCAGCAATCTCTATGCAATGTTCATACCTTTGAACAATCTACTCACTCTCCCATGACATCTTAATTCAGTTCTTATTCCCATAAGAACGATCGACTGTGGACGTTTAAGTAATCTCTTAGTTTACTTAGGAATAGGTTCTAAACATGCAAATGGTTTGAAATGGAATAATTAAATACTATATGAATGATAGAACACTTGCAAATTATTTAATCTCCATAAATAAATCATCAATTCATACAATTTAATATTCACTACAATTTCAAATGAATGACAATTTATGATAAGTCACTATGAAATCTAATTCCTATCGTCCTCGCATGAGCATCATGCTTGGCACGACTTAGTGCTTTTGTGAAAGGATCAGCCGGGTTATTTTCCGACGATACTCTTGTCACTATCACGTCCCCATCTTCAACTCGCTTTCTCACGTAGTGAAACTTTCTGAGTATATGCCTGGTTCGACTATGATCTTTGGATTCTTTAGTCAATGAGACTGCACCTTCATTGTCGCAGAAGATTTTCATTGGTTCCTTGATGCTTGTTACGACACCAAGATCCCCAATGAAATTCTTCAACCATGTGGCTTCTTTTGATGCCTCACAGGCAGCAATATACTCAGATTCGCAAGTTGAATCAGCTACTGTCTCCTGCTTGGAACTCTTCCAAGTGACAGCTCCTCCGTTCAATAAGAACACCCACCCAGTTTGTGAGCACGAGTCATCTCTATCCGTTTGGAAACTCGCGTCACAATAACCTTCCACAACAAGTTCGTCTTTCCCACCATACACTAAGAACATATCCTTTGTTCTCCTTAGGTACTTGAGAATCGTTTTCACCGCAGTCCAATGATCGTTGCCAGGGTTGCCTTGGAACCGGCTCACCATGCTTAGCGCATATGAGACATCCGGGCGAGTACACACCATGGCATACATGATCGATCCAATCGCCGAGGCGTAAGGGACTCGACTCATTTTCTCCAGTTCTTGCTCAGTACTGGGACATTGACTCTTAGACAATGTTATGCCATGATTCATGGGTAGATACCCTTTCTTGGAATCAACCATACTAAAACGTTTTAGTATTTTATCCAAGTATGTACTCTGGCTTAATCCTATTAGACGTCTTTCTCTATCTCTGTATATCTTTATACCGAGTATGTACGCTGCGTCTCCTAGGTCCTTCATAGCGAAACATTTTCCCAACCAAGACTTCACGTCTTGCAGTGTAGGAATATGATTTCCTATAAGGAGTATGTCATCCACATACAGTACTAGGAAGACAACAACGCTCCCACTAGCTTTGATGTAAACGCAGGACTCATCTTCACTCCTAGAGAAACCAAACTCCTTGACTTTCTCATGGAAGCAAAGATTCCAACTTCGAGAGGCTTGTTTCAATCCATAAATGGATTTCTCAAGCTTGCACACTCTATCAGGATATTTCTTATTGATAAAACCTTCTGGCTGTGCCATATAGACATCCTCAGTAAGTCTTCCGTTAAGGAAGGCGGTTTTAACATCCATCTGCCAAATTTCATAGTCATGAAATGCAGCTATGGCAAGCAATATTCTGATAGACTTTATCTTGGCTACTGGTGAAAAGGTTTCATCATAATCAATCCCATGAGTTTGAGTATAACCTTTTGCAACCAACCTAGCCTTATAGGTGTGAACATTCCCATCCATGTCTATCTTCTTCTTGAAGATCCACTTGCATCCAACGGTTTTGACACCGGGAGAAGTCTCAATCAAGTTCCATACTTGATTGTCATACATGGACTGAATCTCACTCTCCATAGCCACTTTCCATTTTTCAGCCTCAGGGCCTTCCATAGCTTCCTTATAACTCGATGGCTCATCGTCATCAACTGGTAAACTATTACCAGCAGATGCATCGCCTTCAGCAATATGGAAATCATAGTAATCACCATAATGCTCAGGAGGGCGAACAGTTCTTGAGGATCTACGTGGAACGGTAGGAGTTACATCAATTTGTTCAACAGGAGTCTCATCCTCTGGTTGAGTGCTAGTGTCAACTATAGGTTCCACTACATCTTCATCGTTTGACTCTTGACACTCTTCAAGATCAATTTTGCTCCCACTGTCTTCTTTGGATATTAGCTCTCTCTCGAGGAAGAATCCTCTTCGAGATACGAACACTTTGTTCTCTTTCGGATTGTAGAACCGATATCCAAAAGACTGTCGTGGGTAGCCAATGAAGTAGCACTTCTCTGATTTGTTATCTAGCTTGTCGTGAGATTCATGTCTTACATAAACTTCACAACCCCAGATTTTTAAATGTTTGAGGGAGGGAGGATTCCCTGTCCACATTTCAGAGGGAGTTTTGGCAACCTTCTTAGTTGGTACAAGGTTAACGATATGTGCTGCAGTTTCTAAGGCATATCCCCAGAAACTCACTGGAAGTGTTGATCGACTCATCATTGATCGAACCATGTCAAGCAAGGTTCGATTTCTCCTTTCCGACACTCCATTAAGTTGTGGAGTTCGAGGAGGTGAGAGTTGGGATACTATTCCACAACTCTTTAGATAGTCGATGAACTCTTGACTAAGATACTCTCCGCCCCTGTCAGAACGGAGCATCTTAATCTTCTTGCCCAGTTGATTCTCTACTTCTTTCTGATATTCTTTGAACGTTTCAAAAGTATCAGATTTATGTTTAATCAAATAAACATATCCATATCTACTGAAATCATCAGTAAATGTGACGAAGTATCGCTCACCATGTCTAGTGTTAGACTTGAACGGTCCACATACATCAGTATGTATGAGGTCCAACAAGTCTTTGCCTCTTTCACATGACCCTGTGAATGGCGCCTTTGTCATCTTGCCAAGTAAACAAGACTCACACACATCATTCGATTTGAGGTCAAATGATTCTAACACTCCATCCTTTTGGAGTTTAGCTATGCGTTTCTTGTTTATATGTCCTAAGCGACAATGCCATAGACATGACTTATCCAATACACCTTTGGATGAATCAACATTTAATATTAGATTCCTTTTGTTTACGCAACCATCTATTTCATATATACCAGCACAAGGAATAGCTTTAAAATAAAACACATCATTTTTTATAAACTAAAATAGAACCATTCTCATTATCAAAAACAAAGTTAAAACCATCCTTAAACAATGCGTAATACGAAATAATGTTGCGTGCCATAGAAGGCGAAAAACAAACATCTAATAAAAGTAAAGAACATCCATTCCCAAGCATGAGCTCATAATCTCCTATCTTGGTGACAGCAGTCGAGACTCTGTTTACCATGATCAGATTAAGCTCTCCATGCTTCAACTTCCTACAATTCTCAAGTCCCTAGGACACCAGACTGTTGGATCCTATGATTTCTCAAATCATCAAGGTACTTTGGGCAATTTCTCTTCCAGTGACCCATCTCATCGCAATAGTAGCATATAGAGTCTTTAGGTGCTATTAAAGAGGTTCTCTTTCTTTTAAGCTTTCGTTGGGCATGTCCCACCTTAGCTTTTCTTTTCCTCTTAGGACGAGAAAGTTTACCTCTTCCAGCATCATTAGACTCAATGCTCAAGACTGGAGATTCGAAATCACAGTCGCAGGCCGTTAACAAGTCATTCTCAACAACTTTTAACTCCTCGTACAGTTCAAACGTTGTGATTTCCCTCTTATTCTTGTCGTATTCTGATACGTATGAAGAATACTCTGGAGTTAGCTTGTGTAGAATCATATCGACAGCTAACTCGTTAGAGATAGGCATACCCAGACTTTCTGAGTTATGTATGTATTCCCTCATCTTCGAGATGAAGTTACACACTGATTCTCCATCTTGCATTTTGCAATTCTTGATGAGTTCCATGTTTTCATGAACAGCACGAGTATTACCGAGACAATCCAGATAGTCAAAATTTCCAATAGCTTTTCGAGATGAAACCTTATTAGGAGATGACTTTGGTGGACACGGCAGTGCGAGTACAATCGGGAGTGGAGGTGGTGGTGGTAGAGGAATTGTGTTGTCATTCAAGTTTGAACCCATCTACAAAAGAAACAATTTCTTTGTTAGTGAATTCAATAATTAATCCTTATAATAATTTTCCCAATCTTTATTCATAAGGCTAGGATACGCCCACTAGTTATTTGATGTGAAGAGGGATGCCGTATTTCACACCAAACAATTTCGTGTCGTAGGCAAACTATTGTCAATTTCAATCTTATGAAATCCCTAGTTCTTTGAGATTCATTCTCGTGGGAGAATGGCATGTTAATCTCGAATCAATGCTCATTCTAATCTATATGACAGGGATACCGTGGATCATATATTAGAAGGTGAAACAACCATGGAATACCCACGTGGGCTTCTCGGCTCAAGTTCGCTTGAGTATCGCGAGAATCGTTTCACTCGTAAAATAATCTCACAATTAACGTACCGGTTAACCACACGAGTTCCGTTAATCAGACTATAATACGAGCGCGTGTCATTCTATGGAGAGCACACAATGTTCACATTTTAATTAAACGGGAAGGATTTGTTTAATTTTATGATTATACTTTTAATCTTAATATCATCCTATTATGCCTGTTCGGTAGCTCCATTCTACGACAAGGGAAGCGGCGGGGCAGGTCAGCGCGAGGCGTGTTAAAAACGCAACCCCGTTTAGAGATCTATATCTCTTCCTTTTCATCCTTTAGATGTCATAGACTATGGGTGAGCCTACTAGTGACATAAGCGACGATATATTTAACTTTAGTTATAATATATATAAACTATTATATAATTATATCTATGTACATTAAAACCTTTTAATTACATTTACTAAAGTTCTATATAGTATAATTAATTTTATAAACGCGCGAGGACGCGACGTTTTAAATCCTATTATAACTATATTATATATAATATTTAATAAACTATTATTACATAATATTATATATATATAAGGGAGGAATATCAAATCTTATTTGATATATAAAGGAATTTTCGAAATTTATATATATATATATATATATATATATATATATATATATATATATATATATATATATATATATATATATATATATTCTAATTAAACTTTTAATTAATATATTATATATATAATACTTTTAAATATTTATCTAAATTATAAACAATTATAAAACTAGATAAAACAAATTTAAATATTCGAAAATCCAAAACCCTTTTATTTTATTTACAATTTCCGAAAAATTATAAATATATTTTAAATCTTTATTAAAATTTCGGATATATCTAATATATCCCTAATTTAAACTACTAAATTTTATCCTTATTTGAAACTCCTTCAAATATTTTCTAGATATGCCAAATCAACTATTTTGGCATATATGTATTTCGAAAAATACATATTTACTTTAAATAGGATTTATTTTATTTAATTATTAAATAAATAACTTTTATACCTATTTATATATTCCGAAAAATATATAAAGTATATAAAATATTTATTTTAAATCTTTTAAATAAAAGTCTAGATTTGATAAAATCTTTCATTCAAATTCTTGATAATTCCAAACTTTTGAAATTATCATATTTATTTATTTTAATAATAGAAACGATTTTATATATTAAATAAATAATATCCGAATTTTCGGAAATTATTAAAACCCTTTTTAAAATTACCGAAATTAATTAAAAAACAATTTTAATGTATTTTTACAATTTTCGGAATACCCAAAACAATTTTCGGTATTACCGAAAATCCCAAACAATACATGGTTTTCGAATTTTCGTCTAGCACAATTAGACTTGTAAACCAATGGCGCTCTGATACCACTGTTGGGTTTTCTATGCATCTAGCCACAATTTGTTTAAGGCGGAAATCAAAAACAACTTGGTAGAACATTGACCCGATAAAACTATTTGGACCGTTAGGTTTACAATTCTAACGCAACTAGAATTTAATAACTAATTAAATGATAAGTTCAAAACTTACATTGTTACGGTTTGGCGAGGATGACAAACCTTGTGATCTCGTTCTTGCCAGATTCACACTATGCCTAGGATTCAAGAAAGAATCCCTCTATCGTATCACACCCAAGGGTTATCACAAACAGGACAATATACCACAACGTAGTATAAAACACCTTGAGAAAACGAGTACCGAAAACCAATCGAAAAACTCTTTCGATTACCGGCGGCGGCGGCGGCGGAGCAGCGGCGGTCCGACGGTGGTTCGACGGCGGCTGGACGGCGGGGCAGCGGCGGTTCGGTGGTGGCTGTGGGGTGTCGGCCGAATGGTGCAAGGGAACAAGAAAGAGTTGTTAAGTGTGTTTAGGTTAATACCCTTTAACCTCTATATATAGTGCATCAACCCTAATTAGAGTCAAACTCTAATTAGGTCAAAGCCCGTCACCACCAAGCCCGGTCCGAACCCTATGCCTAGCCCGAAACCATTTAATTAATTAATACCCATTAACTAATTAAATACGTCAAACCCGATAGTCTATTTAATTAAACAATTAATTAAACACTACGTTTTTTCTCGTGTTTGTTGATTCCTCGAGGGCAACCCGAATAGGACTCTAAAATACCCGAACCGGAATACGGGTTTATTTGATGTGTTGGACACCAATTCCAACAGTTGTCCTTGGCTTCTATCCACAGCATGCTTACTCATTTTCGCAAGTCTCGTTCTACCACGATTATTCAGTTGTACGTTGCAACGCGTGTCGATTACTCGCCACATGCAAGGATCCTTGCAGACTTTATACCAATCAGTGCACACGTGCTGAGCATTCTCAAGTATGTCGTATGCACCAACTCTGGCCAGTATATTGGACTTCAACTCAACCGGCAGGTTGAACCAACTTGTTCTTGATGTCATCCTTACCTTACCATATAAAACTCAAACCAAATCAAGTCTTACACTAACCCAACAACGTCGTGCAATCGATCACATACCATAACAAGCACTTATAAATTATAAAATATATCCATCTAACAGTCTAATTATACGTGTCAAAGGCACCTAAATCATACAATATTGATTGAATTTTCAAGTGGACAATAATTTTACAACATAATATGAACAATAAAATTGGGACCGTAAAATATAGGTATTTTCAAGTGGACAATAATTTTACAACATAATATGAACAATAAAATTGGGACCGCAAAATATGGGCAATAAAATTAGGAATAGGGAAGTAATGTACAACATGCATAATTTGACTAGAATAATAAGTGTAATTTTTAAACGAATAAGACGTACGCACAATACACAGTTAACAATCGTGTTCCATATTTCCAAACGTGGATTTAGAACAAACGATGTATGGAAGCCTGTGTTGGCAGCGGAATTTAACATAAACAATAATCAAAGACATAAAAGGAATAAATAATATATTGAAACGTAATCTTCACATAAACACAAGAATAAGAGTTTGACTCTTCAACTAATATTGTATTCAATATGCATAGGTTTGTTTACATTTACAATGGATATATATATACATATACTTTATGAAGGGATACAACCCTTCAATATGACAGTTACTAAAGTAACTAATAACTACCATATAACCACCATACTTTTTGTTAATTACAACTAGACCCTTGAAGTTTAGTTTAATATTTTAACAGCCTGGAGCCATATAAGGAAACTGTCGATTTTAATTAATAATTTCAAAAACCCTAATCAAAAAATCGATATAGAGCGTTGACTTAGAAAAGATTGAGAAATAGATAAAGTAACAAACGTCAGAGTGAAGAAGACAATCTTCTCTTGTTTTTTACCTGTAACCGTTTATTGCTCGGCGATTGCGTCGGTGGCGTATGGTGTACGAGTATGGCTGAATATTTTAATGCCTTTGAGATGCTTCTAGGGATAGAGTAAATTACACAGAAGGTCCTTTTGGTTTGTCACTTATTATAGTCACAATTCCTGATCTTCGTTTATTACACTAGAAGTTCCTGGTATATTTAATTTGTTACACTCGACGTCTCTCTGTCTAACGGACGTCTAAAACATCTGTTAAGTGACCCATATGCACCTCACATGATGGGCAAAATCGTAATTTTTATTCCTCTTTTAAAGAGTAAATAACACGGAAGGTCCCTGTGGTTTTCCACTTATTACATCCACGGTCCCTGAACTTCGTTTATTACACTGGAAGTCCCTGGTGTACTCAATTTGTTACACCCGACGTCCCTTGTCAAACGAATGTCTAAAAGATCTGTTAAGTGACTCATGTGCACCTCACGTGATGAGCACAATGGAAATGTTCTGTAAATAAGTGATCATGAAGTTCGGTAAGAAAAAATTCAAAAAAATCATAAATACACAAACACACATACCGTACAATTCATTGCAGTCATTTTCTTCATCATTCATACCACTTTCACTGCTCGATTGGCCCACCATTATTGGATAAAAAAGGATTTTTGAAGAACAAATAGAGTGGAGAGACAAGAGGGAAAGATGAGAGGGAATAAGTGAAGGGATGATTGTTGTAAATTGGGGAAAACACGTTTTGAGGGGGGGAGAATTACCATTGTTCCCATTATGTAATGTGCACATGAGTCACTTAACAGTTCTTTTAGACGTCCGTTTGACAGAGGGACGTCGGGTGTAACAAAATGAATACACCAGGAACTTCCAGGGTAATAAACGAAGTTCAGGGACTATGGATGAAATAAGTGGTAAACCACAGGGACCTTCCGTGTAATTTACTCTTTAAAAGGGGAAGGGAAGTTACGTTTTTCCCATCATGTGAGGTGCACATGGGTCATTTAACGGATATTTTAGATGTCCGTTAGACAGAGGGACGTCGGGTGTAACAAATTGAATACACCAAGGACTTATAATGTAATAAATGAAGACCAAGGACTGTGGTTGCAATAAGTGGCAAACTACATGAACCTTTCGTGTAATTTACTCCTAGGGATATTTTATAGATTCTCCCACCGCTATTTGCATCGACGAACCCGGTGCAACCTCAAATTCGGTTTAATTTTGAATTCGGTCTAAATCTTCATTTGTTAGCTCATATTTTAACTCATTTAATAGTTGAATAAAAAAATAGTTGAAACAGTTTACATTTGTCTTTGTCTTTTCTTAATTAACTCATTTTTCACAATTAATAAAAGATATAATAAAATATTATAGTTTTACTCAAAAATTCCGACTAAATTAGTAATTAACTACGTAACCAACTAATTTAATCGGTACTTTCAGTCAATAACTATTAAGGGCATGTCTGGGAAAGTCATAAAAAGTAACTTATTAACTTATTGGCTTTTCAAGAAGTCAATAAGTTGATAAGTTGTTTGGGTAATGCTTCAAAAAGGAGATTTCAAGAAGTAAGTGACTCCTTACTTTTCAAAACTCCTTTTTGAAAAATCAATAAGCCAATAAGTTCATTTCAAAAAGCTCATCCAAACATGCCCTAAATAACCAAGTGAAGAAAATGTTAGTGTTTGGAACAACATTTTAAATAACAAATTAAACATTATAACCTCTATAAACGTTACTTAGAAGTAAATTTCATAACAATATTAAACCATATATTATAAACATGATTTAATTAAAAAACTATAACACCACTGCCAACGGCTTGATGAGTTGGTCATCGCTTCACTTTGGTTGGGGAAGTCATTGACTTGCCCTTTTCGGTTGGTACGCGGTTGTTTTGCTTTAGTTACCGAACTGTAAATAGAAGAGAGTAAGAGGAATTTTTGTAGTATTAATATGTTTTGAATCCGTGTATTTTATGTATAAAATTTTAAGTATAAGTGTATTATTAGCATGAATATGTCATTTGAGTGTAGCTGACAAGACACTAATTTAGTAAAGTACCAAATTTTAGTGACCATTCTGACGCGCCCTTAAGCTATGTTGATTAAGACCGAAATCAATTGTTGTTATGGTTAGAGATTTTCTAAGACGTGTATGCCTCTTTAAATTGTTGGTAGACTTATATTTTACAAATCATTTCATAAAAAAAAGTATAAAAGTATTTGAAGTTTATTTAATAACAACCCTTTTCATTAACATATATACATACAAAATTTGTACTTTTATTGAGGACGATAGTTTATTTTTCTAAAAATCTCATTTCCTTTTACGAGTAATCCTCCCCTATATATGAGGCTACACATGATAACTTCATGCCACCTCATCACAACGCCGACTTTTGATTGGTGGACAATGCCACGTGTAATTCCGGCATTGGTCCATTCATTCCTCCTAAACTTCACTCTTCGACCATATATATCAGTTAACATAACCCGAAATTACAGGCATTATTTATGGCAAAACACTAATTAAAATAAATAATAATTCTAAAGAATCAACACAATTAATTATCATTCCTATTTTAAATTTCAAAACAATAAATTTTAAAATAAATAGTAATTCTAAAGAATCAACACAATTTCTATTCGGGTTGAATTGGAATCACAAATGAAAGTTATATCCAATGGGAGGTTGAAGAATAAATTGATACTATTTGAATAACCTATAAAATGACTTTTTACCATTGGAATGTATGATTTTTTTAAGAAGTCACTCCAACCACTTGATTTTCCCCAACCACTTGAACATCTTCCAATGTTTGATTCTTTTAGTCCCTATATTTAATAATTTTATATTTTAAATCCATGTATATATTTATATGTGAATCATTTATTATTTCTATAACTATAAATTATAACTTTATTATATTTCAATAATTTTTAAGGTCTAGCATTATAATAGTTTTTTAAAAGACATTTTAAAAAAATGTTAAGTTTTGTAATGCTATAAGAATTGTTAAATTAAATAAGTGAGAGTATTTATATAACACTTGATATAGTTAAAGGTAAATTAGTAATCTATAAGAAAAAATCTTTGGAAAGGTTAACCACTGGAGAGTTTTTTAACTAATAGGTTATTAAATGATGTGACAAAGGTAATAAGTCATTGGAGAGGTTAACCATTGTGGATGCTCTTATAAGACCGCTCCCAATGATAAAACAAACTGATACCGTCAGTTGTTGTCAAATCAGCGTCACGTCAGCTCACCCTCCAACCGACACTAAACTGACTTACTCATGCCAACAATATCACTTCCCTTTAATTTTTTGGGACCCACCATTACAAAACACACACACAAAATACCCCTTTAGACCCACCCAACAAACCGGCGCAACCCTTGCCTCTCGTCTCCAAACTAGCGGAAACCAAAGTGGCGGAAAAACAGAAGGGCCGTGCCAATGGTGGCGGAAACCGGCGCTAAACTGACCACTAATACATGATTATGTACCTTCAAAGAGTACTACGGTTGTTTATCCTTGGATATAAACATTGTCATATACCTTCAGAATATTCCCAACTCTCGCCTTATAATAGTTAGGTTTTGTTAGGATTTAAGTCTTTAAGAACCAAATTTTATATAAACTATGAGATTATACGAGAGTAACCAACTGCAATCAAAAGATGATGAGTAGTTCTATACTTCTATACCTTAAACGATACAATCAATATACTGAAAAGACGCGAGTCAGAGTTGAATTGGAAATCAAAAACTTGGCATATGAGCATGTGATATATGATGCGAGGAAAAATGCATTTCAATTCCAAGAAAATATGATAATTCTCAAACCAAAATCTTAAGTGTTACAAGTTTAAACACAAAACGGATATCAACCATAATTCGCTTGGAGGTGTAAAAAGAGAACCAAATGTCACCCCCTAGGATTGAACTAAAGCATCACAATATTGATTGCCAAAGGTTGTTCTCGAGACGCTACACCTTTAAAAGAAATACACAAACCACAATTAGTATATATGCAAATTCATATAAAACATAAACAAATATTCATGTTTAATGAAACAAACTTAAACTTGGTGAGATCAACTCCTCACCAAGTCACGTGGTCCCCATCAACTTTGATCCAAGGGCTGATTGAAGATGATCACCATCCATTGGATCAAACAATGGGGACCACAAAAAATCACGATGTGATGGTGATGAGCTGATTTCACCAAGCTTGTCTAATTGCACATGAACCCAACCGTTATCGCTGAAGCTAAATCCATGTACCATCACCAACTCACCTTTCTTTTGCAAAAGAGGTCATTCAAACATGGCCATGAAAAACATCATCTGATCCAAATCCTCCATTTCATCACTACCATAACCTTTGGCTGTGTAATCATCGTAATCCAAATATTCATGAAAATCATAATCAGAATCATCAAAATAATCAGGCTCACTATCAAAATCACAACATGGCTCCTCAACATTTTCATGAACATGTAGACAATCTTCAAGAGAATCATGAAGAAGTTTCACACATTTAATCTCTTTTAAACGTCTTTTCACAATCTCTGCATTAAGATCAAGGTTCAAACACCTACGCAGATCAAGTACTTCAAGCTTTTCACAACCATCCAAAATCGCCTTCAATCCAATGTTTGTCATTAGGTTTCCAATGAGTTCAAGGTGGCTTAATTCATGTAGATTCTTCCCAACTGCTACTGCCACATCATTCTTAATTTTTAAGGTTTCCTCATCATTAGCATCTCCATGAAAGTAATGAAATGGTTGACTTATTCTGAGTGTTTTTAGCATGGGGCAACAACGGCGGGCAGCTTCAAGATCATCTACTGAAATTTCTGTTGTGTAAATGCTGAGTTCTTCTAGTAATGGAAATTTCTTCAAATATTCACCCCAGATTCCATAAAACTCACCAAAACAGTATACGATTTCTAGACGTTTAAGCTGACTTGATCTGTCAGAGAAACATAAACAAATGAAAAGTTGTCAGAATTATAAAAACAAAATCACCATAAACATCATCATACCTGTCGGCAATATACTGAAGAAGATCGTCATTTCCAAAGTCAGTGATAGAAATGTCAACCAACTGACCTTGACTTCTGTTAACAGCATTCTTACACATCTCCTGACAGATTGGCCTTCCACTTGGATCTGAAAAATTATCCATAGAAATCACATGCCACATGGCAGGATCCTTGCAGATTTGACGCCAAGTAGTGCACACTTTTTGGGCATTTTCAAGTATGTCAAACACACCAATTCTTTGGAGTATATTAGCCATTAAATCTGCTGGGAGCTCCAACCAGTTCCTTTTTGGTTGCTTCACCTGCCATATCTGCTTCTGCTTCGGTTTCCCAGCAAATTTGGATTTGTTGGATTTTCGATGATTTGATTTTGATGTTGATGGCATTGTCGCTTTAGCATTCACAAATAAAACAGAATTTTACAGTTACATACATTTTAATGTTATAATCACTTTCTTAAAAAGTTTATAATCAATAACAAAACAGAATCTAAATGCTTTTTCGACCTAATTCAGTGCACTAATAATTTTGCAGGCAACACAATTGCGTGATGGATGAAGATGCAATGTTAATAAATAACGAGCAATATGAAATGGACTTAACATATCATAGCATATCGTAGTGGAAATTTTATGCAAATATACCTAGACTACATGAAATTAAATGGGAATATAGGAGATATTATGAACATAAACGTAAGGAATTATTAGAAGTTGTCCTCAATTTCTTATGACCAGCACTAAAATGTACAATTTCAACAATCAGATGAAAATAGAAAACCCTAGAACTACTGAAACCTCCAAAATCCAAGAAATCGTGTATACGTAATTTGGGGAATTGCAGCTTAAAACAAGAAGAGAGAAGATAAGCTCACAGGGATAAAGGTCGTCCGATAACAGGATACTCCGATCGGACGCAGCTTTATTTGAAATTCCTGTCGACTGATGCACCCGCCCACGACCACGCCAATTTAACGCCAATTTGAAATTCCGATCGGGCCGACTCGGGAACTCAATAGTCGTGACTCGTGAATTTCATTCCATAGCTTTAATTTGGAGCATGAAAGAAATAAAAATATTAGTGTGTTCTAGAGTTTCTTTTTTAAGACTATGGGGTATGGACACTACCACAATACCATTTTTGCTGCCACATCATCTGCCACCTCAGCAACCACATCATACCACTTTATTCAGGAAATACTCACCACACCACACCATTTCATTCCATTTAATTTTAAATACAAAAAAAAGAAAAAGAAAAAATTTCATCCAATCACAAACCACCATCTGGTCTCCCCCTCCCGTTAAGACATGTTACCGTGGCCACACCAAACAACTTTTTCATCACCACTAGTGGTGGGAAGTGGTGTTCCCCTCTACACCACACGGTTAAACTCCTCCACCTCAGCACCACCACCATGCCATTTAGGCCCATACCGGATAGCCTAAAGAAAGGGAAAAAAAGGGGGAAAGAAATTATGGGTATTTTTTGTGTCCTAATCTTCCTCCAAAAAGTGGGAAGATTTTGAAAGAAGAGAAATTTTAATTAATTGCAATTACCAAACTAACATTGTCATTACCTATTTTGTTTACATTAAGATGCAATGTTAGTAAATAATGAGAAACATTAATTTGACTTAACATATCACAGCATAGCGTAGAGGACATTTTATGCAAATATACATACAATACATGAAATTAAATGGTAATATAGGGGAAATTATGATCATAAACGAACAGAATTATGAGGAATTGTCCTCAATTTCATACGATCAACACTGAAATGTACAATTTCAAACACAGTTGAGAACAGAAAACCCTAGTGAAAGCTCCAAAATCGAAGAAATCGCCTAAACGTAATTTGGGGAATTTCAGCTTAAGAAAAAGAGGGAAGATATGGTATATGAATGTAGTATTAGACGTTCTAGCCAACTGAACGTCTACGTGTTCATTACCTAGTTATCTTTCTTAATATAAATGATATTTCATTTCCTTAATCTTACAAAAATTTCAACAAATTTGACTTTTTTATCCTTTAATATCTCAATTTAATTTAAGTAATTTATTTTAAAACTCTGTATAATTGAATTACATTCAAATCTCTTACATTTATTTGCATAATTTGAATATAATATTTTAAATATTTCCATTTAAATTTGGAAATATTTAAATATTTTACAAGCTTTTAATTTTAAATATTAAGAAAATAATAAGAAATGAACTAATAAATTCAAAATACATTTATTCAAACCGATAACACGATTTGTATAACAAAAATAAAAGTAGTAATTATGTGCTTAAAATAATACATTAATTCTAATTCCATTTCGAGCGAACTAAACAAAATATCAAATTGTGTTTATATGTCAACCGAACAAATTGTGGATTCAATTCAAATTATTGAAGAATTTTTATTCGTTAATAGACTTCAATTACTTAATAAACACTCTACGACAAAATGCCAAGTTATTTTCTAGGGTAAATTACAGTTTTTGTCCCTGAGTTTTTCCCGATTCAGAGTTTTTGTCCCTAGACTTTCTTTTTTTTTTTTTTTTTTTGTCCTTGAGGTTTTTAAAATTCTGCATATTTGTCCTTTCGTCCAACTCCGTGTATTTTTAACCGTTAACCACCATCACGTGCGTAAAACGTGAGGGTAATATCGTCTTTTTACCCCTCTTCTTCTCTGTTGTATAAGAATTTTAACTCGTGTATTAAATAACTTATACCATATGCATTATAAATAGTACCTTGTGCATTAAAAATTGTACAGATTACTTTCTTCTCAACCATCATCACCAAAAACACCCCCAAATTAATCTGTTCTTCTTTTTCTTTCTCCATCTTCATCTTCTCTAATCATCCAATCTTCTTAAGAACATCGTCAGACAAAAAACCCACCAAGTCAAAGCCAAAATCAAAACAAATACCAACAAAATCAAACTTAAAATCAAAACAAATTCATTTTGGATATGGTCCGGTCCATCTTCTTCCCAAAAATAGCTTCTTTTGAATCCCAAAATCAAAAGAAACCTGCAACTATGTCCCTCAAAATCAAAACAAGCATGCGTCTGTTAGCAATTTTGAATCCCAAAATCACCTCCATTAGAAAACCTGTAACTATGTATCGGGCCTTCATCCTCCCCGCAAGTCCGCAATGGCCAGCATCATCGGCGTCACCTACAAAACCCACCAAGTCAAACCCTAAATCAATCAGCCCCTATTCATATGACATAATCGAAAAGTTTTGCCTAAAAACAAACCCATCTTCAACAATTCTCCCTAACCCCCACGGGTCCAAATCCACAAGCATATCGGGTCGTTTTGTCTTCCAATCAAGCATCATCCACTGTTTTTCAAGCATATCGGGCGTTTGTTTTGACTTGTAAACCAGAAGATGTTGACTTTTTATTGATTAAACGAACGTCTTGACGACTGCTGAAACTGCCGCCAGAGTTGCCCGAGTTCTTGGCAGCACTGGCGTGGGATTGGTTTGGGAGAGGAGGGATGACAGAGAAGAAAGGGAAGGAAGATGAAGATTTTAGGGTTTCTTCAAGCAAGAAAATGAAGGAGGTAGGAAAAAAATAAAAAATAAAAGAATTTGTAAAATGACCAAAATGCCTTCACGTTTTATGCACGTGATGGTGGTTAACGGCTAAAAATACACGGAGTTGGATGGAAGGACAAATATGCAGAATTTTAAAATCCTCAAGGACAAAAAAAAAGGAAAAAAAATTTAGGGACAAAAATCCCGAATCGGGAAAACCTCAGGGACAAAAACTGTAATTTACCCTATTTTCTAATACTTTTTTTTGTACTTCTATATTATCAATTTTTTTTTATTATGGTTTTCTCAGTTTTAGATTTCGATTTTGACAATTACGAATCTAACTCAAGATGTACTTTATTTGGACCAAAAAGGTTGATGTCGGCAACCCTAACCGTCCCTATCGAACCCAACCTCCAAGGGTACTTGATGAGCGTATATTTTGACTCACTCAGCGGTTGAGAATCATGATGAGAGCCGATGTATTTTATTTGATGATATAGTTTTCAGTTCTAACTGTATTAAACCCAAAATTAGCGGAATTTACTGGAACCGGAACCATTATTCCAGTCCGATCTATGTTTCTTGTTCTTTGTATTGTTTGGTTTCGGTTTAAGTCGACCAGTTCCAAAACCGAACACATCCTTAATTTTGTACGGAGTATTTGTTTACAATTTTAGTGGTTTGTTCAAGGTAGTCCATTAATTTTATCTAGTCCTAATGGATAATTATTAGCCATTAGATCAAGAAAAAGTCAAAGGTCAAGATCAAGATTCAAACCACCACCACCACTACAAACACATGTGCTTCAATACATTAATACCTCACCCACCTCCGGTGGTGACCGGCGGTGGTGGTCATGACTTGAAACAAATGTGTTTGAAACACATGTGTTTCACCTTTTGAAACACATGTGCTTCGTAGTTCGCATGCTTCCCTATGTTTTAGAAACTCATGTTTTTAGTGAAATACATGTATTTCATGACTTGAAATGTTTGAAACACATGTGTTTCACCACCACCGCCAGCACCTTCACTGTCAGCCACCACCACCACCGCCGGCGGGCGGTGGCTCTAAGCGGCAGTGGCTAAGTGATTTGATCTTTACCATCTTGATTTAATGATTTGAATTTGTCCCTTAAGACTATACAAAACCCTTAGACTACATAGAACACAACTCTACAATTTTAATGTAAAAAATAGAATTATTTTTTCTTTTTTCTTTTTCATTTAAAAACTTAAAAGACACAGCGTATAGAATTGATGAATCCAGAGTGGCCCCACTGCACCATACACTTTAACAACACAACTTGACAAAACCCACGACTGATTTCAAAATAAATGAGACGTCACCACCACCGTCACCGGTCGCCGTCATCCGAATCAAGTGAAGAAGAAGAAGATTGCGACGATCACTCCACGTTATCGGAGATGATGACGTGCGTCTCTTGCAAGGAAGAGTACGGCGTTGATGACGCCGGAACGTGCAGGGAATGTTACGAGGAGGCAAGCGAAACTGAGGAAGAACTGAAGCGTGAAATTGAAGAACTCAAATCAAAGGTCAATTTCCTCCGATTTTGGGCTCCACTAGACTCCCGCCCCCATCATTACCACCGATCTACCACCCCTTGCTTCACCGACGTCCTTCTGGTGGCCTTCGACGTAGATTCCAGCAAACCGGTGGCTAATTCGGTTCCTGTTCCGGCTAATAAGGCCGTTCTGGTTGGTACCTTTTCCCCAAATCTATTCCACTGATTATGCTTTCTGTCAAAACATAATAATTTTTGAATTCGATTTTGTATCAAAGTTTTTGTTTGTGTGTTATTTGTAGAGGCTTAATGCAGTTTGAAATGCATCACCGTATTATAATTGTTAATCTAAATGAAATTAAGGTTGAAAGTTAGGTGCATACAGTATGAAATTCGAACCAGGAAGTGAGGGAGTAGTTAGGTTTTGTTGAATGGATATGAAATTAAAATCATATTCCAAGCCTAGGTTAAAGTATTTTTATTCCACAGATATCCCTAATTTTGAATATAAGTTGTGAAATCAACAATTCATAATTTTAAAACTTGTAGCATCAGTATTCTTCTAATGTTAATTACAGTGTAATGGATTCGAGACTTTTAGTGTAAACACTATCTTTTACACTATAATTATAAGTTTTGGCGTAAAAGATAGTGTTAATGGTTGGGGATGGTTGTAAGCACGATTGGTGTTACAAGTTTTTAAACTAGAAACTATCCGTGCAATAAAATAATTGAGGGACAAAATCCATTATTTCATACAAATCACATGGACTATTTTGTTTTTAAATAAATTAATTTGAATGAACAGGCAAGCCGTTCACCAGTTTTCAGAGCAATGCTGGAAACCAAAATGGAAGAAAGCTTAAGTGGGACCATCAAACTAAGCGATGTATCATATGACACCTTGCGTGCATTTGTCAACTATCTTTACACAGCTGAAGCATCTCTTGATGATGAAATGGCCTGCAATCTTTTGATTTTAGCCGATAAATACGAAATAAAGCATCTCAAAACGTACTGCGAAAAATTCCTGATTTCAAAACTTAATTGGGAAGCTTCACTCATGAGCTACTCATTTGCTCATCAACATAATGCAAAAACGTTACTTGATGCTGCATTATCGTTGATTTTGGATAATATGGATAAGTTGAGTAAATGTGAAGAATATGTGGAGCTTGTGGAGAAAGATCCTCGGGTTGTTGTGGAGATTTATGAGGCGTATTTGTCTAAACAGGTTAATTCTGCTGCAATTGGTGGTCGTGGTGATGATAAACTGGCAAAACGAACAAATGTTACTGTTTAGGTTTATGGTATTTGTAGTTTTTTAGTGACAGTTTATGTAAGTTGTAGCTACCTTTTTGGTGTGTTCGGGTACATTTGACCGTTTCAAGATAAATATGAATTTGACTTTTGAAGTTGGAGTAGTCTTTTTTCTGAGATAAAATGATGCTTGTTCCACTGAGCTAGAGGTGGTGAATTGGGCCAGGCTACCTTTGCCACTTTTTTCTCCTATAAATAATGTGTCAAAAAGGATTTACCAAAAAAAATTATTCGAATGGTAGTATAATTCTTTGAATAAAATGATTTAGTAAGTTGTACCGACCGAGGTTGATCCATTGAACAAAGTTTGACTTGTTCATTTTTTTGTATTTTTTAATATGTTTGACTTGTTAACAGTGGACACATAGTCGGCAGGGTGGCCAATATGAATAAGACTAGGTGTAATGCAGATCAAACCTGACTTGATTTTTTTCCCAGTTTGTAGTTCACTGTTCCCTATCAATTTTGGGAATTAATTTTTGCATCACAATTTTTAATGTCTACACCACAGGGTACAAGTTTTACAACTAATTGTACAACTACTTAAAGCAATAGTTGTGGTGTATCCATTAAAAGTTGTGGTGTATTTATCTCCACCTATCAATTTTAGACTCTGGAAACACCTTTTTTGGATATTTGTTGACTGACTTACAGGTCACCAAACAAGAATCAAATCTGAATTTTATTTATGAAAACTGACTATCTATTTTGATAGATCCTTCCTTTGCACTAGATATGGTAGCCCCTGTGCATGAAAATTGGGTTTCTTGCAAAGGAATGGTTGAAAATTGTGCATGAAAATTGGGTTTCTTGCAAAGGAATGGTTGAATTCCTTGAGAAGTTCAAGAATAAAACTCGGTTTCATCATATAAAGATATGGGGGATAGGGGAGGGTTCCTTTGAGAATTGGAAAAATCGTAAGAATGTGAGATATAGTGTAATCATCGATGATTACTCTATATGTATTCATAGGGTTCATCGATGATGAAACAGGGCACATGTGCCCCCTCGCGCCGCGCGGCAAATTTTGCCGACCGTGAGCCCCAAATCCACCCAAATCAATGGCTGAGATTTATTCTCACATTCTCACCCAATATATTAATGTCAAAGGAACTCATTCCTGGGGGGATAAACCACAATTTTGTTTGATGGAATCAGAAATGCTAACCAAATATGACCAAGTATTGGGACAATATAGAAAACCTGAACGACTACATGTACTTTGCGGTAATATTGGATCCACGAATGAAAATTGAATTTCTTCGACATTCCTTTGAGAGGTTGATGAACATAAACGTGGGAATAAACCCCTTTCCTGGCCAAAGATTACTTTGAAGGCTATATCTCTAATAAGGGAGATAAAAAAACATTGATTTTTTTTTATTGTGTACAATAAACACTACCGAGTACCGAGTCTAACGTTTTATCTCATACTCGTGATAGTCAAGAGGGTGTGTACGTTGACGATGAAAATGACTTGTTAGGTCACTATTTTGTTCAATATAAAAAAAACATTGATATTTGAATGAGAAGCCAAATCAAAATGTTAAGGGCTTTGATATTTTAGATTAGTGGGGTTTTTTTGCATCTCGTTACCTAATTGTCTCACCTAATTGTCTCACGAATGGCGAAAGGTATAATTTAACTTTTTTTGATGATTTATATATAGAACTTATAAAAAATTAACATGTCATATGTTGATGTAGTTACACGTTTTGGGCATTCAAATATCTACTGTTGCATCCAAATCGGCTTTTAGTACAAGTGGCCACTTACTTGGTCTTTATAGAACAAACTTGGGCCCACCATAGATGCCTTTGATTGCACCGAAGATCAGGCAAGGAAATCACAAAGACATTTTGAAAGTTGATGATATCGCTATGGTTAGTATTAGAACTGGAAGACTCGATACACAATCAGGGAAAAGGACGATCGCCGGTAGAGACCGAGTAGTTAGTTTATATTTGATTTTATTGAAATGGTTATTGGTTTGTAAGTGATATTTGTTTTAGTTTGTATTTGGTCATATAATCAAAGGGGAAGAATAAAGGATGTAGAAAATGGCATTTTAGAATACAAACATATGAACACAATTGCTTTAAAAACTCATGTGGAAACAACTACACAACACATGTTGGTTCAATTTATACATGAAAACAGAAAAGCAGCTACTCCCATAACATTATTCATATATTTTGTTAATGGTTTTCTCTCCAACAACAAAACGATTTTCAGAGACAGAGAGACCACCCGAGGAATGGAGTTGTTTTCGTTTCTTAACAAGATGTAATGCCGTCTTCCTATCCTCCTTTGCCTCCATACAATCAGCCTGCACAAACAAATTCCAACAGCCTTCATAAAACACAAAGTCAAAGTCAAAGTCAAATGGTCAAAGCTTTGCAGATGTACCTACCTTAAGAGCTAATGCTGTGTCAAAGCTTTGAATGGCACTATCAGGCTCCCCAAAATTTAGCTGTGCCCTACCAAGTGTCACCCATGCCTGCAATACGGGCATTAAATTACTAACAAATCAAAGTAAAAATATGAGGGAGTTTAGTTGGTTAATACAGAAAAGAAAGCACTGGTTTATAAATTTTAAACTAATTAAATTCAGATTTTCACATAAATTAATCTCAAATGATGTAATAGATATGACTGTAAGTACTTAACACTTTAACTTTAATACTAAGAATGTCTTATAATTAAGAAAAGCTACAAACCTCAGCCCATGAAGGCTCCAATTCAGTAGCACCTACATAATTGAGTACAAATCAATACAAGAAAGTAAAAAAATTCAAGTGATACTTTCACAAAAACAGTACCTAATCATAACGCAAACAAAATACCTTACAAATGGCTTCTAAATTTGTTTAATTGATAATGATATGTTGCATTATTACTAATGGGTGCATCTGAAAATAATACAAAAATACATATTATTAATAAATACTCACGAGTTGCAGCTGTTAAGGACTTCCATGTCTCTCCAATTTCAAGCAAAACTTGAGCTTTCTGCTCATGTAAAGTTGCTCTTTTGGGCATCAAAGTGATTGCAGCTTCCCATTTTCCAAGTGCTTCACGGTATTTTCCCACCTTTGACGTTTAAAACAAGCACAATTTATAATTTTAGGAAAATTAAAAACATAAAAACATAACATTGTGCCAAAAACATAACATTAACGATTAACTGGAAGCATTGTGCCAGCAGTAATGGTATAGTTAATATCGTACTCTTTCTGATTGTTCATTAAATATCTTTCTGGCTTAATTTTCATGCTGAATTAAGTTTTATTGAATATTTATCATTCAATTCTATCACATTTGAAGTAGTCTCGATGAGTCAAAATGTTCAATTTATGAAATCGATGCTTCATACAAAACACTTGTTAAACCCTAACTTCCAATTTTGGGTTGATCCTAGAGATGTAACTAAATTATCCGTACAAACACTTGTTCATCCCAAAAATCCTTAAATAATTTGAATAACGTAGCTGTTTATATCCCCTAAAACATACACAAATATATTCAGGAGCTAAATAGTTTAGGTGAATAAAATATATCTTAGGAATATAAACAGAAATTCCAAAATTTGAAGAAGAAATGAAAAACGGAGACCGTACAAATACTATTAGGGTTTCTTTCGCAACTCCAGTTCCAAATTTTCAAAACCTAGGTAGGGAAAAGGTGAAAAATTACCTCAGCAAGCTTGTTCCCTTGTAATTCAAAGGTTTTGGCGAGCTGGATCGGGTCGTCAACATGAGAAGCCGCCGTAGATGTCTGCTGACTACCGGATTCTGTCGCTTTGAATCGTTGTTCGTTGGTGTTCTCTTCTTCTAGTTGTTGATCGTGATCGTGATCGAATGGGAGGTGAGAGATGGTGGTGATTGGGCGCTTATTGTTCTTGTTCTTCCATGTAAGTTTCATCATAGTTTTCTTTCTTTCCTCCCAAGTTAGACTGGCTTTTCACAGGTCGGTTCATCACAAATTAATACAAATGCCTAAATCGTTTACTTATCTACTCCCTCCGTCCCTAAATTAAGTTCCCATTTCACCTTCAAATTTTGTCCCTAAATAAAGTTCTCATTTCTCAAACTTAAGGGACTCACTTAATATAATAATATTATTACCAATACTTTCACCACTAACTATCTCTTAAAACACTTTCTCTCTCCAATCAAACCTTATATTTTATTCAAAAGTAATACCAAATACCTCACCACTAATTATCTCCTAAAATGTTGTGCCCAACACAAATGGGAACTTTATTTAGGGACGGAGGGAGTATAATTTATTACAAAATATCATTGTTCTAAAAACCGACGGCCAATCTAGTTAGGTCAACTGTGACCGGACACGAGGGATGGTTCGGGTCTAGAACTCAACCGGATCTGAAATATCAGATATCCGATTTCAGAGGATTATTAGACCTGAGAATCGAACCATTCTATAGAATACGATTCTGATTCGGTTCCTTGTTCAGTTTGGGTAAACCCGACTGGAACCAAAATAGTAATTGGTGCCAATTTCGGGTGTTAATATCATATTTTGTTTATACATGTAATATTATCCAATTTGTTCTATACCCGATGGACCCGGACCCAATACTCAATTTCACGAAAAAGTTGGACCAAAAACCTGAACCGATTATAATCCTGTTCCAACCGGTTCCTGTTATTCGTTATGTGCACGGGTTTGGATTTCCGGTTCTATATCACATCCTACCGGACACACAATCAGTTCAATTGCTTAAAAGCAATCGACAGTGATTGGACTCATCAAAACCGGTTGGTTATAGTCAAACCTGGGTTAAACCATGAAATGACTAGCCAAAAAGCGAAGCCAACGGGCTTTATAATTGAAGTTTGTTTGGAGCCTTGGTTGCTTTGCTTGATTGAGCAAATTAAGTAAATTATAGTTTCAATAGTGTCTATTGTGGATTAAATTTGAGGCCTTGGTTGACTTCTAAGACTTTTTGCGGGTTTTGGGTGCAGAAAACGAAATTGGGAGCTTTTATTGTTCACAAATTACAATAAACTTAGGGTGATTTGGAAGAATCACTAAGAAATTAACGTGACTAAAAACTGGAATTATATATGAAGATCTTGTTACCGAATTCTTTTATGTTCAAGTTTCGCTTGATTCATATAAAATCTTATTCTTAACGGAGAAAAAATTACGTTTAAACCCCTCAACAACGTACGAAGATGTGTATCTTCATAAATTCGCATTGAATCGCAAACACGTGCTTCTCATATATATATAAGGATAACAAAACTTTAAATTGAAAAGCTAAAATAAAAATGAATTTTTTTGTATTATGTAAACAAGCATAATGAAATTTGCGCTCCGTTGCAGATTTTAGGATTCATTCATTTAGTTATAGTAATACTATAATTATGATTTTGTTTGAGTAGTAAGCCACCCTAATTCGTGACAGTCTCGTGTACGTGGTTATCAACATAATAAACATAAAATATACTTAATCATATAAATTTATTTGATCATTAGTGACATATATTATATGAACTTAAACTAAAAAAAAAGTTCTAGTTAACCCTCCTAGTAGTTATTTAAATATATAATAAATTTGCTAACTAAACAAACACTGTTAGGAATATTTCTATAATATTCATTAAAGATTTGATGTGTCAAAACTTATAAAGTACAAGGACCTAAATTGAAGATATGGAAGTCAATATTTGAATAAAGATTTAGGAGATAATCATAAATGTAAAAGATATAGTATATCTTTATTAGCTTAAAAGATTTAGTATTATCTTTTCCTTGTAAATCTCTAGGTTTTCTAGTATATAAAGAAACCTAGAGGTATAGAATTAGTCGTTCTTGAAACCCACGTTTTAACGTGTATGTGTGTGTACTCTAAGCCTCAAGGTCGTTTGATCCTGTTAACCAAAATCGTTCTACATATTTATATGTAGAATTGGGGCTTTTAGTAATCATTGTATAATAAGATGATGATGAAACCTTGTTTAGCAATACAAATCTGTTCATCTAATTCCGTAAATTTATGATTTGTATATGTTTATTCCAAGATTATGAACTAACTATTCAGGAGCCTAAAGATCGATTATATAGAGTTGAAACAAACTCATCAAACACCCCGGCGCGAAGAGCGTGCCTAAAAACGTCATTATCACTAATTATGACTTACATTATCATAAAGAATGGGTTACTACTGTTCGATAAATTGTGCGACATACAAATCACCTTCCATATATTAATTGAAAGAGAAGAATTTGGGCTTGCAGTTTGATTAGACGTGGCAAATGGGTCGTGTCGTGTCGGGTTCGTGTCGTGTCGAGACCTTAAACGTGTTGAGACCCCTAAACCCAAACCCGACACCTTTAATAAACGGGTTCAAAATGTTGACCCAAACCCGACACGGTTAATTTCGTGTCAACCCAACCCAACCCATTTAACCCGTTTAAACCATAAAAAGTCGCCTATATAGATTAAACATAATAAAATTTCGACAAAAATGTATTAAAAATTCAAAAAATCTTAATAAAAATCCAACAAAAACGTAATATAAGTAGATATTAGTCTAAATATGAAACAAAAGCCCAACGTTTCTACTACAACTACTAAATATTTAAAATTATAAAATTTATTAAAATATATACATATTTAAACGGGTGATTCGGTTTACCTTCGAGTTGAAAATGTTGACACTAACCCAACCCGTTTAACTTTCATGTCGTGTCGAGTCAACCCATTTACTTAAACGTGTCGAAAGCTCTAACCCAACCCACTAATTTCGTGTCGGGTTCGTGTCGAGTTGTCGTATCGTGTCTGATTTTGCCAGGTTTAAGTTTGACCAGTAAGAACAGAGCTTTATTTAATCAAATCCATTCAAACTTGTTACAAACAAAAGCCCTTTCATATAATGCATGGTATCAAGCAATTAACCTCTTCAGCCCTTAACTTTTGATTTCACTTCTCCTCCCATGTGAGGTGATTCTGGTTTACAAAATGGAAGATTATAATCTTTAACAATCAAGAAAGCAGAGCTATGATCAAGTTGTTGATCACAATATAGTCAGATAGGTATAGTAAAGTTACAAATAAGAATTAAAAATATAAATTTTATAATTCAGACTAAGTACACGGTATGATGATCTTATCTTGTTAATGGTTAATATGCCCACGATATCTTTACAATGATTAATTTACAAGTTTTAAGACTGAAATACTTGACAAAAAATCATCTGCACCTTCCTTCCTTGTTTGGACAAAAATGCAGTATGAACTTCAAACCATAAACTAGACCTTAATTGCCATCTTCAGACGGGAGATTTTGTTCGGTTTCTACAGTTGTCACTGAATTGTTTACAGAATTGGTCCCTCTTGATGGAGCTGATGTTGGGGTTGGAAACTTCTTGGGCAGCATTTGTTCCAAATTAATATCTTTTGGGTATCTTGATGTTGCCTCAGATAACGCAAGGATTAATGTTAGAATGGTCAACACCAGAAACTTGTGCCTCAAGGAACCGGACATGATCGATGAATTGTCGACTGAGTGGCACAAGTTTAGGTCAGAGAATAACTGTGGTCTGTTGCCTTGATTGTGGTCTGCTTTTAGATAGCTTCTGGAGAAGCAGACAATGAGGAGGATTTTGTGAAGAATGACAACTGTTGTGTTTTAAGAAAGAGGTGACAGTGGCAGACAATTGTGAAATTTTAAACCATCAAAACTAAGCAGTTTGTGTTGTTCGTTATCTTCCTAGTCATTTGATCAAATATAAGTGTCTAAATCAAATGATGAGATTATGAAAAAGAATTGGTGGATTCCAGATATCAATTATTTTATTAGTAGTAGGATGAAGTAGAAAGATTTAATATGTAGAAATATAATTTTTTTTATATGTATATTGTAAAGTTGAAAAAGGTGTGGCTACTTTGTTTAGCAACTCAAGGAGGTGTGTCTCTACAGTGGGCACATCATTTGTTATTATAAACCAAATGCATGAGTGGTGGGACAAATCTTTGGTTGTCAGACTTTGTTAAAGATAGACAATTACTCCACCCACCAACTTGGATGATTCTTCCAAGTTAAAACTGTTTGGAAACTATCATACTTTGTGCACTAGGTGGTTCTACTTTAGGTGAGTATTGAATATAGAGGCAGATCTATGATGTAGCATATGATAGTTTATACTCTCTCCGTCCCACAAATTTTTTTTTCATTTCACCCTAAAATTTTGTCGTACAAAAAACTTCTCATTTGCTACATTTAATGGGCTCCATATAATAAAATATTATTATTACTAAGGACCCCACCACTTATTATACACTAACAATCTTTCTCTCTCCAAACCAATCTTATATTTTAATCAAATTTATTACCAATGACCCCACCACTACTTATCACCTTAAAACTTGTGTAAAAGTGAAATGAGAAGTTTTTTGTAGGACGGAAGGAGTATAATTCTTCAAAATTTCCTAAATAGCGTTAAAAAAAATATAGATTATTTTTAGGGTTGGTACATCTAGTGATACCTCTCACTCTTTTTCCTATGTCGACTCCGATGGAAAATAGATTAACATGCATGAATAATCAGTTGATAGCCACCTTTATCACAAGGCTAGGAACATGGTGCATTTTTATTAAAAAAAGGTTTTTAAATGCTAAAAGGATGGCCGCATGAACTTTTTCCTTGTTGCATTAGCTTTTCCTTTGGAAACTATCAAGGGTCAATGCCTCTATATGATTAAATTCTGCGAACCTAATATATTACTGACAACTTATTTTCTCTGTCGTTTTAAAGTGGAAATTCTTCCTCATATCATGTAATATTAAAAAGTGGAAATTCTTCCTCATATCATGTAATATTAAATAATGGTAACATTGTTTCTTGTCACCGTGTTTAGAAAAACATAATAAACCGTTAATTGTCATAATTGGTTTGAGTTACCCGGTTCTGGTTGGAATCAGTCAACTTAAACTGACTTGTTTAAAATTTACAATCGGAAAAATCAACCAAAACTTAGACATATTTAAATCATTATAAATTCAGACATGACACGTCTGACACATATAACTTAAACAATTGGTGGGTCAATTTATGGGTTGGCGAGTCATAAATTAAAAATGAACCCAAATACAAACTAATTGATACATGATTTCAGTATATTAAGTGTTAACAAAAATCAGTATCTCAAACTTATTTTAAAGAGATAGCAAGATTCCAATCCAATCACTGAAATACTAATTGTTGGGAGATTTTATAGTATTACCCTTATAAAAAATTATAAAAGAACTTTTTAAAATTTAATGGGTTGGCAGTTCTAGAAAAGTCAAACTAAACACGACCTGATTTATAAATGTGTTGGACAGATCCATTTATCCGAACTCATTTAGACTCAACCAAACTCTGATTACAAATTTGGCACATGGTATACGTGCACCACGTCCTTGACAAAATGAAGAAATAAGAAGATCAAGCCAACATGCATATTTATTTTAATTGCATTTTATTATATTTTATTAAGTTAAGCATAATATCCATAGGATGTTATGCACGTTTGCTTTTGCTTTCTAGTTTTCATGCATTTCCTATTATTTGTGAGTAGTGGCTTAGTGGCTAGAATAGGTAGTTTTTATATTTTGGCATTATAAATTGTATTAGTTTTGCATTAGTAAAAGGCAGAGAAGAAAAAGTTTGTTAAAGGTTCTTAGTTTCTTACTCTAAATTCTTGGGAGATTAGTCATCTCAAATCGACTACTAACAGCACACCTTAGATATTTTACAACCTTGCTTTAGATAGAAAAAAAGGAAGGAAAAAAAAAAAACAGACATAACATAACACATACATCTCAACACTGAGTAGTATAATTTGATTTCATTGCTAAATATGATGATATATCGTAGTTTTACAGTAATATATTCCAACCCCACAAACTTGCCTTCACGGGACTACATTCGAGGTATAACACAAACAGAGTTGAAAAATCGTTACAATTACAATTACAATTGCAATTAAATTAATAAAACACATAACCGCAAAATCTATTCGATTGCATAAGATAATGTTTCTACTTCCGTAGGACGCCATAATGTTTTCTCAACACATAGCATTCCTTCATTATCCTTGTTGTAACTCATTCTCACATTCCAGTTTAAGGATTTTGCCATCTTTTCAACCTCCGTAATTGTCTCTACATTATCGCGTACAATTAGCTTTCCTTCCGGTCTCAAGATTCTATCAACTTCTGCCATTAATCCTTGTAACTTGCACCTGTTGAAAAACATATGTCTTAGTTGGGAATTATTGAATTAAGATGACAATTTCGACCCGTTTTGGTAATTATAACTTTTTTAAGACCCGTTTTGTTAATTATAACTTTCTAATTACAAAAATAGTCTTTATAATACCCCTTTGAAACATAAAATAAAATAAAAAGTAATACCTTTTCTTAACATCGGAGAAAAGGTGATCAGCGTGAAGAAGATCATAAGATCGCGGGTAAGTGCTAAACGATTCACACCAATTATGATATATCCCAAACAGTCCACGTTCATATATAATCGGAAGGGTATCAGGTGAGTCAACTGGTACAACATTCATCACCCAAATCTTCATATCCCTCAACGCAGCAGCAAATCTGAACAAAAACATCACAACAGCAAACTTAAAATTTGGTTCAAATGAGCCGTAAAAAGATCTGAATTTGAAATTAGTTAGTTAGTTAGTTACCCTCCATATATTGATCGCATATCCATGACATTTCTAACAGAAGACCAATCAATTCCCAACCCGTTCAAATACGATTTTGAAACGACCCGTTTCCAGTTTTGATAGTCAGCAGAGAAATCTTGCGGGGCGGGTTTTCCATAAACTCCAACTTCACTACTTTTTAGCCAGTATGGCGGTGATTCCAGTCTCTGTGGCCAGGTTTCGGGCCACTTTGACCCGCGTGCGGATTGGTCAACGGGTACTTTGTGAATGCATGCTTGCAGTTGTACGTTCCAGATTGCATCTGGGTCGTCTTTGTCATCACAAAGTGGCGGGTCGTTTTGTTGTCGGTTTTCGTAGCATTCGTTGGAAGTTGGTTTTCGGTAAATTGCTGCACCCACTTCGTTCAATTTGTCATTGTTCACCACCACCAAATCCCAGCACATTGCTTTTGTTAGTTTAGACATAGCTGCAACAAAACAAAATTTCCTTTTTATTAGTCACTTTTATTAACCAAAAGTACCAAATAGGGGTGACCATTTGGGCTGAAAAAACCGAACCGAAACCGAAACAAAAAACATGTAACTGGTCCGGTTTTCGGTTTTGAAAATTCATCATTATCGATTTCAGTCATATTGGTTTCGGTTCGGTTTCCAGACCGCGCTCACCCGTGGACTACCAGATCATTATTTACTCATTACTTTTAACAAAATTTCCTTTTTAGCTAAGCTTTCGACTAGGGGTGAGCATTTGGGCTGAAAAAACCGAACTGCACCGTAAACCGAACGAAATTGAATCGAACACAAACCGAAAACATGTGTTTGGTTTACATTTGTAATTTCATGAATTTCGGTTTCGGGCCTATTAGTTTCGATCCGGTCCTCGGGTGAGCATTTGTGCAGGAAAAACCGAACCAAACCAAAAACATGTAATCGGTTCAGTTTTCGGTTTTGAAAATTCATCATTATCGGTTTCGGTTCGGTTCGGTTTCTGGACCACGTTCACACCTACTTTCGACACTTAAAATCACTATTGATAACCAAATGTACCAGATCATTATTTACCCATTACTTTTAACCAACCAAATAACTAACTAATGCAAAGAAAAAACAAAAATAGTCATACCTTCCCATATTTCGACATCTTCAGGCTTATTTTGGTAAACCGGGGTAGCAGACCACACAAAATAACCACCAGGCCGTAACACACGGTTAAGCTCCAACAATAACTTGCCACCTGTCAAAACACATCTCATCTCAACATTTCTATTCCAACAACAATTTCTTTTTTTCTAAAAAGACGATAATAACCTTCAATGTGCCACGGGACTCTGCAACGCGCACAATGCACAACATCAAAGATTTTACTCGGGAAAGGTAACCTCAGGGTACCCATAACAGCTGAAATGGCGGGAATGCCCCTTTCCAGTGCAAATTGCACCTGTGCTTCATGCTCGTCTTTTGGTGCAAACGACATTGCAATTACATCTCTTTCAAAAAGATACCCTCCAAAACTAGCCACCCCACATCCAACATCTAATATCACTCGGGTTCTCTTTCCCCACGCGATATCCGGAAGTGACTGCAATTATTACAGAATACAAAAATCACGGACCAGGACCGTTGATGTTACAAGTTTCAAAACTAGGGACTATTCCTGTAAATTGTAAGAACAGAAGAAACTAACGTTCTGGATGAAATCAATGTAGTGAAGAGCTCCGTTTTTAAACTGAGTACCGCCACCAGGGAAGGTTAGGTATTCTCCTGTAACTTTCACCCAATTTTGATGCCCTTTTACTGCTGCAAGCTTCGTGTGTGGTACGTTACTGTACCATATCTGTAACATAAACATAACACTTTGAGTAAATTACACAATTAGTCCTTTAGGTTTACGAATCACACTGATAGTACTGAAACTATTGACACGTTTGGTCCTTTACCTAAACAAACGTTTAACTTTTCCCGTCAAACAAACAGGTTTTTATGGGTTTCAAATTGGTGAAGGAAAAGGGAAAATGACAGATGTACCCCCTCGTGCATCACACGTGACCATACTTGTCTGTTTAGGTAAAGGACCACACGCGTCAATAGTTTCAGAAATAAGGACTATCAGCGTAATTTATACTAAATGACCAAATATGTAAAAACCTAAAGGACCATTTGTGTAATTTAGGTTTATAATCGGATGTTTATAATCAAATTTACCTGTTCTCTGCTTCTAGGCCACTTGATGGGTGTTTTATAACCTTCCGGAAGCGATACAAGGCAAGTAGGGGATTCAGTTGGACAATGTCTCTCTCTGTGTTCATAATGACTCCTTCCGTGAAGATGTCTGATTGCTTCCAAATTATCAAGACACGGGATATAATCGGGACCCGCAGTCACATTACAAGTTTTCCATTTGTAATTGTTATCACTCGATGTATTTGGCTTTTGTGTTTTCTTCTCGTTTGCTGACTCAGCAGCTTGTGTTGAAAACACCCCGTTTTCTGTCTTGGTTTCCTTTGTGATTTCAGATTCTGTTGCTGCTGATAAATCTTCGGTTTTCTTGTCGTTCGGGCTTTCTTCCTTCTTTTCACTTTCATTTGAATTCTCGCTTTCGTTTGAATTCTCGTTTCCATTTGAATCCTCATTTGAGTTTGTGTCATCTGAGGTTGACTTTGACTCATCTACTGTGTCTGTTGTCTCAACTTCATTTGTATTTTCTTGATTAACTTCATCTTTGACTGAATCATCTGAGAGATCACCTGAATTATCTTCAAACTGGGAAGATATTTTGGTGGAAGATTTTTGGTTTGACTGTGTGACAGCTGGCAATTGACCAGGGGCAGCTGATGATGACATAAACATCCATACACCGACTAAACAAACACCAACAATTACCACAATTGTTGCTGTTGAGCAAGACGATTTCTTCCCATCGACTCGGGAATATTTCCCCTGAGCCATTGTTCCTTGTATAATCCTAAAAGGGCAAAAATGGATTTTTTTTTTTATTATATGGCTTTTAGGATCTATTACTGTATGACTACTAATGTGCATAAACATGAATGTAAACAGCAAATACACCATAACTAATATACATTTAGTCACCAAAAGATCATAGACACCTGGATCCAGAGCATAAATTAACAAAATCAGTTGTTTCCATAGATGGAAAATCAATAAGATTTGCTTCGATTGTAGATCGTAACAATATAATGTGAATGAATTCAAAGCATTCGAGTTAATATCAAAGTACGGAAGTAAATGGTGATTAAAAATTTCAGATCGCAACTTGTAATTACAAAATTTCAGCTCTAAATCAAATCGAAACTATTAAAAGCAGAGCATTATATTAGTCAAACGGTAGAACAGAATACATTTATACAAATCCTAGCAGATTCATTAAACAAGTTTGACATTGTTTTTACCGAAAAAGTATATGGAAAAAATGGATTTTAAGAGGAAAAAAGCTTCACCTTTGTGATTATTCTCAAAGATCTGACTGTAAACTGTTGTTAATCTTTGCGATTCATCAGCTTCAAAAATGGCGAAAACAGAGTGAGGACTGGATAGAACGCGGATTGGGTGGAATTTATGGGGGAAGGAAATATAGAGGTCAATTGAGAGGAGAGTAGATCTAGCAAGTGTAAATCCCACCGACTGCTTTTTCTACGGTAGATCCATTTGGACAAAATTGAGATCTTTGCTCCTTTTTTTTATGTTTTCTGTTTTTATCTATCTATCTATATAACAATAAAAAATGAGTTCCAAGATTGATGTTGTATTTAAATACATGAATTTAATGTTTCAAGGATCGTGCATTTAATTACACTGAAAGAAAAAACGTACAAACATATATGCAATATAAAGAAATCCAATAGACACCCATAATGTCAATATAAAAACCCATTTATAACATCAAACTCTCGCAACTCCATCAGCAAAACTGTCCAAGCAACCTGTTCCAGCAACTTTCTTTTAATACAGCTTTTAATCCAGCCTTTTCAGTGTATCCAAGCAGCCAGCTCTTAAAGTACCCTTCCAAGCTTCCTTCCATCCTGAAATTAAGCCGTTAACTGTTCCAGAATGTCCAACATGCATATCATGATAGCTTATATAAAACCCAACTTTGATAACTTAAGGAGTTCATGATTTAACCCCCAGCATTAAGATAAACAGACATGATTCTCAATTATTTTCTGCATGCTAACCTTATTTTAATTTTTCCTATTTTTTCAGGTGTTTTAAATAACCAGGTTTCTATAAATTCACCCTCAACATTAAGAGTTTTTTCTGCATACTAACCTATTTTAATTGTTTCGGGTGTTTTAAATAACCAGGTTTTCATAAATTCACCATCAACATTAAGATACACAGGTATGATTCCTCATTATTCAGTGTTTTTTCCCTATATCTTCTTTAAATATTTTTTCCTGCGTACTAACCTGTTTAGAATATTCCTACTTTAGGCGCTTTAGATAACAAGATTTTTATAAATTTATTCTTATAACTTTCCATGCCTTTACCATACCACTAACGCTAGCCCTCAGTCAAATCCGTGATTAAATGGTACTATTTCAATATAACGTTAAACCAGTGAGTTGATTAAGCACATAAAAAAATAGATTATATACTAACAAGTTTTTTGCTTATGATATACCTAACCTGTTTTTGCATACTAATTAGTTTTATATTTTCCTATTTTATAGGTGTTTTAAATAACCATATTTAAAAAAAAAAACTTATTCCTATATTTTGTCCATGCCTTTACCATATCACTAACCCTAACCCCGAGTCAAATTCGTGATTAAATTTTGCTATTTTAATATAACCCTAAAACAGTTACTTGATTAAGCACATAAAAAAAGAACAGATTATACACCTGTTCATTTTTCCCTATATTTTTTTTTTAATTTACCATTTTTTATGATTTTTTTTTTATTTTTTCAATTTTTTTAACATTTCATAACCCTAACCTAACCCTAATTTTACTAAATTGTTTCCCTCGCAGTCCTTAGAACTTAGAGATGATTTAACCAATGTGGTCAGATTAGAAAATTATTTAACTAGTTTGGTTAATTTTAAGCACACCAATATATGAGTATATCATAAAAATGATTTAACCCTAATTTTTCAAAATATCGTTTTACCATAGTTTGAATCGATCGACATTTGTAAAGCTAAATGGCTCAATTCAGTATCCAGTGAAGGCTCAATTCGGTATCCAGTAAAACTAAATTAACCTTAGATCTGATTACAGTAGCATATGGCTCAATTCAGTATCCAGTGAAACTAAAATAACAACAGTTAAATTAGCATATTTACCAAAAACCCATCTTATACTTCCTATGTCAGTCAAATTAACCTAATAAAAAAGGTACTAACAAGGAAAAGTTATATAAACAAACCTCAACACCAAGAACCTCAGACTGTCTAGGTACAAGTGGCTTCAAAGTGTATTTTGGTGTAACACCTTTTGGTCGTCCCTATAAACATATAACACAAAAAAATTATAAAAATTCCTATGTATTAGTAAAAAACAATCAACATTATAAACCATTTAAGTTATATTGAGCTGACAAGAGATTGGGAGTTGAAACATTACTTTAAATTGTTCAAATGCCAAGAGGTAGTAGCGATTTGGTCTAGGGATGTGCACAATGGACCGAGAACCGGCCAGAAACGCCAAGCCGAACCAGGCGAAGCTATACCGGTCCGATTCTCGGTTTTAGTTTTCATGAAAAGTCGGTCCTCTGTCCATTTCGATCGTGTCCAAAACCGGAAAAAAAACAACTGAAAAAATCGAAACTGATTCGGTCCGGTTCAAGACGGTCATTTGTTCGGTCCTTGGTCCAGCCGAAACCATTTTCCCGGTTATCGGTTTGGTTTTTGGTCAATTGAGCTCATATCATTGTAGCAAAAACCAATTTTCGTAAAAAAAATGATTTAAATTATGCATAACTTAAATAAGATTGATACCATCATTTTAAAATGTACAAATATAATTCAAACGGGTAAACTCAGCTTTTAATAACATGAGCTTGCACCTCTAACTTTTGTTCAGCTATAATCAATTAATTAACATCATTATTGAGATCAAATAATGAATATAGCATAATCGTAATCCACATAATAGTCGCATAATTAGACATTAACCATTCAAACTCTATCAGCTAAAATTATTGAACATAACATATTCAACTATATGTGATTTGAAGATACAGCGATAGAGATCACAAACATAATAAATGATCTGAAACACATGAATATCTAATAATATATATCAAATATGACGAGAGAGTGTAGTTTGAGGATTCTACTGAGGGAGAGTGGTGAGGGAGATGAACGACATTAACGTTCAATTGCAAATGAGGAATCGCAGAAACTTGCAGATGAGGAATGGCCTTTTTCGCCGACAATTGCAAATGTCGAACATGTGAATGAGCCCTAATTGAAAACTCGGTTATGGCTTTGTGCCATATAGATTTTGATGACATTCGACTTTTTAATGGGCCGTATCTCAAGTTTTAATATATTTCAGTCCATAGACAATGTATGGGCTCTGGGTTTAAGCAGCTCATGAGGCTGTAATTCCTTTAATAAAAATAAACGAGTAAATTACACGGATGGTCCCTGTGGTTTGCCACTTATTACACGCACAGTCCCTGAACTTCGTTTATTACACTGAAGGTCCCTGGTGTATACAATTTGTTACACCCATCGTCCCTACTGCCCTTAACTTTTTCTAAATGACGAAAATACCCTTTTGGCCTTTTGTAATAAAGTGAAGATAAAGGACTATGAATGTAATAGGTGATAAACCACATGGACCATCTGTGAAATTTACTCTATTAATTGATTTTTTCTTCTTTCTCTTTAATTCATGTTCTTCCGCCACATTCAGACTCACCACCCACCTTTATCTCTTTGAATTCAAAAATTAATCAATAGAAATTATCGTCGCGCCACCAAACCCCTTGAAAATTCGATTTGTCACCAACCTCTGCCTCTGGTTTCCTTCTCCAGTTGTTCCGAGCCAATGACGTTCTATCGACCAGAATTGATTCATACAATTGATGCATGTCACCAGAGGATTTGGTGGTTTGCACACGCGGTGATTTAGACAATTGATGCACGTCGCCAGAGGAGTTGGTGTTTTGCACACTCAGGTCGATAGAATGCCATCGGCGGCGGAAAAACTGGAGAAGGCAACCGGAGGTAGGGGTTGATTACGCGACGATAATTGTTATTGATTGAGGTTTGAATTCAAAGAGATAGAGGCGATTGGTGAGTCTGAATGTGACAGAAGAATGTGAATTAAAGAGAGAAAAGAAAAAAAAATCAATTAATAAAGTAAATTTCACAGATGGTCTCTGTGGTTTATCACTTATTACATTCACGGTCCCTTATCTTCACTTTATTACAAAAGACCAAAAGGGTATTTTCGTCATTTATAAAAAGTTAAGGGCAACAGGGACCATGGGTGTAACAAATTGTATACACCAGGGACGTCTGGTGTAATAAACGAAGTTCAGGGACTGTGACTGTAATAAGTGGTAAATCACAGGGACCTTCGATGTAATTTACTCAAAAATAAACTATATACAAGTGCAAATGTTATTTTAAAATAAAATAAAATCAGCTAATGTAATTCCTTTAATAAAAATACTCGAATAGTTTTCAATTATATAAAAAGATTTTAAAAAGTTCAAATTATTTTTTTTCTTAAACAGGTGAAATAACCTATCAATGTAGACCTCTGTAAAAAGTTAACTACTTCGAGCTTTGGATTACATGTATTGTGTTATAAAAATATCTCTGTAGCGGCATTTATGTGTTATGAATAACATGTATAGTTGCGTTCAAGGAGGTTCATCATTTTTATAAAGTCTCGAGGAACAAATCTCAAACATTGATCAATAAGATCTAATGGTCAAGATTAATCACATATTTTATTCATAAAGGGGTATTTTGGTCATTTTAAAAAAATAAAATATTTTATTTTTAGTTTTTGATTTTTATTTATTTTATTTTTATTAGTTTTTTATTATTATTTTAAAAAAATATTATTTTTTCATTAATAACACATAATGTGATTGCATACTTAATCACATATGATTGTGTACAGAATCACATGTGATTGAACTAAAACATCAAATATGATTAAATACACAATCACATGTGATTTTACACTAAAATCACATGTGATTAAGTATTACACGTAATTATCAAACATCGTTTTTTAACGATTAATATAATAAAAATAATAAAAAATAAAAAATAATAAATAATGAAATTTTTTTAAAAAAATATTAAAAATTAAAAAAATCGAAATTTTTTTAAGTGCCAAATGACCAAAATACCCCCTTCATGTATAAAATATGTAATTAATCTTGACCATTAGATCTTATTGAGTAATGGTTGAGATTTGTTCATCGAAAGTTCATAAAAATAATGGACCTCCTTGAACGTTCTACATAACATGTATTGTGTTATATTTATATAAACACTCATTTTTTCTTAATTTACATTTTCCTCCGACACAATTTGTTATGTTTATACATTGCAATTGATACTTATAACTTATAATCGTGAACGAAGCCCGTGCATCGCACAGGCCATGCTGCCTCGTTATGTAATAATCTATCTCTTAAATTTTCCAAAACTAATACTTCCTCCGATTCAAAATAAGTGTTACATTTTCTATAAATGGATGATTCAAAATAAGTGCTACATTTTAAAAAATTACCTTATTTGACAAAAAATAATAGGACACACACCCACTAACTATCTACTTTAACAATGTGAAATGACTCATCTACCCTTAATTTTTACTTTTAAACATCATTAACCTCACTTTATTCAAAAGGTGTAGGACTCATTATCCACTAACAATTCAATTAATCTAATTTAATTATCATTATCATATTTTGCATCAAAAATCATAAAACTCAAAGTGTAGCACTTATTTTGAATCGGAGGAAGTATTACTAAAATAATGAAATGTTGAAGGTATTTTTTTTAAGTCTTAAAGAGTTAAATTTCAGTCCTTATATTAAAAAAAATCAAATAGTCAAGATCAACCCTCAAACTATGATCATCACCACCACTTGCGAGCTTTATAAAACCATAACATGACAGACATTATCAAACTCAAGCCTTTTAAAAACTAATGCGAGCTGTTTAAAACTATAGTTATTGACTCATATATTCCTTCACACAGTGGTTGGACATTACTATATGTAACAAGGAGCAAGCCATGTGCCATTTGTTTTCTCGTATGTTGGGGTTCTTTTAATCGTTTAAGTGGCCGGATTGTCAGGATCGATTAACCAGAAGGATTAATTAATCACAAATCTACAAACTATGAGAAGTTGCAGCGGATCAACACTCTAGTTTAATTGATTAAGGACTTATGAATACTGTAAACCAATATGATTGAACAATAAGAACACAGTAATCACAAAAAGCTTCAATGTATATTAATTTGATCGATTAATACACACTTATGTTTACAATTCGTAAGGAACTATATATACTAGTCCTTGAAGCCTAAACATTAACCTAGTTATTCTAGGAATCGATTACAATTGAATTACATAAAGATATACATTCTATAACAAACTATACTAGAATCTCGGACTTGATCAGCACCATAAATAACATCAATAGTAACATTGATCATCAGTAGTAAGTCCTGTGTTTATCATCATCAGTAGTAACTAGTGTTTCTGCCCCATCAGTACTAACTTCAATACTTCATTGATCAGTACTAACTGCAGCATCAGTAATAGAATGTTATATCTGATTCATATCCCAACAATCTCCCCCTAAACTTATTAATTCTATTTGAATTAATCAAGTTTCTTCTGTTCTTCATTCTTCTCAGCTTGTTCTTCTAACAATTTAGCTCTTCTTTGTATGCCTTCAATAGTTCTCTGATTTTGCAGCTTTCTTTGAGCTATGATGTACTTGCTGTTTCTCTTTGTAAAATAATTAAGTTTTTCTTGAAACATAACAGCATCATACGGCTTCATGAATGTGTTTGTGAATATCTGATACATTGTTTCTTCAGAATGTGGATATTCTTTTTCATATAAGTACAATTCATAGTTTTTGCTTGATCTTTCAAAAAAATACATGTTCACTGTAGGAAGTACATTCCAAGCATACACATTTTCTGTACTTGTGAATATCTCAGGATATTTGTCTGGATAAAATGCAGCATCAATCATTTTGGTTAAGTATCCAGCTCCTGAATTCTTCCATGACTTCTTGGTCATTCTTGGTTTGCCTATGATCAGGACTTTAATAATATCAGCTCTACTACAAGACATAACCATTGGTTTCCATCCAGTGAATATCTGAATTGATTTGTCTTGTCTTATTATTTCAATAGCATCACCAACCAACCTCCAATTTATAATTGGATTATCTTCAATAGGAGCAACAGGAGTATCAAAGACTTGTATTTCTTGTTTTCTTTTCTTTCTTTGTTCAATTTCAGGTTCAGCTCCTTTCCTTTTCTTAGGAGGTATTGAAGGTTCACCAGTTGATGGTGTTCTGGAGAGTATTATTGTGGGATCTATTTCAACTAACACCTTTTCCTTTTCTGCTTCAACTTCCATTTCTGCTAGTTCTTTCTTTTTGGCAGTACAATATTTGTCTACTATTGTCATCATTTTCATCCTGCCAAAAGATTTAGCACTGTGCCCTTTTGACTTTAAGAAGTCAATCATCATCTTCTTCTGTTCAAATACATCATCTGGTAGATCAACCTTTTCTCTTTTACATTCGGCTACTATGTCTTCAAGACAATTTAAATGTTCTTCTTCTATCTTTCTTTGTCTTTCAAATTGTGCCTTTTGACCTTCTACCAGGACTCCTTCTATTTGTGGAATTGATACCTCAGCTTCTTGACTTTCTGGATTTTTTAATCTTTCTTCTTCAGCCTTTTTCTTGTCTTCAAGAGCTTGAGTCTTAGCCACTTTCTTAAGTACATTATCCTATTCACCTTCCATTTATCTTGTTTAGCAGGTCTGACATGGTTCATTTTGTTTACCATGTAGTGACCTGGAGCTCTGTTTGGATAATCATCATCAAATTTCTCTTTTCCTTTTCCAATACACACTGCTAATGGAGGTGGAGTGTACTTCATATCAAGAATAGGAGTGAATACAATTGATGGAGAGAATAGATGAATTTTATTCTGTGGTAATATCTTGGGGTGTGGAGGAAGTTCACACTCATCAACTTCATACCAATTAACATTGTCATCAATGCCAGGTATGACAAGTGGTTGTTTTGGTGTTTTAGGTTTTGTTACAATTATGACTTGTTCTCGTTCAAGAACCTCTGGTATTTCTTCATCTTCATCTTCAGTAGTAACCAAGGTGGTTGCTACTGGTATACTTTCTGGTTCAAATACCACAATTTGTTGATTTTTATTTACTACTGGTGAGGTTGCTATTGGAGTTACTACTGCTAGGGCATCAGTAGTATCCATGATTTCTTCTTCTGGTGCATTTACTACTGGTGTATCTACAGCTTCAACACGATCAGTAGTAATAACCTCTTGATCCTTTGCCTCAGTAATATCCATTGGATCAGTAGTCTCTATTGTAACGACCCGAAATTTGTAAATAAATTTATAAAAATTATGATAAATAAGGATAAATCGTTTAGAGAACGTAGGAATTGGTTTCGTGTCATTTGGACACCGTATGAGAAAGTTATGGACGAAACCGGGCCGAGACAAGGATGAAAAAGTGCAGCCTTGGCTGCACATGGAGTTAGCGACGCGAAGTATAGATCACGATCGGGAAATGTCTACCGAAGGTTGGGCTTTTGTGCGTGAAGTAGTTCACGTTTGGGTAACGATCGCTAAGTTCGCGTGTGGGGGAAGTTAGCGACGCGAACTTAGTTCGCGTCGTGAACTATGGTCGAGCAGCTTTAAGTCGGGTTTTGGCTCATTTGGTTCCATATCAAAACCCTAATTTCTTCTTTGGTGATTTCCGAGCTTGGAGACTGATTGGGGTCGAATCCTTCACAAATCTTTGGTAGATTTCACTCCTAGTTGAAGATTAAAGGTATATCTTCACTCTTTGAACTTCGTAGCTTAAGATCTCTGTATTTTGATGTATGAGTTTGAAACACTAGTTCTTGGGGTTATGGGTTATAGTGATATAAGTGATGTATACACTTAATATATGGTATATTATCAAAGGAAACAAGTGTATGATTATGATTTGTAAGAATCTTAAGGGTTGGTTAAACCTAGGGTTTGGTAAATCACCATAATTGGGGGAAATGGGTTAATAAGTGTTATCTAGAGATAGATGGACACATTGGTAGTAGTATGTGATGCTGATAATCTTGTGATTATTGTATTAGGCATTTGGTGAGGTCTTGGAAGGTTGACCGAATTGTGAAGCAAGGAAACTGACGTGAGGAATACGGTTGGAGCATTTTATTGCTAAGGTGAGTACGTGTGGACTTTACTGAGTACATAGCTATATGAAGTATTTTGATTACTTATGATTGGTCTAATTAATGTCTGCCTAGACTTATTATGTGTTGAGTTAGTATATATTATTGATAATATCTAACTAACTTGTTTGATGATTGATGTGATAGCCGAAGGCTTTGACTGGCATAACTGATAGAGTTATGATTAGAGATAGATGGTGGTGTCGCGGGGGTGACCCCGGTCACTGAGACGGGTGTACATATGTTTGTACACTAAGCACACGGGTGCTACTAGTACACATATGTTTACGTACTAGGCAACGTAGGGATCTATTGCATATATGTTTATGCATTAGGTTCGCTTGAGTTCCAATACATATATGTTTATGTATTGGATATGACTGTGTTCTGGTACATATATGTTTATGTACTAGATATGTATGCTAGGAAAGCAGGACCGATAGAGTCACCATAGAGTGACTAGGATGTGTTGGTAAAATATAAATATGTATTTATATACGATGTGATACTTGATATTATTGGGGTCTAAACCCATGTAGCTCACGAGACATTTTTGTGTCTCACGTACTCCTTGTTTGTAGCTATGTACTCAGGTTCTGGATCGAGGATTTAGGTGCGCATGGATTGAGATATGCGGGGCCTAGAGTAGAAGATCATTAGAGCGGATTGTGCTTAACTTTGGGTTTGATATATTTTGTAACACCAAATCTCATACTCTGATTTTCATATCAAAGGTTTTTGTAAATCCATGTTTTGGAACTGGTCTTCTATTTATGAAAATGAATTGTTTTGGGCAAATGTTTTGTATTAAAAATTGAGGTGTTACAACTTGGTATCAGAGCTACTGTTTAAGTGAATTAGGTTGGATGTCCATCCTAGTCTTAGACTGTAGCATTAGGAATATAAGATTCCTTGAGATCGATAGGTTGACCTTGAGACTTTATGTTAAGTTTAGGGTTGAACCTAGGGGACCTATGAAAGTTGATGTGATTATGGGTATAGAGTCTTACGGTTTAATGGATTGTACAAGAGGTACTAAATGTTTAATGTCTTTCGTATAGTCTCGATCGAAAGAAATGGTGAACACTCGTCGAAGTGGGAAAGCCCCGGAAGACCGGGAGGAAGAGATGCATCATCTCGAGAGGGTTGAACAAGAAAGTTAACCATCGATGCATCGAGTGGATGAATCGGAGGTGGGAGCTAATAAGACTCCGGTAACCATGGCGGATCCCCAAACTTTTATTGGTCAAATCAAAGGGACGGTGGCCGATGAGGTGCACCGCATTATTGGGAACCGTGAGAGGTCGGGAGGAGATCGCGAATCCGAGGCCAAGTCGGATGAGAGAATCGGTGGTGGTGGCACCCGAGTGGAGAAATCCTCCCGATGAAAAAGATGGTTTTTCTTTTAAGACTTTCATGGCTTGTAAGCCAAATGTATACAAGGGTAGTTCAGACCCGAAGATGACCATGAGGTGGATCCGAGAGACCGAGCGGGTCATCGGAAGTAGCAAGTGCAAGAAAGCCGATATGGTGACGTACGCGTCACAATTGCTAAAAGAGGATGCTATGGTGTGGTGGGACATAGTTTATGAGGCCCTCGGGAAGGAGGTGATAGAGAGAATGTCGTGGGAGGAGTTTACCGCGAGATTAAGAAAGAAGTTTTGTCCCGAAAGGGATTTGGAGAAAATGCATGAGAAGTTTGTGACCCTAAAGAAGGGCGATATGACGGTCGAGGAGTACTCGAGGGAATTCACGGGATTACTTCCGTTTGTTGCTAAGACCTACTCCGAGGAGAGGTTGAGAGTGGTTAGGTATGCTAGTGGGCTACCTTGGGATTATCAATTGGAGGTGAAGAGGGCGGTCACGTTAGATGAGGCCATTAGTGCCGCCCGAGGTGTGGAAGAGGTGAACGAGGCAAGGGTTGCCGAGATGGCCTATGTGGGCGAGGAGAAGAAAGCCGAGAGTGGCTCGAGTATTTTCAAGAAGGGGAAGTTCACGTCGAACTTCTCTAGGCAAGGAAGTGTAGCCTCGTGCAAGAGGTGTGGGAAGAATCATACCGGCGAATGCCGTGGGGAACCGAAGATTTGCCATGATTGTGGCAAGACGGGGCATTTGGCCCGGAATTGTAGATCCAAAATGGCGGCCGAGGTTGAGTGTTACTCATGCCACGAAAAAGGGCATTATAGTCACGTGTGCCCGAAGAAGAAAACCGAATCGCTTGTGTCCACGTCGCAAAAGAAGGTGGAACCGGCGAAGGTGAAGGGACGATCCTTCCAACTCACCCGAGAGGAAGCAAAGGAGGCGCACGGTGGGGTGTCAGGTACTTTATCCGTTAACTTCTTGTCAACTTAAATATATATCGTAGAATCGAGTCCTACTTAATTGTTTGTGTCTCATGAGTTTGGTAGAAAGATAGATTGTCTCGATCGAATGGTTAGATGAAAAACGTGAAAACGAAGGTAAATGGGAAAACCTAAATGGTAGGACGTGTTATTAGAAGTTGGGAGTTAGAAATAAATGGGGAAAAGTTTAAAGGCAATTTATTACCCGTGGGAATAAAGGAAACTTAACGTGGTTATCAGTGTGGATTGGTTGGGTATGCACCGAGCCAAGATATTATGTGATCATAGCTTAACGGTTGGATGGCCGCGTGAATCAGTGATCATAGAAATTTAAGATAAGTTGTATGATGTGAATATTCATTGGAGAATAATCTTTCCGGTTGTTTATGTATATGAAAATTTAGATTTTTGGAAAGAATTTTGGACCGTAGTGTCGTATGTGGTAAGGAAATAAAGGTCGATGTTAATAAGTAGTATAAAAGGTCGGACCGCGAGGTCGGTGAATATCGGTATCAAGCGAATGATAGTATAATGAAGTACTAAGTCTTGGTATGAAATTTTTGTTTGGATGAGAATTATAGAAATAGAAACCTTGAAAATGGAACTTGGATATTCGGCGAGAACCCGGATGAGTAATGTAATATTACTACACGTGAATGGTAAAGGAAAGAATGACTAAGGTAGGGTGATACCTTAGAATTTATAAATGGAAAATATGTGGAAAAGAATAAGTATCGGAAATGACGAATTTTGATCGTTGAAAACGGTTGAGTAAAGGTTGGCACATAGCCATAGCAAGACTTGTGACGGGGTTGATGGATTCAACATTAAGGGTAAAAAGACAGTTATTGGTAAAAGGTCATGATAATGGTATGAAAATATGTGACATAGTGTAGTGTAAGACTACGATTGGGAAAAGAATATTCCTAAGTCCCACGATGTGAAAAGATAGAACATCGAGTCTTGGGCCATTGGTTGCTACGTCATGGGTTGCAAGTGTGGGCCGGAGTCGAATGTTTGACTCAAGGATGATTGAATTGGTCGGTGAATTATGTCTAATGGGATGTAGTGGTAACTACTCCGGCGGTGTCAAGAGACTCGGAAATTGTTAAGGAAATGAACCGGTTAAGGGCGGTTAATGTGTAAGTGAAACGGTAAATAACAACTAGAGAATGTTGTTAGTTACCCACGGGGTACAACGCATGTGCATCATGTGATGGCCTTGGGAGGCATATAATAATGGAAAGATGATATTATGTGAAATGTGCTAAGTAGTATGCCCAATGGGAGACATGTGAATCGGAAGGAAAACGATAATGCGATTTTATGGGAGAGGTGCTAGAATGCATGATGAATGATTTGATGATCGAATGGGTAAGATGGTAGCAAGGCTACACGACGCGAAAAGATGGATGTCATATGACATTGGCGTGGCATATGCATATGTTTGTATATGTGCACTATAGAGGTGATCATATGTTATTGGTGTGACATATACATATGTTTGTATATGTGCATGATGGTGATGTTTAGATGTTATCGGTGTGACATATGCATATGTTTGTATATGTGCATGATGATGATGTTTAGATGGTATTGGTGTGGCATATGCATATGTTTGTATATGTGCACAATTGAGATGATTGGACGGCATATGTGTGCACGGTAGAGGTGCTTAGATGAAACTAGCAGGATAAATATGTATACTCATGTATGTAGGTGCTCATGAGCGAGTATAACGAATGTAGAACCATGTGGTTAATGAGGTATTACTATTATGCTATGGTAAATGAGGACCTGGTTCGAAATGCGGGTTGCATTTAGGTCATGTAAATGTGGGGGATGCCTACGATTTATAGAATAGGAGGAAAGAGAAACTCCTAGTGAGCAAATTATCGGTTGATAACCAAAGTATGGTAAACTTGTATGAAATAGTGGAATATGTTGCGATAGGAGAACTAATTCCGGTAATTGAGAATAAGAGTTATGAAATTGATTTATGTGATGCAAAGATGGTTGAAAGAAAACCAAGTGATGGTGTGAGTGACCAAACGTTGGTTAAGAATCGGTTAAGGTCGATGTGACCATATGTGAATGTACGACTCTCGGATAATTGGGGAGAAATTGAAAGTGTGGAAAAAAAAAAGGGGGGGATAATAATGGGTAGAGCCGGAAGTGATATATTAGTGATGGTGCCCCGTGAGTATGAAATTGGTTAGTTGTAAGGGGTATGGTTGACTTCACGAAAAGTTTAAGGTTGACCAATTTGTGATTGGTTGACTTAGTCAAAGATGGACTTTGACTTTCGTTATGAGCGGTTAGTGAATGTTGAGGGCATAAAGTATCGATTGTATGTATGTGAAAGGATTAATGGAATAGTTGAAATAGTTGTAGTCGGATTATACGACTTTGACCCGTTTGGGTGTTGTCAAGATTGAATTTGGGGATCGAGTATATGATTGTAGATGGATCATAAATTAAAGGTAAATTGTAAAGGAAAGGAGGATTTATGGGATCCTTTAACGAGAAGGGAAAATGTTAAAGTATAGTTGACTTTGTTCTTAAGTCAAGGGTTAGACAATGTTGGATTATATCGACTTGGTCGAAGCTAGATTTTTATTCAATCAAATGATTGTAATGGCTATGTCATGTTATTGTTTTGTGAATAGAATGATCGGTTAAAGGATTGAAAGTCTTGCGGTCGGTATTGTGCAATTTTGGTCCATTTGGGCACTAAAGGCTTAAGATTGATTTTTAACCCGTTTGGATCTAACGGAGTTAATTGAATGCTTACATACATATTGTTGACTAATTCGGAATGAGAAAAGTTTGACGGTAATAACCACTGGAGAATGAGAGCGGATACTCGGTAGAATGCGGATTTGAAATTTTTGAGTGATTCCGAGGACGGAATCCTTTTAAGGGGTGGATAGTTGTAACGACCCGAAATTTGTAAATAAATTTATAAAAATTATGATAAATAAGGATAAATCGTTTAGAGAACGTAGGAATTGGTTTCGTGTCATTTGGACACCGTATGAGAAAGTTATGGACGAAACCGGGCCGAAACAAGGATGAAAAAGTGCAGCCTTGGCTGCACATGGAGTTAGCGACGCGAAGTATAGATCACGATCGGGAACTGTCTACCGAAGGTTGGGCTTTTGTGCGTGAAGTAGTTCACATTTGGGTAACGATCGCTAAGTTCGCGTGTGGGGGAAGTTAGCGACGCGAACTTAGTTCGCGTCGTGAACTATGGTCGAGCAGCTTTAAGTCGGGTTTTGGCTCATTTGATGCCATATCAAAACCCTAGTTTCTTCTTTGGCGATTTCCGATCTTGGAGACTGATTGAGGTCGAATCCTTCACAAATCTTTGGTAGATTTCACTCCTAGTTGAAGATTAAAGGTATATCTTCACTCTTTGATCTTCGTAGCTTAAGATCTATGTATTTTGATGTATGAGTTTGAAACCCTAGTTCTTGGGGTTATGGGTTATGGTGATATAAGTGATGTATACACTTAATAGATGGTATATTATCAAAGGAAACAAGTGTATGATTATGATTTGTAAGAATCTTAAGGGTTGGTTAAATCTAGGGTTTGGTAAATTACCATAATTGGGGGAAATGGGTTAATAAGTGTTATCTAGAGATAGATGGACACATTGGTAGTAGTATGTGATGTTGATAATCTTGTGATTATTGTATTAGGCATTTGGTGAGGTCTTGGAAGGTTGACCGAATTGTGAAGCAAGGAAACTGACGTGAGGAATACGGTTGGAGCATTTTATTGCTAAGGTGAGTACGTGTGGACTTTACTGAGTACATAGCTATATGAAGTATTTTGATTACTTATGATTGGTCTAATTAATGTCTGCCTAGACTTATTATGTGCTGAGTTAGTATATATTATTGATAATATCTAACTAACTTGTTTGATGATTGATGTGATAGCCGAAGGCTTTGACTGGCATAACTGATAGAGTTATGATTAGAGATAGATGGTGGTGTCGCGGGGGTGACCCCGGTCACTGAGACGGGTGTACATATGTTTGTACACTAAGCACACGGGTGCTACTAGTACGCATATGTTTACGTACTAGGCAACGTAGGGATCTATTGCATATATGTTTATGCATTAGGTTCGCTTGAGTTCCAATACATATATGTTTATGTATTGGATATGACTGTGTTCTGGTACATATATGTTTATGTACTAGATATGTATGCTAGGAAAGCAGGACCGATAGAGTCACCATAGAGTGACTAGGATGTGTTGGTAAAATATAAATATGCATTTATATACGATGTGATACTTGATATTATTGGGGTCTAAACCCATGTAGCTCACGAGAAATTTTTGTGTCTCACGTACTCCTTGTTTGTTGCTATGTACTCAGGTTCTGGATCGAGGATTTAGGTGCGCATGGATTGAGATATGCGGGGCCTAGAGTAGAAGATCATTAGAGCGGATTGTGCTTAACTTTGGGTTTGATATATTTTGTAACACCAAACCTAATACTCTGATTTTCATATCAAAGGTTTTTGTAAATCCGTGTTTTGGGACTGGTCTTCTATTTATGAAAATGAATTATTTTGGGCAAATGTTTTGTATTAAAAATTGAGGTGTTACATCTATGACCTCAGTAGTAACTGGAGAGTTTATTTGTTCTGCTGTTTGTGACTGATTTGCAGACATAAATATATCCTCATCCATGCTTTTCATTACTTTATTCAGGTCTTCGTCAAAACTTTGACCTGTTTCACCATGGACCTCTTTCAGATTTAGGAGAGCTGCTGCTGCTATGGATTGATCAATCATTCCTTGAATTTGATCTTTCTCCCCCTTAGTGATCTCAACCTGTTGAGCCTCACTACTTGCAATCTTCCTTTGTAATTTTCTGATCAAATTGGATTGCTTTTGAAGCCTATACTCGAACCTCTTCTGTCTTCTGTTCAAAGTATTAATGTAGTGCTTCATGTAGGTCATGGTTTTCCCTTGGTTGTTCAGTAGATTCAGACAGTTTTGTACAGTGGTTTTAAGGTTTTCCTTCCTATCCGTCAATTTTGTTTGTTTAATACTGCCCTCAGCCCATTTGGGTGGATCATTGGGCTCATTTGGTACATTGGTTTGAAGGTTTTCCATCCTATCCGTCAATTCAGGTTGGTCAATTCTACCCTTATCACTTATTGGTGATAAATTGGGTTGTTTGGACACTCTCTTCTTCCTAGAAGAAGCAGTAGTGCCCCCCTTGTGGTTTCTTGGCACCGGGGTCCTCTTGTAATTCCTCAAATTCTGAGTCATCACTTAGAGTTGCCGAGGTCTGGGTCCTATTGATGTTCTCACTATCCTGTGCACCCACCTTTGGGGCATCAGTAGTGAGAGCCCTTTCCCCATGCCCTCTCTCCTCCTTGGAGGACAACTCTTGGAGTCTGGGGTTTGACTCAGTTGGTCCCCTTGTGTCCTTTAAGGAAGATTTCTTCCTTTTATAAGTTTTGGAGATTTGTTTGGCAATGGTCTGGTCTTCCTCAGAGTGAAGAGTAGCACTCTGGGATCAATATCATGTACCTGGGATACATTCAGGACATCTGTGGGTTCATTTGTTTGAGTGGACTGAATGGGTGGTGTTTGGGCTGTATTTAGTGGTTGTAACACCGCATTTTTTTTATAAAGGCAATTAAGTATTAGTTTAAGTACGGAAGCATCTAGTTAGTTAAGTTTACAAAACGTGGTCCCACAAAATATTACAAACCAAGTTATTTAAAAGACAATATTACTAGACACGACTCATTTTACAAAACATAATTTAAGCATGGTCAAACTTCCCGTCCAAGCCCGACCCGTTCAAGCCATCCAACCTGAAATGTGTCAATAAGGGAGGGATTAGCACAAAAGCTAAGTGAATGAATTCCTAACCCTACCAACTACACTAAGCACTATAACACGGAAGTTAAAGAACATCTCCGGTTTGGTAGTCACTTAAACGCGGAAGTTATAGAAACATCTCCGGTTTGGGTAATCACTTATTTGAGAGGATCGGCAGCTTTGCGGGCCTTAAACCATGGTCGGCCAAAACCATGGTAACCGATAGCGTTTTGCATCCAACACCCAGGGCAACTCCCTCCCCTTAACACTGTAACATATACAGGTAAGGTCGGATACCCTATTAGTCGATACACTATGCCCAGCCGTTATCCATCCGACACTGACCTCATCCCGAACGGTGCACCTAGTCATGTATGGCATTCCCTAACACTAGGCATACATAACAAGTCAACTAGCTACGAAAAACACCGCGAAAAAACGTCAAAACTGAGTTCCCAATCGCGAACTCTAGTTCGCGATCGCGAACTAGGGTTCGCGTCGGGAACTCAGTCGTGAACTACTTCGCGACGATCAACAATTTTCTCTGGACCGACTTCGCGATCGCGAACTAAGTTCGCGTCGCGAACTCTCTTCATCTGGCGATTTTTCTGCATTTTTCACCAACAAGGCAATACCAAATGAAATAACCGAAACCCGAGTTGTAGGTCGAATCCACTCACCTTTCAACCTTCGATTCCTTAACTCAGTGAGCTAGTATCACTGAGTATCCTTCCCGGTTCCTGTCAACAACATACCGAGTTAGTGATAATCCACCGAATTGTCAAAATCATCAATTTCAACAACTAACTACATAAGACTCATAAAATACACATTTTATGACATTTACAACTAGCACAAGTCCATCATCAATACAATTGACCATTTAGCAAGTATTCACAACTAGTTGACCCAAACGGGCCAAAAACCCGAACATGATCCAAACACTTCCACCTTTCCATTAACTAGCAATTTAATCTTTAACTAGCAATTTACAATCATCTAACAATTCCATCAAGATCATAACCATCACAAATCCAAGTATGATACTTCCAAGATCACTAGTTAACCATTTTGACAAAATCATCCAAACACTAGTTACACTACTTCACCAATTGATCAATACTAGGTTTTTAATATCCATAACTTAACAAACATGATTTCTCAACCTAATAAACAATTCTATCCAATCATAACTCAAGAAATCCAAGATTTGTCAAAACCCACCTTCAACTTCCACCATTAATGGAGGTTGAAGGTGATTTTCACCAAATCTTGTATTCCTTCAACAATCAACCATACAAAAGATGTAAAAGCTTACATAATCACATAAAACAACATCCATTTCAAGATTCAACCACAAATCAACAAGTTACCTAAACCCTAGTTCAAGTTCAAGCTCAAGAACAACATAAACAAGTAGAGGAGAGAGTGTAGCTTACTTCTAGACTTCTTTTACACCAACACTAGTGAAATTTTCGGACCAAGGATGAAGATTTAACCCCAAAAGCTCAACAACAAGTATTTGGATTTCTAGAGAGAGAGAGACAATGGAATAGTGAGAAAGATGGATAATGTTGTTTGAACAAATAAGACAAAGAAGAAAAAGGAGGGTGTCTCCCTCCCTCTCTCTTGACCGGCCAACACAAGGGGGGTAGGACCCCTTTGTGGCTTTTGTTTTAATTATCAGTATATGTCTGAAAAGTCCCTTTCGAAATTAATTTATTTAAAATAGTAAACGGACTCCAATTTTAAAAACGAAAGCATTTCTGGAAACGATATTTAACAAGGAATCCGAATATATAAAAATCACGTTTTCATTTCAAATAAATCACAAGTCGGGTATTTTAACCCCTTGGTTAAAATACCGCAACGGACAGCAGGCTAATTAAATTAACTAAGCATTTAATCAGATAATCATTCAATAAGATACCTTAAGGTCAATAAACTACTAGGCCGGGTTTTGGGATGTTACAGTGGTGGAGTTGGTTGGGGTTCAATGGGGTGACTTGAACCTTCTCCAGTAGGGGGTTGATCATAGATCATGTTTTGGAATAATGGAGTATCTTTTCCAGAAAATTTAAATTGTTTCCTCATATTTGCATACACCTTTTTATTTAACTCTAGTGTAACAAAAATGTTTTTAGGAATAGAAAGATTTTGAATTTCACAGTTTATTATATAAGCGAGGAATCATGGATACATTAAAAATTTTGAGGATGATAAATTTCCAAGCATTCCTTCAAAAATCATATTTGAAAAATTGAATACTTTTCCTGTGCTCAGACAAACAACAACAGAAGCTATTGACTTGTTGAACTCATTCCAAGTACTCCTTTTTGGAGAGATGCAGTGTTGAATGGTATGAACTAAAAATTTAATTGGGGTGAAAGAAGACCCTTTTGAAATGTGACAATGTCTAGTCTTCCTTCATATCCCATTTTTTGTAAAACATCAACAAGATCCTCCTTTGGTAAAGAAAACATACCTGACTCATCATTGAGTTGAAAATGATGTCTGATGGATTGTTCAGTGATAGTGATAGACTTTCCATCTACAACGGATTTGATCTTGGACATGTTAGAATCTTCAGTTCTTTCAGCATTTGTCCAGAAATCAATGAGATGTTGTTCATATGCCCTGGGGTTGATAGTTAGAGCAAACTTGATATGAGAGTTTTTCAGAAACATAACTATAGGACGAAAGTCCTTTGTGCCATCAGGGTTACTTAGGAATGCACACATGTTATGGAATTCAGAATATTTAAGATCGGTTTTGACTGTAAGTGATTTTAGGGTTGCCATTTTGATTGATTTTGATCTTTGGTGATGAAACTTTCACAGAGAGTTGAGTCGTTTTTGTATGAATTTCAGATTTGTGGAAGGAATTGAGTTGTTACTGATGCAGGATTTTGATCGGAGTTTGCAGAGATTAGGGTTTAGTGTAGGGTTTATCGAATCGAGGAGAAGATAATGCTAAACTAATCTCAATCTGCTATTTATATTTTTCGATTTTACCTGCAAAATGACCAAAATATCCTTCGAATAATAACCCAACGGCTATTTTCACGAGGGTCAGTATTGTAATTTATGTATATTCCAGATAACGGTCTATCAATAGTAACTAAGTGTCAGTAGTAGAAACATCAGTAGTAACCATTGTTTCTATACTTAACCTAATTCTGCTGAGAAACCCTATCAGTACTAAATTATAGTAGTAACATATGATCAGTAGTAATAAGTAACCAGTAGTAAAATAAAGAAAATTGTACAAAACACTTTACAAATGATTTTCGTTTGAGACTTAACTTATTAAAATCATTCCAATACTGCTAACCAAGAAGCTGAATCTTCCTACATCAAATGCTTTTGTAAAAAGATCTGCCAATTGATTGTCAGTATGAATTTTCTCTACTTTAATTAATTTCTTTTCATTGCAATCCCTTATAAAATGAAATCGTATTTCAATGTGTTTTGTTTTAGAATGTTTTACTGGATTATTTACAATACTGATAGCACTTTGATTATCTATAAAAATTGGAGTTTTAAGGATAGAGATACCAAAGTCTAGAAGTTGATTTTGAATCCATAGAACTTGAGCACAGCAAGCAGATGCAGCTACATATTCTGCTTCTGCAGTTGATGTTGAAACATTGGTTTGTTTTTTTGCATTGCCATGACACCAATCTTGATCCAAAGAACTGACATCCACCAGTAGTAGATTTCCTATCTTGACATTCACCACCATAATCACTATCAGTGTAGGCTACGAGTTCAAATGGTGATGCATGTGGATACCAAAGACCAAGAGAAGGTTTTCCCTTCAGGTATCTGAAGATTCTTTTGACAGCTTGCAAGTGTAGTTCCTTAGGTCTTGCTTGATACCTGGCACATACACAAACACTATACATAATGTCAGGTCTTGATGCAGTTAGATACATTAAAGAACCTATCATAGATTTGTAAAGGTGTTCATCTACATCCTCCCCCTCAACATCAGGATGTAGGTGTTTGTGAGTTTCCATAGGAGTGCTTGCACTTTTGCTGTCTTTCATTGCAAATTTCTCTAAAATGTCTCTGACATATTTAGATTGACTGATCAAGATACCATCTGATATTTTATTGATTTGGAGTCCAAGAAAGAAGTTCATTGGACCCATTGAGCTCATCTTGAATTTATCTGCATTAATTCTTCAAATTCTTTGCAAAGTTGATCATTTGTGGATCCAAAGATGATATCATCTACATATATTTGAACAAGTAGTATATCATCTTTGACCTTTCTTGTGAACAGTGTTTTGTCAATGGCACCTCTCTTGAAATTGTTCTTCAGTAAGTATGAGGACAATGTGTCATACCAAGCTCTTGGTGCCTGATGAAGGCCATATAGAGCTTTGTCTAGCTTGTACACATAGACATCATGTTCTGGATCTTCAAAACCTGGAGGTTGACATACATACACTTCTTCTTCAATTTTCCCATAAAGGAAGGCACTTTTTACATCCATTTGGTAGACTTTGAATTTCTTATATGAAGCATATGCCAGAAATATTCTTATGGCTTCAATTCTGGCAACATGTGCATATACTTCATCATAATCGATGCCTTCTTCTTGTGTGTATCCTTGAGCTACAAGTCTTGCTTTGTTTTTGATTACTATACCCCTTTCATCCTTTTTGTTTCTAAAGATCCATCTTGTTCCAATGGGCCTTTTTCCTTTTGGTAGAGGTACAAGAGTCCATACTGCTTGTAATTTGAATTGAAGAAGTTCTTCTTGCATTGCTATGATCCAGTTTGAGTCTTTCATTGCTTGTTGAATCTTCTTAGGTTCATCTTGTGACAGAAAACATTCATACATGCATTCATTAGATATTAAGCTTATGTTACAAACATTTGAATTTAATGAAGAATTAAATTTGCTTCTTGTTTGCATGTTGGAATTAACATCACTTAGGACTAAATCCAAAGGATGATTCTTTTCAGTTCTGGTGCCTGGAACTTTGTCTACAGTGATTTGAGTATCTAAATTTGACTCATTAGTTTCAGGAAATTGTGCATCTGTCCCTTTTTCTTTTTGATTGCTTGCATTTTGTGGAGTTCCATCATTGCTACTGGTGTCAGTTGTAACATTTTCATCATTGACCTCAGGAGGGTCATTGTTGTTACTGACATCAGTGTTGTGTAGATCATCATCAAAACTCTGAGGTTCTGAGTTACTACTGGGATCAGTAGTATCTCCAGAGTTGGCGTTGTTACTGGTGTCAATGAAACTAGAGTTATCAGAGTTACTACTGTCCTCAGTATCAACTGTGGGATCAGTATTAACTAAGATGTATTTCATGATTTCTTGCCTTCCACTTGATGGTGGTCCTACTTGTTGGCTTTGATTGTTTAAAACTCCTGTATTAAACTCATAATTAACATCAAAAGATTTGGTTAGATTATCAATGTTAAACAACCAATCTGGACCATTTCCTTGTTCATTCATCAAACTTTCATTAAAGGATACATTTACACTTTCTTCAATGATCCTTAGCCTTTTGTTGAACACTCTGTAAGATTTGCTTTGAGTTGAGTATCCTACAAATATTCCATCATCTGCTTTGCAGTCAAACTTACCAATTTGTTCTCTTGTGATTAAAATAGTACAAGGACAACCAAATGATTTTAAGAAATTTATTGATGGTTTTCTTTTATTGAAGAGTTCATAAGGTGTTTTAAAGTGAGGCTTAACTATTAATACTCTGTTCTGAACATAACAGGCAGTATTAACAGCTTCAGCCCAAAAGGTTATTGGTAATTTTGAATCTGCAAGCATGGTTCTGGCTGCTTCAATGATGGTTCTATTTCTTCTTTCAGCTACACCATTTTGTTGTGGAGTTCTTGGTGAGCTGTACTGCCTGTCATGCCCTTAAGATCACAAAAATCAATTAGGTTAGTATTTTTAAATTCAGTTCCATTATCACATCTAATTGCTTTCAATTTGAGATCTCTTGTATTTTCCAGCTTTACGATCAGATTCTTGATTATTTCACTTGTTTCATCTTTGGTCCTAAGAAAGAAGACCCAAGTATATCTGGAAAAATCATTAGTAATAACAAGGCAGTATTGTTTCTTTCCAATACTCATTATATTTGTAGGTCCAAAAAGGTCCATATGTAAGAGCCGCAAAAGATTAGAAATAGAATTGATTGCTTTGGTCTTGTGAGAAGTCTTGTGTTGTTAACCTTTTAGGCAGGCAACACAATGATGATCACACATAAATTCTTTTTGTGGTAAACCAACTACCAGATTCTTTTTGACTAAATTGTTCATGTTTTTAAAGTTTGTGTGACACATCCTTCTATGCCAAAGTTTTGATTCATTTGTGTTTGCCTTGGATATAAAACAGTTGATCTCATTTGAAGAAATGAGTTCTCCCCCTATATCCAGGCAATACACATTGTTTCTCCTTAGTGTTCTTAAAACAACAAATTTTTCATCTAAAATAAAATCAGGAGAAATAATGATGCACTCAACATCTGTAAAAAGAATTTTGTTCTTCTTATCACAGACTTGTGTGACACTAACCAGATTATATTTAAGTTCAGCAACATAAAATACATCATCAAAAGTGATCTTACCATTTGATATTGTACCTTTACCTGTAAACTTACCACCTCTTGGATTTTCTCCAAAAGCAACATATCCTCCTTCAAAAGACTTGAAATCTCTAAGTATTTGAAGATTTCCAGTCATGTGTCTAGAGCATCCACTATCAATATGCCATGTTCTACCTTCTTCAGGGATCTGGATACTCTGCACATAAATTAAAAGGATTAGTTAATTTTGGGAACCCAAGCTTGTTTTGTCTTGGGTTCATCCTTCGAAGAGTAAGTTTTTCTAACTGAATGAGCTTTGTATACAGTTTTGTTCTTAGTGGTCTGATTAGTACTGGTGTTCTTGTTTGTTACTGATCTAGATTTATACCCATATTGTTTAGCTTTTGAAAATTTTACTACTGATGGACCAGTAGTGTTTGGGTAATATGAGTTTTGAGCATGGTCAGTAGTATTTCGGTAATTGTACCAGACAATATTATAATTAGGGTTTTTACCAGTAGTAAACTTGGAATAGTTTCTACTGATGTTTGATATCTTTGAATATTGAGGAAAGTGATTTTGTTTTCCATTATTTTTGTAATAATTGCTTCTGTTTGGACTTTTATACCTGATATTTTGCACAAATCTTTGTGTAGTTCTTCCAAATTTGGGAGTTTCAACATATGGTTTTTTAAGTTCTTTTGCTTTTATTTCTCCAGTTTGTTTTAATTTTAAGGCTTTTTCCTTTTCTTTATTGATTTTAAATTCTTTAAATTCTTGACTGTTAATAGGATTGAAGTGACAATTTTTAGCTATGTGATTTACCTTATTACAAATTAAACATGATAATTTTGTTGATTTAGAACTTTCATGTTTTCTTTGTTCTTTTAACTGGCTTAGATTTCTTTGATTTCCCTTCTTAAAATTGTAGGTATATTTTCTGAGTTGTATTTTGGGGATTCAGTTTGACTTTGTGTTGTGTGAAAACTTGTATCATTTGACTCAGTTATTTGATCATCATTAGAAGACTCATTTGATTCATTTGTTTCATTACTGGTTTCAGTTTCAGTTTGACTTTCAATTTTTAAATTATTTAGAGTTTTTTCTATGCTTGATTTAAGAGGAGGGATAAAATTAGTTGGAGGTGGGACTGCATGATATCCCACTCCATGAACAACTTTTTCAGTGGTTTGATTACTTGTTAATTCATTAACAATTTTAGAACTTCTTTCAAATTTTTTAATAGTTAATTTATTCTGTTCTAATTCCATTTGACATTCTTCTAATTTGATCAAAGTTTCTTTTAATTTTAATTCAACATGTTCTTTTTCATAAGTAGTTTGAAGCAATTCATCTTTTATTTTTTTGATCAGTTATTTTGTAGATTTTAATTTGATTTTCTAAATCAGCTATACAACCATTGTATTCAATTCTTCTATTTATGTTAAGAATCATCTCTTCAAGTGTTTCTTTATTAAGTTTTTCTAATTCTTTGTATGCTTTAATGCATTCAGGAGTACAAGATTTAGAATGTACCTCAGTAGTAGAAGGATCAGTAGTAAAGGCCATGAGAGCTTGGTTCTGTGCATGTTCTTCTGCTTGAAAGCTCCAGTCATATCCCTGTCCTTCTTGAGATACTAAAGCATTTGAATTTGAAGTGCTGTTTTTGTTGTAGCTTGATCTTTGATCTTTATTTGGGCATTCTCTGGCAAAGTGGCCTAGATTGCTACAGTTGTAGCATTTGACCTTGGTTTTGTCAAATCCAGCACGATCACCTTTGTTGTATGACCGATTTTGCCTTCCAGTTCTTTTAAGAAACCTTTTTGTTCTTAAACTCAGCATTGCCATCTGCCACTTGATGTCCATCTCTTCCAAGTCATCAGGATTGAGTTGTTCTAAATCCTCACTAATCAATGCAGTATGCACATGACTAGTGAAGAAAGATTCTCTTGCTATATCTTCAATACCTGCATTCTTTATATTGTCCTCAATGTTCCTGTACTAGACACAAAAGCAGCATTTTTTGAAGGTAAATTAGGAGGTTTATTACTTACCTCAGATTCAAACACTCTTAGTTCATTGTAGAGTTCATCTAGCTCTTTCTCTTCTAGTGCATCTCCTTGTCTATATATCACAAGTGTACATAGACCATTCTTCACCTAAAGACCTGAGGAACTTCCTGTTTACATCATCATTGTCTGGTTTGTAACCAACTTGATTCAGTTCACCAATGAGTTTGTTGAACCTATCAAAGACTTGAGACAATGATTCATTCTTCTGCCCTTTGAAGTTTTCAAAGTTTTGCTTCAGAACAGACTTCATGTTTCTTTTTGTGCTCTTTGTACCAACAAACCTCTTTTCCAGAGCCTGCCATAGCTTATTAGCATCATCATATTCAACAAAGAGATGTTGATAATCATTGGGAATGGCAAGCAAAAGAGTGCTTAAGGCTTTGAGTTCGATTCCTCTGTCCTTCTTTTCTTTCTCACACTTGAGTTTGTCAACTTCAGTTGAGGTGGTGGCCATTTGAGTTTGAATAGTCTTGTTTCCTTCAAGAACTACTTCCCACATGGAATAGTCAGTAACCAGCATGTATTGCTTGATTCTGTTTTTCCACATCCCAAAGTTGTTGGGAGTGAGAATTGGAATCTTGTTCGCCTAAGTATTTCATTGTTATCAAACATGATTAACAATTTTGAGATCGAAAGTATGAAACTTTTTGTTGTTCTTAATTCGTAGATCTAGAACCGTAAAGCTCTGATACCACTTGTCAGGATCGATTAACTCAGAAGGATTAATTAATCACAGATCTACAAACTATGAGAAGTTGCAGCGGATCAACACTCTAGTTTAATTGATTAAGAACTTATGAATACTGTAAACCAATATGATTGAACAATAAGAACAAAATAATCACAAAAAGCTTCAATGTATATTAATTTGATCGATTAATACACACTTACGTTTACAATTCGTAATGAACTATATATACTAGTCCTTGAAGCCTAAACATTAACCTAGTTATTCTAGGAATCGATTACAATTGAATTACATAAAGATATACATTCTATAACAAACTATACTAGAATCTCGGACTTGATCAGCACCATAAATAGCATCAGTAGTAACATTGATCATCAGTAGTAAGTACTGTGTTTATCATCATCAGTAGTAACTAGTGTTTCTGCCCCATCAGTACTAACTTCAATACTTCATTGATCAGTACTAACTGCAGCATCAGTAATAGAATGTTATATCTGATTCATATCCCAACACGGATTCACCTTTCATTTGAGAGCTTTGTTGCTTTTTCATTTTTGTAGATCTTTGGTGATGCCACAATCACAAAAACACGAATGGCTGGATATTGTCGTTTAGGCTGTATCAAAGTTTTTTAGTTTCACTTCAAATACATATTTAATTGTTTTGTAATTATATTTTGGGTTTTGAATAGAATTTAATTGAAAAAAGAATTTTGTTGTTTACTGTTCATGAGATCGAGTTGATGAGATTCATGTAACCTTCAAGTTGTTCACTAGTGAACACCAACTAGTTTTATACGATTTCTTCAAGTTAGTTTCTGTACACATACACGAATGTGATATATTCTTATGTGAACGCCTAAATTTGACCGCTGAATATGTGGATCTAATTATAAATTTGTTCACATGTGAATCTAATTATAAATTTGTTCACATGTGAATCTTTTGTTTTTTAGTTTGTTCATATGTGGACAATGAATCAATTGTATAATGCTTAATAAAAGGTTAATATGTTAACACCGAATTGACGTGTTAGTGTGTGAAGATTTGTTTTTTAAGCTTGTTTATATGTGAAATATTTAATTTAATTGAAAGGGTTCTTAACTCATTGACACGTGCACGAGTTAATATGGGCGAATTATGATAAAAGAATGTTTATAAATGAACACCGATTTTTTCTAGAAGGTTTTTATGTTAGTTATTGAACGTCTTTAGCCTCAAAATTTGCCGGAACCAATTACATGTTTTGCTTTACGTTTGTTTCAGTCTTAGCCAAAATCATGATCTTTATCTGTGAACCGAACTGAACTGAAAACCGACATGTTGAATTTTCAAAACGAAACCGAACTGATTACATGTTTTCGGTTTCGGTTCGGTTTCAGTTGTTTTCGGTTTGGTTCAATTTAGTTTCGGTTATTTTCGGTTCGGTTCAGTTTTTTCGGCCAAACTACTCACCCCTAGTCCGAATTCGTATCTACCGCCCTGGCTTATTTTATTTCACTTAGTAAGCTTGTTTTTTCAATAAGTAAATTGCATATGTTGTAGACTTGTAGTGATATACTGATACATCATACATGAGCCTAATCTCAACTAATTTAGAGGGTGTTTGGAATTGCGTTTTGAAGGATTTAATTTGCTTATTGTGTTTTGAAGAAGATTATCGCTTATTGCATTTTGAAGGAGATTATCTGCTTATTGCATTTTGAAAACCCAAATAATCTAAAACAAGTATTTAGCAAAAAGTTTGAAATAATCAATTATTTGCATTTTGTGGCATCCAAACTAGAGTTTTGGAAAAACAGGTGGAGATGTGCTTGTTGCGTTTTGAAAATTGATTATATGCGTTTTATCTATTAATTAAACAAATAATCAAACTTGTCAAACATTAAAAAATTAATTATCTAAATTATTGCAATTTCAAATAGAATAATCAAATCTAATATTTTTTTTCATAATCACATTTTATAGATACTAAACAATACATAGTCTTTCATCTCCTTATTGAACATTTTACACCCCTTCACTTGATCCGTTAACAGCACATAGTCTTTCATCTCCTTATTGAACAAGTCAACTAATAAATTAACTATTACATAGCAAGTAATATACTACTATTCAATTTAATAACTCCTTATTGAACTATAATCAATATATAGTAATTCTATTTCCATTATAAATCCTAATACTCAAGTCCACACAAATCATCATATGATATCTTATCCTATATTTGGTCGTATGACATTGTAAATTCTTGCGGGTTGGTTGGTTGTGACATCAATATGTTATGTCTATGAGCATATTCTAGCAATTTTAGAGTGTTGTGATTTTGAGTGTTTCTATCTTTCAATTCCAACATCTTTAGTGACTTTTTCATGTGTGTATCATGCTAGCTTCCAAGGCCGAAACACCAAAATCTTATGCATCTTATATTTTTTTATGTTTACGTACGTTCATGAGCTTGGATATTGTTGAGTCGATTTCTAGTTGATGCATCGAGTTGATCCCGACAAATAAACATGATATAATAGACGTATAGCCGTATAGGAAAGAATATACACATATATGCTTGTTTTAATGTTCCATATATCAAACGATACATTAACCCATGCACAAGTATTATTTAAACTTAATGTGTCCAACTTATTTTGAGATGATCCTAAACATATGGACACATACTAAAAGATTACATATAAAGGCTCTTGTTGGGCAACCTTTGAGATGGGACAGCGATGAGTGGTTTTAATTTTCTAAGTGCAATGCCAAATTTTTCCGAGACGTCATTTTTTTCACCCTCGGGCAAGCTCCAATTAAACGAGTGCAAGAATGAAGCCAAAACATACATTTCCATTTTATCTGCCAATTGAAGGCCTGGACACATTCGTCTCCCTGATCCAAAAGGGTGGAAATTTAAATTATTTCCTTTTAGATCAAAGTTGTTTCTCCCCTCGTCGGTCAAGAACCTTTGCGGATTAAATTCCAACGGATTTTCCCAGTAGTGAGGATCCCGATGAATCGCCCAAAAGTTCATAGATACGCTACATCCCTTAGGGACGGTGTATCCTCCTACGATGCAGTCCTCGCTTGGCGACCGGGGGAATAGGAGAGGCCCGACAGGGTGCAAACGAAACGTTTCCTTAATCGTGGCATCAAGATATTGTAATTTCCGCACATGAGATTCTTCCACAATGTTATTTACGCCAACAACTTCGGCTAATTCTTGTTGAACCCTTTCCATTACATGAGGATTTTTTATAATCTCCGTCATTACCCATACAAGCAATGTTGTCGTTGTATCCGTTCCTCCAATCATAAGGTCCTGATATTAAACAACAAAACACAATAGTATTATATTTTGTTAAGTTGTACGGATTTAGTTATGTGCTAGGATAATTTTTAAAACCCGAATTATTACTTGACCTGGTACGATGAGTGGGTCATGGGTCAACCGGTTGGACCGGGCAGGTCAACCCGGAACACCTCAAAACATAGAAAAATATGCTACGTAAAATTACTATCAGAATATGAAGAACACAAGAATAAAGCTTACCAGAATAACGCCCTTTATTTGGTGTAAGTTCAGCACATCCTTATCTTTGAGCTCTAACAAGATCTGCAAGAAATCTTTCTTTCCCTCATGCCCAATTTCGGCATCTAACTTTTTGGAGTTAGATTTGATTCGGGCATCGATGATGCCCGAGAAAATTTGATCCAACTTGTTATGTTGAATCTGCGTATCCCGCTCTATTCCTTGTATATCAAACCGAGCAAGGCTCGGAAAAAAATCTGAAATATTCGCCTGACTGATAAGCTGAAATATCTTCGACGCCACAAACTCGAACTCAGCTCCAAGAAGGAACTCTGCCCCGTTATCTGATGTGCTTCCCCAAACCATATTTGTCACAATATTCGCCACCGCCGAGAAAGCGAGCTCGCCAATGTTGACCGAGGTCCCGGTTTTGGTATAAATAGCGTTGACCGTTTTCCTAACCGCATCTCTTCTAAAGCACGCGCATTCTTCTAGATTCTTGTTGCTTAGGACTTCTTGCGTAAATATCTTACGAAGGCTATTCGAGGAGTGTTTAGAAAATGCGATTTCTTCGCCCCCGTATGTGATTATCGAAGTCGCGATGGTTAGCTGGCGGTGAGCGAAGATTTTGTCTTGGTCACGAAGCACGACCCGAGCAAGGTCCGGGCTGTTTATGATGACGAAAAGCTTTTTTCCGACATAAAATTTGAAGATCGGGCCGTAGCGATTAGCCATGTTGGCAAACTGTTTGTGCAAGTCATCTTTACCAAGAAACGGAAGGTACCCGACAATCGGCAATGACCACGGGCCCGGTGGCAGGGATGGCGATGAGCTCAACTTGGACCATAATATAGTCAAGATTAGTAACGAAACGACGACGACAACCACCGTTGTAAGCTCATTGTTGTTGATCACCTCCCATGACCAGGACTCGTTGTTATTTAGTTGTTCCATGTTTAGTATAAAAATGTTTGTACATAATGCAAGTCGATGGCTGCATTTGTAGCCAAACGTTGGGCCCGTCTTGCTATATGTTTATATGTTTATAAGAACTATGTTTGTTCGATTTGACTAAAGTTTCCATGACAAATTAGTGGTTGAACATAAATACATAATGATGTATTATATTATTTATTTTTTAAGGAATTCGTTTATTGATTGTTGACTGATTATAAGCAAACAAACAAACAAAGATAACTATTTTCCATTAATTATAATACTAAAGATCAATTTAATATTTTTTAAAACGCACGACATGTGCATGGCGGAAATAAAATATATGCAGGTTTCATAATGCCACCTCATGGTGAAAGCGTTAAGTTGATTATACAAAGTGTAATTAAGGAGTGGGTTTTACCACGTGCATTGCCGCGGAGATTTTCATATGATACCCAAAAAAGTGTTTAGTGGCATTCATACCATACCCAAAATACAATAAAAATACATAAATATGCTAAATTAGTTTAGGCAAAATTATTAATTTAAAATAACCAAATACAAGATAGTTGTGTACTTATGTGAAAAATAGGACAAGAATACCATAACAGAATTACAATAAAATAAATGAACATGCTAAATTAGTCTAAACAAATTTATTAATTTTAAATAACTGAATAGTATTTGTGTAATAATGAATGTTATAATATAATAAATACATTAAAATAGTCAAAGTCACAACAAAAATAACCAGTAACCAAAAGATTGGATATAACTCAAAAGTCAATAATAGTGTCCTGTTCATCAAACTTGCTAAATGTATTATACGAGTAGTAATGGGTCCGCGCGTTGCAGCGGGAATTTAAAGCTTTTTTTTTTCTTAAATAAAAGTTATGATTTGATTTATATTGAATTTTATCTTTTTATTTTATATAGACACATATATATTTTAATTTACAACATATATATAAATATTTGTGATTATAAGTTTTTAAGAGATCTAAAGCACTTAACGAAGTTTTGCTACTTCTTTTATTGGTTATTAGTAAAAGGTTTATTTTGTACATATTTTGTGTGAGTTTTAATAAAGTAAACAAAATTATGCAATATAAAATTAAATATGATTGTGTTATATGCTTGTACATCTTACGAATATGCATTTTATTTATATTTTTATATTTATCATTTAATATATAAATTATTATAATGTTTAGGTTTTAAAAGTAAATATGTAAATTTCAAACAAAAAAAAAAGTAATGCCCAATTTTTTGTGAACTTTTTAGCAAGATATGTAATTATCGAAAATTTTAGTGAGCAAAAGAGAAATATTTAATGAATTTCATTAAAAAACTATATACAAAAAGTAAATAAAAAATAAAAATAAAAAATTGTTCTCAGTTAAGTACTTAAGTTCGAACCTGGGTGGGCTAGGGGGCCTAAGTCTTACTGGCATGAATCTCGCCACTTTGGCAAAGCCAATTTTTGTTCGCAAATTCATTGAGGTCAAATATATATAAAAGAAGGAAAAGCAAAACTATGTTTACTGTTCATAGTGGTATGAGTAATGTATATAAAGGATAATACCTCCTCCGTACCATAAAAAAATTCCTAAAATAACATATTTGTTAAATAAAGTGTTTGAGATAAATTTATAATAAAATGGTTAAAAAAGACATTGTTTATAAGGTAAGAAACATAACTGTTAAGCTTATTGTGAAAAGTGGACAACTTTAATTCATCTACTGCAACTATTACTTAATATGCTTGTACAATTAGCTATAAAATTTATACTGTATGGTGTAGGAATCAAAAGTTGTGGTGCAGAAATAAATTCCTATTGTGAAATGAAAGAGTAAGGATGTAAAGATCCTTAATTGGCTTATAATCCCTCTCAAAATAACTTATTTAAAATTCGTATATAAGTTGGGGATAATTTCTATACTAGTATATCCTTGCAAACATTCAATATTACGTATGTACCCTTGCAAACCTTATTATTACGTATATATCATTCTAAAACCTTAAAACTCTCAAATATATCTTTTGTCCTAATTTAAGTATATTTAAAATTTTAAAATCTACAAAATATATATCCTAATTAAAATTATTGGTAAAATAACCTAAATACCTTTAAACCTTGATTGACATTCTTGCCCGACGGCCATTATAAAACTCATTTACTGAAACATAGTAATTTTTCCCTACTAACCTAACTAATGATATACCTCACTCAATGAATTTTTTTTGGTGTCCGATATATCAAAAATTCTGCTAAGGTACATTCTTGAACTTCAGAAAAACTTTTCCATGCCAAAAGCAGAACTCTGATTTGCTTCTCAAGCCACTCAGAGAATTTCTGAGAATACATAAACGTCAAATCATGTTCACTTTTCCACGAAGATACGCAACTCTCTACCAACATTTGGTCAGTACAAGAATTTGAAATGAGAGCATGAACCTACTCAGTACGCGTGAAGAGGACAACGGGCCAAAAGAAGAAATCGAAGAATGAAGAATGGGATGGGGTGCATTAAGCACAAAAAGGGGGAGATTGTCAGGACTAGTTTTGTGCTTAATTAATGTACTTAGTCTAGTCCTAGGGAGCTTTGGGCTTAATCATTGTATTAAGGATAGTTATGGGCTTAATCAATGTAATTAGAGATAATTAGCTTGTTTAGTGGTGAGGGTATATAATGGAGATGTTAATCATGATGATGTAACCTTTCTCATTTTTACCTAATCAACATTTAGAAAGTGTGTGTTTCTCCTCCTTCTCTCTAGATCTCTCTCTCTCTTTCTAAAAACCACCTCACTTGAATCTATCCATCTTCAAATCTAGCCATGAATTCAATGGATTATGCACTGAATTAGTTCAAACAAGTGGTATCAGAGCATAATCCAATATGAATAGATCCAAAATCGTCCAAAAATGGTTCTGATTTGAAGAAGTTTTGAAGGTTATTGGAGAAGAAGAGCTCAGATCTGGAAATCGAAATTTGAGGTACGGATCATCTGTTTTAGTAGATCATTAGATTCCTCTCGTGATTCTAATAACTTTATAATCAAGTTTCGATTGAATCCATCAACTATAGATCTCAATTTCGTGATTTTAGTAAAAACCATGAAAACTCACTTTTTCTACAGTAAAATCGAAATTGTGATCTGATTTGTTATGTTTTGAGTTAGTATATTGCATCAATCTGTGCGAAATTGAAAATCGAGTGTTTTGGGATTTGAATCAATGGATTTGGTTAAAAATTGAGCAAACTAGGATCGATTTTATGAAGTTTTTGGTAGTTTCGTTCGTCAACCAGTAGAACGTTCTCGGCTCGAAGCTCAAGAAATTTCTCGGCTCGAGAACAGTGAACTTCTTGGCTTGAGAACCATCATACATCTCGGCTCGAGAACTTTATCATCTCGACGCTAAAACCATCAAACATCTCGGCTCGAGAACAGTAACATCTCGACTCGAGATCTTCAAACATCTTCTCGGCTCGAACCCAAGATCCTCAAAGCCGAGATCCTAAAGCCGAGATCCTCAAAGCCGAGATCCTCAAAGCCAAGATCCTCAAAGCCGAGATCATAGACCCGAGATCTTCCACCTCCCAACTTCCCGGCCCAAAAAGACCTGTTTCAATCACTTTATTTGTGTTTTTGTGATTTTTCGGTCAATTTCCAAACTTCGTTTAGCCCCAATTTTTAACCCGATTGTTGTTTTTTTGCCAATTCGAAAATATAAGCCATATTTAAAGTGTCTTTTGTCATATGAGATCTTTTTGAAAACTTTTCAAATCTAAATTTTTTTCTCGGTCGTAACTCATACAAACAATGGCTTCAAAAGATGCACTTTCAATCGGAACTGATCTCAAACCACCAGTTTTATACAGAGGAGAGTATCCTCAGTGGAAGAAACGGTTTCTCCACTTTATTAAAAGTCAAGAGTTAGCAACTAAAATTATCTATTCACTTGAAAATGGTAATGCTCAATTTTACGAAGATATTGTTGCTGCTCCAAATACTACTCATGCGGTTATTGGTGGTTGATTTCCAATCCCTCCTGCTCGATATAATGCTCAACAAAGGCAACATGTCAAAGCAGATTTACAAGCATATCCGTTCATGCTTCAAGGTTTACCGAATGACATTTATAACAGTTTGGATAGTCTTGAAATCGGTAAAGAACTTTGGGATGAAATCAGAAAACAAATGGAAGGAACACAATTAGGAAATAAAGCAAAGATGGTTACAGCTTTAAATTCCTATCAATCATTCAAAGCTACCACCGGGGAAGACTTACAAACCACTTATCATCGATACTGCAATTTGTTGAATGATCTCCGCAAAAACAGTTTAACAAAGGGAAATCTTGAGATCAATATCAAATTCATCAACAGTCTTCTCCTCGAGTGGGAAATATTTGGAAATAGTGCTATGCAGCATAAAGATCTCAGTTTGATAGATATTCATTAGCTTCATGAATATTTGTATCAAAATTCACTAATGGTGAAGAACATAGCAAAACCCAAACAAGAAACATAAGATACTCTTGCACTTCTTACAAAACAACATCATCAGCTAAATGCGGCGGCTAAATTGCAGGAAAAAGCAGTAGAACCCACACCTGCAAAGAATGATGATATGGATAAAGAACTTCAAGAAGTGTTACAGGCTATGTCTCTCATCTCTAACTATCAGAAGAAATATTACCCAAAGCCAACAAACAACAATCTGAGATCTTCATCCAACTTTAAACCTGCTCAATCGGCTACAGTTTCAACTGACAAGCCAACCATGACACCTTTGGATCCTACAAAGAAATGCTATAATTGTGGTGTTGCTGGTCATTTCTCCAGTGATTGCACAAAACCAAAAGTTCGTGACTCTGAGTACTTCAAACGGAAGATGTTACCGGCAAAACAAATTGAAACGGGAAAAGTGTTGTTAGCAGAAGATCTTCAATGGATGGAAGATTCAGAATCGGAGGATGAAGAACATGTTGAAAACTTGTGCTTCATGGCGAGAGAGAATGCTGAGCTTTCTGACCGTTTCAATGAGGAAGCCAACAAAGAAATCGAGGTAATCAGTTCTCTGTTATCTAATTCTGATACTTGTTTTGATAACAATCTGATTTCTGAAATTGATTCATTAAAACAAACAATTTTACTTGAAAAGATATAAATGCTCAATTTTTAGAACGTTTAAATGGTTTAGAAAATGAACGTGAACAACTTACTCATTTAGGTGAACAACTTGTTTATCGTATTACACAAAATCAAAATTTCGAAGTAGAAAATCTGGATTTACAAACCCAGGTATCAAAATTAAAGGACTAATATGACTCTGAGATTCAAAATTTATTTAATACAATCTCAGAAAAAGATCTTGAAATCATCAATCTTAAAAATTCTGAAAATACAATTTCAAATGATCAGAATGATAAATACTACAAATGTATATCGATACATTTCAAGAACTTCAAATTACAAGTAATTGGTTCAAACGAAAACAACAAGAATTTGATGATAATGAAAAACAATTTAATTCTTTAAACATGCAAATAAAAGAATTATCTACAAAATTGAATGAAAATCAGATCATTTCATCGAATGAAGTAAATAACCAACAAAATGTCATAAATCAACTTCAAAATGACAACACTCATTTAAATGTTCAGATCAAACACCTTGAAGAATTGTTTGCCAAAAGAGGACAAACTGATCAGACTATTCAGTTGAACAAACCGAAAGAGTTCAAATATTTCAATTCCAAACAAGGGTTAGGTGCTGACAATCCAGGATATTTCAGCAAGGCGTGCGATGTACTCCCAACGCTATATGATTACAACTACATGCAAAGAGATGTCTGGCAGAGCTTTATGAGAATAACCGATGAAAAAAAAGAAATTGAGACATTCAATAGAGCAAAGGAGGAGAATGCACAAATTAGTTTCAATTATACTGATATTAATAAAACTTATGAAACTAAAAAGGAAAATTTTGAAAATGATGAATATTTTCCAATAATAACACCGGAAGATTTTGAGATTAAAGGAAATGCTGTCCTTTAACAGAAAGTAACACCAAAGATTTATGTTCCATCTCTAATTTTAGAAAAGAAAATTTGTCAATCGGAAACTGAAATTGATGAAACACATAAGCCTTTTGATAAAGAAAAATCTGTTTTGCAATCCAAAATTTATGAATTAGCAAATAAAAATGATGAAACACATAAATTGTTTGATGAAGAGAAACTAAAGTTAACAATACAAATTCAAAATTTAGAAGCCTCTTTAATTTCTCTACAAAAACCAGTTACCGAAATCAACCAATCTCAGGTGTCAACCACTTCGGTTCAGAAAGTTAAACATAAACCGAAATCACAAATAAATTCCAACCAAGCCTAAGACTAGGAGATCCACGATTCCACTAAACTCTGATAGGAAATTGAATGCTCTCAAACAAGTTATTAGAGGAAATTCCGTGTAGGGTTTCATATGCACCATGCGACTGATCGACCCATAGGACCGACCTCCTAGTTGACTTGGTTCGAACCATACTGACCAAGAATATGAACTTGTTCTTGACCGGTTAAACCCAACTAGCTGATTTAATCCCTAAAAGCGGAACTGGGATTAAACCTAATCCTTAAACCCTAAAGGATTGGGATGTTGGAAATCTATGTTAGATTAACAAGAAAGAAACCTTGTAGGAAGAACTCGAACACACACATTGCTTGTGTGGTTCGTTCGACCATCAACCAAAGAACCCTAGGGTTCTTTGGCCGAATTCGTCCAAGAGGGGAGAAGGGAGAAAAGTGTTTCCCAAAACATACCTTGTTGTTTGCTTAAGATAGATCCACTGATGATGAACAAATCGAGCGATCTTCTAGTTGATCTAAGCAATGAACTTGTTCTTCAAGTAGAAGAACACAAAGAACACGAAGAACACAAAGTGTTGTGTTCGGCCAAAAATCAAAGGGAGGAGGGGGATGATTTTTCGTAAGGTGTAAGGAACAAATAAGGGTTACCCTAAGCCTCTTATTTATATACAAATAAGTTACGCTTAAAACCCTTCTAGTTTAATTAATATTAGATCTTTAATTAAACTTCCTTTTATCATTCCCATCCCTTATAGTTTAACTAGTTTATTATTGTTGCACTTAACTATTAAATGTCTAGTATTAATACACTAATAATTCGGTACCCATATACACGAATTATATACTTGTATTTATACTTTTAATAATTAATTATATAATAACCTTTATATAAATTATACAACAATATTATCCAATTACTATATGATTTAATAGCTTTAAATCATATCATGGATAATCTATAATTAACACATTGTATATTTACTCAACTAGTAAATGTACAAACACTTGTATTAATTAGTTATTTAAACTAATCTAGTAATAAGTTATACTTAACTTTATACTTTACTGATTCATAATGACTATTATGAATTGATCCTCTTCGTAGTATCATTGCTTATCTTGCTCGTATTACCTGCACTCACCGGTGTGACCCTTAAGTGTTTCGTAGGCATGGATGTATCATCATATGTTGACTAACTGTGCACATAAATCCTTCAGACTCCCACTTGTGCAAGTTCGTAACCTTTGTCTTAATGATACGAGCTACAGTGGCCTTCTAGATGGGCATGTAGGTAACCAACCCCATAAAAACAGCTTACGTAACCCAGGTATAGTTTATGAAAAACTCCTTAATAGCGTCTTCTAGTAAAGAACACTATGTCTCTACTTCTTGGGCAAATGTGTTAGGCCTATCCCTTGCGGCACGATATTTGTGATAACGATTACGAGCATGGTAGAAAATTATCAACTCCTGTATTCGAAATCATTTTATGACTTCTTGATTCAAACTGTTGTGATTAACGACAAAGAACAAATCAGTTCGTTTGGGCACGGCCGTGCACTTGTCAGTTTCTCATCTTGTCAAAGGACCTATAAATATCTCTCCTTAAAAGGAGGTTCAATTACCATCTTGTTATATTTTGATTTAAAATACAACTTCCTTTGTACCCAGTATCGCCTCGTATGACAACCATATTTCAGAATTGTCTAAGACGAACCAAAGCACATTAGTCATTGTATCCTAAACAAAATACCTCGGGCTTAAGGACAATCATAGTGAACAATACTTTTGAACTTTTCAACCACGAAGTCTTGTCACGGTGGTCAATCCAATATTCTTTGAGCCTCCAACAGAATATCACCGATATTTGGTTTACACAAAACTTGTGTAGCTATCTTCGAAGAACTTCGAATCTACCACCAAATACCGCGATGACTTTAACGTCTCATCAAGGTTCCCACCAAGACGAGTAGTCATGGATTATACCTTTTGAATAAATAGACTTTTATTCATGGATATTGTAAAACATACAAAGTCTGAATAAAAATGATACTAACTCATGTACTATTCCTCACTGGACATAGATACTGAATTATTACTGGATCATTACTTATTCCTTTTGTTTGTGTCGATTACTTAACGATTCTTACAACTTTAATTGTAACTTTATCACTAAACCAATCATTTCTATTAAACTAAAGACATAAGACGAGTATTTAGAAATAGTGTTACTTTTGTCTTTGCTATATATTGTTCATGCAACATTATAGAACATATTCTAGTCTTGCCTTTTATGTAATTCGGTAAACATAGGAGGACTGGAAATTGACTCCTTAGTTTCTTGAATTCATAAAATTCTCCTTGTAACTAAAGCCTCTTTTAGTTACTTGATTTGTAGGTATTCTTAATAGTTAAAGAAATTTCCTTAAATGATTATGTTATCCACTAAAGGGTTAACAACCTATTAGATATGCAATAATTAATCACAAGACTTGTGATCATGCTATTAGGTTTGCAATAATCTAATTAATGATCATTTATTTCTCTTAACTCTTTGGCTAACGACTTGGTAAAACTTTGTTGTTAATGTCTTACTAACTTACTACATTCATTAACATCTTTAATGAATTATGTTAGTCTTAGCTCCCACTAACTTTATGGAATTTAAGCATCTCTTAAACTACTTTGACTTAGTCAATAACTTGTAGTTTAATCTTTTAAGAATTCTATCAATAATTAAGATCATCCTTTGGATTTGTGAATATCCAACATTCCTGTTCAGGGAATCATGACCTTTATTGATTACTGTATCTAACAAGTATAAGACACTTGAAACGATACTTCCAATTCTTAAATGTATTAGTATTCTTTAAGAACTTTATTTAATGCCAAAGTCATTCTTGGATTTCTCAAATATCCATTATTCCTATTAGGGAATTATGACTTGATTAAATATTGTATTTATTACAAGTATAAAAGACTTGCAGTAATACCTTTTAATTTTTAAATACTTTAATATAGTTTTGTCCCTTTCAAGAGATCATTTGATGTCTAAGTCATTTTACTTGGATTACACGAATATCCAATCATTCCTATTAGGTAATTATGACTTTATCAAATTCTTTTTTACGAGTATAAAAGACTTGTAATAATACTCTTAAAGTCTATCTTGATTATATCCAATATAATCATACTATATTAATACTAATACTTTAAAACTTTCTATCATAAGTAATGACTATTACTTAAGATGTTTTAACTAAGTTCATTAACCTTTGAACCTTATGCTTCCATAAACTTTTAAATACTTTCATTAGAAAAACTTTCTAATTACTAGTATCTAAATACCTTGAGCTAGCAAGACATTATTCATACAACAATCAAACAAGTATATTAATGAAACATAAGTAAATCCAAACTTGACTTACAATCTAGTCATAAATCTTGACTAGTGTAATTATCACACATGCACACAATATAATTCAACAATGGATTCGAAAATAATTAAAACCAAAGAAAACTTGTTTTAACATAAAATAAGATTATCCAAACAATAAAGTAAATCGTTTTAACTGAATTCACAAAATACTGAATTATAAAAACTTGGTGCTCGTGGGATCATCACCATCTCATGCCGGTCGTCATCACTTTCCATCTCCTTCTGCAATAAACAATTGCAAAAGTTAGATTACTCGTAACGTACTTTACAAGTATCTTAAAGTGATTAAGAAGTGTGGTTGTGTTACCTGAGGAACTTGCGTTTCCTCCACTACCACTTGCACCCTTTGGACAATTCCTTTTCCAGTGCCCAGCCTCACCACACTTGAAGCACCGGTTATCGGTCCTTGCAGTGTTAGGCTTAACCTTCTTGACCTTTTGTTTGCACCTTTACCATTTGGCACTCCTTGGTTAGGATAGGTTTTACCCTTTCCTTTACCACCATGCCCTTCTTCATCGCTATCATCAGTTGTGCGACCCCTTTTAGAATTGGTCTCAATATTCAATTCAACAGCCTCGAGCATGGATTTTAGCTCGGGAATGGAATTATCCATATTACGTTTGTTGTAGTTGGCTACAAAGAACTTGTAGTCATCGGACAATGAGTTGAGTATCACGTCAATTGCTAACTGCAATGGCATGTGGTGACCAAGTCTAGTAAGGTGATCAACGTGCACCTTCATTCTCATGACGTGTGCGCCTACTGATGCTCCCTCAGCTATCTTGCAAGAAGCGAACGCCCTACAAGCGTAAAATGCTTGTCCTGGTTCGTTTTCTTCATCCTTGGCAGGGGTTTTCAACACGTTTCTTTCTCGGTCAATCCTATCCCTCTCTTGTCTGAGCATGATCTTAAAATCACGCCTCCAATTGAGGAAATTTGACCCAATCTTTTCTTTCTTTCCTAGAAAGAAACGTCGCGAGAGTTTGTTGTAGGTTATCGTTGTGTTTGTTACTGCCATCTACAAATCAAACCCAGTTTAATTAGTAATAATCAATAAACATTCTCTAAAATATATTATAAACCCATAATTAATATTTTAGGCCTAGGATCCATATATCACATTCTCGGCGCAAGGTTTGAGCACTTCCCGACGAGACATGCTATTTCTGGTAGGTAACATCCTTACCGATCGTATCAACACTTGACACGATTCCTAGGGGTCGTAGAATCTTTAGACTTATAATTTATTACAACCTTGTACAATCTAATTGTACATTTCTAAGTTAGTAATAAAGTCTAGTATGTTTATTCTACTCAAATACTTTTTGGGCCGGGACTCCCGATTATCATCAAAGTAGATCAGACCATCTAAGACAATGCGATGCTCTGCGCCAGCACTCCCGATTATCACAGAACCTTACGCACCCTAACACTCGCAATGATTTGAATCCATATCTAAGGTTCTTTATCCTTACAATATGAATATCGTTTAACAAGTGAGGTGTTCCATTAGGTGGATAGTCTTAGATCTAAGATTTTCTTGGGTTTGTTTAAGTCTTAAAACTAAACTTAAACCTTTATTCCAATCTTAATCCTTGTTTAAAATGTGTGACTTGTGAATTGAAGAATTCTACAAGCTACCTTTTTAAAACATAAGAACTATTCTTTAAAACTTATAGTTTCAAGAATTTGCGCGATTTTATATGTATACCTAAAACGAGGTGTACAAAATGTTTTACTAGGTTTTATGATAAACCTTATCTTTAAAACTTACTTGTTTTATTATACTTGAAAAACTTAACAACTTGTATTAAACTTTTAATTCTATTATGTGTCATAAACTTGAAACATAAATCTAGTTTCACACATCTAGGTTTTCATATGTCTAATAATGAAATTAAACATTTGTTTTGACTTATTAGATTCGACCAAAACTTAAGTTTTTTACGACACACTTATAAACTTTGTGAGTTTCTTGTGTAGCTCCAACAGCCATGATGGAACTTAAGCTAACACAATCACTGGTTTATACTTGGCGAAACTAATAAACTTATTAAATAAAAACTATATATAATAATTTTTAGTTTGTTTAAACTTTTCTTACATTTAACTTGAACTAGTTAAATATAGGTTATAAAGTTTTCTTGTTATTTATTACTTGATCATTTATCTAGTATATTACATGACTTGTAAAATACTTATATTATACTTGTATAATTATCTAGTTATAATAACTTATAACTTTATACATCTTAATATATGATAATATATATCTTTGTATATTTCTAGTTAATCATATAATTTCAACTGTACAATTTCTAGTTATAATGAAATCATAACTTTGTACTTTCTAGTTTTACTTATATTATAACTTATACAATAACTAGTTATAATATTATCTCTTATGATCAAAATTACATCATCCTTTTTAATTGTTCCATTTTATCTTGTGTTTAATATATATATTCGTGTATATGTATATTTTATAATAAACTTGTAACATTCTAATAAGAATATTACATCTAATTTATACGTATGTATTTTAACTTGATCTAATTAAAATACCTATAAACTTATCATATTTATTAAAATTCAATTTTCTCAATAATAAAAATTCCGAAAAATTTAATACATATATACAAATAATTAAATACACCTTGTTAATTTTAGAACTTAATAATTAACACCCTTTTCCTTTTAATCTTTATTAATTCCCTAAATTAATTAGATGAACCCTAATTTTGTTTTTGATCAATCAAAAACTAGGGTTTTGACTTTCTTGATCAAAGACACTATTTTTAAAAGATTAATTTTACTCAATCCTATCTAAATAATAAACTTTGTTTAAATTCTAAGATATATTATAACCTTAATAAATTTATTTAAACTTTTTTAATTTAAACCTTATAGACAATAAAACTTTGTCTAAATTTCTAGGTTTAAAGAACTAGTTAAATAAATCTATCAAAATAATAATTAAACCTATTAAACATAAACTTGTTTAATTAACTAGGTTTTAGATTATTATCCTAATTAATTCTTTTAAACTATTAAACTTAAACTAGTTTAAACTTCTAGGGTTCTTTTAGGGTTTCGAAAATCTCAAGACTAGGAAACTTTTCCACCAATTAAACTATGTTAGTTTAATAAACTTGGTGTCCAGGTAACCTCTAAATTTCGAAAAAACTAAGGGATTAGGAAAGGATCCTTTTGATCAATTAAACAAATCTTGTTCAACATACTTGATCCTAGGGTTCTTCGTAGGTCACGAAATTTCTAGGGAGAAAAGGAAAGAATCCTTTTGATGAATTAAACAAATCTTGTTTAATATACTTGATCCGAGGGTTCTTTTACTATTTCGAAAAATTACTAGGGTTTTAGAAATCTTTTTGACCAATTAAACTAGGCTAGTTTAATATTCTTGGTCCTAGGGTTCTTACCCATTTTTTCCAAAAATATGAAGAAGAAGAAAAAAAAAACTTGAAACAAAAAAAAAAAAACTTGTAATTAAAGTAAACAAACAAACTTTGTTAATCTAGTCTAGATCTCTAAACCAACGCTCTGATACCACTATAGGGTTTCATACGCACCATGCGACTGATCGACCCATAGGACCGACCTCCTAGTTGACTTGGTTCGAACCATACTGACCAAGAACATGAACTTGTTCTTGACCGGTTAAAACCAACTAGCTGATTTAATCCCTAAAAGCGGAACTGGGATTAAACCTAATCCTTAAACCCTAAAGGATTGGGATGTTGGAAATCTAGGTTAGATTAATACGAAAGAAACCTTGTACGAAGAACTCGAACATACACATTGCTTGTGTGGTTCGTTCGACCATCAACCAAAGAACCCTAGGGTTCTTTGGCCGAATTCGTCCAAGAGGGGAGAAGGGAGAAAAGTGTTTCCCAAAACATACCTTGTTGTTTGCTTAAGATAGATCCACCGATGATGAACAAATCGAGCGATCTTCTAGTTGATCTAAGCAATGAACTTGTTCTTCAATACTTGAAGAACACAAAGAACACGAAGAACACAAAGTGTTGTGTTCTTGGGTTGTGTTCGGCCGAAAATCAAAGGGAGGAGGGGGATGATTTTCGTAAGGTGTAAGGAACAAATAAGGGTTACCCTAAGCCTCTTATTTATATACAAATAAGTTACGCTTAGAACCCTTCTAGTTTAATTAATATTATATCTTTAATTAAACTTCCTTTTAACATTCTCATCCCTTATAGTTTAACTAGTTTATTATTGTTGCACTTAGCTATTAAATGTCTAGTATTAATGTACTAATAATTCGGTACTCATATACACGAATTATATACTTGTATTTATACTTTTAATAATTAATTATATAATAACCTTTATATAATTTATACAACAATATTATCCAATTACTATATGATTTAATAGCTTTAAATCATATCATGGATAATCTATAATTAACACATTGTATATTTACTCAACTAGTAAATGTACAAACACTTGTATTAATTAGTTATTCAAACTAATCTAGTAATAAGTTATACTTAACTTAATACTTAAATGATTCATAATGACTATTATAAATCGATCCTCTTCGTAGTATCATTGCTTATCTTGCTCGTATTACATGCACTCGCCGGTGTGACCCTTAAGTGTTTCGTAGGCATGGATGTATCATCATAGGTTGACTAACTGTACGTGCACATAAATCCTTCATTCCGCACCTGAAAATCCAAATGAATTAGGTTCCTCTTCTAGACTTAAGCATTCTCAGATGGATAAGACTAAACCATCAACCGTATTGAAACATTCTACGTCTTCAAAGAAAATCTTTTCCAAATGTAAATCTTTAAAATACTCAAGAAACGATTTACTTTCCTTGGCACCTATAACAGTTTTCAAACAAGTGCCAAAAACAACTCCTAAAACACCCATGATCTTAAAAGAAATATGGGTTCCTAAAACTCCAAAATCTCAATTATTCCCTGGAAATTATTTGAAAGTGAAATATCAAGTTTCAGTTTTTCTTGGAACTCCAAATCTTTAAATCAAATAGATACAACTTATCAATGGTTTCACTCAAACACTAACACCATCGGACCCAAAATGAAATGGGTACCAAAAGTTGTTTGATGTGTTTTGCAGGAGAATGACTTATACACAAATCAGTGTCTAACTCGCATTTCAACGTAGATGGCTTGTGCACACATCAGTGTATAACCCGTTCCTAACCGTTTAATGACTTTCAAGTACATCAGCTTGAAACCCGCTCATAATCAGAAAACACATAAATGTAAAAACTCTTCTCCACCCCTCTACTAGTGTTAAAAGGTACATTTTTTATCTACAAAATTTTTATCTATCTTTATTTTGTCGAGGGGGAGAAATAATAATTCTAGGGGGAGAATTAGTATTTCAAGGGGGGGGAAACTTTAAAAATCAAAACCTTTATACCCAATTGAATTAATAAATGATAAATTTTTAGAATGACAATACCTTCTCATGGTTTGCCAGAACCGGTCTTACCTTCCAAAGGAAATACTTTTCAGCCGATTGGTAAATGTGAGGGTATAAGTCTAGGGTATAGATGTAGGTGAGTGCAAGGTGATGTGAAAACATGATAGTAACAAGAAAACACACCTTTTAGTGCATCCAAACTGTCAATAAACCGGGGGGCAACCATACAAAAAGGTGATCATTCATGTGTTGAATGTTTCACTAGACTTAACTGGCCCAGTAAAGCATCTGCACTCCACCATTAACCACTCAGCTTCCTCTCAACAGGAATTTATTTCAATTCATCAGGGGACGTAGCTCATAATCTATCGACTACTCATTCAGAGTATGTTGGTATTTAAATCATTAACCTCCTGCCCCGGGTTACGTCTCGATTGAATGCACAAAGTGTCTAGATCTCACCGTCAAATATTTCCAATATAGGACACATACACTATTAAAATGAATCTCCGTGAATTCATCGGAACTCTCATAGTGGCATCACAATCTGGTGCTTCACGAGGATTGAGTGAAAATCCTGCTAGAGATAAAATTGCGCCAACTCTAAACGCAGGTTACACAATTGAATCGACCGTTGTGCAAACGACTATTGAATCAAATGGTGTGTTAACGCTTACTCTATGTGAGCCCGGTATTACCTAAAGTGTTCAAGTTGCTGTGCCTAAAACTTTCAATCATAAAGGCAACGACTTATGCCGGAAACACATACATTTCCGATGAAAAATCCATGAAAATCATTCTTACAACATAACATCATAAATGTTGATCAATTGCACATAAGCGTTATAGTTCACTCTCAAATAACTCCCATGATCTGCTATAACCGGCTTGATCTTCCTAGGAGCCACCTTCAATATAGGACATACTGTGAGGGTCCATAGGTCTAGGTGAGCAGAATAAAGTATCACGGGATCTTGATTGGGGTGCACAGAGGTAAAATTTGAGAGGGGGGTGAAGTATGGGGTGCAAATCAGCTAAACACATGGTAAAATGAAACGAGGGTGTAGTTGAAAATTAAAAAAGTAAGCTTGAGTGAGGAGGGTGTGACAGGGTCAAAGAAAACGAAAAACCCTTACCAAACCGATTAAAAGCCGGGTCACCACGTCTCCATCAGATTGCATACATTGCTTTCTGATATTGAAAAAGACATCATGGACCTAGTGATGCAATGCAGAACCCCGCCCCCCCCAGCCACTCAAGTACAAAACGTACTTGTTTCAAAATCACGAAGATAAGCACATATGCTATCGACATCTCATTTGGAGATCGTTGATATTGAACAAGAGGACACAGGTACACCACCATACTATCTTTGTGATATTGTCGGAACATTCATAGTGATACCAAAAATATTGGTATTCCACGATGATTGAATGGAAATCCTACCAGTTCTACATCAAAGCCAACACTGAACGTAGGTCACACAGTTTTTGTAACTGTTGTGTTAACGGGCAATCTATGTGATCCCAGGTTACCCTACTGGAATATGGTGCACAGAATGGATGACCGCACTCCAACATCATCAACATCGGTCAAAAGCTCAAATGATAAATGAACGATCGAATTCATTCATGTCATCAACAACGGTCAACTTGAATTAAACGATAAAAAAATAGATCGAGTTCCTACACCATAAACAATGTTAAAAACGTTAGATTTTTATCAACTACGATCTGGGTCTAACTGATAAAATGTGTTATATATGTTGATTCATTCAAAATATGAATATATCATTATTCAACACATTTTTATCAATGGGCTTCGAAGATTCTTCCTAATTCAACCTCACAGAACTTCACATTTTACATAATGATTCAGATACATCTTGTTCATCATGAGGGGGAGAATATATTACAGAAGTTCTTGTTATAAAGAAAAATGCTTACAATATTTAGGAGATTTTCAATATATCAGCCCAGTTTAAAAAGACATATGCACCGGTTAAGGGGGAGTAAACAGGAAACCGAAGAAATAATTCTCTGTTTGATGGGGAGCGTACACTCTATCAACATTTTACCCTAACAACAATTGTCAAGAATCACAAATCGACAAAGCCACAACTTCAAGAAAAGACTTTCGCTGCTAACCGCTCTATCTATGGGTCTACATTTCGTTGATTTACAATTGTGAAGAAGAAGAAACCGATACATTCATAGAAATTTCTCTCACAAATTCTCAAACATTCCTTCCTTAACCCAAAACATCATCATCCTATTCCTATAAAACCTCCACCACAAAAATCTAAAACAAAAATCTAGCTAAACTGATACATCAAACAAATCTTTCCCAACTGATATTCCATTCCCAAAACATTCAATCTTAACCGAACAATACTTTTAAGTCTTCATTACACCAACTCACTCAATGAATTTTTTTTTGGTGTCCGAAACATCAAAAATTATGCTATGGTACATTCTTGAAATTCAGAAAAACTTTTCCATGCCAAAAGCAGAACTCTGATTTGCTTCTCAAGCCACTCAGAGAATTTCTGAGAATACGTAAACGTCAAATCATGTTCACTTTTCCACGAAGATACACAACTCTCTACCAACATTTGGTCAGTACAAGAATTTGAAATGAGAGCATGAACCTACTCAGTACGTGTGAAGAGGACAACGGGCGAAAAGAAGAAATCGAAGAATGAAGACTGGGATGGGGTGCATTAAGCACAAAAAGGGGGAGATTGTTAGGACTAGTTTTGTGCTTAATTAATGTACTTAGTCTAGTCCTAGGGAGCTTTGGGCTTAATCATTGTATTAAGGATAGTTACGGGCTTAATCGATGTAATTAGAGATAATTAGCTTGTTTAGTGGTGAGGGTATATAAGGGAGATGTTAATCATGATGATGTAACCTTTCTCATTTTAACCTAATCAACATTTAGAAAGTGTGTGTTTCTCCTCCTTCTCTCTAGATCTCTCTCTCTCTAAAAACCACCTCACTTGAATCTATCCATCTTCAAATCTAGCCATGAATTCAATGGATTATGCATTGAATTAGTTCAAACAATGTTTATCATATTATCAGGGTAAGGTTCAAAAATGATCACGACTACCGTATGCTCGTGTTATTCGTGTACATCATGAGTATAAGCTTGATTATTTCGGAGGAGCTATTATAACTATACCATTTTAAAATTAAGAAAGCTAGCTTGTTACATATGAATCACGATATTGACTATTAATCTAAAGGCTTATTCAACAAACTAAATGGTAGGAGATCAATCGGTGTCAAAGGATTATAGTTTTAAGGGTATTGAAAAATGAGGCACGGCATTGGTAAAGGATGCTATATTATATTAAGTTCTAAATAATTGGGATGTATCGCTACTGGCATGGTAAAATTTCAAGACTTAGAAGTCGGCAAAGCGATATGAGGCCATGACGTTTCTTATAATGTGATATAAATATAATTTTATACAAACAAAGTTATAAAATGATATAATTATAAATTTATAACATAATTCGTCCACCTATTTCTTCATCTTCGGGGTATTTAACAATTCTTATAACTAATTAACTATATATATATAATCATACAACTCAGTTGTTTTAATACGCCTAAAAATACAACTTATTACAGGTAAACATAAATCAAGTTGAATTTCATAATACACAATCCTTACGCCTAAACCATAAAGTAGCGGTATGCGTAAGTGTCAGGACTTGACTGAGTCATAACAAGAATTAAGGCGAGTATTTTATAACCATACTTATACTATCTATATTTAAAGGCATCTCTTTCTTGATTGTTTGACTGATTATAAACGAAGAACTATATTCCATTAATTATTATATTGAAGATCGATCAACATATGCCGAATATGCAAAAAGTCATATGTTGATTATAATAATGTTAAGAACAAGGATCAATATATAATTATATTTATATACATAATATGTAGAACTAATCTTAATCTTTAAATTTAGACGATCCACGATCAGGGCCGGCCACAGCCATATTCAACAACTTCCATTGAACAGGGCCCACTATCATATAAGGGCCCAAAAGTTTTGTTGTCTTTTGTTTCCAGTAGGCCCATATTTCAAAACAAGGTTTATAGAATTAATCATCAATCCATTACGGCATTAGTTTGTTACGTCGCTACATCTCGATCAACGAATTCAGAAATCCCAGACGACGATTCAGGTTTTAGATTTCCTCATTAATTCGTAATCAATCAATCACAATTAGCATCCTTCTAGTTTGTTTTTGATTTCCAATTCTCCGGCTTAACGATTTCCTTCTAAATCGAAGATAACTTATTTTAAATTTCTTTTTACGTTAATTCTTAGTTTCATAGTGTTACCGACTTGCTGATTATAAACTATTTATTATTGATTTTTTAATAGATAAGTGTTATATACAGTTATGATTTTAAGATCTCTTCTTAGTTTGTCTTTTACAAGTTAATTTGACTTTAGTTAACGATAACAACAAGAAGCTTGTTCATGATATTGGTTTTTTAAAGGAGGTAATCATGTAATGTAATTATATATGAATATAAAATCGATTCTAGACTTAATTATGTTTTTCAAATTATTGAATCATTGTGTTATTTAAAAGAACAATTGATTATGTGTTGCCATTACAGTTATTAATTGTAATGTGTATAAACTGCAGCTGTGCAAAATAGTGATCTGATTTGGTGTTCAAAAGAGGCTAAAAGGAAATCAGATGTTTTCTTTCCTTTGACCTTGATTATTTTCTGTATTTTAGTATGAAATATAGAATTAAAAAATATGAATCTGGCTATGAACAATGTCATAGAATACAAAAACTCAGAAGAATTTAATAAGTCAAAGGAAGGAGCAATACATAAGTTTAAACACCAATTAGAAATTTAGTTTTTTTATTTTTAATTTACAAGCGTTAGGGCCTTTTATTAGGTAATTCGCACAGGGCCTTCTAATTCTCAGAGCCGGCCCTGTCCACGGTTGAGATTGAACTTGATATTTGATTTACATCAACTACATATTCGACTTACTTAAAATGCATATTCAACTTATCTAACTGAATATTCAGTGAAGTAAATAGCAATTCTGTAAGTTCAGTATATAAGATTGGTTATTGAACCTTACCCATAATGTTACTTACATTTATAACAACATAAATGGTAGGTAATCAATTGGTGTTAAATAAATTTTTTACAATGAAAAATGAGGCACGACATCTTGGTAAAAGATGCTTCGGAGGTCCTTACAAAGATATTCATGTAAGTACAAAATATACATATAACCAAAGTGACGCAGTTATATATTGTTAACTAGATATAGATTTTTTACTTAAATACCGTGTATAATGATCCATAGAAAAGGGTCCTTATTTGAAAAAGTTAGAAAAATGTTGCATTTTCGTAATTTATACATATATGCATGCATATACAAACATATATGTATATATACATGTATAATTAGACCATATATATTATATATATGTATATTCATGCCCTATATATATATATATGTATATATACACATATATATACACATATATTTTACGTAACTTGCATTTGCATTTTCATATCGGAACTTGCATTTTCGTTTACGAAAATACATATACATACCGTATATATATGTGTGTGTATATATACATATAGAGGGTATACATGTGAATATATATATATCTATGGTCTAAATATTTATGCATATGTACATATGTTGGAAATATCAATAGATATTGCAGGTTGGCAATTTTTTCTATCCCACATAGGTGGGAGGAAGAATATTTTGTGGGTTAATAAGGCCTTTAATTCTTTAAGTCTTCAAAAGGCTTTAGTGGAGGATAAAAGGCTAGACCCACGCTCGCGCCGAGCCGAGACCGATGACGCGAAATGGCGTGATTTAGGCGGTCGTTTGGAGGAAGAATGGTTCGGCCGTTTTTTGACCAACCAGTTAGTGGTCTAGGCATTTTGGTCACACAGAATAATGGTCATTAAGAGTGTCTTAATGGCCTGTGCACATTGGAACACACGAAATTCACTAAACGCTCTCAACTTTCTGGTGCAAGTTTTTCCTTTGCTTTCCGAGTAATCACTTTGTGTTACACCCACCGTCCGCAACACCCACCACGAAATCCCGTGATAAAACAATATTTGCATCATATTACAATAAATAGTACCGAAATTTACACACACGCGCACGTAAATAGGGATTGGTGAAACAAGTAGGTTTTGTACCTTAAGGGTACGTTTGGTACAGAGAATGAAATTGCAGAGAAATGAGTGCAGAGAATGGAATTGCAGAGAAAGAGAATTCGTCTGGAGAATGAGAATTGACTCTTTTGTTTGGTAGCACAGAGACTTCAGTAGAGAAATGTAACAGAGAATCATTTACCAACTTCTGCACATAGTTTTTTTCCACAATAATCATTATTTAAACACAAAACATACAAAAATATAGATAAATTAATAATAAAAATTCATTAATAAAATCAATGATAACATTTAAAAATACTCAAGTAAAGCAACTAAAAATCAAAATCTTATAGAAACTCAGATGATTAAACTCAAATTTATGAAAACCCAGATGTTTACTTTCAATAACTTTGTAACAATTCAGCAAGTTTACTTCTATACTAAACAACAAAAATGACTAGAATTAACAATTTGGGTTCAATGAATTTGCACTTGTTGAATTTAATGGAAGAGTTGTATTTTAGGTAGTTCACCATTAAAACATAGTCACAAAAATAATCATAAGGGACAAATCTTAATTATTAGATCAAAAAATGTTTTAAAAACCACCGTCATTAAATCACATGTGATTCGGGAGAATTTAGAGTTATCGCTTTTCTCACCGGCCAACGCTGCCGACGACCGTCGCCACCAGCCGCCGCCGTCACATGTAATTGGATACACAAATCGCATGTGATTGAAAGTAGTCGATGGTGACGAGAGGTTGCCGGTGGTGGAGATGGTTGCCGTCTTGCCGACAGAGGGTGGCAGTGGTGGTGGTGGTGGAGGTCGGTGGTGTTGAATCTCATGTGATTTAATACACATTGGGTGGTGGTGGTGGTCGGAGGTGTGTAATCACATGTGATTTAATGCACATGTGGCGGTGGTGATGTTAATGTATCAAATCACATGTGATGATGGTGGTGGTGATTTGAGGGTTGATTGATCCAATAGCTAAGATTTGTCCATCATAACTTTACAAAAATGATGGACTACCTTGAGCGTTTCTGTTTAATGGAAATGTATATATGTAACCGTACATGTTTCGAATTTTGAACATTTTCTTGATTTTAATAAAATACAAAATATGATCTTTATCTATTTGAATATATACCCAAGGCTTCTAGCCTAGTGGTATTTGGTGAAAAAATAAGGTGTTGCCCATGACCTATTAGTCTTGGGTTCAAGTCTCGTCGTGGACGTGAGGTTTATTCCCCACAGGTGGAAGGTTCGAGGGAAGACATGCTGCCCCTTGTGGATGTCACTGTTTAGGCTCGAACCACTAACTTACTAATTGGTCGTTAAAAAAAAATCTATTTGAATATATTCTGATGATTGATTATCGTAAATAATTTGTTGTTTCACACTTTATAGTAATCAAATAATGCATATACTTTTCCTAGATTTGGTATTGGTGTGCTCATTTTTGGTCTTGGTGCGCTAATATCTGGCGTAATCCGTGTTCACAACTCACAAGGACAAGGTATTCAGTTGAATTTTATTTATTTTTTATTATTTTATCATTTTGGATTAAGCATAGATCGGTTAAATTTAAATCTATTAGTTGGTCAGATTGATGTATTTCTCCTTATGTTGTTTCTAATTTTGTTTTGTACTTTTGTTTCTCGTTCTAGCTCCTTGCTAGTTCGTTTGTTTTATTGAATGGCCGTTCAAAAAAAAAAATCGTTATTATTAGAAACAACTGAATTACGGTATGTACGTTATAAATTTCTTATCGTATATGTAATAACCATATCATTAATGATTCATATTTGTATTCTATAAAACTCATGTTCAGGAAAATTACTGAATACTTATGAATGTTCACGGGTTATAACCTAGTCTTGTTTATGTACCAATATTCATATACAACAACTATTTAATTAGGGGTGGTGATTTGTGTATAGTTATTGACTTATAAGACTATATGAAAGGGGAGGGTCGCTACCTGCGTCCCCTCCATGTGTCTCACCTTACGATGCGTTCTCCCCTTTATGCCAGCTTAAGCCCGATGTGTCATGAAGTGCATTTTGTCGTCCAGGAAACCTTTGTCGGTCGCCAAATTTCAAAGGAAAAGGGACTGTTTTCAAAGCGAATTAGTTTGGTCCTCTGTTACGTGAGTTTGGTCGAAGTTTTTCACGTGTTTGGTCACAAAAGAAAAAGATGAGGTGACAATGAGGTGACGAGCGTGACCAAACTGGGTTTGATCACCCCTTAGATTGATAAAACAAAATGCAAAATCAGTCATCCACGCCCCCCACCCCCCACCACGTACACATACCACTATCTGATTGGTGTAAACATATTTTTTCAACCGCTTCTTACTTTTTTCTTTGAAATTTATTTTCAGAAAATAATATAAAATTCTTAAAATTTAATTATTTACGAAATGTGCTGGTTATGAAAATGTGAAAAAGATATATTTTAGATAATTTTGTTAATTTTTTATCATTTTGTTATAATTGTATCATTGTTAATTTTGCATAGGCATAATTTGCATAGATATTTAGTCAAATAATTACTATCATACATAATTTTGAATCATTTTATTAATTTTAAATCAATATGTTTATCTTTGAATTATTGTTAATTTTGAATAATTGGTAATTTTGCATGATTAAGAGCTCAATGACAAAATACTCTTAAAGGACACGATTAATTGAGAATTTCCTTGGAATCCTAACCAATACGGAGTATTTTTTTAATTATGACAGATCTATATAGTTATTACTAGCTTCAAAGCCCGCCCGACTGGGCGGACATGCTTCAAGAGAGATATTAAAGAAAAATAACAAAAATAATAATACAGTTTAAATGACATAACAATCAATAGTTGTAATGATAAGTTTGTACAAATTTTGATACATAAATAAATATTATAAAAAATTAAAGACGAAATAAGACTTCTTTGTAAACGACATTTGTTGTTGAATTAGTGTAATTGTCATCTTTGTCGCAACAAATAACCTTCAATCTGTTTTTGTTCTTAACTCTTGATACAACGACATAAAATTGACCATGTGAGAATAAATAAGAGAGTAATGGTATAAGCGGTTTTCGACCCTTGGCTTGAATTCTTCATGATTACTTGTCTTGTGATATCATTGTTTGTTTTTTTTTTTGCTATAATTAATCCCGCAAATTATGTTATTCTATTTATGGACCATATATGCTCTAACTGGATGCAATGTCCATTGCTAATCCACCCAAAAGATACTCATTGTCAATTTTTAATCATAACTATATTACCTGAATTGTATGTTATTAACAACTTCACAAGTCCGTTTGATCCAAAACACATCTTGAACAAAACTATATAAGTTATTAGTGCCACAAATGATTGCAAACATTATACTACCTAATGTCAAAATCGCCACCTACAGCAAGTGTACAAAAAACATTGTGAATTAAATAAAAGCTCTTGAATGATACATGATAATGATCTTGCTCGTACTAAATTCATTATAAAAATGTATCAAATCATAAGCAACAAAAGCTCGTTACAATTGTTTAAGATGTTTTCTAAGGGAATCATAAAAATGGTATTCAACCACAGCCAGTAAGTCAGCAGCTTTGCAGAAGCAATGCCTGTCATCTGCTCCAATATCTACCTGATAAAACCCATATATGTAACGCTTATTAACAACTCTTTAATTATGAAAGTTATAAAAAGCAACCTAACACATTCTCATAATATATCATTCTGCCATACAAATAGAACGGCAACTTAATACAAAATCATTTACCTCATAGGCATTTACGTCTGAGAAAAGAACCTGCAAAAGAAGCAAAATACATTGTCAGATTTTGAACAATGACATCATCACCACAACACAATAGACATGCCACTCTGACCCATTTACTTATGAATGGGTTGATTCGGGTTATTTTTATCTCAAACGAACCAAATCCAAAACTTATCTCAAAAGGAAATGGGTTATAGTCACCCAAAGTATAATTTTAACGCAAAAAACCAAGGTTCTAAAAGACGTAAGGCGCGGCGTGGTGGCGCCGTCAAGCCTCAAGACATGGCGAGTCATGGCGAGACATGACGTTTTCAAGGCGTGTCTTAAGGCGGCAATTTTTGTATATATTTATAATTTTATGCACATAATTTTAAATTTATGATATAATTAATCAATTTTTTTATTCATTTTCGACATATTTAACGATTCTCGTAACTAAATACCTGTATATATTTGGCCTATATGACTCAATACCTTTAATACGCTTAAAAACACAGCTAATGACGGGTAAAAGTGAACTAAAGTGGACCCTAACATACGCCAAGCCTTACGTCCAAGCCTTGGACCAAGGCATGGCGGCATGGTCAAGCCTTAAGCCTTTGCGAGACATGGCGAAGTCAAAGCGGGCTTTTTAGAACTATGCAAAAAACCCTCACAAATCACTTTATTTAAAAAAAAAGGGTTATTATTCAAATAATATGATTTTTTTTAAACAATTTTGACATGCTAATTAGGTATAAAAACTGTACTTTTGGATGCCCGTTTTGTGGCACCTCTATCCCAAAATGTAATATACATATTACGAAATATACTATACACCAAACACTAATTTAGTAATTTGGTATATAATCTTAAAATCAGCCAATTAAAACCTACATAAACATACCTTTTTCCCGGCTTCCAGATCCCCTACCTCAACAGAAAAAAATCTAGAACAGAAAAAAAATTATATATAAAAAACACAAATACAATTAACAATTTAACATCATAACAGTAACTAAGCATACTCACCTCTCCCATAAGATACCGTTCAAATTTGACAGCTGACTTTGGCAACAAAACTCCACCAGCAGATTTCTGATTAAAAACAAAAATCATTTCAAATGAGCAGGTTACAACATCACAACACAACTGTAAGTATACCAGACACAGCTGGGGGACTAAATTACCTCGGGTAGCTCATCTGAACGAATATACACTCCATGGCTTATATACTCAATCATCACATTGGATTTTCATTAAATTAGTTGATGCCTCTTCCAATTTGAACCACAATTAGGTGCTTCAAAGCCCGCCCGAATGGGCGAGCATGCTTCGAGAGAGATGTAAGGAAATAACAAAATAGCAACATAACAATACATAATTAAAAAGATGATAACAATTTTTAATACATGAATTAATGGTATAGAAAATTTATGTCATTACAATTATAGATTATTATGTTATACTAAAACAAAAAATCTTTTATATGTATAATATATATATGTATACTAAGTATCACCAAATCCTTATCGTCTTCTTCATAATACAGTATAATATTTTTTGAAGCAAAAGCAATGTTATTCACTAATTTACTAATGGGCAAAAAGGTCATTTGGATTCGAGATACTTACATTTTCAAGTATTGGCATGCTATAGAGCTCTACAAATTGCTCGTAATATTAGATTCATTTTGTCGATATAACATGTATGTGTCCAGAAGGAATCATAAATACCTGTCATAGATAACTAATATGATGTCATTAAAAGTGTTTAAAAAAATATAAAAAAATCTTAAATAAATAAACAAACAAAGCTGCAAAACCTAATCCAGCATCCCTACAAGCAACTACAATCATCATTGTGTTGCTCTTTGTTTTTTAACCTCAACCTATAGTTCAGAAAACGGAATATTAGCAACTTTATACCATTATTAAGAACTTATCGTTGAATGATTTTTTGAAATGCTTCAGGACTGTTAATTCTTAAATGTATCACTCAGCAGCAGTTAAAATGTCATCTGGTTTACCAAAAACATCCAAATTTAAACCCTAATTCCAATTACAAAATATTAATGTGGAACTGCAGATGCAGGCATAAAATGAAATAAAACATACACGGGTTATAGCCACCCGGATGTCGGTTCAAATAAGCAATTAAACATACATGGGCGATGATTGTTGTGGATTGCGAGCACTTGAAATTTCATGTTGTGGATTGCGAGCACCTGCAGTTTCATGTTGTGGATTCAACAATTGCGAGCACCTGCAGTTTCATAAATTGCGATTGCATTCCCTTTTCAACATGAAATCGAAAACAACCCTGTGAATAAAAAACCAACGCTGCCGTATAAGCATGAATCAGAAATAAACATGTGAAGAAATAAACGTGTGAAACCCTTGAAATTGATTTTCACCCTAAATTGCAATAGAATCGGGAAGATATGAATGCAGTTTGTGAATCCGTATATATCGATTAATCAAACAATTAAGCAAGAACAAAGATGAATTGGAAGAACAAGAAGAAGCTTAGCACACAAAACGATCGTACGATGTATTACAATTCAGAAAGCTTGGCCAATACTAGGTTACAACTAGGTATTTATACCTAGGCCTAGTATTGACTAATTACGTAAAATCACCCTAGACTATTTGTTACAATAAATGTCACATTACACCCCTAGACTATTGAATACACTAAAATGTGGCCCAACAATCTCCCCCTTTGTAACAATAGTCTGGGAAGCATATCTTCGCAGTCTTCATCTTTAGCGAAAGCCTAGTCTTGTAGATATTTCGTTGCATAATAATCAGGATCAGGAAGCCTTGTTTATCTGTAAAAACGAATACTTCTTGTAGTTTTTCAACCACAAAAAGTATTTTGATGACTTTACTTTGAAGATACATATTGATCGACCAAAACTGAGACCCATAATGATAGAGAGATTAACAGCGGAAGTATTTTCTTTAAGTTTGTGGCTTTTTGTCGATCAATGATCTTTAATAATTGTTGTTCGGGAAATTTGTTGATAAGGTTTATGCTCCCCCTCAAACAGACAATTATTTCTTCATGGAGTCTTCGGTTCCTTGTTTACTCCCCCCTTCACTGGTGCATATGTGTCCTTTTGATGTGGAGTAAGTTAGGCTAGTATATTCTCCCCCTCATGATGAACAAGATTTATCTGAAGCATCATGTAACAGAAAGAATCTCTGAAGCTTGTTGATGAAAATGTGTTGAATAATGATATATTCATATTTTGAATGAATCAATATATAACACATTGTACATCATAGTAAAAAAAAGGTAAACCGGGATCACATAGATGTCCCGTTAACACGACAGTTGAAAAAAAAATTGTGTGACCTACGGTCAGTGTTGGCTTTGATGGTAGCACTGGTAGGATTTCCATTCAATCATCGTGGAATACCAATAAGTTTGGTATCACTATGAATGTTCCGGCAATATCACTAGGATATGCTAAGTGGAATGCCTGTGTCCTAGAGAGATTTAATTCGGTTCTAGACTCTATACGTGGACAAACGAAGGCGAGGACTGGAGGTAGGTCCTCTGTTTCAATATCAACAATCTCCAAATGAGATGTCGATAGTAGAGGTGGTAATCTCCGTGATTTTGAAACAAGTACTTTTTGTACTTGAGTGGTCAGTGGGGTTGTGCATTGCATCACTGGGTCCATGATGACTTAATCAGAAAGCAAGTTATGCAGTCTGTTATGGACGTGGTTACCCGGATTTTTGTTCGGTTTAGGGAGGGTTTTCTGTTTTCTTTAACCCTTTCACTCACACTCCTCACTCAACTCACTTTTTCATTTTCAACCACACCCTCATTTTTGTGTTACCATGTGATAAGCTGATTTGCACCCCATACTTCATGCCCCCTCTCAATTTTTACCTGAGCGCACGCCAATCAAGATCCCATGATACTTGATTCTGCTCACCTAGACCTAGGGACCCTCACTTTTTAGTTCCTATATTGTCGGTGGCTCCGGGGAAGATCATGCTGGATATAACAGATCATAGGATTAATTTGAGAGTGGTCTATTACACTCATGTGCAATTTAATCAGCTTTTTAAGTAGTTGCATTTTAAGAGGTTCACATGGATTTTTCTTCGGAATTCTATGTGTTTCCGGTATAAGTTGTTTCCTGATGGATTGTTTGATGTTAAGGCACAGCAACTTGTTCTTTTTGGGAAACACCGGACTCACATAGAGTATCCGTTAGCACACGGTATGAATCGGTAGTCGTTTGCACAACCGTTGATTCAAATGTGTGACCTACGTTTAGAGTTGGCGTGATTTTAGCTCTAGCAGGATTTCCACTCGATCCTCGTGAAACATCAGATTGTGATGCCAATACGAGTGTTCCGATGGATTCACGGAGATCCATTTTTGTAGTGCACGTGTCCTATATTGGAAGATTCGTGAGGGTGAGAACTAGACACACTGTGCATACAAAGAGACTTAACTCGGGGCAGGAGGTTATTATGTTTCAATACCGACAAACTCCGAATGAGTAGTCAGTAGATTTTGTGCTACGTCCCCTAATGAAATGAAACAAATTCCCGTTGAGAGGAATTTGAGTAGCTGGTGGTGGCGTGCATTTGCTTTACTGGGCCAGTAAAGTCTAGTGAAACATCCAACGCATGAATGATCACTTAATTGTATGATTGCCCGATTTTGTTGACGGTTTGGATGCACTCAAAGGTGTGTTTTCTTAAAGTTATCATGTTTTTCACATCACCTTGCACTCACCTATTGCTATACCCCAGACTTATACCCTCACATTTACCGAATGGTTAACAAGTGTTTCCCATGGAAGGTGAGGTCGGTTCTGGCAAACCATGAGAAGGTATTGTCTTTTGAAAGATTTGTCTTTGATTTATTAAATTTGGTATAACAGGTGTGATTTTTTTTTTTTTTTTGTTAAAGTTTCTCCCCCTTGAAATCCTAATTCTCCCCCTAGAATTAATATTTCTCCCCCTCGACTATATGACGATATATAAAGATTTTGGAGATCAGAAATGTACCTTTAAACAGCAGTAGAGGAGTGGAGAGGTGTTTGTCAGTTATGTGTTGTACTGGTTATGAGCGGGTTTCAAGCTGATGTACTTGAAAGCCATTGCTTTAAAGTTCGAGTCATATATTGATGTGTATATAAGTCATTGCTTCTAAGGATTTAAACAATGAAAAGCATTTTGCAGAAACAAAATTTAAATTGAAAAAGTAGAAGACGATTTATGCTTTGAGATTTAACATACCAAGCTTAGACACAGGAAAGTTAAACCGTTTTCGTCTAAAGCCTTGGTAAATAAATCAGCTAACTGAAAATCTGTGGATACGAAGTACATTTCCACAGTTCCTTGTTCAACATGATCTTTGATTATATGATATCGAAGATCAATGTGTTTAGTTTTGGAATGTTGAACAGGATTGCATGAAATTGCAATTGCACTTCGTGAGTCACAATATAAAGGAATACAGCTGTATGAAAAGCCGTAGAGTTTTAATTGTGACTCCATCCAAATTACCTGAGATAGACAGCTTGCAGCAACAATATACTCCACTTCGGCAGTTGAAAGAGATACACAATTTTGTTTCCGTGAGGACTAGCTCACCAACTTATCACCAAGAAATTGAGCACCTCCAGAAGTACTTTTACGATCCAACATACAGCCAGCATGATCTGCATCAGAGAATGCAGACAGGTTAAATGAAGTTTCTTTGGGATACCAAAGACCAAGATCTCGAGTACCCTTTAAGTAACGAAAGATGCATTTGACTGCTTGAAAGTGAGACTCTTTGGGAGCAGCCTGATACCGAGCACAAACGCAAGTAGAGAACATTATATCAGGTCGACTGGCAGTTAGATATAATAATGACCCTATCATCCCTCGATAGTTTGTGATATCAACTAGCTTTCCATCAGGATCAGTATGCAATTTTGAACTGGGTGACATTGGTGTAGAAATTGGTTTATAGTCATCCATCAGATACTTCTTCAACAAATCAGTAATATACTTGGATTGATTAATGAAGATACCGGTAGGTAACTGACGAACCTGTAGACCGAGAAAGAAATTCATCTCCCCCATCATACTTATTTCAAATCTTTTATCATAAGATCTGAAAATCGTTTACAGTATTTAGGATTTGTGGAGCTGAAAATAATATCATCTACATAGATCTGAATGAGAACGATACCTTCCCCTTGACGTTTGATGAATAGAGTGGTGTCCACTTTGCCTTTTGAAAAACCATAGTCGACTAAAAATGTTGATAGAACATCATACCACGCACGAGGAGCTTGCTTCAAACCATATAAAGCTTTATCAAGGATGTAGACATGGTTAGGCAAGAGTGGATCGACAAATCCTTCTGGTTGATGAACGAAAACTTCTTCACTGAGAATGCCATTAAGAAATGCAGTTTTTACATCCATTTGATAGATTGTAAAATTCTTGTGAGCTGCATATGCCAGAAAGATTCGGATGGCTTCTATTCTTGCAACTGGGGAAAAAGTTTCTTCATAATCAATGCCCTCTTGTTGAGAATACCCTTTAGCAACCAGGCGTGCTTTATTTCGAATGACAATCCCATTTTCATCCTTTTTGTTCTTAAAGATCCATTTGGTACCAACAACAGACTTCCCAGGTGGTTTTGGAACTAGACGCCAAACTTTCAATCGTTCAAATTGATTGATTTCCTCTTGCATTGAAAGAATCCAATCTGGGTCTGTTAGAGCTTCGCTGACTTTCATGGGTTCATTTGAGCTTAGGAAAGATGAGTATTGACATTCATCAGCAGTTGCTCTATGAGTTTGAATAGAAGATTCAGGATTTCCAATGACTTGATGTAAAGGATGCTCTTTGGTCGATTTCAGAGTAATGAGGAAGTGGAAGTTGACCTGGAATTATGTTGGAGGTATCAGTGAATGCAGGATGCGGGAAGATAGCAGTTTGGGTATTAGATGAAGAAGGTGGAGGATCGACTCGTTGAACATTGAATTTTGAGAAATCAATCACCAATTTTGGAGCTTGAGCGGGTGCAATGATTAAATCAGTAACACCGGCAGGTGGAGTAGGAGGTGAAGAATCATCCGATGATGATTGAGTTCCCATTGATGAAGTCGAAGAATCTGAATTTGATACTGATATGGTGGTATTAGGAGCAGCAGATGTTGGAGATGGAGAATCAGGGGAACTTGGAATTTGAATCTCAAGAGCAGTGATGGACTGAACATCTGCGGCTGAAGGAAATGGAACACCAGCCTCCTGAAGTAAGGTATGTCTGATGTTATGATATTCATCATAAAAGTGTTCAAACAAAACATCAAAATCATTTTCAGAGGTGGAAGGAGATGACGATGGTAATGGAGATTCAATAGCTGAGGTTAGTGAATCAAGAGGAAAGGTCTCATCAAAAGTAATATTTACACTTTCCCTTATCGTCCGATTTGATCGATTATAAACTCTAAACGATGCAGATTCACGTGAATACCCAACAAACACTCCTTCATCAGCTTTTTCTTCAAATTTATTCAATTTGTCTTTGTCATTTAAGATGAAGCAACGACTCCCAAAAACATGGAGAAATTTAACATTTGGGATTCTGTTATTTATCAATTCATACGGAGTCTTGTTGTAGGTTTTGTTGATGATAGAACGATTTTGAGTGAAACATGTCGTGTTGATGGCTGCAGCCCACAGAGATAGAGGTAACTTTGAAAATGAAAGCATGGTGCGGGCTGCTTCAACTAAGGTACAATTTCTTTGTTCTATGACTCCATTCTGTTGTGGAGTTCTAGCAGCGGAAAATTGATGGGTTATACCAACGGATTCAAGAAAAGAATCTAGGGTTCGATTCTTAAACTCAGTTCCATTATCAGTCTGAATGGTATTGACTTTTAGTTCCAGATTTGTCTGAGTTTTCTTGATAAAGGCGATAATAATATCAGCAGCTTCATCCTTGGTACGTAAGAAGTGAACCCAGGTATAACGTGAGTAGTCTTCAATGATTACTAAAACATACCGTTTACCAGCAATTGATTGTACACTCATTGGTCCATATAGATCCATGTGAAGCAATTCAAGAGGTTTGGATGTACTTTGAACTGGTTTTGACTTGTGTGACGTTTTCTTCATCTTTCCCATTTCACAAGACGAACACAGATGATCTTTTGCAAATTTAACGTCTGGGAGACCAGATACATGGCAACCTTTCACCAATTTGTTGATGGTTTTGAAGTTAAGGTGAGAGAGGCGACGGTGCTATAACCATGATTCATCTGATGACGCTGTTGACAGTAAGCATACTTCTTCAAGTGGGTCACATCATTTAGATTGATAGTAAACAGATTTGTATCACGTGATCCGGTAAGAAGTTCTTTTCCATTATAAGTACGAACATCACACTTCTTTGTTCGAAAATTAACTTCTAACTCTTTATCACAAAATTGACCGATGCTGAACAAGTTGTGAGCAAGATCTTCAACATAAGTAACATTTCGAATGATTAACTTGTCACGAATGATATCACCAATTCCCATGATAGCAGCCAAATGATCATTTCCAAAACAAACAGTTCCAAATATTTATCTCTAAAATTTGTTAAGAGGTTCTTGTTTCCCGTCATATGCCGTGAGCATCCAGAATCAAGATACCATATATTCTACATAAAACAATTAAAACAATTTAGGTACCCAATCAATTATGGGTCCTATACGATTAGTGATTGATGTTTTATGCAGATTTTATTGAAGGATTAATTTAGAGATTTTTGGGAACTGCAAGGAGGCAGTTCTGAGTTGATTGATTTGATAGACCATTTAAGCTTTTTCTCCGGAGAATGTAAAATCTAGTTTGACTGTTCATTCTTGATCCAAGTGTAATGAACAAACGTGGATTTTGTGTTATGCATCTTTGATTTGGTTATCGAAGAATTGGAAGAAGTACTTGATTGTGATGATTTAGGTGTTGTGGTTCCTCGAGTTGTTTGACGTTGAGAGGACATCAATTTATTAGAGATGGGTGAGGTAGTGGGACGAACATGAGTCGGTTTGAAGGCTTGTGTAGAAGAATGTTTTCGTTTATATTGCAAAGGACGAGAAACAGATGTTTTGCATGAGTACGGAAAACAAGTTTTGCAGGACTTAATTATTTTACCAGACTTATGTAAAACATAGTTTCTAGGACCACATGGAGCATCCAACCTAATGAAATATCGTTCATCATACTGAGAAATTTGTTTATTTGTTTGCTTGTCACAATATATCTTTTTACCGGTTTTATCATATTTAACAACCAAATTATCACCATTAATAGTATAATTCACAGGACGATAAACAATAAAATCATAAGCAGTACCAAAAGCTAATTTAGGAGTAATAAAATCCATGGAGTTATTACATTTATTATGAACAGAAAAAGAAGAAACTAAAAAGGACGATGGACTAGACTTCTTAAGTTCCTTTGACTTAAGCATACTAGAACCGGACGACTTAGACTTCTTAATCTGAGCTGCTCCTCTGTCTCCTATTGGCATGGGCTTCTCAAGCTTTGAATTTATGGTTTTATCTGAAATATTTAAAACAGTTGAGTCAGAGCTTCTTTTAAAACAGCATGGATTTTAATTGTAGAAGTCTTTTCAAGAGTTTTAGTTTGAGCAGAAGAATTAATTTGAGAATCATTTTGAACTGAAGAAGAATTGGTTTTAACAAGTTTATCTTCTAAGTCATGAATTTTTATTTGTAAAACTAATTTTTCTTTATCAACTGCCTTGTGTGTTTCATCAATTTCTGTTTCTAATTGGCAGATTTTCTTTTCGAGAATTAATGATGGAATATAAAGCTTTCGTGTCACGTTTTGTTGAACGACAACATCCCCTTTAATTTCAAATTCTTCTGGGGTTATTATAGGAAAATATTCATCATTTTCAAATTTAGCCTTTTTAATTTCATAAGTTTTGTTCAATTCTGCATAGTTGAAACTGATTTGTGCATTCTCCTGCTTTGCTCTGTTGAATGCTTCGATTTCTTTTTCTTCATCTGTCACCCGCATGAAGCTCTGCCAGATATCTCTTTGCATGTAGCGAGAGTCATATAGTGTTGGAAGAACCCTGCACGCCTTGCTCAGATACCCTGGATTGTCTGCCCCTAGACCTTGTTTGGAGTTGAAGTATTTGAACTCTTTAGGCTTGTTCAAATGGATGGTTTGATCAATATGTCCTCGTTTGGCGATTAACTCTTCAAGATGTTTAATGTGAGCGACTAACTGATCTTTGTCGTAGGTAGGACGATGTATGATAACCTGTTGACTATTTCTATCTTGTGATGATTGGTTAGTTTGATCGGTTAATTTTTCTTTTAATTCTTGGATTTCAGAATTTATAGATTTAAATTGGTTTTCATTATCATCAAATTCTTGTTGTTTACGTTCCATCCAGTTTTTTGTTAATTGACATTCCCGGAACGTTTCAATATACAATTTGTAATATTTGTCATTTCTAACCTTTGAGATTTGACTTTAGGCATTTTTAAGATTTGTGATTTCAGCTTCTTTCTCAGAAATTGTGTGTGACAAAGTTTGAATATCAGATTCATATTGGACCTTTGTTTCTGATGCTTGTTCTTGTAAATCTTGAATTTCCAGTGTAAGAATTTTATTTTGTTTAATGTGATTAACAAGTTGTTCACCTAGATGAGCAGTTTGTTCGCATTGATTTTCTAAAATGGTTACACGCTCTAAAAGTTGTGTATTCATATCCTTTTCGAGTAAAATTGTTTGTTTTAGGGAATCAGTAGCAGAAATCAGATTTTTATCAAGACAAGTATCAGTAATAATGGTATAATCAGAAGTAGATAAAGAAGAGTTGGGTACCTCAATTTCCTTGTTGGTCTCCTCATCTGAACGGTCGTGGAGCTCAGCATTTTCTCTTGCCCTGAAACACAAATTTGCAGCATGTTCCTCATCTTCTTGATCAAAGTCTTCCATCCACTGAAGATCTTCTGCTAACAACACTTTCCCGGATTCAATTTGTTTAGCCAACAACATCTTCTTTTTGAAATATTCAGAATCACGAACTTTAGGTTTCGTGCAATCACAGGAAAAATGACCAGCAACACTACAATTATAGCATTTCTTTGTAGGATCCAAAGGTGTCATGGTTGGCTTATCAGTTGAAGCAAAAGCAAATTTAAAGTTTGATGAAGATCGCAGATTGTTGTTTGTAGGCTTTGGATAATATTTCTTCTGATAGTTAGAGATGAGTGACATGGCTTGCAACACTTCTTGAAGTTCTTTATCCAGATCATCAATTTTTTGAGGTGTGGGTTCTTCTGCTTTTTCTTTAAGTTTAGCAGTCTCATTTAGTTGATGATGTTGTTTGGTGAGAAGAGCAAGAGTATCATGAGTCTCTTGTTTTGTTTTTGCTATGTTATTCACCATTGGAGCATTTTGGTACAAATATTCGTACAGCTCATGGATATCTATCAGACTTAGATCTTTATTCTACATAGCATTGTTACCAAACATTTCCCATCCGGGAAGAAGACTGTTGATAAATTTGATGTTGATCTCTAGGTTTCCCTTGGATAGACTGTTTTTGCGGAGATCATTTAACAGGTTACAGTATCGATGGTTAGTGCTTTGCAAGTCTTCCCCGACTGAGGCTTTAAAATTTTCATATGAGTTTAACGTAGTAACCATCTTAGCCTTATTCCCAAGAACCGTGCCTTCCATTTGTTTTCTTATTTCATCCCAGAGTTCTTTAGCGCTCTCAAGACTATCTAAACTATTGTAGATTTCATTCGGTAATCCTTGAAGCATGAAGGAATATGCTTGACAATCAGCTTTGGCACGTTGCTTTTGTGTAGCATTATATCTGGAAGGAGGGATGAGAACTCGACCGCCAATAACCGGAGGATCTGCATTAGGTAACGCAACAACATCTTCATAGAATTTTGCGTTTCCATTCTCAAGGGACTCAAGAATTTCAGTGGCTAATTCTTGGCTTCTGATGAAGTGGAGAAACCTTTTCTTCCACTGGGCATACTCTCCTCTGAATAAGACTGCAGGTGTTAGATCAGATCCAATAGATAGAGCTTCTCTGGATGTCATTGTTTGTATGGTTACGACCGAGGGGGGAAAAATTAAATTTGAAAATTTTTCAAAAAGATCTCAGATGATAAAAGACACTTTAAATATGTCCTCGATTTTCGAATTGGCCAAAAATGACAATCGGGTTAGAAACTGGGCTAAACGAAGTTTGGAAATTGACCGAAAAATCACAAAAACGCAAATAAAGTGATCGAAACAAGTCTTTGGGGTCGGGAAGTCGGGTAACGTCGTAGCCTTCGTCTTTAGCTTCGATTTGGTTACTCGTGGGCTGGAAACGGACACCCGAGCTGAAACTTATGATCGTTTTAGTATAGTCCCTTTTGACACACGATCTTGGGTTTAGTATAGTCCCTTTTGTCACACGATCGTTTTAGTATGTTCGGGCCGAGATCTTTGTTCGGGCCGAACTATGAAAGTGTTCGGGCCGAAGAGTGTAAGAGTTCGGGCCGAAGACTTAAATGTGTTCGGGCCGAAAACTTTGGTGTTCGGGCCGAAGATGGTGTTCGGGCCGAAAACTTTGGTGTTCGGGCCGAAGATAGTGTTCGGACCGAAGATGGTGTTCGGGCCGAAAACTTTGGAAGAGTTCGGGCCGAAGATGGTGTTCGGGCCGGGAACAGTGAAGTGTTCGGGTCGAGCTTGTTCTTGGCAGTGACGAACGAACCAGCTATTTTTCTCACTAAATCGATCCTAGAATGCTCAATACTTAACCAAATCGAGTGATTCAAATCCCAAAATGCTCGAAAATTGATTTCGCACGTAATGGTATAATAAAATCGATTAAAACACAACAAATCAGTTGGTAATTTCGATTTAACAGAGGAAAAAATGTGTTTTAATGGTTTTCTTTAAAATCAACGAATTAGGATCAATTCTTGATGGATTTAATCGAAACTTGATTCTAAAATGCTTAGAATTACAAGATATGTAATGAACAAAGAATATAGACGATTTAATACCTCAAATTCCGATTTTGATTCTTGAGTTCTTCACCAAAAACTTCAAACACTTGCTTAATCTTCACTGAAATGGATCGAATCAAAGAAGATTTGTGCTCTGATACCAATTGTGAATCCGTATATATCGATTAATCAAACAATTAAGCAAGAACAAAGATGAATTGGAAGAACAAGAAGAAGCTTAGCACACAAAACGATCGTACGATGTATTACAATTCGGCAAGCTTGGCCAATACTAGGTTACAACTAGGTATTTATACCTAGGCCTAGTATTGACTAATTACATAAAATCACCCTAGACTATTTGTTACAATAAATGTCACATTACATTCCTAGACTATTGAATACACTAAAATGTGACCCAACACAGTTGTATCAAATACACGTTTCTCACAGAAATAGATGTATACATGTGCTCATCGAACACCTAATACCCAATTTTTCTGCCACGATCTCATAAGTCACCAGTGAAGAAGAGAAGAAGTTACCTTATGTAGGCAATCGAATGAATCGGTCTGGCGGTCTGGATATAACAATGTTTATTGAATCTTTGGGATTTTGCTGAATGATAAAGAACGATTTGACGGAAAGATTGATTTTTGTGGAATAGGTTGAGGAATTCGTTGACAAATGGTGAAATTACACGTGGCATATTCGACTAATGAAAGAGTTCCAAACTGCTGAGTTGTCAAACTAAAAATAAATAGAAGATATACCATTTGCGGCTTGTAGTGGCTCAACAGCGGGCGGCCAAAAATAACAAAATAAAAAACTGACACAAGCTTGTCACGCCAAAGAAAGAAAAAGAAAGGACAAAACACATAGATGAATGCTATGCCAATCCATTGAAATAGTAGCCACGTGCGTGAAGAAAAAACAAGAGAATAAATTAATTAACTGGTTCATATTTGGACAATTGCTAGGCTGGAGAAACAAAACAAATAATTTCTCTTATTAAACAACTATTTTGATGTGATATTAGTAATTATTGCAAGATTTATAAAGTTACGCTTCGAAAGCATAGAACCATAAGATAATGAATTTAGTTTTGATACCACTAAAGATAATGAAATCCCATCGAGTATTATACATTATAATGAATAAACTATGCTAATATAACCTAAATATAGAACCTAATTTATATTGTCTAATACTGCTGAAAGTTCCTTTTTCTAGATTAATTTGTTTGTTCTTCACACTAAATGAAATTGAAGGACCATTTTTTAGTGAAACACTAAAAGCTGTCGATAAGGATATATTTTATGTTAATAGTGATTGTAACTTATTGTTACACCTGGTTGGCCGTTCAAAGTTAGCGGTTAATATGATATATATTTAGCATGGATCTTTTGTCTTTCTGAATAAAATTTAACACTAATTTCCATTCATCTTAATATTTTTATTGTCATCTTTCTGATAATGAAAAGTATATTTTATTATTATGTTGTTTGATTCACATAAATTTATTCAAAATAAAGCATCTCTTATCTTGTTGGTAAACTATTAAATTAATGATACGACAATGATTCAGTGTGATTTGGTTTACTATTAATTTTCTTTTGCTGGCGATAGTTTGGCAAGTAACATGTGGTGGGGTGTTAATACATGTTAAAGATAAAAATGTTTTTTTTTTTAATGTGGTTTAATACGTACCCCAAATTTAATCACTATCGTATAACATTTATTTAATATTCCTTTCGTACACATCAATATTACCCCAAACAAATCATAACTAAAAAATGCATATATACACTAATACACATATAAACACATCTAACGATGCGCCAATATATTGGCGGTGGGCCGATGGCGCGGATTTGGAGACACCTTGGGTGTCGGTTGGCGGTGCGAGACTCATTTTGGGGAGGCAATAAGTAAGCCACGTGGGGCTCTTAGCGCGTATTGATTTACTGATGTACTCTTATGATTAATAAAGATTAAAAATCCAAAGCTTGTAGCCTAGTAATATTTGTGAAAGGTGAAAGGTGTATGGTGTTAATCATGTCTTATAAATCATGAATTCAAGTTACGTTGTGGACAATGGTTAAAAGAAAATATTAAAAAAGATCATTTTATGAATTTTTTTTCCTTATCATTGACAAATTAGATTAAAGTTTTACCACGGAACAAAATAACTAGTCACTAATGTCAAATGAAAATAGTGTGGGTACATTTTCAATGATGAAAAGGTAACCACACTTTAAAAATTGTATTACATCAACTATTCACTATATCCTATGACATTCCCTTCTTTAGTGCATAAATAGTCTCATCCACACCGTGAGAGGCAGAAGTCCGAATTAAGAATAACCAATATCAAGAGTATGAAATGCTTATGATAACATGTCATTTCCGCTGCTTTTGTTAGCCCAATATTGTTGAGTCATAATGCTGACTCAAAGGACAATTTGGTCATTCTACCATACAATAATTCAAACATTAAAATCAACTTAAATTAAATTTACAGCGGGGCAATACGGGCATTAAAGCATTATATGGAAGCAACAATTTCCCACCCATCGTGTTGCAATTTACCACATTAATGACCATATTAATTGACCGAAAAATAAAATATTATAAATGGTTTGAAGTCGATTGCTTACATTGACCTCCGCCTTTGTAGGGTCAAATGCTGATTTACTTGTTAAAATTAGAATATGATAAACAGAATAAGAATACATGATATAACAGTGACAAATACATTGTATGTTGCTTATAAATCATTGTATTTTAGTTGATATTTGAAGTGTGGATTTACGAAAATTAAAAAAAAGCTGGGACATTTTATAGTAAAAATTGTTTTCATCATTCTGGACTGCACTTTTCACTTAAAAATGCAGCAAACCTATTTTTTAATCGGTACAGTGATTACAATTTAACTAAAGTAATGCTAGGTCTTACAATTGTAATTTGACTTATAGTAATTTGACCTTTGCTATTTGATTTCTAACCCAAAATTTCTATTTCTTGTAACTTTTTTTAAGTAAAATCTAATAATTGACTGCATAACAAATATGCCAAACACCCTTTTTAATGCGTGGCAAATATTTTGACTTTTTTAGTCAAAGTCAACCTTTTTTTTTTTACTTTTGAATGTTACTGCTTCAATTATTTGGTGTTAACCCTAACCCTAAAACATGTCAATTAAGAATACTCAAAATAATATTTAACTTTGATAGTCAAAATAAACTTGACTATAGTGAACTTTTAGGCTGTAAATCAAATTGACATGTTTTAGTGAGACTTTAAGTCAGCTTTGACGCATATTATTAATTTTATTCAGATTTGACTTTTAGCCATATTTGACTTTTTTAGGGTAAAATGAAATCAGTAATTAAATCCCAATTTAGGTTTTATTGAATCAATTATACACATAATAACAAATTGATATGTAAATCTGAATAGAAGTTTGACTTTATGTAAATCAAAATGAGCTGTTTGATTTGACTTTAATCCAACTTTAACTATTAGTCTTACTTAGACTTTTGATCAAATTTGACTTTAAGTCAAATTTAACTTTAAGTCAAATTTAACTTTAAGTTGAATTTGACTTTTCAGGATCAAAATATATTAGCAACTAAATCCTGGTTTAGGTTGACTTTAAGTTAAATTTGAGTTTTCAGGATCAAATTTTGTTAGCAAGTAAATCCGGGTTCGTGTTTTATAGTATAGATTGTACACATCGTAGCAAATTTACTGTAAATCAGTATGACTAAAAGTTTGACTTTACGTAAATCAAATTGAGCACCTTTAGTTTGCGTTTAAATCAGACTTTTAAAACTATTATTATCATTGGGTACTTATTATGAATTTAATAGTGAAAATCATTTTCACTTGACTTATATAGATTAATAGCTTATCTGGTAAATGAATCAATAAGATGGATGGACAAAGGATAGTGATTTTGGGACCACACAAATTACTTGTTAAAACCGATCTAGTCAGTATGGCCATGCACTCGCTGTGGCAGGTGAAGTAATTTGTGTGGTCCCAAAATCACTACCCGTGGACAAAATGTTAGGGCAAAGCCCACTTCCCTGTGATCCTATAATTACAAAACAAATTAGAATAACTTAGAATTAAGTATTATATTAGTTAGCAATACCGAGCTAGTCAGTATGGCCATGCACTCAATATACCGAGTTCCTATACCGAGTGAAAGCCCCGAGTAAAGTTACCTTGTTTACGATAGCACATGTGATTTAATACACATGAGGTGGTGGTGGTGGTGGTGGTGATCAACGGTGTGAATCACATGTGATTTAATACACATGGGGTGGTGGTGGTGGTGTTGATGTCTTAAATCACATATTTGAGGGTTTATTGATCCAAGGGCTGAGATTCGTTAATGAACTCTATAAAAATCATGGACCTCCTTGAACGTTTCACACATAATACAACCACAAAGGGGCTTCACATTTTATACTCGACGAAACCGTTGATATCGATGGATGAGAAGATCACACATATAACTGTATCAGATCACACATACAACTGTATCCGATATTAATGAGTTAAAATTATAACAGATGGTTACAAATTTGATAGTGAAATAAATAACAGTGTTCAGAGATAGATTCCAAATTTTCTTCTCCAAAAATTCTTAAATTTGTAGGCTTCTGCATCGCTGTTCACTATTGCAAGTGTTTGGCCTTTTCAGAAAATTATTACACAATAATCCAAGATGAGCCCACAAAGATTGAAAATAGAACAACTTTGTAAGCACGAATTTTGGAGTCTTATATTCTAATATCCTTATGATTCTCATCATACACACACATATCTCCACACTGCAAACCTCTAATTACCAAAAATGGTGGCATATTTGGGATATTTGGGTATCCTACTACACTCTGTAATCCTCTTAGCATTAATCAAGTTTTTTTACAAGTTTTGGTGGGTTCCGAGGCGCATAAAGTATGTAATGAATTTGCAAAAAATAACGGGACCTCGTTACAGTTTCATCCATGGCAACACGAAGGAAATTTCCATGATGAGAAAGAAATCTATGAGCTCGCCTATTGAAACGTCGCATTACATATTCCCACGAATTCAACCTTTCATCGATTCATGCTTCCGCCTATATGGTTAGTGTCAACCGAATCAATAGTATAATATATTAGGAATGTTTATCTTGTATTATTTTGTATTATTCATTCCTATCTCTTCCTAATTATATGAAAAAGATAGTATTGTAAACACTATAAATATGTTATCAATGAAAGAGCAGAGGATCAAGATTTGACACCAATTAACAAAGTTTCACAAAGTTTAAAAGTGTGTGTATTGTTGCAGGCAGGAGCTTTGTATACTGGCATGGTCCTCAAGCTGAATTAGTTGTCACACAACCAGAGCTCCTAAAGGAAATAATGAGTGACAAAGATATTTCTATGGGGAGGCCAGATATGGGACCTTTTTTTAAGAAAATACACAGTGAAGGTATACTTTTAGCTCAAGGTGAAAAATGGGCAAAACATCGAAAACTGGCTACTCATGCTTTCCATGGCCAACGCTTGAAAGTAAGTCCTTACAAACAATAATCACTAGGCCAAGATTTAATATAATCACTCTCAAGTCATCGATCTTATCGAGTCTTAAATTTCTTTTTAATGTGTTTGGCTTTAGAATATGATTCCATCGATGATTGAAAGTGTCGAAGTGATGCTAAAACGCTGGAAAGATAGTGAAACGAAAGAGATGGACGTCTATGAAGAGTTCAAGATCTTAACATCGGATGTCATTTCTAGGACCGCGTTTGGGAGCAGCTATGAAGAGGGAAAACAAGTTTTCGAGCAGCTCGGTGCATTAGGACAATTAGTTGCCAAAAATTCAAACAAAATTAGGCTTCCTGGATTTGGGTAAATATATCTAACCAACATTTCTGGTGTATATATATATATATATATATATATATATATATATATATATATATATATATATATATATATATATATATATAGAAGTGAGTTCCATTGATAATTAATATATTATGTGAGAATGTGATAATAGATCTCAGCCTCTCATCTCCTTCCAGCCCTCACGCGCGCGGTGACATTTTTGTAATTAAGTCCAACTTTCCTCACGCGCGCGGTGACATTTTTGTAATTAAGTCCAACTTTTCTGTCCCACACGCGGTGACATTTTTGTAATTAAGTCCAACTTTCTTTAATCAGCGATGATTAAACTGGGTGTAGTGTTTAATCATCAATTATTAAACTTTTGAGATTGTTTTTAATCATCGATGATTAATCTTGACTATATATATATATATATATATATATATATATATATATATATATATATATATATATATATATATAAGTGGGATCATGTGAGGACTTCAAATCCGGTGAGGACTGCGAGGACAATTTTCGTCCACTCGTTTGCTAAAGGGCACAAAGGTCTTTTTGAAACCTCCACTTTCCTCCTTTGCCACTTGTCATCCTTTAATTGGATGTGGGTTTTTTCCACCCGATTCGTTTTTCGCCCATAACTTTTTTTTTAATTTGTAAAAAAAAAAATCTAGAAATGCTAATAATTTTAAAATTAAATTTTCTAAAAAATGAGTATAGTCATGAAAATTTGAAAAAAATATGATCCATAAATAACAAAATGATCCAAAAATTAACAATGGTGCAAAATTAATAAAATGATCCTAAATTAACAAAATGATCCAAAATTATATATGATATATTTTGACTAATTATCTACACAAAATTATGTTTATATAAGATTAATAATGATCAAAAAATAACAAAATGTACCAAAATTATGACAATGATCCAAAAATAAGAAAATGATCCAAAATTAACAAAATGATCAATAAATAACAAAATGATCCAAAATTAGCAAAATGATCCAAAAAAATTAAAAAAAAAAATTCTTCAAATTTTCATGAATATGCTCATTTTGTAAAAAATTTAATTTAAGAACTTTGGTTTTTTTAGATATTTTTTTTTCAAAGAAAAAGAAAAGATATAGCAAAAAAACGAAGTTGGTGGAAAAAAATAATAGTCCGCCAATAAGGTGTGGACATGTGGCGAGAGTGGGTATAAGATATTTCATGCGCGTGGTGGTGTATCTTGACGTGAGTTTTTCCTACAACTGAAAGACAAAAAAGCCCCTCTATACTTTACCCTTTAAAAGAAAAGATGATAAAATTCTATATTATTTACAAGTTTGCAATCACGAATTTAAAAGAAAAATGGGAGAATCTTAGCCACACATATTTGAGATTAACGATTGAGATTTGTCCTCGCATTCCTCACTCCATTTTGAGTCATCACCCAATCTCACTTATATATATATATATATATATATATATATATATATATATATATATATATATATATATATATATATATATATATATATATATATATATAACTCTTTAAATATGTCCCCAAATTATTGGCAGGAAAATATTCAAAGACAAGGATGACGTGGAATCTGACAAACTTCACGCGGGTATTCGAGATGTCATTATGACGATGATTAGAAACCGAGAGAAGAATATCGATACAGGCCGAGATCAACACAATTCGGCAAACGATTACCTCGGAGTACTTTTGAATGCACGTCACGATGTTAATAAAAATGCCAAGCTTTCCATTCAAGATATTATTGGAGACTGCAAAACTTTTTACTCTGCGGGCCATGGAATGACATCGATGTTGCTCACGTGGGTTACTCTTCTTTTAGGGATCCATGGTGAATGGCAAGAGAAGGTGCGTGTGGAGGTGCAAAAAGTCTTTGGTACACAAATGCCTTCTGAAGAAGGATTAGCAAAACTCAAAATAGTAAGATTTTTTTTATAACTTAAATTTATAACTCAACTCGTATACTCTCATTCACACTTTTCTCGTTAGTTTCTCTTAGAAAAGAAATTTACAAAAAAAATTATTGGAAAATTTTATACGGTACCCACTCAAAGTTTTGTGAAAACCCCATTTGAGTATGGTACTAGATTCGCCACTAGATATCGTGTTGTACTGGATTTTATGTATTACTTCTTCCTACCCACAAAAAAGTTCGCATTTCTCTATGTCAACATTTTTTAGGAGATAGTTGATGGTAGACTCCTTGTTAATAAATAATTATAATATGATGTTGGTTTATAGAGAACAACTATTTTTAGGAAATATTTAGTTGTGAGATTCTTGATAACAATAGTATTATTTTGTTAACTGGACTTTTCAAATTAAAAAATTAGAACTTTTTTGTGGAACAAAATTTTTAGAAAGTAATTAATAATTTAGATTCTTACATTTATCGATCTTCATACCATACAGATGGGCATGATAATCAATGAGACCCTACGACTATACCCTCCTGCAGTTTTTATAATACGAAGAGTTCCAAAGAAAATAGAAGTTGGAAATCTGATTTTGCCTGCAAACATAAATGTGCAAATACCAGTATTAGCACTTCACCATGACCCCAAAATATGGGGAGAAGATGCTGATTTCTTCAAACCCGAAAGATTTATGGAAGGGGTTGCTAAAGCAACTAACAACAATCCGGGAGCATTTGTCCCTTTCGGATATGGACCCCGAAACTGTGTGGGGTCCAACTTTGCAATAAACGAAGCTAAAATCACGCTCTCGATGATTTTACAACGTTACACATTTACTCTCTCCCCGCGCTATATCCATGCGCCAATACTTCAGCTCGTGGCACTTCGTCCACAATCGTCTGTTCAGATTATATTTCAACCTATCTAGATCTGTAGGTGCCCTCAAGTGTTTGGGTGAATCAAAGGGCTTAATTTATAGCTCAACGGTATCAAGTGTTTATAGTAGTTGTGGGTTCAAATCCGTGGACAATGAATGTGTTGAATTAAGAGTGTGTGTTAGTTAAATAAAAGGGAGTGTGTGTTAGTTAAATAAAAGGGTTTGTGTGAAAGTTAAAAGAAAAATAAACATATCCAATTATCCATATCCAATCGCATCGCATGTGGTTACCACATTTTTTTAATTTTCAATATTCTCAAGTTTGGGTCCCATTTACTTAACAATGGGAAGAGAAATGGAATTTTGTAGGGGAATAAAATAAAATGGCACGAGAATAAGACATATAAACAATATTAATTTGTAAGATAAGATATTGGCAATAATTGAGAGATGTTTTTTTTTTCACTTTTAATCTCTTATTTTAATCTATTTGTTTTACTCATCTCTTCTAGTAAATAAAAATGACATTTTTCTAGATCTTTTTTTTATTTCATATTATATAAAAATTAATTAATATTAAAATATTCAAAGATTAATCAAACACAATTAACATAAAAATAATGTTACATAAAAATAATGTTACATAAAAATAGGTTCAAGATTGTTATACTATTTGCAATACTCTTCCTGGCGACTAATTTAGAACAAAATTAACGGGCTGGGTTGTAACTTTCGAAAAATCCGAACGAAAATTTATTATATATTCCATAACATACATTTGTTTTATATATTACATGTAGGGCTATTAAAACGGTAGTTATGATTTTGAGAACATTTAATAGTAATTTTTGTCGTGTTTGTCGATTTTTTAGCATGTACTCCCTCCGTCCCACAAAAAAGTTCCCATTTCCTTTGGGCACAAGTATTTAGGAGATAGTTGATAGTGGGGTCTTTGGTACTATTTTTGATTAAAATATAAGGTTAATTGGAGAGAGAAATTGTTTTTAAGAGATAGTTGGTGGTGGGGTCCATAATAATAATATTATTTAATAGAAATGGGAACTTTTTTGTGGGACACAATTTATGATAGAAATGGGAACTTTTTTGTGGGACGGAGGGAGTACTAAACTAAGTAAGAAATTTGATATTTTTGTTAGTTATCTCGTGTCTGTCGTGTTTATCGTTTTTAAATTGGGTCGTGTTCGTGTTAATAAAATAAAATTCGACTTCGTGTCGTGTCGACAAATTCAAATACGTGTTATTTCGTGTTACCTAAGAACACGACACGATAACACGATTTGACAACCATAATTTGGATCTACAAAAGTGAATTTTTAATACGAAAATCTAATAAAATATAAAATATTTATAATGCTCGTAAAAGTATAATTTAATTTTTCGTCGTATGAAATATCTTAACATATTACCTTTATTAAAAATATTATGTGTATGAATTATAAGTACCTTAGAATTGTAAATAGTATAACAATCTTGGTGTTGTATCTACAATTCTACATACGTTTAGATTTTTCGTCAAAGCAAAGAGAGTGAAGTGATGAATTTACACTTTACAGGGATGAGAGTGATCATTGATTTCTGTGCATCTACATCTTTTTTTTTTAATTCATCTTTTTTGTATCCTATGATTGAAGTATTATAGAATATAAACTAGTCTAATGTTTAGTTAGGTTGTAATTGGCCAAAATGTGCAGACAAAATTATGGTCCAATATGGTATAGAATTTTATATTTAGAGTAAATTACAAAAATTATTCTTGTGATATACTACCCCCGATTCAAAATAAGTGCCACACTTTCCATTAATGGTGATTCGAAATAAGTGCTACACTTTGAAAAATTATCTTATTTGACAAAATATAGTAGGATCCACATCCACTAACTATGTGCTTTAACAAAGTGAAATGTCTCATTTACCCTGATTTTTTACTTTTAAACATCATTAACCTCACTTTATTCAAAATGTGTGGGACCCATTATCCACTAACCATTCAATTAATCTAATTTAATCATTATTATAATCTTTTGCCTCAAAAACCGTAAAACCCAAAGTGTAGCACTTATTTTGAATCGGAAGAAGTATTAAATTCTATGATTTTATACTTATATTTTTATTTTTATCCCAGTAATATTTAATTTATCCTACTTTTATCATTCCTTCTAACCCCGTTTAAATTGAATAGTTAAATTACTACATGTGCTTGGCTCATAAAGGCATTTTGGTCTTTTTACCGTTTTCTCTCTTTTTTCTTAAATAATCTTGAAAACCTCCAATTAACACCCTAGGAGCATCTCTAATCATACATTCTATAAAAACTCCCAATCAACACCCTAAGAGCATGGTTTAGATTTTCTTGATGTTGTTTGGTTTAGATTTTCTTGGTGTTGTATTTGTGCCTTTTTATTGATTATACTTTGTAGCTAGTGTCTTGCTAGCATGGTTTCTTTTATTTATATATTTTTGTCGTGATGTTCTCAGTGGGGATGATGACAATGACAAAGTTCTCACTGAGTGTAACTATTATGTCGTTCAAAAAAAAAAAAAAAACACCCTAAGAGCATCTCCAATCATATCACTCACTTTAAACAATATCTCAACAATAATACACTATTTTTTCCTTCAAAACCCTTTAAAACTAGTGGGATCTACACATCCCACTAATAAATACACTCACAAAGAAATGTGGTGTTCATGCATATAGTGAATATCCTCTCACTTTATAGAGTGATTTTTGACAAATTATATACTTAGTGATAGAGGTGGGTTGGAGAATAATTAACTTCAAAATAGAGGGATTGATTGTGGGATAGAGTATGATTGGAGATGCTCTAATTAACATCTGCAACTTCACCACCAATTAGCACCCCTTTTATCCTAAAATTTTGAGAAATCAAATACTTCAAAATGGTTAATCAAATCTGGATAATTATCGAACAAGGTAAAGCATAAAGAATCCTTAAAATTTTTTAGAGCTCCTAACTGTCATTACACAATAATGACTCAATCTCTTCAATACATCTACGAATTGGGTAAGAATAATGAAATTTAAAATTTAAGTTCCCTAAATTTGTTGTTTTATACATGAACGAAAGAGAATGAAGTTTGTAATTTTGGGTTTTTAAAGGAGAGTATAGGAAACGAGAATATTTCATATGTGCTTAACAATCATCATCTGCTCTAATTCTCCTCCACAGAACCACCGCCCGCTGGTCTTCACTTTATCCGGTCGTCTTCTCTGGTCTGCTCACCTGCGTCAGTCATAATTCGTGTTCCTGCGTTGATTGGTAGTAACACAAGGGAGAAAGTTTCACTGGTGACTTAATCACCACCACCATCTTCAACCCGAGCGACGTGCGGACACGAATGCGGCTCCGAAATCCCGGGCTCGTGCGGGTCAATTTTTTGCATCTTGTCGACACTGCAATATGCTCGTACTGACCGCCTCAGTACTGATCAGTCTCATACTGACATCCTCTGTACTGACTGGTCAATACCGACCACCTCGGTACTGAGTTTTTCGACATGTACTGCGCTGCAGTACTGGCCTGCAGTCTCATACTGACCTGCGCAGCAGGCTTCCTGTACTGACCTACGCAGCAGGCTTCCAATACTAAGTTCCTGTACTGACCTGCAGTCCAGTACTGACCTGCTGGCAGACTTCCAATACTGAGTTCTCGTACTGAGTTGCAACGCTGAGTTCTCGGACTAACTTCCAATACTGACCAAAAGGACTGACTTGAGCAGTCAGTTACGAAAAATCTGCAGTAAATGCAGTTTGATGTTATGATTTCTTGTTTAATAGTATTGAATGCATTTAATGTTTTGATTAACCATTACTTGGCATTCTACACTACAAATAGAGACCTTGGGTCTCATTTGTAGAGACACCGAATTTCACACAGCTTTATTTCTTGTGAAAAACACTCTCAATCTTGGTACATGTTCTGGATTGGATTATATCCGGTAGTGTAAAACTACTCGGTTGTTTTACCATGGGAAATAGACAACGAATCTATTTTATGGGGATCGTGAATTTCACGAGACTCAGCCAAAACCTTGTACTTGTTCGTTCTATTTTATTTGTTTCAATCTTTTGTAAACGTATTCGTCAATTTCCCTTATTGTAATTTTATTTTATTTATTGAAAATTGGTATTAGCTCCTACAGATCTTCGATCAGATCTATGGTTTTAATTTTGTGGGTTTTGACGAAAAACAGATCTTCATCTTGATTAACAGATGTAGGATTTTGATTTGGTGGATTTTGATTATATGAAAATTTGTTGGATTTGAAGGTGACTAGATGAATGAAGAAGATGAAGGGGGAAGCAGAAAAACATGGAATTAAAAAAAAGACCAAAATACCCAAATGCCCAGTGTGAGATTAGTTAATGAAGCAATTTAGACGGAAAGAAAAATGAATAATAGCAAAACATTAGAACTGATTGCGGAATAAACTAAGAACAAAAATCATAGCTGATTACTTATTGAGATAACAAACTACAATAAGAATCTGAAAACAAATATTGATTAATTAATATACTTTTTTGAAACACACCTAATCAACTCCTATTTACCCACGACGGGACTTGAATTCATGATCTATAGGGTCGGGCGAATCTTACTCCTTACTCCTTAATTCATATTTGAATACCAAGAAAGACACTGAGATTACTTCAAATACAATTGATCACAATTGAGTGATACAATTTGTGCACATGAAAATTTAGAAATGCAAGTACGTGGCTAAAGGTGGTATTGAGACGTCCCCTTCAATAGATGACACCAAGTTCGATTCTCGGTGGAAGGATTTTTATGTTTTTCTGTTGTGCCATTCTCAAGATACCATTAATATCATCATCATTCTTGATGATAATCAAACAAGCAATCAATCCAATACTTAGACTTAGATGATGATTTTAGTGAGAAAACTTGAAGAAGAAGGTTAGGGTTTTAGAGAGAGAGTAGAGAGAAGGAGGAGCTTTTGCAAGAGATAATACTTTGCTTAATGGCAAAAGTTAGCAATTAAGAATTACAATCTGGTTTATATACATTGTCCTTAATCGCCTAATTAATCCTAAGACTAATCCTTAGACTAATCATCTAACTATGCAATGTTGGCAATCTTGCCCCTTAGACTATTACTTACAATCTAAATAAGTCCTAACAATCTCCCTCTTTGTAACAATAGGCTAGGTTGCAAATCTTTGAAGTCTTCTTTGTTTGTAAAGCTAGAGCTGAGTGATTAACTGTGAATCCGTATATAACGATTAAGCAACAGATTAAGCACTAACAATGATGAATTTGGAAGACGATGGAAGAACAAGAAGCTTTGCAAATAATAAGTTAGCTTGGTCAATACTTGGTTACAACTAGGTATTTATACGTAGGCCTAGTATTGACTAATTACATAAAATCACCATAGACTATTTGTTACAATAAATGTCACATTACACCCCTAGACTATTGAATACATTAAAATGTGACCCAACAATCTCCCCCTTTGTAACAATAGTCTGGAAAGCATATCTTCGAAGTCTTCAACTTTAGCAAAAGCTTAGTCTTGTAGATATTTCGTTGCATAATAATCAGGATCAAGCTTGAGCTTTGTTTGTCTGTGAAAATGAATACTTCTTGTAGCTTTTCAACCACAAAAAGTATTTTGAAGACTTTACTTTGAAGATACATATTGATCGACCAAAACTGAGACCCATAATGATAGAGAAATTAACAGCGGAAGTCTTTTCTTGAAGTTTGAGGCTTTATGTCGATCAGTGATTCTTAATAATTGGATTCTTAATAATTGTTGTTCGGGAAAATTATTGATAAGGTTTATGCTCCCCCTCAAGCAGACAATTATTTCTTCATGGAGTCTTCGGTTCCTTGTTTACTCTACCTTCACTGGTGCATATGTGTCTTTTTGATTTGGAGTAAGTTAGGCTAATACATTCTCCCCCTCATGATGAACAAGATTTATCTGAGTCATCAGGTAACAGGAAGAAACTCCGAAGCTTATGGATGAAAATGTGTTGAATAATTATCTATTCATAATTTGAATGAATCAATATATAACACATTTTACATCCTAGTCAAATAGGGAAAACCGGGATCTCATAGATATCCCGTTAACACGACAGTTGAAAAACTGTGTGACCTACGTTCAGTGTTGGCTTTGATGTTAGCACTGGTAGGATTTCCATTCAATCATCGTGGAATACCAACAAGTTTGGTATCACTATGAATGTTCCGGCAATATCACTAGGATATGCTTGGTGGAATGCCTGTGTCCTAGAGAAATTTAATTCGGTTCTAGACTCTATACGTGGACAAACGAATGCGAGGACTGGAGGTAGGTCCTCTTTTTCAATATCAACAATCTCCAAATGAGATGTCGATAGTAGTTGTGGTAATCTCCGTGATTTTGAAACAAGTACTTTTTGTACTTGAGTGGTCAGTGGGGGTTGTGCATTACATCACTGGGTCCATGATGTCTGAATCAGAAAGCATCTTATGCAGTCTGATAAAGATGTGGTTACCCGGTCTTTTGATCGGTTTAGGGAGGGTTTTCCGTTTTCTTTAACCCTTTCTCACACACTCCTCACTCAACTCACTTTTTCATTTTCAACCACACCCTCGTTTTTGTGTTACCATGTGATAAGCTGATTTGCACCCCATACTTCATCCCCGTCTCAATTTGTACCTCAGCGCACCCCAATCAAGATCCCGTGATACTCAGTAGTACAAAAATAACTTTTAGCCACGGTTTTTTTTAAACAACCTCGCCACAGGTTCACATGTTCACGTGGCTAAATATCACAAATAATGTTCTAATGTTGTTTTAGCCACATTTTAACTAAATTATTGTGGCAATTGTAATTTAGATTTGAACACTTTAGCCACGATTTAACATGATAAACGTGTCCATTGCTAGCCACGGTCATGTTGCGTGGCCATATATCACACTTTCACCATGATTTTTTTTGTTAAAACGTGACATTATATTGTGACGGTTAATACGTGAGGCGAAAGACAAACATTTAGCCACATGAATCAACTACTTGTGTGTCCAAAAATTGGTTTTCATTTGCCACATGAAATTCATTGTTGTTGAAAGAAGTATATAGCCATGGTCGTGTGTGTTATGTGGCTATACAATAAACAATAGTCACTCAAAACTTTTGTTTTGTCTGTGTGGCTATATGATGGATATTTGCCATACCCTAAATCAATCAAGATAAAACTAAATTGTGTGTGGCCATAACCTAAATAATAGCGATGGTAAAGGTAGAATTAAAATTATGTCTCTATAATTAGTTTATAATCACCATTTTATCGTATATAAATGTGTGTCTACAAGTAACAAATTGTCACGTTAATAATGTTAAATGTGGCTAAATATTATGTGATAACGACTTATGTGGCTAAAGGGCAAAAAATAGCCATGATTAAGTGTGATACTAGTATTTGTGGGCATATGTGTTTATTAGCCACATGAAGTCGTTGTTGTTGAAAGCTAGTATATAACCACGATCATTATTGTGTGTCATGTGTCTATAGGACAAAATAAAGTCACTCAATTTTTCATGTGGCTATAACAAGATTATGACTACAGTTAAATTGATTATGTGTCTAAAAGCAACCAATTGCCTCGTTAATTGGTTTAAATGTGGCTAAATGTTGTCCCACATTGCTATTTGTATGAAAGTTGGGTGAATTACTTTCACTATAAAAAGAAGTGTGCACCAACTATGTTGAAGCCATTAAAGCTTGAGTCCCTTATGCCTTTCACGTTGTGTGGCCATTTGACTTAAGACTCGGTGCAGTGCAATTCTTTGGCCGACAATTTAACGGTTTAAATCGGTTTTTTACTCGGGTTTAACTATTACCAATCGGGTTTGACAGGTCAAGAAGGAAATAATAACCATGTTAGTATATTTTTTTATTGTGGCCAAATGATATCAAAAGTCACAGATTAAAAATAATTTAATGTGGCTATAGGTTAAACTATAGCCACAATTACAAAAACCTTACGTGCCTATAAGAACTCTACGGTCACCCTCAACATAACTACACGTGACAATACACAATAGATTAGTCACATTGTATATAAAACTATGTGTCTAAAATCGGGCTTGTAGTCACCATCAATATAACGATATGTGGCTATATGGTAACCATTAGCCACAATTTACAATAAATTGTGTCTCTCAAAGTAGGATTACAACTATTGTCATTTTAATTACATATGACTATATGGTAACCATTAGCCACGGTTGTATGCTATCGCCACACTTTTCCATATGATATGGCCACTAAAATTTAGCGTAGCCATATATGCACTTTAAAACGCGAGAGAATAGACTACGCTTTTGATGTAAAATAAAACTGTGGCTAATTACATATGGCCACAGTTTTTTGTAGTGGCGATTGATGTTTTTTGTACTAGTGACTTGATTCTGCTCACCTAGACCTATGAACCCTCACAGTATGTCCTATATTGTAGGTGGCTCCTGGGAAGATCATGTCGGTTATAACAGATCATAGGAGTTATTTGAGAGTGAACTATAACGCTCATGTGCAATTGATCAGCATTTAAATGTTACGTTGTAAGAATGATTTTCATGGATTTTTTTTTTTGTTTTTTTTATTATCGGAAATGTGTGTGTCCGGCATAAGTCGTTGCCTTTATGATTTTTGAGGTTGAGGCATAGCAACTTGAATTTTCTTTTGGGTAACACCGGACTCACATAGAGTATCCGTTAGCACACGGTATGAATCGGTAGTCGTTTGCACAACCGTTGATTCAAATGTGTGACCTGCGTTTAGAGTGGGCGTGATTTTAGCTCTAGCAGGATTGCCACTCGATCCTCATGAAACATCAGAATGTGATATTGTCTTTTGTAGTGCAAGTGTCCTATAGTGAAAGATTCTTGAGGGTAAGAACTAGACATACTGTGCATACAAAGAGACTTAACTCGGGGCAGGAGGTTATTATGTTTCAATACCGACAAACTCCGAATGAGTAGTCAGTAGATTTTGTGCAACGTCCCCTAACGATTTGAAACAAATTCCTGTTGAGAGGAATTTGAGTGGCTGGTGGTGGTGTGCATTTGCTCTACTGGGCTAGTAAAGTCTAGTGAAACATTCAACTTATGAATGATCACCCTTTATGTGTGTTTGCCCGGTTTAGTGACAGTTTGGATGCACTCAAAGGTGTGTTTTCTTGTTATTATCATGTTCTCACATCACCTTGCACTCACCTAGATCTATACCCTAGACTTATACCCTCACATTTACCAATCGGCTAAAAAGTATTTCCCTTGGAAGGTAAGACCGGTTCTGGCAAACCATGGGAAGGTATTGTCTTTTGAAAGAAAATTCGTTTATTTATGCAATCGGGTATAAAATTTATAATTTTCAAAGTTTCTCCCCCTGGAAATACTAATTCTCCCCCTAGAATTATTATTTCTCCCCCTCGACAAAATAAAGATATATGAAAGTTTGTAGATCAGAAATGTACCTTGTAACAACAGCAGAGGGGTGGAGAAGAGTTTTTACAGTTCTGTGTTTTCTGATTAAGAGCGGGTTTCAAGTTGGTGTACTTGAAAGCCATTAAACGGTTAGTAACGGGTTATACATTGATGTGTGTATAAGCCATCGCTATAAAGTGCGAGTCATATACTGAAATGTATATAAGTCAATTTTTCTTAAGATTTAAACAATGAAAAGCGTGTTGCAGAAACACAATTGAAATGTAAAGAGTAGAAACGATTTATGTTTTGAGATTTAACATACCAAGCTTAGACACAAGAAAGTTAAACCGTTTTTCATCTAAAGCCTTGGTAAATAAATCAGCTAACTGAAAATCAGTGGATACGAAGTACATTTCCACAGTTCCTTGTTCAACGTGATCTTTGATAAAATGATATCGAAGATCAATATGTTTAGTTTTGGAATGTTGAACAGGATTGCGTGAAATTGCAATTGCACTTCGGGAGTCACAATATAAAGGAATACAACTGTATGAAAAGCCGTAGTCTTTCAATTGTGACTGCATTCAAATTACCTGGGATAGGCAGCTTGCAGCAGCAACATACTCCGCTTCGGCAGTTGAAAGAGATACACAATTTTGTTTCCTTGATGACCAGCTCACCAATTTATCACCAAGAAATTGAGCACCTCCAGAAGTGCTTTTACGACCCAACATACAACCAGCATGATCAGCATTAGAGAATGCAGACAAGTCAAACGAAGTTTCTTTGGGATACCAAAGACCAAGATCTCGAGTACCCTTTAGGTAACGAAAGATACGTTTGACTGCTTGAAAGTGAGACTCTTTAGGAGCAGCCAGATACCGAGCACAAATGCAAGTCGAGAACATAATATCTGGTCGACTAGCAGTTAGATATAATAATGACCCTATCATGCCTTGGTAGTTGGTTACATCAACCAGCTTACCAGATCAGCATTCAATTTTGAGCCATGTGACATTGGTGTAGAAATTGGTTTACAGTCATCCATCAGATACTTCTTCAGCAAGTCAGTGATATATTTTGATTGATTTATGAAGATCCCGGTAGGTAACTGACGAACCTGTAGACCCAGAAAAAAATTCATCTCCCCCATCATACTCATTTCAAATCTTTTGATCATAAGATCTGAAAATCGTTTACAGTATTTAGGATTTATGGAGCCAAAAATAATATCATCTACATAAATCTGAATGAGGACGATATCTTCCCCCTTGGCGTTTGATGAACAGAGTTGTGTCCACTTTGCCTTTTGAAAAACCAGAGTCGACTAAAATTTTTGATAGAACATCATACCATGCACGAGGAGCTTGCTTCAGACCATATAAAGCTTTATCAAGAATGTAGACATGGGTAGGCAAGTGTGGATCGACAAATCCTTCAGGTTGATGAACGAAAACTTCTTCACTGAGAATGCCATTAAGAAATGCAGTTTTTACATCCATTTGATAGATTGTAAAATTCTTGTGAGCTGTATATGCCAGAAAGATTCAGATGGCTTCTATTCTTGCAACTGGGGCAAAAGTTTCTTCATAATCGATGCCCTCTTGTTGAGAATACCCTTTAGCAACCAGACGTGCTTTATTTCGAATGAAAATCCCATTTTCATCCTTTTTGTTCTTAAAGATCCATGTTGTACCAACAACAGACTTCCCAGGTGGTTTTGGAACTAGACGCCAAACTTTTAATCGTTCAAATTGATTGATTTCCTCTTGCATTGCAAGAATCCAGTCTGGGTCTGTTAGAGCTTCGCTGACTTTCTTAGGTTCATTAGAGCTTAAGAAGGATGAGTATTGACATTCATCAGCAGTTGCTCTACGAGTTTGAACAGAAGATTCAGGATTTCCAATTACTTGATGTAAAAGATGCTCTTTGGTCCATTTCAGAGTATGAGGAAATGGAAGTTGACCTGGAATGATGTTGGAGGTATCAGTGAATGCAGAATGCGGGATCATAGCAGTTTGAGTGTTGGATGTAGAAGGTTGAGGATTGTTAAGGCAAAAAGCCTTGCCCCTTTGGATCTTAAGATAACAAAACAACCTAGACTAGCTTTGATTAATATGTAGAATAAAATAGCTAAGTTTAGGTCTGATACTGAGTGATCAGTATTGGAACTCAGTATCAGAGCTCAGTATCAGATAGTGATACTGAGTACAAGGACTGAGTAGAAGGACTGAGTTACATTTTATTCTGTAACGGACTAAGATCAAATCCCTTGATCTTAGTCATTTTCCTAGATTAGTCCTTCGGTTACTCCTTTGCCCATTATGTAAGATCTCTATATCATTATAATTAGAGATCATCTTGCAAAGGAGAACTCACCAATTAACTTTACACTTTCATACCTTTTGTAATTGATCAGCGGCTTGTTATTCCGCAACAAGCCACACTTAGTGGAATTATACATTTGACTCATATCTTGTTCCTATACAATATTTGTCTTAAGTTATAATTATCTAATCAATTAACAATCTAAACCAGGGTGTTGTGACCTAACAACTGGTATCAGAGCAGGCTAAATAAACTCTTATTTAGTCGATCTATAACCCTGGCAGCCATCCCCTATACTTATCCTTCACATACTCCAAAATCAAAAATGTCTACCATTGTTGCACCAATTATGTCTGGAAAGGGAGTACCCATCTTTGATGGTAAAGACTTCCATCAATGGAAGCTAAAAGCTCAGTGGTATCTTGAATCCATTCATCATGAAATGCTCACTGTGCTAAATGATGGTCCTATCATCCCACAAACTGTGGAACCCGTTGCTGCTACTGATAATGCTCCTGAGAGCATAAGAACTATACCTAAACTAAAGCACAACTGGACTGATACTGACCGTCAGTTGTATGCTTTAGACTCCAGAGCTAAAGGGGTGATTGGTAATGCTGTTACCAAAGAAATTCTCAATGCAATCATGGAATTGCCAACAGCAAAGGCTATGTGGGATAGCCTGTCAGTCACTTATGAAGGCACACCAAAAGTGAAGTTGCAAAGAAAGAGCAACATGAGAAGAAAGTATGAAAACTTCTTCTCAAATCCAAATGAAGACATCACCTCTCTTTACAATAGGTTTAATACTATTGTTCATGGTTTAATTAGTGTTGGCATTGTAAAAGAGGAAGGGGAACTTGTTCAAAAGTTCCTGGACAGTCTTCCTCAACAATTTCTTGACATGTCAAATTCTGTCAATGCTGCTAACAACATTGAGTCATATACTCTTCAAACTTTATATGGCCTAATGTTGAATCATGAAGAGAATACTACTTCAAGACTGATCAACTGGAAGAAAACTGACCAATCTTCAAATGGAATGGCCCTCATTGTGCAACAAACATATACTGTGACTGAGCCTGATGAACCAGTAATTGATCTTGCTGATGCTGAGGCAGAAGAGCTTGAGACTCAAATGGCTCTTATGTCTATGAAGCTGGATCAGTTGAAAAAGAAGAGGCTTGGTGTTAGCTCTTCTAATACTGACCCAAGATCAGGTCTTTGCTATAGATGTGGAAAACCTGGACATATTGCTGCAAATTGTCATACCAAGTCTTCTGAGACTGATCAGAATGACAAGATTGCCTACCGAGCAAAGAGGTATAGAGACAAGTATGTCAAACTGAAGAATTGGAGCAAGGGAAAGAGGGCTGAAGGAAATGGAGCACCTCATCAAGCAATATATTCTGAAGCTTGGATAGATGAGGACATAAGTGATGATGAGGAAGAGATTGAGAATAAAGCCTTTATGGCTTTCACTGAAGATGATTTGAAGAGCTCCTTTGAAAAGGATATCAAAGAGGCTGAGAGGATGAGTGTTCATACTGATTGGGATTCCACTCAGTTGTACAAGGTAAGTTCCTTTCAAACTTATTCAGTGAATGAAAAAACTAAGATTTTTGAGTATATGATTGTTGATCTTAAAACTTCTGTACAAAAAGAAAAAGCTTTAAAATTAACAATTCAAGAACTTGAAAGGGTAAATAATGAAAACTTAGATAAATTAGCAAAGTATAAAGATTTAGAACTAAACCTTTCAGATTTAAAGGACATTAACCAAAGATTAGCTGATAAAGCTCACTTACACAAACTTGAAAAAGAAAAATTTGAAAAACAGTGTAAATCTTGGGGAAATGCTTCAATAAAATTAAATAAATGTTTAAATCAACAATTTCCAGAAAATGTGAGGGCTGCACTTGGTGTTGATCCTCAATTTAAAAATAGGAATAATTTTGCTGATTTATTTGAAGAGTTTTCTAATATGAACCCTATTAAATTTATAAAAGCTAAAACTTTTTGTGAAGTTGGATGTCAAACCGAGTCAGATGATGAGGAAAATGAAATTTTAGAAAAACCTATTGGTCCCTCCATCTGCTCAAAGTGCCATACTGAGCTACAAGAACTCAGTATTGAATTTCCTGTAAAGGAAATTTCTGATACTGAGCTCCCAATAGATCAGTATGACACTTCTGCTGTTCCACCTTTTGAATTATTATTTAATACAACAACTTTTGAATTATATAATGATAATAAGACAACTTCTATCTCAAATGTTTCATCTAATACAGAAGTTGCAGGAACAGAAACATCATATACTGAGACATCTAAAGAACCTGTTAAAGTTGTTTCTTCAAAACATGATAAACAAAAAACAACTTCAACTAGGTCCACAGCTGGTAGAAACAAGAAGTCTTACACTAATAATATTAGAAAGACTTCTCTGCCAAATAAAAAGAAGCAATCAGATCCACCACCCTTTAAATCAGTAAAACAAAATGTTAAAACACCTATTAAAAATGACAAAAATAGCATTTTAAAAACACTTGGTGATCAAGTCAAATCTTTAAGTAAAACATTTGCAAAACTTATTCATACTGATCTACCAAAAGTGCAACAATTTTCTGAAATACCTTATGAAAATATGTTTAGAAATAGATCTAGAAAATGTTATAGATGTCATCATACTGGTCATAAGGGAGATGAATGCTGGACTAATCTCTCAAATCCTAGGTACTCAGTACCAAAGAAAAGGACTGAAACTAAGTCAGTATCACCAAAGAAAACCTCTAAAGTTTCGCCTGAAGTGTTACTGATCTCTCCAAATAAAGAGATTAGGACAAAATTTGATCATTCCACCAAAGGTCCCATTCCACAATGGGTGCCTAAAAGGAACTAACTTTTATTTTGTGTCTTGTGCAGGGTGACAGAAAATGGTATTTAGATAGTGGCTGCTCAAGACACATGACAGGCAGTATGGAGTACCTTCTAAATTATACTCCAGAGAAGGGTCCTTCTGTTAAGTTTGGTGATGACTCGGTGGGAAAGACAAGAGGTTATGGTGTGATCAAGGCATGCAGCATAACTTTTAAAAGAGTTGCCTATGTAGAGGGTCTTAAACACAATCTGCTCAGTATCAGTCAGATGTGTGATGATGACAATGAAGCTCGATTCAGGAAGGTTGCAGGAATCATCTACAATGATAAAGGGCAGCCTGTACTCATTGCTAGAAGAGAAAAAGATGTATATGTGGTCAACCTATCTGAAATAGACCCAACTATTCGAGTATGCCTGCTTTCTAAAGTCAAGCCAGAATTGCATTGGCTATGGCACAAGAAACTCTCTCACATCAACTTTAGAAATATCAACGAGCTCAGTATGAAGAAACTGGTGAGAGGGTTGCCCACTATTCCTTATTCAAAAGATAAGTTATGCTCAGCATGTGAAATGGGCAAGCAGAAAAAGAGTTCATTCAAGTCAAAAGTCAATCATTCCATTAAAGAACCTCTTACTATGATACATATGGATCTTTTTGGCCCCATCAGCACACCATCTTTGGCCAAAAAGATCTATACCCTAGTCTTGGTTGATGAATTCTCAAGATATACTTGGGTCATCTTTCTCAAGACTAAGTCAGATGCAACAACAGAAATCATTGCCTTTATAAAAAGAGAGGAACTTCAAAAAGGCAACAAGGTCAAGCAACTTAGAAGTGACCATGGTACTGAGTTTAAGAACTCAGTATTAGCTGATTTCTGTGAAGAGAAAGGAATCATTCAAAACTTCTCTGCAGCTTACACACCACAACAAAATGGTGTTGTAGAAAGAAAGAATAGAACATTAATTGAAGCTGCAAGAACTTTCTTATGCCATGCTGGACTGGCACTGAGTTTCTGGGCTGAAGCAGTAAATTGTGCAAACTTCACTCAGAATAGAGCCACTATAGTCCAGAGACATCTGAAGACTCCATATGAGTTATATAATGGCAAGATTCCTAATGTGGAATACTTCCACATCTTTGGGAGTAAATGCTTTGTACTCAGTACAAAACAAAATCTCAACAAATTTGCTCCCAAAGCAAATGAAGGTGTGTTCATGGGCTACTCTCCACACTCTAAAGCCTTCAGAGTGTATATCATCTCAACTAAGATGATTGTAGAATCCATTCATGTCACATTTGATGAAGATCAGAATGAGCATTCTACCTCAGCAAGTAAAGACATAAGTGGCATAGATATCCTATGCAATCCAGAAAACTCCATTGCTGAAGAGCCCAAGTTTCATCCACACTTTATTCCTAATAAGTTTAATGAAACTGATCAAGTTCGAACTCAGTCTTACTCAACTGCGACTAATACTGAGGCTCCCATAACAGAGAATCTTCACACTGAGTTTCCAACTAATGATCTGAACCACTCTACCTATGAAGAAGGTGAAACATCCAACACCTCACAAGAATCCATATCAACTCTGCAAAATGAAGCTGAACAGCAACCTCCGGTGTCTACTACTGACCTGAATTCCACTCAGTATCAGACACACAACACACCCAATCAACAAGATAGTGTTGATCCTACTTCAAATGCTCCCTTAGGGAACAATTTAAGGGAACACAGAGACCATCCTCACGCAAACATTATTGGTCCTATTGAAGAAGGTGTCCAAACAAGAAGAAAATTAGAGTTTCCACCCCAAGCAACTGCAAATTTCTGTTTCTTCTCAAGCTTTCTATCTACCATTGAACCAAAGAAAGCTGATGAAGCTTTATTAGATGAAGATTTGGTAGAAGCCATGCAAGAAGAGCTCACAGAGTTTGAGAGAAACAAAGTTTGGAACTTAGTACCACCTCCTACTGGCAAAACTATTATTGGTACTAAGTGGGTATTCAGAAACAAGATGGACAAGAATGGTGTTGTCATCTGAAACAAAGCAAGATTGGTTGCTCAAGGTTACATGCAAGAAGAAGGCATTGACTATGATGAAACTTTTGCACCAGTTGCAAGAATTGAAGCTATTAGGTTGTATCTTGCATATGCAGCTTTTAAGAACTTCAAGGTTTATCAGATGGATGTCAAGAGTGCTTTTCTAAATGGAAAACTACAAGAAGAAGTTTATGTTAAACAACCACCAGGTTTTGTTGATCCTAAATTTCCTACTTATGTTTTCAAGCTTGATAAAGCTCTATATGGGCTCAAACAAGCTCCAAGAGCCTGGTATGATACCCTGTCTGAGTACCTTATTGAAAATAAATTTACAAGAGGTAAAATTGATAAAACATTATTTTCAAGAAGGAAAGGTTCTGACATCATACTCATTTAGATATATGTAGATGATATTATCTTTGGCTCCACTGACAAGTCAATGTGTGACTGGTTTGCTAAGATAATGTCAACTCAGTATCAGATGAGTATGATGGGAGAACTTACTTATTTTCTTGGTTTACAAGTTGAACAAAAGCCTGATGGCACTTTTATAAATCAAAGCAAGTATGTGCATGACATGTTAAAGAAATACAAATTTGAAAACTTATCTTCCATGCATACTCCTATGGGTACTCAGGATAAGATAAGTAAGGATGAAACTGGTAAACCAGTTTGTCAATCCACATACCGAGGTATGATTGGTTCCTTACTTTACTTAACTGCTAGCAGGCCTGATATCATGTTTGCAACATGTTTGTGTGCTCGATATCAGGCTGATCCTAAGGAATCACACATGAAAGCAGTTAAGCGCATCTTTAGATATCTTACAGGTACTCCTAACCTGGGTCTTTGGTATCCCAAAGATTCAAACTTTGCCCTTGAAGGGTACACGGATGCAGATTTTGCAGGTTGTAGATTGGATAGAAAAAGCACAAGTGGAGGATGTCAATTCCTAGGTGGAAGACTAGTAGGTTGGTCATCCAAGAAGCAAAATTCGGTAGCAACTTCCACAGCAGAAGCAGAGTATGTTGCTGCAGGAAGTTGTTGTGCTCAATTATTATGGATGCAGTATCAACTATTGGACTATGGGTTCAACTTTACAAAGACTCCAATTCATTGTGATAACAAAAGTGCTATTGCTATCACAGAGAACCCAGTCTATCACTCCAAAACTAAGCACATTGATATCAGACACCACTTTATTCGAGATAATGTGGAAAAAGGTAAGGTTGAGGTAGATTATGTACCAACAGATGAACAATTTGCCGATGTGTTTACTAAACCTCTCCCTGAGGAAAGGTTTATGTATTTACTAGGGCAATTAGGTATGCTGAATCCTTGATCTTTCTTAAATCTTTTTAAAAAAACTGAACGCTCAGTATCACTCCTGTTGATACTGACCACTCAGTATCACTAGCCTGATATCATCAAAATTTAAAATTTTTTATTTTTTTATTAACTTCAAGAGTAAATTAATTATTTTTATATTTTTAAAATTTTTTTAAAATTAAATTTTTTTTACTCGGTATTGGAGTATGACGACGTTTACACCGAGCTTAACCCTCATACTGCCCAACGGTAACCTTTCTTAATAGGAAAGTTACCGTTGGCACAGGATAAGGCAGTCAAATTAGCCCGTTTAACTTCCCAATACCTTAATTATCTTTAAATCTCCTATAAATAATCGTTTTTTTTTTCTTCAAATTTTTTTTAACAGTTATTTCATTCTTTCTCATTAAATTCTCTCTGCGATTAACGATTTCACTCTCATTTAGCAAGCAAAAACTCTTAAATCAAAATCACAGATGGCGAATTACACTTTCGTTGCTCCAGAGGTTGAATCGGACATAAAATTCCGAAATGATGAACTGCTAAGGTTTGCGAGGAACAACATCACATCAAATTTCACTATTCCTCAAGCCTGGGTATGCCAAGAATTCACAAACATTGTGACTTTTATGAAGAATTGCCCAATTGCTCGTGCACTGACCTTGTCTCCTCGAGCAATTTACCCAGAAATGCTATGCGAGTTTTGGTACTCTGCCACACTCGATTCTCCAGATATGATTGTTGGGTGGGTAATTAGGAATCAAAGAAGGGCATTTGTTTCTACTGCCATCATTCGTGAAGCACTGAGACTTCCCGCCCAAGCTCAGTATGACCCATTCGTTGATAGAACAGAGGCACGCTCAGTATTACCATTTTTGGGTCGAAGAGGAACAACGGGCACAATCAAAAGAAACGAATTTGGTCCTATGTGGGGTATTCTCATTACAACAATAATTCGGTGTAAGACCCACAAGACGGGTGCTTTGGACCAAATAAATGAATTTGGGATGCAAATAGTACATGCTTTGTACTATGGAAGAAACATTGATTATGCACGGCTCATTTTCAATGAATTAGCTGCTTTGGTTCGGGCTAACACAAGGGAATGTACTGTTCCTTTCCGCAGATTCTTATCACTCATCTTTCAACACTCAATGCCCACACATACTTATGATGAGTTTCACAGTCCAAGGGTTGATCTTCCTCCTCTTAGTGAGAAGATCTTCTTTTACAGGCCAAGACAAGGAGAGCCTCTACTGAGTCCTTATATGTGGGCCATTGTTCAAGAACACATAAATGAGGAAGCAGACATGTCTGATACTGAATCAGACAATGATGATGATGATGATGATGATGATGATGATAATGATGATAATAGTGGTAATGGAGAACAGGCCGGTCAAGATGTTGAGATGCAGGATATTCCACAAGTTCAAGAACCGACTCAACAACATATCTCTCCACATGTACAGGATCCTGATGCTCCTCATATTGAACCAGCTTCTAATACTGAGTCCTCAGAAGATACACCATTGGTCCTCCAAAGAAGAAAAAGAAATCTTTCCCCTGTGATTATGGGAAACTTATCATCTGAGGAGGTGCAGCCTGCAAATGTTCCATCATTAACTGCTTCTCTTCAAGCCCAAAGCCTAGTTGCAGCCACCGCTGACCTTCCAGGTCCAGAACTACTCCCAACTGCTCAACCAATTGAGGATCCTCATGTTCCTCTTGATGTGGAAATTCAATATGAGCAAACTACACTGGAAGGTGCTCAGCAAGACAGACAAGTTGGTATTGAAGATGTTGGTGCTGCACATCAACAATCACATGATCCTGCACCGACCTCTGCCGATGCTAGAAGGGAATTTGACAGAGTCTCAGGTATGAATTTCTAAAAAGTCCTTATACTTATATATATATATATTTCATTCCCAAATAGAGACTAAGTATTGGCCAGTACCAACTCAATACTGACCAAAGTCTCACACGATCTTTCAAATATATATCCGTTTATGACCAACATAGCAAGCCCACTGCTGCTATGCAAAATTCACATACTGAGCACACAATTGATCATTGTCAGTCTACAGTTGTCTCAACTTACAGAGACAATGGTGGTTGATGTCACACTGACACCCACTGGTGCTGCTTGAATAATGTCCAACTTATTTTTGAGTTGGGTAGCATAATTCAAGAAATGATCACAAACCCTTAAGCCACAAAATCCAAAAATTTTCCATGGGGTTTAGCCACATTTCTGTTATCAATCTAATACCGAGTGATAAACATTGAAAATAACAAGAAGCACATCCCAGGCTTCGAATTCCCAAACCCAAACCTTTTAGTAAATGTGACTTATCCTATACTGAACTACTTAAATTTACACACTCACTTTTACTAAAATCTTCTTACACATGCTATGCACAAGTCCCCAATATTTCATCATAAACCAGATGAAATACAGACTTCACAAACTCTGTTTATATGATTATAGAGTTAAACAACACCACAATTCTATTTGATAAACCTTTCTTTTTAACCAGTTTTAAATTTTTGTTTCTTTAGCACCATCTGTGCAGGGCATTCAGGCATCACAGGCTGTAGGAGACCAAGTGACTCTGCAAGCAATCATGCAGCAAATTCTGGCCATCCAACATACTCAGACTATAATCCTGGCCAGAATGGACACTATGAGTACTGATATTGACTCAATAAAACAGTCAGTCTCACTACTTCAACAACCACATCAGCCTCCACCAACTCCACCATTTTCACATGGTGAACACAATGATGAAGAAGAAGGAGAAGGAGATGCTGGTGATACTGATGCTGCCACTGAACCCATGCCCTCCCCTACTCTTGAAGAACCTGAAGGGGACATGGGTGGTGATACTGATCCTCTTCCCTCCCCATCCAATGATAACAATAAGGGGGGAGAAGAGACAAAGAGATACTGAGGTTGATCAAACTGAGCCATCTGCTCAGGGGGAGAAAAGAAGAAGATTGAATGAAGATCAACCTCCATAACAAGAACAACAACATCAGCAAAGCCCTCATACTGAGCCACTTCGGATTCAGTATGAGAGAAGAAGACAAAGAACTAGGTCAGCATTACAAGTTCAAGACCCACTTGAGCCATCTGCTCAGGGGGAGACTCATACTGACCAACCACAACAAACTTATTCTGAGCCACCTACTCGTGAAGAGAATAATTTGCAAATTGTGGTCTTTAGGCCTTTCATCTGGCCTATTGCTGATGATGAAGATGAAGAACCAGATTTAGTAAACTATGCACTAAATCTGGTAGAACAAGAAAGTTCTTCATCATCATCCTCGGATGATGAAGAACCAGAAAATCTGGTGATTAGAAGAAGGAGTTCCTTATCAAGAAGACCCATCAATGCAGTTCTCACTTCTTCTGAATCAAGTGAGGAATCTACTCCTTTGGTAACAAGACAAAGAAGACCTGTTCACACATTGGACAGTGATACCGAGCAGGCACCAAGAATGACTTTTCAACAACTCTGTGCAGAACAAGAAAGATTTTTATATGAGAAAGAGTTGGGAATCAAAGCTAAACCAGAATCTGACCCAGATACTGATACTCCTGGTCCTTCACATAGAATCTCAAGAAAGGGTCCAGACCATATTGAACATTATTGGAATATGGTTGCTGCTAGGACTCAGTATAAGGAGGAAAGGAAGGAGTTCTTGAGGACCAAAACATTTCTAAATGTAAGGGGGATACACTGGTTGAATCTGGATGTCAATAAAGTAAAAGTGAAGCTCAAAGAAGGAAGAATCACTATCACTTGTACTGGCTTAACCAGTCCTCCCATGAAGATATTTATTCATGATATTCAAAGAATTGGTCTTCAAGACTGGGTGAAGATCACAAGACTGATCAAAGAGCTTCCAAAGAAATCAACTTATGATCAAATAGTCTTGGATGAGATTTGTGCAGTAGCTGCAGTATGTTATGAGAAGGACTTGCTTCATGAAATAGAGTATAGAACACTTAGTGTGATGACTGAAGCTTACTCAAACAACAGAACAGAATGTCTTCATACATACAAGTATCTTAAAACGTACCCTCTTCCTCCTAAACTTGTTTTTCAGGATCAAAAGAGTGTCATATATCCAACTTCTGGATATATGTATACTGACTCAGAGGATAGAGAGTGCTTCATTTCTGAAGAAGATCTACCAAGAGCTCAAATCAGTCACCTTGTTGGACTGAAATGGATGATCACTAAGAAAGAAGACTCTTTGTTCAGAAAGAAGATTGTTGCAGTTCTGCATAGTAGAAGGGATGAACTCAAGAGTAGAGACGAGTTTGTCCATATCAAACAAGAAGTCTTCTATGAGAATGAAGCCATCAACAGCAGATGAAGAAGAAGATTTTCCTACCTATGCTGTTGTATTTTTGTTTCTTTTTATCTCTTTGTAATTGTTTTGTTATCATTAGATAGGGGGAGATTGTTAAGGCAAAAAGCCTTGCCCCTTTGGATCTTAAGATAACAAAACAACCTAGACTAGCTTTGATTAATATGTAGAATAAAATAGCTAAGTTTAGGTCTGATACTGAGTGATCAGTATTGGAACTCAGTATCAGAGCTCAGTATCAGATAGTGATACTGAGTACAAGGACTGAGTAGAAGGACTGAGTTACATTTTATTCTGTAACGGACTAAGATCAAATCCCTTGATCTTAGTCATTTTCCTAGATTAGTCCTTCGGTTAATCCTTTGCCCATTATGTAAGATCTCTATATCATTATAAATAGAGATCTTCTTGCAAACGAGAACTCACCAATTAACTTTACACTTTCATACCTTTTGTAATTGATCAGTGGCTTGTTATTCCGCAACAAGCCACACTTAGTGGAATTATACATTTGACTCATATCTTGTTCTTATACAATATTTGTCTTAAGTTATAATTATCTAATCAATTAACAATCTAAACCAGGGTGTTGTGACCTAACAAGGCTCAACTTTTTGAACATTGAATTTTAAGAAATCAATCACCAACTTTGGAGCTTGAGCTGGTGAAATGATTAAATCAGAAGCATCAACAGTTTGAGTAGGAGGTGAAGGAACATCCGGTGATGATTGAGTTCCCATGGATGACGAAGAAGAGTCTGAATTTGATATCGACTCGGTGTTATCAGGATCATCAGATGTTGGAGATGGAGAATCAGGGGAACTTGGAATTTGCATCTAGGGGACAGTGATAGACTGAACATCTGCAGCTGAAGGGAATGGAACGCCAGCCTCCTGAAGTAATGTATGTCTGATGTTATGATATTCATCATAAAAATATTCAAATAATACATCTAAGTCATTTTCAGAGGTGGAAGGAGATGAAGAGGGTGGAGCAGATTTGATTTCCGAGGTTAGTGAATCAAGAGGAAATGTCTCATCAAAAGTAACATTTACACTTTCTCTTAACGTCCGATTTGATCGATTATAAACTCTAAACGATGCAGATTCACGTGAATACCCAACAAAGACCCCTTCATCAGCTTTGCTTCAAATTTATTCAATTTTCTTTGTCATTTAAGATGAAGCAACGACTCCCAAAAACATGGAGAAATTTAACATTTGGGATTCTTTTATTTATCAATTCATACGGTGTCTTGTTGTAGGTTTTGTTGATGATAGAACGATTTTGAGTGAAACATGCCGTGTTGATAGCTTCAGCCCACATAGATAGAGGTAGTTTGGAATATGAAAGCATTGTGCGGGCTGCTTCAACTAAGGTACGATGTCTTCGTTCAACTACTCCATTCTGTTGTGGAGTTCTAGCAGCAGAAAATTGATGGGTTATACCAACAGATTCAAGATATGAATCTAGGGTTTGATTCTTAAACTCAGTTCCATTATCAGTCCGAATGGTATTGACTTTCAATTCCAGATTTGTCTGAGTTTTCTTGATAACGGCGATAATAGTATCAGCAGCTTCATCTTTGGTACGTAAGAAATGAACCCATGTATAACGTGAGTAGTCATCAACAATTACTAACACATACCGTTTACCAGCAATTGATTGTACACTCATTGGTCCACATAGATCCATGTGAAGCAATTCAAGTGGTCTGGATGTACTTTGAACTGGTTTTGACTTGTGTGATGTCTTCTTCATCTTTCCCATTTCACAAGACGAACACAGATGATCTTTTTCAAATTTAACATCTGGAAGACCAGATACATGGCGACCTTTTACCATTTTGTTGATGGTTTTGAAATTAAGGTGAGAAAGACGACGGTGCCATAACCATGATTCATCTGACGACGCTGTTGACATTAAACATACTTCTTCAAGTGGGACCACGTCATTGAGATTGATGGTAAACAGATTTGTGTCACGAGATCCGGTAAGAAGTTCTTTTCCCTTATAAGTGCGAACAACACACTTCTTTGTTCGAAAGTTTACTTCTAGCTCTTTATCACAAAATTGACCGATGCTAAACAAGTTATGAGCTAGATCTTCGACATAAGTAACATTTCGAATGATTAAATTTTCGCGATAATATCTCCAATTCCCATGATAGCAGCCAAATGATCATTTCCGAACTGAACAGTTCCCAAATATTTATCTCTAAAATTTTTTAATAGGTTCTTATTTCCAGTCATATGTCTTGAGCATCCAGAATCAAGATACCATATATTCTACATAAAACAATTAAAACAATTTAAGTACCCAATCAATTATGGGTCCTCTACGATTAGTGATGGATGTTTTATGTAGATTTTATTGAGGAATTAATTTAGAGATTTTGGGGAACTGCTAGGAGGCAGTTCTGTATAGGTTGTTTTGACAGACCATTTAAACTTTTTCTCGGGGGAATGTAAAATCCAGTTTGAATGTTCATTCTTGATCCAATTGTACTGAACAAACAGATGTTTTGCATGAGTACGGGAAACAAGTTTTGCAGGATTTAATTATTTTACCAGATCGATGAAGAACATAGTTTCTAGGACCACATGGAGCATACAGCCTAATAAAATATCCTTCATCATACTGAGAAATTTGTTTATTTGTTTGTTTGTCACAATATATCTTTTTACCTGTTTTATCATATTTAACAAACATATTATCACCATTAACATCATAATTCACAGGACGATAAATAGCAGAATCATAAACAGTACCAAAAGCCAATTTAGGAGCAATAAAATCCATGGAGTTCTTACATTTATTATTAACAGAAAAAGAAGAAACTAAAAACGACGTTGGACTAGACTTTTTAAGTTCCTTTGACTTAAGCATACTAGAGCCGGACGACTTAGACTTCTTATCTGAGCTGCTCCTCTGTCTCCGATTGGCATGGACTTCTCAAGCTTCGATTCTAAGGTTTTATCTGAAACATTTAAAGCAGTTGAGTCAGAGCTTCTTTTTAAAATAATAGGGATTTTAATTGTAGAAGTTTTTTCAAGAGTTTTAGTTTGAGCAGAAGAATCAGATTGAGAATCATTTTGAACAGAAGAAGAATTGGTTTTAACAAGTTTATCTTCTAAGTCATAAATTTTGGTTTGTAAAACTAATTTTTCTTTATCAAATGCCTTATGTGTTTCATCAATTTCAGTTTCTAATTGGCAAATTTTCTTTTCGAGAATTAAGGACGGAATATAAAGCTTTCGTGTCACTTTTTGTTGAACGACAGCGTTCCCTTTAATCTTAAATTCTTCTGGAGTTATTATTGGAAATATTCATCATTTTCAAATTTAGCCTTTTTAGTTTCATATGTTTTGTTCAATTCTGCATAGTTGAAACTGATTTGTGCGTTCTCCTGCTTTGCTCTGTTGAATGTCTCAATTTCTTTTTCTTCATCGGTCACTTTCATGAAGCTCTGCCAGATATCTCTTTGCATGTAACTATAGTCATATAGTGTTGGAAGCACGCTACACGCCTTGCTGAGATATCCTGGATTGTCCGCACCTAGACCTTGTTTTGAGTTGAAGTATTTGAACTCTTTTGGTTTATTCAAATGAATTATTTGATCAGTGTTTCCTCGTTTTGCAATTAATTCTTTAAGGTGTTTAACATGAGCGACTAGCTGATCTTTGTCGTAGGTGAGACGATTGATGAATGACTGTTGACTATTTATCTCTTGAGATGATTGGTTTATTTGATTGCTTAATTTGTCTGTTAATTCTTTGATTTGTTTGTTTAGAGATTTAAATTGATTTTCATTATCTTCAAATTCTTGTTGTTTACGTTCCAACCAGTTCTTGGTAAGTTGATATTCATGAAACGTTTCAATATATAATTTGTAATATTTATCATTACGTTCATTTGATATTGAACCCATTGAATTTTTAAGATTTTGAATTTCAGTTTCTTTTTCTGAGATCGTATGTGACAAATTTTGAATTTCAGATTCATATTGGACCTTTATTTCTAATGCATGTGTTTGTAAATCCTGAATTTCCAGTGTAAAAGATTAATTTTGTTTAATGTGATTAACAAGTTGCTCACCTAGATGAGCAGTTTGTTTACATTGATTTTCTAAATCGGTTAAACGTTCCAAAAGTTGTGTATTCATATCCTTTTCGAGTAAAATCGTTTGTTTTAGAGAATCAATTTCAGAAATCAGATTTTTATCAAAACACGTATCAGAAACAGTGGAATAATCAGAAGTAGATAAAAGAGAACTGATTACCTCAATTTACTTCTTGGCTTCCTCATTGAAACGGTCTGAAATTTCAGCATTCTCTCTTGCCATGAAGCACAAGTTTGCAGAATGTTCTTCATCTTCTTGATCTGAATCTTCCATCCACTAAAGATCTTCTGGTAACAGCACTTTCCCAGACTCAATTTGTTTTGCCATTAACATCTTTCGTTTGAAATATTCAGAGTCACAAACTTTAGGTTTCGTGCAATCACGGGAGAAGTGACCAGCAACACCACAATTATAGCATTTCTTTGTAGGATCCAAAGGTGTCATGGTTGGCTTATCAGTTGAAGCGGAAGCAGATTAAGCTTTTTTAAAGTTGGATGAAGATCGCAGATTGTTGTTTGTGGGCTTTGAATAATATTTCTTCTCATATTTAGAGATGAGGGACATGGCTTGCAGCACTTCTTGAAGTTCTTTCTCCAAATCATCAATTTTTAGAGGAGTGGGTTCTTCTGCTTTTTCTTTCAATTTAGCAGTTTCATTTAACTGATGATGTTGTTTGGTAAGAAGTGCAAGAGTATCTTGTGTCTCTTGTTTTGTTTTTGCCATGTTACTCACCATTGGTGCATTTTGGTACAAATATTCATACAGCTCATGAATAACTATCAGACTTAGATCTTTATGCTGCATAGCACTGTTACCAAACAATTTCCCACTCGGGAAGAAGACTGTTGATGAATTTGATGTTGATCTCTAGATTTCCCTTTGATAGACTGTTTTTACAGAGATCATTCAGCAGATTACAGTATCGATGGTAAGTGCTTTGCAAATCTTCCCCTGCTGTGGCTCTAAAGTTTTCATAGGAGTTTAACGTAGTGACCATTTTAGCCTTATTCCCAAGGACTGTTCCCTCCATTTGTTTTCTAATCTCATCCCATAGTTCTTTACCACTTTCAAGACTATCTAAGTTGTTGTAGATGTCATTCGGTAAACATTGGAGCATGAAAGAATGTGCATGTAGATCTGCTTTGGCACGTTTCCTTTGATGAGCATTATATCTGACAGGGGGAATGAGAAATCTACCGCCAACAACTGGAGGATTTGCATCAGGAGCATCAACAACATCTTCGTAAAATTTAGCATTTCCATTCTCAAGTGACTCGAGAATTTCAGTAGCTAACTCTTGGTTTTTGTTAAAGTGAAGAAATCTTTTCTTCCACTGAGCATACTCTCCTCTGAATAGGACTGTTGGTTTTAGATCAGACCCAATCGATAGTGCTTCTCTTGATGCCATTATTTGGATGGTTAAACTTCAATTACTACCGGGAGAGGAAAAAAAAATTTTAATTTGAAAATTTTTCAAAAAGATCTCAGATGATAAAAGACACTATAAATATGTCCTCAATTTTCGAATTGGCCAAAAATGACAATTGGGTTAGAAACTGGGGCTCAACGAAATTTGGAAATTGACCGAAAAATCACAAAAACACAAATAAAGTGATCGAAACAAGTCTTTTTGGGCCGGGAAGTCGGGTAAACCGCCTACGGCCGAAACTGACACGAGCTGAAAGTTATGATCGTTTTAGTATAGTCCCTTTTGACACACGATCTTGGGTTGTTCGGGCCGAACTGTGAAAATGTTCGGGCCGATATCTTTGTTCGGGCCGAACTATGAAAGTGTTCAGGCCGAAGAGTGTAAGAGTTCGGGCCGAAGACTTAAATGTGTTCGGGCCGAAAACTTTGGTGTTCGGGCCGAAGATGGGGTTCGGGTCGAAAACTTTGGTGTTCGGGCCGAAGATGGTGTTCGGGCTGAAGGCAGTGTTCGGGCCGAGAACAGTGAAGTGTTCGGGCCGAGCTTGTTCTTGGCAGTGACGAACGAACCATCTATTTTTCTCACTAAATCGATCCCAGAATGCTCAATACTTAACCAAATCGAGTGATTCAAATCCCAAAATGCTCAAAAATTGATTTCGCACGTAATGGTATAAAAAAATCGATTAAAACACAACAAATCAGATGGTAATTTCAATTTAACAGAGGAAAAAAATGTGTTTTAATGATTTTCTTTAAAATCAACGAATTAGGATCAATTCTTGATGGATTTAATCAAAACTTGATTCTAAAATGCTTAGAATTACAAGATGAATGTAACGAACAAAGAATATAGACGATTTAATACCTCACATTCCGATTTTGATTCTTGAGTTCTTCACCAAAAACTTCAAAAACTTGCTTAATCTTCACTGAAATGGATCGAATCAAAGGAGATTTATGCTCTGATACCAATTGTGAATCCGTATATATCGATTCATCAAACAATTAAGCAAGAACAGAGATTGAGATGAAGAACAATAATATGAAGCTTAACACCAAAACGTACGATCAATTCAAAATGTCGGCAAGCTTGGTCAATACTAGGTTACAACTAGGTATTTATATCTAGGCCTACTATTGACTAATTACATAAAATCACCCTATACTATTTGTTACAATAAATGTCACATTACACCCCTAGACTATTGAATACATTAAAATGTGACCCAACATTAACCATTGTGCAGTTATGTTGAAAAATCAGCTTCAGCTTTTGATGATCGGTGATAACCATATTTTTAATTGGCTTTTCAACCAATAGAAAGTATTCCAGAAGACTTCAAGCAAATAGACGAAATGTAGACCCATAGATAGAGCGGTTAGCAACGGAAGTCCTTTCTTGAAGTTGTGGCTTTGTCGATTTGTTGCTGATCCTTGGTTTCTGATGTTTGCTGATGTCGTAGACGTGCGGTATATTGATTTGATTTGGATTTTCTGACCGTTGATAATGTTGGAGTACGGTCATAGAATCCCTTATCTCATATATTGACTGTTGTTGATAAGAGTGAAGTACAGTCATCAGATCCTCTATCTGACATAGTGACTGTTGTTGATAAGAATGGAGTATAGTCGTCAAATCTTCGCACAAGAAAGTATCAGGGTAACCCATGATCACATAGATTGCCTGTTAACACAACAGTTACAGAAACTGGGTGACCTATGTTCAGTGTTGGCTTTGATGTTAACACTGGTAGGATTTCCATTCAATCATCGTGGAATACCAATAATTTTGGTACCACTATGAATGTTCCGGCAGTATCACTAAGATATGCTTGGTGGAATGCCTGTGTCCTAGAGAAATTTAATTTTAATTCGGTTCTAGACTCTATACGTGGACAAACGAAGGCGAGGACTGGAGGTGGGTCCTCCTTTTCAATATCAACAATCTCCAAATGAGATGTCGATTGTAGATGTGGTAATCTCCGTGATTTTGAAACAAGTACTTTTTGTACTTGAGTGGTCAGTGGGGTTGTGCATTGCATCACTAGGTCCATGATGTCTTAATCAGAAAGCAACTTATGCAGTCTGATATAGATGTGGTTACCCGGATTTTTTTGTTCGATTTAGGGAGGGTTTTCTGTTTTCTTCTACCCTTTCACACACACTCCTCACTCAGCTCACTTTTTCAATTTCAACCACACCCTCGTTTTTGTTTTACCATGTGATAAGCTGATTTGCACCCCATACTTCATACCCCCTCTCAATTTTTACCTCAGCGCACCCCAATCAAGATCCCACGATACTTGATTCTACTCACCTAGACCTAGGGACCCTCACTTTTTAGTTCCTATATTGTCGGTGGCTCCGGGGAAGATCATGCTGGATATAGCAGATCATAGGAGTAATTTGAGAGTGGTCTATTACGCTCATGTGCACTTTAATCAACATTTTAAGATGTTGCATTTTAAGAGGTTCACATGGATTTTTCATCAGAATTTATGTGTTTCCGGTATAAGTTGTTTCCTGAATGATAGTTAAAGTTAAGGCACAACAACTTGTTCTTTTGGGTAACACCGGACTCACATAGAGTATCTGTTTGCACACGGTATGAATCAGTAGTCGTTTGCACAACCATTGATCTAAATGTGTGACCTGCATTTAGAGTTGGCGTGATTTTAGCTCTAGCAGGATTTCCACTCGATCCTCGTGAAACATCAGATTGTGATGCCACTACAAGTGTTCCGATGGATTCACTGAGATCCATTTTTGTAGTGCAAGTGTCCAATATTGGAAATTTTTGAGGGTGAGTACTAGACACACTGTGCATACAAAGAGACTTAACCCGGGGCAGGAGGTTATTATATTTCAATACCGACAAACTCTGAATGAGTAGTCAGTAGATTTTGTGCTATGTCCACTAATGAATTGAAACAAATTCCTATTGAGAGGAATTTGACTCGTTGGTGGTGGCGTGCATTTGCTTTACTGGGCCAGTAAAGTCTAGTGAAACATTCAACGTATGAATGATCACCCTTTTGTATGGTTGCCCGGTTTATTGACGGTTTGGATGCACTCAAGGTGTGTTTTCTTAAAGTTATCATGTTTTCACATCACCTATCACTCACCTAGAACTATACCCTAGACCTATACACTTGCATTTACCAACGGCTGATAAATATTTCCCTGGGAAGGTAGAGCCGGTTTTGGCAAAACCATGGGAAGGTAAGTCTTTGAAGTAGCAAGTAACAAGAATTAAAAGAATTTGTAATAAACATATGCTATCTTTACTAGGGTTTAAGTAAAGAGATCGTTTACGGATATTACAACGACTTATATTTTACGTTACGTACAAAAATAGTTTAAATTGGGTATTTTTGTTTTGTTGTTTTAAATTTTCTTTCCCAGAAATACTAATTCTCCCACTAGAATTAATATTTTCCCCCTCAACAAAACAAAGATATGAAAAAGTTTTGAGTTTTGAGGGCGTACCTTAAACATCGCCGGAGGGTTGGAGTAGAGTATTTACATTTATAATTGATTGAGCTTCGTGCTTTCTGGTTATGAGCGGGTTCTGAATCTCAGTTGATCAGAAGCCATTTGGTCAGAATGTTGACACTGTTGACAGGTGGAATGCCTCCCATCAATTTAGTAATAACGCGGGTCACCTCTCTGGTGCGGTCGTCTAAGAATAACTGGTTCGTCCGGCCATCGTAACCCATGATATTGGACAAATTTTTGCGGTGGGTTCCGAACTTCAGTTGAGTAGGTGGGCGTTTTTCTTCGGTCTCGTACCCCCAGATGAACCTCAAAGTGTTTAATCACTGCGCACCAGTTTAATCTTTCATCAATGGCAGTGATTAGTTTGTCTATGTTGGTTCGTAAGGAGATGTGATCTGGGTTGCTGGGAAGTCTGTTTAGGTGTCTCCCTTTCTTCTCCAACTTTTTCTTGAGGAGTTTAAGTGTGCCATCATAGAACTTGGCGATTTCTGAAGCACGGAAGAAATGTGTTTCATTGAAGTTGTTTTTGTAGGTCATTCCCAAGTTAGGTTCACCCAAAATAACAGTTCTCCGAGTTTGAATTTCGGAAGGAAGTGATCTGTATGGTGCAGCAAGGTGAACCTTTTATGTGCCACTCTCAAAAGCCATTTGTACATCTTCCATTCGAGCATCAAGAGTTTTGACAAGCATGAAATGCTTCAGAGCAGCATGAGCAAAATTTCTCGCATGATTTTTAACTGAGTGTGGGCTGTCTGGAAGTATTCGTACTTCATTGTATAGAACTTCTATATCTCGAGGTTCGAGAATATAGAAGTCTCATTCATCAATGATGTACACTTGATCGTCTTCTCTGCAAATCTTGAAGATGGTGTACCAGTAGTAGCCAGAGTAGTGGTTGGTCGTGATTTCTAGGAGCTGCTTGATCGGTGATTTGTTGTATCTACTTGTTTTGCCCTTTAGATGCCACATTGTGAGATAGTACATTTTCTTTTCTCGTGGTGGCAGGATCACCTCTTTGTATAGATCTTGATATATAATAGGCAGCTCTGTCTCCTGAAAGATAGCACTGAAGAGGTCTTCAACAAACGGTATTGTAATGAGTTGGAATAAGAACTTTTTGGAGATTTTCAAACGACGTTTATTAGCTCTATTCGCCGCCCTCTTTTCGCTATCGGTTAAGACCGGTACATCATGTTGTGGAGAAGCAGTTGGTGGTTCCGGTTCTTTGTTTCTTGAGGCAACAAGTGATTCATAGTTGTAGAAGAATTTATGATAATTTTCTCGAGTGAATGTGACTCGTTCCTCCTTCATTTGTTCCTCCTCCACTGATGGTTCACTGTCAGAGTTGTCATCTGGAGGTGGTTCGGTGAAAGCCTCATTCACTATTTTTTCTTCTTCGGAATCGCTTGGTAGCTCAATCACTGTATCCGCCTCTTTCCTCAGAACCTTGTGAACGTTGCGCGAGTGGTTATTCTCAACCTCAACATTGATAGATTGTAGATGACACATAGATTGCAGCGTGTGTTCTTCGGTCATCTCTGCTGGTGGAAGGCTGTTTATCGGCAATATGTTTTCATTTTCTTCCACTCGCCACTGGTTGAGTGGTTCAACGTTCAACACCTGGGAGTAATCGAAGTCAACAACGACCCAATCATCAATATAGTCATCCTCTTGTGGGCCTCCTCCATGTCCTTGATGAGAGGAGCTAGGTTGTTGTTGAGATTGACTCCCCCCGTAGTATAGTGAGAACTAGATCCTCCTTGTTCCAGTCTCCTCCTCTTTCCTCCTCCCTGAGGATCATTTTCAGGGTCCTCCGGCCTCCAGTGAAGTGGAGTATCATGTGAGCACGACTCAAGAAATTCTCGTGTGCAAAGTGTGAGCATCTCTTTAATTTCTTCAAGGTTGAACTGACGAGATGCCGCTAGAAGCCACTCAGAGCTCCTTTTGCCGAGTGCCGGAGGAGGAGGAGGGATAGATTCCATTCTACTTTCAAGGTTCGCCAGCCTTGTGTTAACGGTTTCTAGTGCAGAGGCGATATGCGGTATGAGCTGTAGATCTGGTGGAGTTGAATCTGGATTTGATATTGGGATGGTGGTGATGGTGGTAGCCTCTGATATTGTAGTCTGTTCTGGGAGGGTCATTACAATGGAAGATGGTGGAGTAACTGTGACCCTCGAGGCAATACCGGTGGTGATGGAGATGGTTTGAGGAATGATGACGGTAGTGGGTGGGGTGGTGGTTATGAGTGGTGGAATTGTAGTGATTGTTGGTGGTATTGTAGTTATGGATGGAGGGTGGAAGATGTGATTGGTGCTATAGTGATTGTGGTTGGTGGTAAGGTGGTGATCGTTGGAGAGGTATGGTAGTTGTGGTTGGTGTTATGGTAGATGTGATTGGTGGGATGGAAGTTGTTGTGGGTGGGATGGAGGTTGGTGATGATTGTGTTGATATGTGGGAAGGTGATGAAATGATTGGTGAAAGAACGGTGGAGACAATAGTAGTGGAAGGTAAGGGAGATTGAGGTACTGTAGGTGATTGTGGTTGTATGTGATGTGGGGAGGGTTGATCCAAGAAAAAGGGATCATGGAAGGGATTTGGGGATCCTTGTGGTGGTGGTGATCGTGGAGCTGATGTAGTTGGTGGTGAACGTGGACCTGATGGTGATGGTGGTGAGTTTGGACGATCAGACTCTGTGGCAGAATCTGATGATGTGGAAGATGAGGAAGGTTCAGTGGTTCGAGTAGGTGGAGTGTTAATGGGTTGTGTCGGTGGAGTTACAAGTGGTTGAGTTGGTGGAGATGGGAGCTGTTGAGAGGATGGAGTGGCAACTGACTGACTTCCGGAGGCATCTCTATTTGTAATGCGAAGTCGTTTTGAACGTTGAGTAGCCGGCGGTTGTCGTTGCGCAACTCGTGCAGCTGGTTGACGTGGAGGTTGTTGTTGTTGTGGTTGTGGTTGGGGTTGAGCTGCCGGTTGAGGTTGTTGTTTTTGTTGTGGTTGGGGATCCTCTAGTCTCCACTCAGGATAATGAGTATCCCGGTATTGTGTGACAACCTCGAGGTTGATGTCAGCAATTTTAAACAGTCCTAATGGGACCGGTGCTGCAGGAATAGTGGAACCACTATGTTTTAGAAAATACGCAACACGAGGTGGTTGATATTGAGATACGGCATATCGCCTGTGAATATTTGGATAGCGGTTCATGAAGTGTTCATTGAGAATAGACCAGAACCTCGGGTAGATCAAATAGTTTGGATTTTTTGATTTGGAAATTGTGAATTCTTCCCAGAGATAGGCAGCATAGTCATAGTGCCTATTGTAGCAGAGAGCATGATAGGCATGATGTACGTTTGTGGAGGCCCTGTCATGACCAGATGACTTGGCTGTCAGACATCTGTTGAAAATGGTGAAGACATAGGACCATCATTTTGACATAGCGCCCTTCTTGAGAGTTCTGAGATTGAGAGTGTTCTGAGGATGGTCAAGACCAAGTCTATGAATATCTGTGAGCACTGTACCATTTAAGAATGCAGTTTTTACATCCATTTGATAGATAGTAAAACTTTTGTGAGCTACATATGCAAGGAAAATGCGAATGGCTTCAATACGGGCAACAAGAGAAAATGTTTCTTCGTAATCAATCCCTTCCTGTTGAGCGTAACCCTTAGCAACCAACCTTGCTTTGTTACGAATGACAATTCCATTTTCGTCTTTCTTGTTCTTGAAAATCCATTTAGTTCCAATGACGGATGATCCCGGAGTTTTTGGAACTAAGCGCCAGACTTTTAATCTTTCAAATTGATTAATTTCTTCCTGCATTGCAATTATCCAGTCTGGATCAGAAAGAGCTTCACTGACTTTCTTAGGTTCAGTGGAACTTAAGAATGAAGCGTATTGACGTTCATCCGCTGAAGCCCTACGGGTTTGGACAGATGACTCAGGTTTTCCGATGATTAGATGTAAAGGATGTTCCTTGGTCCACTTAGTTGAATGTGGAAGTGAAAGTTGACCAGGGTTAATATTGGAATTATGAGTGAAAGCAGGGTGTAGTATTATAGCAATTTCAGGATTTAGGGGTGGGGGGGGGGGGTATCTGAGGTGGTGGTTCAACACGTGGAAGGTGAAATTTAGAGAAGTCAATCACCAGCGGAGCGATAACATCTGACGGAGGTGGAAGATCAACTGGTGTACATTGAGTTTCTAGTGTTGCTCCTGAAAGACCCAAATTTGTTGTGGGTATTGGTGAGGTTGGAGCGGGTGAGGTGGGTGATGGGGATTCATCTATGGTCGGTTTGGTTATTTTCGGAGCGGTGATAGATTGAATATCAGCCGGAGGTGGAGGTGGGGGTGGAGGCGGGGGTGGGGGTGGGTTTCGGGGTGGTGGGGGTGGAGGTGGATGTCTGATGTTGTGATATTCATCATAGAAATGTTCAAATAAGATTTCAAGATCATTCAGAGATGTTGAATGATCAGAGGAGGTTGTGGGAAGAGGTCTTTGAATTCCACTTGTCAATGAATCAAGCGGAAAGGTTTTATCGAATGAAACATTGACACTTTCTCTGACCAATCTTGTTCATCGGTTGTAAACTCTGAATGAAGCTGATTCCTTTGAATATCCAATACAGACGCCTTCTTTAGCTTTTTCTTCAAACTTGTTCAGTTTATCTTTGTCATTTAGAATGAAGCACCGGCTACTAAAGATGTGGAATAATTTTACATTTGGTATTCGATTGTTGATGAGCTCATATGGATTTTTGTTGTATGTTTTGTTGATGATGGAGCGGCTTTGAGTAAAACAGGCGGTGCTGATGGCTTCTGCCTATAAAGACAGTGGAAGTTTTGAAAATGAAAACGTTGTACGTGCAGCTTCAAATAAAGTACGGTTTCGTCTTTCAACAACATTGTTCTGTTGGGGAGTACGTGCAGCGGAAAACTGATGAGTGATGCCAGCAGATTCAAGATAAGAGTCAAGAACTCGATTTTTAAATTTCGAACCATTGTCAGTACGAATTGTTTGAACATTTAATTCAAGGTTCAATTGAGTTTTCTTGATAAATGAGATGATGATCTTTGTGGCTTCATCCTTAGAACGAAGGAAATGGACCCATGTGTATCTGAATAGTTATCAACAATAATTACGACATATCGTTTACCAGCAAGAATTTGAACGCTCATTGGACCACACAAGTCCATGTGCAGTAATTCAAGAGGTTTAGAAGTACTTGGTGCCGGTTTAGGGTTGTGAGACTTTTTAGTCATTTTTCCCATTTCACATGATGAACATTTATGATCTTTGTCAAAAGAAACATAAGGTAATCCAGATACATGGCCTCCTTTTACGAGTGTGTTCATGGTTTTGAAGTTGAGATGAGATAAACGACGATGTCATAACCATGACTCATTGGAAGTAGCTTTTGATACGAGACATACTTCTTCCAGTGGAACAACATCATTAAGATTAATGGTGAATAGGTTTGTATCACCGGTTCCGGTAAGAAGTTCTTCTCCATCATATGTACGAATAGCACACTTTTTTGTGCGAAAGTTGACTTCCAGAGTTTTATCATAGAATTTACGGATGCAAAAGAGATTATGTGAGAGATCTTCAACAAAAGCAACATTTCTGATAATAAGATTTGGACGAATGATGTCACCGAGTCCTAAAATAGCAGCTAAATGATCATTTCCAAATTTGACCGTTCCCAAATATCTTTCATGAAAGTTGGTCAATAGATTTTTGTTTCCCGTCATGTGCCTTGAACAGCCCGAGTCAAGGTACCATATATTCTACATAAAACAAATAAAACATTTTAGGTACCCAATGATGTATGGGTCCAGGACGATTAGTGACAGATGTTTTATGCAGATTTTATGTCATGAATCATTTAGAGTTTTGGAGAACTGCTAGGAGGCAGTTCAGAATTAGTGGATTTGATGACCCATTTGAAAGATTGTTCATTGGATTGAATAATCCAATGAGATTTTTCATTTTTAATCCAGTTATGTTTCACATGAGTAGACGTTTGTGTGAATGTTTTATTGTCACATTTTGAGGAGTCTGACGATTTTGGCTTATGTGCGGAATTTCCTCGAGAAGATGTGTGACAAGAAGACGAGTGGGTAACAGAAGTTTGTGGGTTTTTAGAAGATTTCTTCGATTGTTTGGAGTTCATCTTGTGAGATTTTGTTGGGGACTCTGAATTAGACGATTTCGTTTAGAAATTTCCCGATACACGAGACGACGATTAGATGAAGGTTTTTCATAGGTTGGTGGGTATGAACGCGTAACGGTAGATTTTACTGGTCGAGAGTATAATGTTTTGCATGGATTTGGAAAGCAAGTTGTGCATGACTGAATGATTTCACGAGCTTTACCAAGAACATCGTGTCGAATACCACAAGGAGCATCTATTTTAATAAAATATCATTCATCGTAATGAGAAATTGGTTTATCAGTCTTTCTATCAAAATAAACCTTTTTGGCCATTTTTATCAGTTTTAATAATTAAATTTACACCACTAACAGTGTAATTAACTGGACGATAAACTGCAGAATCATAAACAATACCATAAACTTCTTTCGGAGAAATAAATTGTGAAGAGTCATTACATTTATTTTTAACAGAAAAATAAGAAACTACAGACTTAATGTGACTAGACGTCTTAAGCAGGCTAGGCTTCTTAAGCATACTAGATCCAGTCTGAATAGACTTCTTGGACTGCTTGGCTCTTGTGCTTTCATCCAGCTTCTTAAACTTCTTCTTTTGGTACTCTAATTTTTGATCTGTATGATTCAAAACAGGTGGATTAGAGCTTCTCTTCAAGATGGTTGGAAATGGATTAACTGGTGTCGGTCCTAATAAAGAGGATTTAGAATTTTAAGAAACAATTTTATTAGTTTTAGGGTTTAATTCTAAAATGATGTTCTCTAAATTATGTATTTTGTTTTGAAGGTTTTCTTTTTCTTTATCAAAAGCCTTTTGGGTTTCATCAATTTCAGATTCTAGTTGGATAATTTTCTTTTCTAAAATTAATGGTGGAACATAAAGCTTTGGTTCTTTGATTTGTTTTAACACTTCATTTTCTGGAATGGAGAATTCTGCTGGTGTAATAATTGGAAAATGTTCACTGTGTTCAAATTTGGCTTTCTTCTTTTCACATGTTGAGTTTAAAGCATCATAATTGAAGCTAATTTGAGTATATTCTTCCTTTCCTCTGTTGAACTTTTCAATTTCTGCTTCTTCTTCCGACATATGTAGGAAGCTTTGCCAGATTCCCAAGTTCATGTAGTCGTAGTTGTACAGTGTTGGAAGAACGTCTGCAACTTTTTCCAGATAACGAGTATTTTCTGCTCCTAGACCCACTTTTAACTTGTACGATCTGAACTCTTTTGGCTCATTGAACTTTATCGTTTGGTCTGTATGACCGGCTTTGACAATCGTCTTCTCTAGTTTAGAGATGTGTTCTTCATCATTCTCCTTTCTAACAGTGAGGCTGTGTATGGTTGCTGATTGTTCATCGATTTCCTTTATAAAACTGTTGGTTATATTTTTGATTTGTTCATTTAAACTTTGAATTTCGATGTTTACCGTCTTCAACTGATCTTGGTAGTCTTTCATCTTGACGTCAGCGGCCTTTATCCATGTTTGCTCTCTATGTAATTGAATCACCAAGTCATTGATCAGCTTCTTGGAGTCGTCATTTTCACTTGACATTGTTTTCATGTTCTTAAGGTTTGATATTTCAAGATTTTTTCCATTGATTATTTGATTTAGTCGATTGACCTCACTAGTGTGAGCAACATGAAAAGATGACAATTGTTGTTGTAACTCTTGTGTTTTTTGATTTGAAATGTTATTTTGATTGACTTAAGGAACAAGTGTTTCAAGTTGACGAAGAAATATCAAATTTTCTGCCTTTAAGTTTGTGTTTTGTGCATTTGATTTATTATTTGTGTTTACTTGTTTTTGTAAACTTTCTTGTAATTCAGAAATTTTAAATTGAAAAGCAGATTTTGACGTAGACAACTGATTTTGTAATTCCTTGTTTATTTGTGTTAATTGAAGAGAACATTGACTTAAATCATTTAAAAGTTGTGCTTTTTCAGATTCTAAAACAGTAATCTGTTTCGTCAACTGAGATTTCTCATCAAGTTTACGTAAAAGTTTTTTTATTAAACAAGGAATTTTTTGATTCATCAGTGTCTGAGTCAGATAGAAAAGGATCAAAAGAAGAAGAATGTACCTCGTTTTCATCATTCTCAGGGATACCCAGCTCTGCCCTTAATTCGTTTGATCTAGCCATAAGAGCCAGACTGGCAGTGCATTGCTCTTCCTCTTGATCATCTGAGTCTTCCAACCACCGCATATCCTCAGCCAGTAGGCCTTTGCCATTTTCGACCAGCTTAGCCAGGAGCATCTTTCTTTTGAAGTATTCAGAGTCTTTAACCTTCGGCTTTTTGCATTCTTTGGCGAAGTGTCCCATCATGCCACAGTTGGAGCATTTTTTCGGTGGCTCAGTGGTGGAAGATGATGTTTTGTTGTTCGGGGTTTGGGAAGAGTTAAATTTGAAGTTGGAGGAATATCGGAGGTTGTTGTTTATTGGCTTGTTATAGTATTTGTTGTTGTAGCTTGATATTAAAGCTATGGCCTGGCGAACCGACTCAATTTCTTCGTTTGTCCCCTCAGGGGTAAGAGTCTCTGGTTCATCTTTAACAACCTCTTTTGATTGAGCTGCCAGCAGTGCTTCATTGACTCCTTTGTTGAGAGCTTAGTTTTGTTTGGCCAACAGTGCAAGTGTGTCAGCATTATCTTGCCTAGATTTGGCAATTCCTTTCACCATAGGTTCATTCTGATGTAGATATTCATATAGTTCACGAACATCTATAAGACTCAAGTATTTGTGTTCCATCGCACTGTTGCCAAACATTTCCCATTCTGGGAGAAGGGGTTGAATGAATTTGATGTTGATTTCTAGATTCCCTTTGTTTAGGTTGTTCTTTCGGAGATCATTAAGCATGTTGCAGAATCTGTGGTAGGTTTGTTCCAATTCTTCTCCCGAGTTAGCTTTTAACTGACTGTAAGTGTTTAGGGTGGATACCATCTTAGCTTTGTTGTCCAGGTCAGTTCCTTCCATCTGTTTGTGGATTTCATCCGAGAGTTCTTTACCCGTGCTGAAACTGTTAAGGCTGCTGTATATTTCATTCGTAAGACCTTGTAGCATGTATGAGTGCGCATACACATCAGCCCTTGCCCTTTCCTTCTGTTCTTGAGTGTATTCCGACGGGGGAATTTCAACTACACCACCAGTTACCGGTGGTTGAGAGTTTGGGGTAGCTACCACAACATGGTAGAATTTTGCTGGTCCAGTTTGGAGAGATTCGAGGATTAGTGGACCGGAAGTTTGACTAAGGATAAAATGAATAAACCGTTTCTTTCATTGACCATATTCTCCTCGGTAGAGAACAGGTGGTTTGGTATCCGATCCAATTGACAAGGCATCCTTGGAAGTCATGTTTGAGTGGTAAGGTTAAGATTACGACGGGGTAAAAAAAAAATTTGAAATGTTGGAGAAGATCTCGAGCCGAGAAGTGTAAAAGATCTCGAGCCGAGATGTTGTATGACCTCCAGCCGGGAAGTGTAGATGTTCTCGAGCCGAGATGTGTCAAAGATCTCGAGCCGAGATGATGGAAGTTCTCGAGCCGAGATGATGGAAAGATCTCGAGCCGAGATGTTCAAAGTTTTCGGGCCGAGATGTTCAAAGTTTCCGGGCCAAGATGTTCACTGTTCCCGAGCCGAGATTGACCTAGAGATTCGAGCCGAGAACAGTAGCCGAGAACAGTAGCGTCGTTTTTAACAGAGTCCGAACAGCCAACGAAAAACACACTAAAATGATCCTAGATTGCTCGTTTCTTAACCAAAATGAATGATTCTTGTTGCAAAATGATCTAAAAACGTTTTCCTTCAATCCATTCCAATAATATTGACTAAAAACATCCTAGATCTAATCTAAAATTTGAATTTTCTGAGTTTTTCAAGCTTTAATGGAGTTTTCTTAAAATCAATATTTCATTGTCAATATGGATTGGAATTGAACGAAATTTGATTCTAAGCTTAATGTAATGAAGAAAGGAACAAATTTAACCCATAAAAACTAATAATAATACCTTAAATTCGGATTTTGATTTATTGACCCTTTTTCTTCAAAAACCTCAAAACCCCAAATGATCTTCTGTTCTGGACTGTAAGCAACGGATTTGGATCGAATTCCTTGAAGGATTATGCTCTGATACCAATGGATGATATTCAAACAAGCAATCAATCCATTACTTAGACTTAGATGATGATTTTAGTGAGAAAACTTGAATAAGAAGGCTAGGGTTTTAGAGAGAGAGAGTAGAGAGAAGGAGGAGCTTTTGCAAGAGATAATACTTTGATTAATGGCAAAAGTTAGCAATTAAGAATTACAATTTGGTTTATATACCTTGTCCTTAATCGCCTAATTAATCCTAAGACTAATCATCTAACTATGCATTGTTGGCAATCTTATCCCCTAGACTATTAATTACAATCTAAATAAGTCCTAGAAATTCTTATTTCAAATTATTAAATCATCATCATCATCATCATATTTTAAATCTTCAGTTGTTTTTTTTAAGATTTATACTAAATATTATTTGTATTATATCATAAAAGAACATCAACCACAACAAGCATAGGTGATCTCACAAAATTATATGTGTATAAATAGTTTAGAAAAATCAAATTTTGATACAAAAAGGTTATGCCTTTCACGAATGAAAGTAATATTGAATTAATTACGAATTTAGATCAATTTTAGAGAGACTTCTATTTAAGATTGATAGACTTTAATCTTCCCAAAATACCCCGTGCGACTTGGGAAACTTGAGCAGCACTAAGCCACTAACTGGGAGCAGCACTAACGAGCAACACTAACCGGGAGCAGCACTAACGAGCAGTACTAACGGAGCAGCACTTAGTGGTGAGCAATACTAACGAGCAATAGTAACAAGGTTGAACAGTATTAATGAGCAGTAAAAACAAGGTTTAGAGCAGTAGTAGAAAGGTTGATCAACACTAAATCGGACACGTGGTGGCGTTCTAGTGGAGTTGCACTGTATATTTTGAGAAGGATTGAAACTTAAGTCTATTCTAGGGGAAATTTTATTTCATTTGGTCAAAATTTGGAAATCACCCAAAAACAGTAATATGTCATGATTTCGCTTCAAACACGCAATTTAAAACCTAGTTAGAACATTTCCATGTTATACACCTTATCAATTATACGCATTCCAGAAATGTTCGTTTAGGTTGCCTCTACTATCCCCACCTTAATATCACCAACAAACTAGCTCCTCGCGCTACCCCGTATATCTTTCTAGGTTACCCCTCACACCATCGTGGTTTCCGTTGCCTTGATCTCGCCAACAATAAAATCATCATCTCTCGCCATGTCACCTTTGATGAAACTGTCTTTACATTTGGCTCCATGACACCTACAGATCAACCACCCACTTACACCTTTCTTAACACCCAAACAGATCACAACCTACTCTCACGTCACATCTTAACCAAAAAAACACCCTCTTCAATGACTTAAGTGCATACAGAAACCCCATTTCCACCAACAACCTCACCTCTTAGAACTAACACTCAATAACTGGTCCCACCTGCTACTTCTCAACCTACAGCTTCCCAACGCACACCCTGTGTAAGGACCAAAACCAAAAACGACCACTTTTCCGTTATTTACAACAATCCTTTCATAAGTAACCCAAAATACAAGTTTTAAACAATAACTAAGTCACAAAACAAACATAACAAAAGACCGACTAACTATACCGGATACAAACCAACTAACCGTCCCAAAACATAAGTGCAAAATACTACAAGTCTATACCAAAATAGAAGCTCTTCCAAGCTTCAATATCCACTTCTAGTAATCACTAACTTCAATTATCCACTAACTTTCCCTTTGCCTTTATCTTTTCCTGAAAAAAATGGTGACAACTAAACGGGTAAGCTATAAAAGCTTAGTGAGTTCCACAATGTATAATGTTATACTAAATAATTATATAATTCAACATAATTAAACAAACAAGTGTCAACGGGTCAAACTACCGGATTAGCATTACAATGTCTTCACAAAGCGTCACTGATCAATACCGGGTCAACAACGATCAAAGTACAATACTGGAATCAACAAAGTGCATCATTCCCTCTTAGGACATTAGGGAATGAGGCCGATGAAGATGACCATGGCACCCCTAAATGAGTCCATGATCCAGCTTCACCACCACGATCCATACCACTCCTCCGCCAGGTACTCCCGCGTCCACCGCCCGACATATTACACGAAGTAATACTCGAACCGCCATGGGTCCTCACGAAATGAATTATCACTCAAGGCATTCCACTCAAACGGATCAAGGCAATGTTACGGTTCAACAAGGTAGTTTCAATGTCCAAGGCAAAACACAAGTCATTTAATCGAAAGGAATACTAATTAGCCACATTGCACATATATAATTTAAAGTATACACATTTCACATAGTGAACTCACCTGGGATTAAGCAATTGCCAACACTAGCCAAGTAATTCCTTAATCAAAATTCCATTGGGTCACCGATCATTATAATCACCACAATTTCCAAATTGTTTACCTATCACAATTACACATATCTTGATCAACGTTCTAGTCCATAAACATAACTAGAATTGATCCTAATCACCAATTTTCCCCAAAGTGGTGATGAACTCAAACCCTAACTATCAATTTATCCATGCTTGTACATAATCACATGGTAACCACAATTCTCATAGCTAGAATCTTAGTTATACTAGTGTACCATCTCAATTTTCAGTTTATAACTCAATCCCAAATTTAGGGTTCATGTCCTACAAACTAGATATCTCAAATTTTACACATGCATGAGGTTAGAGATTATGAAATACCTTAGATATTAGCACAATTCATGAAAATCCTTTGATTCCTAGCCAAAATTTGCCCAAGAACACCCAAATTCATCCAAAATCGCCAACACCCGAGAAGGAAAAGTCTTGGAGTGAAAATGAGCTGAAATGGGTCAAAAACCCGATTTTTATGTCTATTCTGCACAAGATAGCGCCGCTATCTTCAAGATAGCGCCGCTATCTTGACCCCGCGTTAAATAGCGTCGCTATCTTGAAGATAGCGTCGCTATTTCCTAAATTTTTCGCGTTTTACCCTTAGCTATTTCGGATCTCTGTTCTCAAAATCTGCCAAGATAGCGCCGCTATCTTCAAGATAGCGCCGCTATCTACCCAGATGCTGCAATTTTCAGCTTTTTGACCTTATACCACTAAATACTTAAACCCCATAACTTTTCACTCGGGCCTTTGTTTTTGATGAGGTTTTTGCCTACACGTTCGTAACGAAATTATCTATAATCCTTAATAAAAAAATATTGCAGAAAACATTCCATAAAAATGACGTTTCTATATACCTTATTGTGGGCATTTAGGCAATTACACTTAATGCATATCATTCTCATGCATGCTTTTCTTAATCATTCTATACTTGCTATATTTATTCAAGTTACATAAGAGTAATAATATAATTTAGGGAAAACGAAATCACGTATGTAACAACCTGCCTACCCACAACTTCTCAACCTCTCACCTCTACTACCATACCTACATCTAACCAGCCTCAAACTTATCCTATGGTCATTCGTACTTAAACCGGCTCCTCGTTCAAAAACTAAACCTTCACACCACAACTCTATCTCTCATACCAAAATCTCCTTCTCTCGCCCTCAAAGACCCAAATTGGCAACAAACAATGATAGACGAATATAATGCATTAATTAAAAAAGGTACGTGAGTTCTTGTACCACGGCCCCCAGATACTAACATTGTTCGTTCCATGTGGCTTTTTAAGCATAAATTTCTTGAAGATGGCACTCTTAGTAGGTACAAATCCCGCCTTGTTGCAAACGGACAAAGCCAGCAAGTCGGTATCGATTGTGATGAGACTTTTAGCCCGGTAGTCAAACTGGCCACCATACGTACTGTTCTCAGCATTGTAGTTTCACGACATTGGCCCCTTCATCAACTAGATGTCCAGAATGCCTTTCTCAACGACCATCTTCTGAAACAATGTACATGCATCAACCGTTTGGGTTTCTCAGATCAACGTCACCCAAATCATGTGTGCTTACTTAAAAAAATCTCATTGTGGGCATTTAGGCAATTACACTTAATGCATATCATTCTCATGCATGGTTTTCTTAATCATTCTATACTTGCTATATTTATTCAAGTTACTTAAGAGTAATAATATAATTTAGGGAAAACGAAATCACGTATGTTACAACCTGCCTACCCACAACTTCTCAACCTCTCACCTCTACTACCATACCTACATCTAACCAACCTCAAACTTATCCTATGGTCATTCGTACTCAAACCGGCTCCTCGTTCAAAAACTAAACCTTCACACCACAACTCTATCTCTCATACCAAAATCTCCTTCTCTCGCCCTCAAAGACCCAAATTGGCAACAAACAATGATAGACGAATATAATGCATTAATTAAAAAAGGTACGTGAGTTCTTGTACCACGGCCCCCAGATACTAACATTGTTCGTTCCATGTGGCTTTTTAAACGGACAAAGCCAGCAAGTCGGTATCGATTGTGATGAGACTTTTAGCCCGGTAGTCAAACTGGCCACCATACGTACTGTTCTCAGCATTGTAGTTTCACGACATTGGCCCCTTCATCAACTAGATGTCCAGAATGCCTTTCTCAACGGCCATCTTCTGAAACAATGTACATGCATCAACCGTTTGGGTTTCTCAGATCAACGTCACCCAAATCATGTGTGCTTACTTAAAAAATCTCTATATGGTCTCAAACAAGCTCCACGTGCATGGTTCCAATGGTTTGCCAGTTATGTTACACGCGTTGGTTTTCAACATAATCGATGTGACTCTTCTTTATTCATTCTTCAACAAGGATATAATATTGCATACCTTCTCCTATTCATTCTTCAACAAGGATCTAATATTGCATACCTTCTCATATATGTGGATGACATCATTCTCACTTCATCCTCTCACTCCCTTCTCCAAACGGTACTCTCATCACTACATCAAGAATTTGCAATGAAGGATCTTGGCCCTCTTAACTACTTATTGGGCATATCTGACACGTAGTAGGTGGACACATATTCAAAACTCGGACCCGAAGGCGATCAGTCTCTGATCCAACCCTTACGTGGAAAAAATAAATCAGGGTCTACAACTATATGCATCCACCACTACTACCCTCACTACCTACTCTGATGCAGATTGGGCCGATTGCCTAGACACACGTCAGTTCACTTCAGGATACTATGTATTTCTGGGAGACAACCTCCTATCATGGTTCTCTAAACATCAACATGTTGTCTCCAGATCAAGTGTTGAAGCAGAATACCGAGGGGTTGCTAATGGCGTTGCTGAAACAGTGTGGATTCGTAACCTCCTTCGAGAACTTCACAACCCGCTCTCTATTACAACTCTGGTTTATTGTGATAATGTTAGCGTCGTCTACCTCTATACTAACCCTGTGCAACATCAACGCACAAAACATACTGAGATTGACATTCATTTTGTTCATTATCAGGTGGCTACCGGTGCAATTCGAGTTCTTCATGTACCTTCTCGGTATCAATATGCAGACATCTTCACAAAAGGATTACCATCACCTCTTTTCACTGAATTTCGAACCCGTTTGAACGTTCGGTTACATCCCGCTCAAACTGCGGGGGCATATTAGTCAAGATATGTAGATATGTTAGGCCCGTAGAATGTAAGAGGCCCGAGCCAGTTATAAATTATACCCTAATTATCTCATTGTATTATAATTAGGCTTATATCATAAGAAGAGATCATGAAAATTACTCTCAATAAACATTATAATATTAAGATCATTTCTCAAAACCCTTTTAAAAAAATTATAGTTTCTCAAAAAGCTAATAGAAAAGATTACTTAAATCACATTTATTTATCACACTTACATTTAGAAAGCCAAAAAAGGAACCAAAGATTTCAACACTAGATGGGGGTAAATAATGCGTACACATAAAACACAATTTTATGGTGTTATGATACAATCCTATGATGCACATGGAACTATGGTCTCGCATCTCGAATCTACACACACTCGGAAATTAATTATTATTGTATGCACATGGCGCTAAATGCAAGTTGGTTCTTGGTCTAAGAACAACCGCAAAGACCTCACTCGTATCAATACCGTTAGCTTCATTCGGGAGCTCCCAATTGAAGTGGTAAAGCAGCCTCGCAAGAGGGAGTTCCACGTTGGCCAACCCCAAAGCCATACCTGGACACATTCTTCTTCCCGCTCCAAACGGGAGAAATTCAAAATCCTTTCCGGTCATGTTAATTGAAGTCTGCCTAAATCTCTCTGGCGTAAAACATTCAGAATCAATCCAATAATCTGGATCACATCCTATTTTCCATGCATTGATGATAACTTTTGTGTTGGCGGGAATGCTAAACCCGCCAATTTCACACTTCTCCTGACACTCTCTAGGGAGTAATAAGGGAAGAGGCGGATGCAACCTTAAGGTTTCCTTGATCACTAGTTTTAAGTAGTCAAGTTCTTGAATGTCGGACTCATAAATCTTGTCCTTTCCCTTGAACGTCGTCCTGAGCTCGTCTTGTGCTTTCGCCATTGCCTGTGGATTTTTCACGAGTTCTAACATTGCCCATTCAATAGTCACGGAGGCTGTATCTGTGCCCGCGATAAACATATCCTGTGTCATTATATAAAAAGTAACCAAGATGATTAAAATTTTATATGGTTTATCTAATTCGTGGTGTTAGTCCACGAGATAACGTGTAGTAAATAAACAATTTGTTTTTTCCCGGACTGTAAATTAGTATTCACTCTCTCCTTCCCACAAAAAAAGTTCTCATTTCCTTGGGCACAAATGTTAAGAAAATAGTTAGTGGTTGGGTCATGGGTAATATTATTAATTAAAGTATAATGTTCGTTTGAAAGAGAAAGATAGTTAGTGGATAAATTAGTGGTAGAGTTTTTAGTAATTATATTATTTTATTAAATGAACCTATCAATTTTAGAAATGAGAATTTTTTTGTCGGACAAATGGAGTATTAATTTACATTATGCAAGTTTATTTGTAGATTTATAAAATGTAGTATCCAATATAAATGATAGGTTTATATTTATGTAAGAATCAATGATATTGATGTCTACTATTTGTAACTACTTTATATTGTTACTCACCACAATATGACATCTACGTGTAATTCACTAATTCTCTTTCCTAATATTATATCTTAATTTAATCAACTGATTATTCATAGACGCAAATTATAGTCACGATATATTTTTTCTTTTATGTAATAATTTTATCTGGTGAGCTAAGGACGACACTAGTTAAATAAACATTTCTAGATTAATTTTGTGGTTATAATAAAACTAACCAGGATCACTGCTTTGATGTGTTCAGAAGTTAACGGAAACTGAAGCCCGCCCTCATCTCGGAGCCTCAGCAGAACATCAAGAAGATCGCCGGCGTGGTTGGTCTCGCCACTTGCACGAAGCTTTTGGTGGTCAAATATTATATTATCAAACAACTTATCAATCTTATTATGTATCTTCACCAACTTATTCCTCATACCAGTAACTAGATGCAGTATTTTGATAGACGGAAAAAGATCCGACACATCAAAACCACCAGACAAAGACAATATCTCCACAACCAGAGCAAGAAGCGCCGCCTGTTCCTTGCATCTACCACCAACCGAAACCCTAAACGTGACATCACTCATCATCTTCACAATCTTCTGAGTAAGATTGATCGGTTTCGGCCCGTGCAACCGTAACGACTCGATTAGGTCCCACGACTCTTGTTCCCGAACCGATTCGAAAGAGCGGACTTTTTTGTTACTTAAAAGCTCCATGACGCATATTTTACGCATTTGTCGGCAGTAGCCGTTGTAAGGGGAGAAAACTATGTCTTTGTAATTGTATCCCACAATTTCGGCGCTTAGAAGTTTGGGTCGGTTTGCGAAGGCGAGATCGTGGATTTTCATGACTTGTTTGGCGGAATCGGCGGACGAGATTACTACCACGGAGACTTCTCCGAGCTGGAGACGAAAGACGGGTCCGAGTTTCTTGGCTAAGTTTCCGAGGGCTCGATGTGGTGGTGCTCCTATTAGATGATGTAAGTGTCCGAGTAGTGGGAGCTTCCATGGTTGTGGAGGAAGGCTTATGTTTGGATGAGGTGAGTTGGAGCTTTTTCTAAGCTTTGTTAAGAGGTAAAAGAAGGGTACAATAAGGAGGAGCAAAAATGGGATTTGGAGCTCCATTTTTGCGTCCAAACAGGTGGTTTGGTGAGGGGTTTTAAAAGGCTTTTATTTTTAAACAAGAAAAAAATGGGTTCGATGAATTAGTAAGTTAATAGTTTCAGACATTAATATTTAGATTTCCTTTAAATCCGTCACCTATTTGTATAATACTCCCTCCGTCCCACAAAAAACTTCCCATTTCACTTTTGCACAAGTTTTAAGATGATAGTTAGTGGTGGGGTCATTGGTAATAAATTTGATTAAAATATAGGATTTGTTTGGAGAGAGAAAGATAGTTAGTGGATAAATAGTGGTGGGGTCCTTATTAATAATAGTATTATATTATGTGGGCCCATCAAATGTAGGAAATGAGAAGTTTTTTGTGGGACAAAAATTTAAGGTGAAATGAGAAGTTTTTTGTGGGACGGAGGGAGTAATACAACAATAGACATTAAATAAAAATCAATTTATTTAGTTTTATTTTTGGATTGGACATAACATGAAAGATATTATATATGCGCATATCCCTCTCGGAGGGCGATTGGGACGTGGGCATAAGGGCTTTTGTGACACTGTTAATAATTCAAATGACGTATTGAACAGTCTTTTTTTATTCTTTTTGAAATAATTACCTATTTTTTAAAAAATAACTTATCTATCTATATATAAAAAATGAGTTTCATGATCTATATATAAAAAATGAGTTTCATGGATGAAATTGCATTTATTACCATCTATTAAAAATTGAGTTTCATTTTGATATTGTTTTATTTTAATATGAAATAAATCATGTTAATAAATATTGAGAAGCTCAAAAGTTGTAAAATCAAGAGTTATAAATTATAGTGATAAATTCATTTTAATAACAATTTTAACAAACTCACTAAATTGTAAAACCAAGAGTTTTGAAATAAATTAAACAATTATAATAATTAAAAATTCAATAAAATAGGACTTTTCAAGTACACATTAGAATCTATAAATACTCATTTCCATGTTGAAAAAAATTGAACACTCTAAAGGTGCATCCAAAAGAAACATTTTTGCTTATACAATGGATTGAGACCTTCATCTAATAAAGTTGTAAGCTTATGTATTATCTTTATTGTTTATGTTTATGTTTTATCTCTAAATATATATTTTTTTAATAATCCAATTGTGGTGTTGCTAATATTGTTTATATTGTAATCAGGTTTAAGGTGGATCCAAAAGAAACATTTTTGCTTACAATGGATTGAGACCTTCATCTAATAAAGTTGTAAGCTTTTGTATTATCTAATTATCTTTATTGTTTAAGTTTATGTTTTATCTCTAAATATTATTTTTCTTGGATAATCCAATTGTGGTGTTGCTAATATTGTTTATATTGTTATCAAGTTTATGATAGGAGCTCATGGTTTATCCCGAAATAATTGGGAGCAAATTTAAAATTTGCATATGAAGTGAAATTTAGGAAGGTGGGTAAAAAAGAATCATCTAACAAGTGAAATCAACAACCAAAACTTTTAAGGATTTTTGAAGTAAAAAAAAGTCATAGAGATGAACTCTTTATGGTTTTGTTTTATAGAGAGTATGTTGGTTGTTTTTGTTTAAAATTACACAACCGCTTTTGTATATGTATAAAATCGTTATTCATTGTTTATGCACATTTTATATAAAGATGATATTATATAATGATTTAATATCATTATAGTATATGAGATTGTGTGTGTATATTATCACACATTATTTAAGATGGATGTCTTAACATGTTAAATGTTACAATTGTTGTTCATTTGATTTGTTATTTTACTTTTAATCTAATTAATAGGTTTTAATTTGATGTTGTAGTGTTAAAAAATTATAAAATATATAATAACAAATTCTATGTTAAATAATAGTAGTAAATTAAAAGAAATAATAACATAAATAATAGTAGTAAACTCAATTAAATAATATTCTTTTCATTTAACTAGAAGTTACATATTATGACCTATAACAAAATTTATAAAACATTTAGTAGTAAATTTGATGTTAAATAATATTAGTAAATTAAATAATATAATAACATAAATAATAGTAGTAAATTCAATTAAATAAAAATTAAGTTCCAAGTAGCATTAATTACATAGATATTTAAATGTAGTGCTAAAATTTATAAAATTTATAAAATTTATAATAGTAAATTCTATGTTAAATAATAGTAGTAAATTAAATTAAATTAAATAATAACATATATAATAGTAGTAAATTCAATTAAATAATAATCTTTTCATTTAAATAGAAGTTACATATTATAAACTAGAACAAAATTTACAAAATATATGGTCGTAATTCTATGTTAAATAATAGTAGTAAATTCAATTAAATAATATAATAAATAATGGTAGTAAATTCAATTATATAATAGTCTTTTCATTTAACTAGAAGTTACATATTGTAAACTATAAAAAAATTATAATATACATAGTAGTAAATTCTATGTTAAATAATAGTGATAAATTCAATGCTCACTTAAAAGATATTATTGTTGATCTTTGATTTTGTTACACATGAAGAGTTTTTATATTGTTTTTGTTTTAGATAACGATTTGTTATTATTATTATTACAGAGATACATGTTTTTGTGTATTTTTATGGATTTCTATTTTTTTATAATGTACTTTTTGAGAAAAAATGTACAATTAGATTTCTGACATAATGTTTAATTGCATTAACCAACATTTGTTGTAAATATATCGTTGTTGATTAATAGTTTTGCTTATAATATACAAATCATGAAGTTTTTTATATAATCACTTATATGTTATGAATAACATGTTTTGTGTTGCGCTAATAAAAACAATAATAACGATTTTGTTACTTTGCATTTTCCTACAACAAACTTTACATATGTAGTAGAGTACTCACAATCAACCTAAACATGTTAACGGTCTTGCTTTTTAGTACTTTGTGCGTTACCTCAGTACAATGTATACGATTTACCTTCAAATAACGTTTTATCATGAACAAAGCCCGTGCATCGCACGGACCATGTTGCCTCGTTAACTTTAAAAAAACAACTTTGGAAGTTAATCCAAACACATTTAAGAATAACTTATCAACTTTTCAAAACCAATAAGTTAATAAGGTAAACCAAACATATTTTTTAAAACTAAAAAGTTAATAAAGACTTTTATCTAAAAGCACTTTTAGAGTTCAAAAAATTTATCCAAAGACACCCTTAGTATCAGCTAATACGTTTGCATAGACTACAATGGTGCTCTGAAAATCGTAGCGGCTAATATTTTGGGACAACATTTTTTCTTTTTGGTGTTTTTGAAGCCAACCAGAAATTTCCTTTTAATTGACCGGATGGGTACAAATAGTGTAAGGGTATTGGTAAGTCGCATATTGGGCGAGGTCTGTGCAAACTGGACCGAGAACTGACCAAACCGTAGAACTGGACCAGATCGGACTGAACCAAACCGAGCTACATCGGTTCGGTTCTCGGTTCAAGTTTTTATGAAAAATAATTTCTTGGTTCCAATCGGTTCGGTTCGGTCCAAAACAGAGAAAAAATCGAAAAAAATGAAAAATTACCTCGGGTCTCGGTACGGTTCCGGCCAGTTAGCGGTCCGGTTCGGTTAGGTCGGTTCTGAGCATTATCGGTCCGGTCCTTGGTCCGGCCGAAACCATTTTTTCATTCTCGGTTCTAGTCGATCCGGCTTGGTTCGGTACGGTTCTTGGACCATACACATGCCTAATTGGGTTTGGGTGTACCTATTTGTCTCTCCATAATTTAATATTTATTTGACTCATGATTCACGAGAGATTCATTCTTTATATTGTACATGTACATTTCTTTATAATTATTTATTTATTTACTCAATTAATAATAATAAGTGTTAAAATCAAATAATTTTATGTGAAAATAAAATTAATAGACAACATATGTTATCTTGTGGTGAGTAAGCATATGATATAACCACACACATTGGGCATTAAGTGGACGAGTTTGTGACTTTTAATTATTCAATTTCTATGTTACATGTAAATGAGGTCCATTTGGTACTTTTTTTTTTGGAAACGGCAAATGAAATAACGGAAGCCTACTCGTAATTTTTCAGCGAGCACCCCGAGTTCGAGCTCCGCATAAGCGGGCAAACCGAGCCCCAAAGGGATTTCAAAGGAAAATTCCCCATATGTGCCCGTCTGAGGTGTGAGTAAAATTACGTTAATGCAACGCTCCCAAAGGGATTCGAACTCACGACCCGCATCCCACACGGGTATAAACTCAGTACCTCAGACTAGCTACGCTGACCACCATCGGCCAATTGGTACATATAGCAGACTGAATGGTGAGGTAGAAATATTCATTGATTTATAAGGTTTCAATCCTTCAAATTCTGTTATTCCAACTTCAATTGAGTAGAACCTTAATTATGGTTTGCTAAAGCTCTGTCAGTACTCCTTTATGGAACAAGAATTACAAAACTTTCAACCCATGTTTTAAAAAACGATTTGTATTGATTCGGTCAATATTGTTAATATGATTAAACAAGTCGGAATGTATTAGACAATACTGCTAAATATTTATAATCCAGTAATTATGTAAATAATGTAAAAATATAAAGAATAAAAATTCCAAAATTTTTCAAAACCTTCAGCTAAGTTTATTATTTCTAAACTCCAAAAGCTATATAAATAACAAATGTCTATTTATTTATCTAATTTTCTTTTAGAAAAATCGATTTTTATCCGGTTTGACCAACCATTTCATTATTTCAACACGGGTTTTATGTCCAACCGGCCGGTTCCGACCGAATTATAACCATCGATCAAACTGTCTCATTCCGACTGGTTACATTTTCATTTCCCGATTAAACCTGTCTGATCGTCGAGTTCAACCGAATATTTAAAACAACTGCTTTCAACCTACACTCAATCACATATATTTTGGGATTTTCATAGCGAAAGGGATGGAGAAGTTGATAAGAGCGTTGAATGAATTGTCCGTATTGATACTATAGTCTATGTATGTCTTTTAATGGGTTCACGTTGAATGAGTATTTTTCTATTTGTACCATATGCATGGCTGTATTTGATTACATTTGATACTACAAACCATGTTTCTAAAAAAACTTGCTATGTCGGAGCCAAGGCGTCGCCAAGGCGTTAGACGCGGCGTCGACGTTAGGAAACAGACCATGGTGGCTAGGCTAGGCGTGACGTGAGATAAGGCGTAATAAGCCGCGCCTTATGACGAGTTTTTTTGTAAGGCGGCTGAGAAAATTGAAATTTAAAAAAAAAATAATGACATATATAATTATAAATTTAGATATAAGACTTTTGGTGAACTTTATATATGAATTGTTATATAAATCAATAGATCCATAATTTTTTTTTTTTAATTTGATATACGTATATATATAAATTATATAAAAAAATTGTCGTGTTAACTCAAGCTTTGAAAAACACCATGGCCCGCCATGGCTTGAGACTTGATGGCACCGCCACGCCACACCTTACGCTTTTTGTAACCTTGCTACAAACACATAAATTGTAACTTTTGCAAATCTAACAAAGAAATTGGTGTACCTTTTATCGCTTAACATTGTAACGTATAGATTTCACACTCCTTGAAGCTCAAAAGTACATTAGCATACTACAATATGGTTGTTTTAATATGTATCATTATAAGATAGTTCAACATGGTGCAAGTTTTAATCAAAATTACAAGCATGCGCAACTAATTTTAACTATTGAATCAAATATTAATTATGATCTCAATCATTGAATTAATACTTAACGATCAATGATTAATACTTGGATGGATATTCTTGACATTTGATATTTTCATAATTTAATTTAATTTTTTTTTACAGAAACATAACTATATCTGATTGTATACTTGATCACATACGATTATATAAAAGAATCACAAATGATTGTATACTTGACCACATGTAATTATCACATAATTTTGTTTTTTTAACACAAATATTAAAAAAATGATTAAGAAATAATAAATAAAAATAAATACATGTGATGTATCATCCGGAGATACGACCTAGCTAGAATTTTTATCACTTTCGGTAAATGATAAATAAGTTTTATTATTTTATATGAATTTAATTTAATTTAATTTGAATTGTTTAAATAAATTGTATCTTTAACCATGGGGTTAAAGAGTAGTAAAACTGAAATATCTAGTTATTAAAATGATTTTTATATATTTGAGTTCGCTTTTCGACCAGGGTTCCAATAAATATATTCGCTGCTTGAATTTGAGTTAGTATGGGTATTTTAAATAAGTTAATTGCGAACCAGATATCCAGTACGACACCGTGTTTAAATGAAATATGCATCTTTTGTTTCCATTGTGCCACTTTTTTTATGAGGCGTCCAAAACCTCCTCTTTGTTGCCTACTCTTGATCGTATCATAACACACACATACACATTGCATGTTCTTCTTCTCTTATATATCAAACCTAAAATCCTCCTAATCTTAGCTTAAAATTATTAATTTATACAAGCATAAGGTAAGATTTCTTCTTCTAAAAGATAGGGTTCATAGTTCTTGAAGTAAAAATGAACTAGGGTTCTTGATTTTTGGTGGGTTTCTTGTTAATTGCTAAACTGTTGAATCTTTTATGTTATTATGATGAAATGATACCTAATGCATGTTTAATTGTTAAATGTTATCTTGATTTGGTAAAAGTATCATAAATCACCATTATGAGTAATTTGAAGAAAATGTGAGTTTTATGGATTTTTGTTAAATTTGTGAAATTGATGAACTATATGAGTTATTTAAGTTTATAAAACTAATAACATGCTTAATTTCATATGGAGTCGTTATAAGATGAGAAATAGAGAAACCACCATTGTAAGAGATTGATAAAGAAGATAATAACACGCTTAAGTTTTTGAGTTTTTATGATAAAATTGATTTTATGATTGAGAATGCATGATTATGTAGATAATTGATCATATGATAATTGGTTGGAATATTATTCTAATTAGTTAGAGCTTTTGATGTTAATACTTAGCTAATTGTGCATAAATGTTTAGACATGAAAAATTCAGAGTACTCAATAGTATGAATATTGATAAGTAAAGTTAATCTTTGAATTGGTAAAATAAAGAATGATAAATTAATTAGTTAAACATGGATTAAACATAATATTATTTTGACCCGTTTATGGTAAATAGTGTCAAAACTTGAATGAATGCATTCTATAATTGCTAGACTTTGATTAAGATGATAATCGTTTGATGTTTACATAAAATGGTTTTGGTAAGTAGTTTAACATGTTATGGAAGTAATAAAGCAATTCTGACTACAAAACTTGTTTTGATGCGTTTGGCCATAAAGTGTTAAGAATTCGATAAATTCCTAGTTGTTAATTGACTTTGACTTTCGCAAAGGTTGAAATCTCATAAGCATGACTACCGGAATATGAAAAATAATGTTATATATATATATATATATATATATATATATATATATATATATATATATATAGGAATGAGTTCCATTGAGAATTAATATATTGGGTGAAAATGCGAGTATAGATCTCATCCGTTGATTAGGGCGAATTTGGGGCTCACGGCCCGACAAAGTCTGCAGTGCGGCACGAGGGGGGCACATGTGCCCTGTTTAATCATCGATGATTAATGTGTAATCATCGATGATTACCCCATGATTACAAAAATTCTCACATTTTCACTATTTTTCCAATTCTCAAAGCAACCCTAGGGTTCTTGGTGAGTGTTCGACGAACACAAACAAGCATGTGTGTGTGTGTTCGAATTTTTCGTACAAGGTTTCTTTCTTGTTAATCTAATCTAGATTTCCAACATCCCAATTCTTTAGGGTTTAAGGATTAGGTTTAATCACACTTCCGCTTTTAGGGATTAAATCAGCTAGTTGGTTTTAACCGGTCAAGAACAAGTTCATGTTCTTGGTCAGTATGGTCAAACCAAGCATGCTAGGTGGTTGATCCAAGTGGTCGATCAGGTATAATGAAACCCTTCAAATACCCCATCAAGGTTCCCACCATGACGAGTAGTCACGGATTATACTGTAACAACCATAATTTTACGTTTGTATTTCGTGTCTTTTAATTCGGGATTTATATGAATTTCGTTATTTATGATAGTTTACGTTTACCATTATGTTTTATTGAGTGTTTGATTTTTTGGGACTTAGTATAATCGGAAACGTGTCAAGACTTGGTTGGATACATGTTTGGAAATCAAAATGGTATTTCTGGGAATCCTCGTGAACACGAAGATTGGGCTCGTGTCACGAAGACCCATCTCGTAAACACGAGTATGAACTCGCGAACACAAGTAAGCGAATCAGAGACTGGGACTCGCGGACGCGAGAATGGACTCGCGAACACGAGTAATCGAATCAGCGACCGGGACTCGCGGACACGAGTTGGGACTAGCTGACACGAGTTGGACACGAGGATGGCCGGAGCGCGTAAACTCGCGAACGCGAGGTGTGGATCGCGAACACGACATCTGTCAGATCTACATAAAATCGTTTTTAGGCTAGGGTTTAGGCTCATTTCACTCCTACAACCCTAGCAGCCGTTTTTGGGAGAGAATTTGGTGCTCTTGGTGATTTCTAGTTCTAATCTTCACATATCTTGTAGATTTGTTGGTCTAAGGTAAGAATCCTTGATATTTTGTGCATCTTCTTGTAGTTTTGAGCTTGGTTTGGGGTTAAAATGGTGGTTTGGACAACCTACCATGTCATCTTTGGGGAAGATGACTAAATATGAGTGTGAAACACTCATGGTGAACTTGTAATCAATGTGTACAAGTTGGATTTGTGTTTTATTTATGGAAATATTGAACTAGGGTTTGAGATTTCACCAAGTTAGATGAACTTGGTGGTTAGCAGTGTTAATATGGATTGATTAGTGATTAGTTATGGATAATAACTAGTTATTGTATTGATATTGATGTTAGGTCAAGAAGACCTTGTGATTGGAAGTACTTCTTTGATTAAGAAGTAAGCAATTGTGTTGATTAACACAATATTGGATTAGCATTTGCTAAGGTGAGTACATGTGATCTTTTCTGAGTACATAGGAAAACGAATTTAAATGATTAAAATGATTGAAAGAGTCTTTATTGAATGAACATTTTTGATAAAGAAATTGATTGTAATGATTATATGCCATGAAATGATTTGTGACATTGGCTTGTTGAAATGATGATTGAATTGGAGCTAAGACTCATGTTTGATGACCAATTATGTGTTAGTCAAATTATCCGGAAACGATAACCCATTCGTGGGGGAGTTAAGATTACTACTTGGGGCGGTACCTCCCTGCGCAAGGGTAGTATATCTAAGTGAACGATAACCCGACATTCGGGGACTATGATAACCCGATAAAAAAGGGGATTACGATAACCCTCGAGACGGAGGAGTGACGATCTCGGTAAGTTTGGGAGAACCCCAATTACCATGAGATCTTTTGATGATAACCCACATCGGGGGAGTCGCTTCGGGATGACCCGTTGCGTATGTGTGAGCTTAGGGTAAGCTCGAGATTATGGTGGACTTGTGTTCAATTTGATATTTATTTTATTACTATTTAATTGCAATTGATTATGACCGGGTCTAAAACCCATGTATTGATATTGATGTTAGGTCAAGAAGACCTTGTGATTGGAAGTACTTCTTTGATTAAGAAGTAAGCAATTGTGTTGATTAACACAATATTGGATTAGCATTTGCTAAGGTGAGTACATGTGATCTTTTCTGAGTACATAGGAAAACGAATTTAAATGATTAAAATGATTGAAAGAGTCTTTATTGAATGAACATTTTTGATAAAGAAATTGATTGTAATGATTATATGCCATGAAATGATTTGTGACATTGGCTTGTTGAAATGATGATTGAATTGGAGCTAAGACTCATGTTTGATGACCAATTATGTGTTAGTCAAATTATCCGGAAACGATAACCCATTCGTGGGGGAGTTAAGATTACTACTTGGGGCGGTACCTCCCTGCGCAAGGGTAGTATATCTAAGTGAACGATAACCCGACATTCGGGGACTATGATAACCCGATAAAAAAGGGGATTACGATAACCCTCGAGACGGGGGAGTGACGATCTCGGTAAGTTTGGGAGAACCCCAATTACCATGAGATCTTTTGATGATAACCCACATCGGGGGAGTCGCTTCGGGATGACCCGTTGCGTATGTGTGAGCTTAGGGTAAGATCGAGATTATGGTGGACTTGTGTTCAATTTGATATTTATTTTATTACTATTTAATTGCAATTGATTATGACCGGGTCTAAAACCCATGTTACTCACGAGACAATTTTGTCTCACGTACTACGTTTTTTCTTTTATGTCTATGTACTCAGGTTCAGGAGCTAAGGATTAGGCGGCCCGTAGTTATAGCATTGGATGATTATGCTCGGTGTACTTATTTGATTCATGTAGATTATAGATTTGATATTATTGTAACACCGGTTTTTGGCACTTATTAATCATTCCAAATGTTTTTGTTAGTCCATGTTTTGGATGTTATGGATTTTATTGTCAAACTTCATTTATTTAAATGTTTAAATTGGTTTGAAAAATTGAGGTGTTACAACTTGGTATCAGAGCTTTAGTCTAAGAGAATTAGGTTGGTTTACCCATGCTAGACTTAGACTTAGCTACGTGGGACGTTATGTGCCATAGAGAGTTAGGTTGACCTTTAAAGATTAGGGTTGACCATTAAGGGAATTGTATCTAACCGAGTTTTTCTTATGTGTTATTTTGACTATTTAGTCAACTTATTGATTTCTAATTGGATTAACATCTTATTTTAGTAAGATGGCTAGAACAAGAAGTGGTCGAGCTTTGTTGGATGGAGAACAAACTTCGAATGTGAATCAAGATGGAAATGGGTTAGACAATTCGGGTATTGGGAATGGCCATACCCCGGTGACCATGGAGGCAATTCAATCCATGCTCACTAATATGAGAAATGTGATGCAACAAGATGTTAACCGGATCATAAATGATCGATTGAACTTGGGTGATGATGATGAAAGGGAGGAAGAGGAACGTCTTGATGAGGAAGAGAGGGAGGAAAGTGAAGATGGGGAAAGTGGTGAAGAAAGACAACGGGAAATACCACCCCGACCGAGAAGTCCTCCAATGGGGAAAGTGGTGAAGAAAGAAAGATTGAACGTGAAGGATGGTCTTACAAAACATTCCTTGCTTGCCAACTCGACTTCTATCTCGGGAGTATGGAACCGAAAGGAACCGTTCGTTGGATTCGAGAGACGGAGCGTGTACTTGAAAGTAGCAAGTGCAAAGAAGAAAACATGGTGACTTATGCCTCACGTTTGTTTAAGGATGATGCCCTCACATGGTGGGACACCGTGTATGAAACCTTGGGAAAGGAAGCCGTCTATAAAATGTCGTCGGAAGAGTTCACAAGGAGACTCAAAGAGAAGTTTTATCCCGAAAGGGAATTGGAGGAGTTATTGGAAGAGTTTTTGCACTTCAAGAAAGGAAATTTGACCTTGGATGAATATACCAAGAAGTTCACGGGATATCTCCCGTTTGTATCAAGTACCTACCCAACCGAACGTAGCCGTGTGGTTCGGTTTGCTAATGGGTTGCCATCGGAATATGAACTTGAATGTAAAAAGGGCGACTACTCTTGATGAGGCGATCAATGTCGCCCGAAGTGTTGAGAAGGTTAGTAAGAGAAGAGTTCAAGAGAGGTCGGTAGGAAATGAGAAGAGAAATTAAGTTTGAGGGCTATTCGGGCCCATCATAGAAAGGAAGATTTACCCCAAGCGGGTCAAAGCAAGGAAGTGGTGGCGGTTTTGCAAAGTGTGTGAAGTGTGGCAAGACTCACCAAGGAGAATGCACGCTTGAATCGGGAAGTTGTTTCAAATGTGGGAGGTTTGGCCACAAGGATAGAGATTGTAAAGTCACGAGCCTAGATGAAGTTGAATGTTTCTCATGTCATGAGAAGGGGAATTATAGCAATGTTTGCCCAAAGAAAGGAACCGAAACGTTGGTATCAACCGCTCACAAGAAACCGGAGCCGTTAAAAGTCAAAGGTCGTGCCTTCCAACTCACACGTGAAGAAGCCAAGGAGACTCATGATGTCGTCTAAGGTACCTTATTCATAAACTCCATACCCACTTATGTATTGATTGATTTGGGTTCTACTTATTTTTTCGTGTCTCATGAATTTGGTGCTAAGCTTAAGGTTCCACTAGAGTTACTTGATGATTTTTATGAAATAGAAGTAGCCGATGTGAAAACCTTTATGGTTCAACACATATATAGAGATTGTGAATTAGAAATCGATAGTAAAAAGTTCAAGGTTGATTTAATGCCTATGGGAATTAAGGCTTTTGATGCGATAATTGGAATGGATTGGTTGGAAATCAACCAAGCCAAGATTTTATGTGGAAAGAAGTTGGTATCGATCAAGTCCCCCGAAAATGAGAAGGTGTATAATTATGGAGAAAAGAGGCATCATATGCCAAATCTTATTACCGCCATTAAAGCAAGAAAGAGTTTGTCAAAGGGATGCTCGTCATTCATAGCCTATGTCCTAGATGGGAGAAAGGAGAAGAAGACGGTTGAAACTGTGAAGATGATTCGGGATTTTCCCGAAGACTTACCCGGTTTGCCACCGGAGAGACAAGTCGAGTTTCGTATTGATTTAGTTCCGGGGGCGACGTCGATTTCCCGAGCCCCGTATCGTTTAGCCCCAACCGAAATGCGAGAGCTAATGTCTCAATTGCAAGATCTACTTGATAAGGGTTCTATCCGTCCTAGTTCGTCGCCGTGGGATGCACCAGTTTTATTTGTGAAGAAGAAAGACGGATCGATGAGGATGTGTATTGATTACCGAGAGCTTAACAAGATGAAGATTAAGAACCGATATCCTTTGCCAAGGATAGATGATTTGTTTGATCAACTTCAAGGAGCCAATTATTTCTCCAAGATAGATTTGAGATCGGGTTACCATCAAGTTCGGGTTAAAGAAAGTGATACCGAGAAGACGGCCATTAGAACTCGTTATGGGCATTATGAATTTTTGGTGATGCCATTCGGATTGACGAATGCCCCGGCTATTTTCATGGATCTCATGAATAGGGTTTGTAAACCTTTCCTCGATAAATTCCTTATCGTGTTCATCGATGATATTCTTATTTTCTCCAAAACCGAAGAAGAACATGAAGAACACTTAAAGCAAACTCTAGAAGTTTTGAAAGGAGAAAAGTTGTATGCAAAATTCTCAAAATGTGATTTTTGGTTGCGAGAAGTTCAATTTCTCGGTCATGTAGTGTCTCGAAGCGGGATAAAAGTTGACCCGTCTAAGATTGAAGCGGTGAAGAATTGGGAAGCACCGAAGACTCCAACCGAAGTTATAAGTTTTCTTGGGTTAGCCGGTTATTACCGAAGATTTATTGAAGATTTTTTCCGAGTGGCTGTCCCACTCACTGGGTTAACAAGAAAAGATGTGAAGTTTGATTGGGGGAAAAAGCAAGAAAACGCTTTTGCCTTGTTAAAGGAGAAGTTGTGCAATGCGCCAATTCTCACTTTACCCGATGGTATGGAAGATTTCGTGGTGTATAGTGACGCCTCGAACAAAGGTCTCGGTTGTGTTTTGATGCAAAGGGGTAAAGTGATAGCTTATGCTTCAAGACAATTGAAAAATGCGGAAGAGAGATATACTACTCATGATTTAGAGTTGGCGGCGATTATTTTTGCCTTGAAGATTTGGAGACATTACCTATATGGTACAAGGTGTATATTGTACACGGATCACAAAAGCCTCAAATATGTGTTCACACAAAAAGATTTGAATATGAGACACAGAAGGTAATTTGAGTTGATTAGTGACTACGATTGTGAAATCATCTATCATGAAGGGAAGGCTAATGTAGTGGCTGACGCCTTGAGTAGAAAAGTTTATGAGAAGCCAGGTAGGCTAAGTTGATGCGGACTGAAGTGGTGTCTAGCTTCATTGAAAGTATAAAAAATGCACAAACCGAAGTGACGGGAAAAAATGAATTTAGACAAGAGAGATTGGGAAAGAACCAAGTATTTGAAGAAAATGCTCAAGGCTTGAAAACCGTAAATGGTCAGATTTGCGTTCCGAAATTCGGTGGAAACCGAAAAGTATTGTTGAATGATGCTCATAAGTCCAAGTACTCGATTCATCCCGGAAGTACAAAGACTTATCAAGACCTGAAGAGAATGTATTGGTGGTCGGGGATGAAGTCGAGAGTGGCAAAGTACATTTCAAAATGTGCCACGTGTGCACAAGTGAAAGTCGAGCACCAAGTTCCTTATGGCATTGCACAATCGTTGCAAGTGCCGACCGGAAAATGGGAAGACATCACAATGGATTTCATTGTTGGTATTCCAAAGACAAGTAGAAATCATGATGCCATTTGGGTGATTGTCGATAGGTTAACGAAAAGTGCGTTATTCCTAGCTATTCGGGAAACTATGCCACTCGAGAAGTTGGCAAAGTTGTATGTTGATGAAGTGGTTCGTTTGCATGGGGTACCGATGTCGATCGTGTCCGATCGGGATGCACGGTTTACCTCGAGATTTTGGAGATCACTCCAAGAAGAGTTGGGAACTAAGTTGAGATTGAGCACGACTTACCATCCGCGAACCGATGGTTAAAGTGAAAGGACGATCCAAACGGTCGAAGACATCTTGAGATCGTGTGTATTGGATTTTGGTGGTAAATGGGATGAACATTTACCGTTAGTTGAGTTTTCATATAACAATAGTTATCACTCATCAATCAAAATGCCACCGTTTGAGGCATTGTATGGGAGAAAATGTAGGACGCCTTCTTGTTGGTTAGAGGTGGGTGAGACAAAACTCACGGGTCCCGAGATTATGAAAATAACAAACGAGAAAATCGGGATGATACAAAAGAATATGAAAGTCGCACAAGATCGCTAAAAGAGTTATTCGGATTTGAAAAAGCGGCCATATGATTTAAATGTTGGTGATATGGTGATGATGAAAATGTCGCCATGGAAAGGCGTGATGAGATTCGGTAAGAAAGGAAAGTTGAGTCCACGGTATGTTGGACCGTTTAAGATTTTGAAAAGAATTGGGCTTCAAGCTTTCAAGCTTGAACTCCCACCCGAATTGCAAGGTGTCCATGACACATTTCATGTTTGTAATTTAATGAAATTCTCGGGGGAAGTGGAGAATGTGATCCCACTTCAAGATTTGCGGGTCGATGCACCCAACCGGTTGATTGAAGAGCCCGAGGCCATATTGGAGACTCAAACGAAGAAATTGAGGAACAAGGAGATTGAGCTAGTGTTGGTCAATAATATATACTTGTATTTTATACTTTAAATATCTTGTATTATACACTTATATATTTCATTACGGACATACCGAAATATATACTTGTATTTTATACTTCTAATAATTAAATGTATAATAGACTTTATATAATTTAGACAATAATATTATCCAAATACTATATGATTTAATTGCTTTAAATCATATTATGGATAAAATCTATAATTAACACATTGCATATTTACTCAATTAGTAAATACACAAATACTTGTATTAATTAGTTAGTTAAACTAATCTAGTAATAAGTCAAACTTAACAAATTACTTATTGATTTATAATGACTATTATAAATCATTACTCTCGAAGTATATCATTGCATAACTACTCAATTGTTACATGCACTCACCGGTGTGACCCTTGAGTGTTCTATAGGCATGGATGTGATATCATAGGTTGACTAACTATGCACATAAATCCAACAGACTCCCACTTGTGCAAGTTCGTAACCAACACTTGATGGCACTAGCCTGCAGAGGCCCCTAGACAGGAGATACAGGGTAACCATCCCCATGGAAACTCTATATACCCAGGTATCGTTTATAGAAAAAAGTTTTTAATATCAGCATCTAGTAAAAACAAACCGTCTTTACTTCTTGGGTAACGTGTTAGGTTTTTTCCCTTGTAGCATGATATTTGTGATAATGAATTCGAGCATGGTAAGAATGTCAACTCCTGTATTCAGAATCGTTTCTTGACTTCTTGATTTAAATTGTGTGATAACGACAAAGAACAAATCAGTTCGTTTGAGCATGGTCATGCACTCTATCAGTTTTCCATCATGTCAAGGGACCAATAAATATATCTCCTAAAAAGGAGGCGCAATTACCATCTTGTGTATTCTAATTTGAAACAACGACTTTCTCTGCACCCAGTAAGGCCTCGTATGACAATCCTTTCACGGAGCGTCTAAGACGAACCAAAATACATTAGTTATCGTATCCCAAACCAAATAACCCAGGCTTAAGGACAACCTATGTGATTAATACTTTTGAACTTTTCAACCACGAAGTATTATCACAGTGGTCAATCTAATGTTCATCGATACGACAAAATATTATCGATACTTGGCCTACAAACAAATTGTTGTAGTTATATTCAAAAACCTCGAATCTCCACCAAATAACGCGATGACCTCAACACTGAAGGCTTTATGTTCACAGTTAGTCAACCTATGATGATTATCCATGCCTACGAAACACTTAAGGGTCACACCGGTGAGTGCATGTAATACGAGCAAGATATGCAGTGATACTACGAAGAGGAATGATTCATAATAGTCATAATGAATCAGTTAAGTATTAAGTTAAGTTTAACTTATTACTAGATTAGTTTAACTAACTAATTAATACAAGTACTTGTACATTTACAAGTTGAGTAAATATACAATGTGTTAATTATAGATTATCCATGATGTGATTTAAAGCTAGTCATATAGTAATTGGATAACATTGTTGTATAAATTATATAAAGGTTATTATACAATTAATTATTAAAAGTATAAATACAACTATATAATTCGTGTATATGGGTACCGAATTATTAGTGTATTAATATTAGACATTTAATAGTTAAGTGCAACAATAATAAACTAGTTAAACTATAAGGGATGGGAATGTTAAAAGGAATTTTAATTAAAGATCTAATATTAATTAAACTAGAAGGGTTCTAAGCGCAACTTATTTGTATATAAATAAGAGGCTTAGGGTAACCCGAAACCCCTTGATACACTTACACGAATTCCCTCCCTTCCCCTCTCGCCTTTGATCGGCCGAAGTCCCAAACACAAGAACACAAGTTTGTGTTCTTCGTGTTCTTCGAGTTTCGAAGATCAATGATCGTTGCAAGTGATCATCTAGAGGATCGCTCGTCGTGTTCATCATCTGTGGACTAATCTTTAGCATTAACCAAGGTATGATTCATGGAACACCCTTTCATCCTCTCCTCTTGTTCGATCGAACGAGAACACTAAGAACCCTAGGGTTCTTGCTGAGTGTTCGACGAACACACACAAGCATGTGTGTGTGTTCGAGTTTTTCGTACAAGGTTTATTTCTTGTTAATCTAATCTAGATTTCCAACATCCCAATCCTTTAGGGTTTAAGGATTAGGTTTAATCCCACTTCCGCTTTTAGGGATTAAATTAGCTAGTTGCTTTTAGGGATTAATCTAGATTAAATCCGCTTTTAGGGATTTGTTTTTTATTTATGGAAATCTTGAACAAGGGTTTGAGATTTCACCAAGTTAGATGAACTTGGTGGTTAGGAGTGTTAATATGGATTGATTAGTGATTAGTTATGGATAATAACTAGTTATTGTATTGATATTGATGTTAGGTCAAGAATACCTTGTGATTGGAAGTACTTCTTTAATTAAGAAGTAAGCAATTGTGTTGATTAACACAATTTTGGATTAGCATTCGTTAAGGTGAGTACATGTGATTTCATCTGAGTACATAGGAAAACGATTTTAAATGATTAAAATGACTGAAAGAGTCTTTATTGAATAAACATTTTTGATAAAGAAATTGATTGTAATGATTATATGCCATGAAATGATTTGTGACATTGACTTGTTGAAATGATGATTGAGTTGGAGCTAAGGCTCATGTTTGATGACCAATTATGTGTTAGGCAAATTATTCGGAAACGATAACCCATTCGTGGGGGAGTTAAGATTACTACTTGGGGCGATACCTCCCTGCGCAAGGGTAGTATATCTAAGTGAACGATAACCCGACATTCATGATAACCCGATAAAAAAGGGGATTACGATAACCCGCGAGACGGGGAGTGACGATCTCGGTAAGTTTGGGAGAACCCCAATTACCATGATATCTTTTGATGATAACCCACATCAGGGGAGTCGCTTCGGGATGACACGTTGCGTATGTGTGAGCTTAGGGTAAGCTCGAGATTATGGTGGACTTGTGTTCAATTTGATATTTATTTAATTACTATTTAATTGCAATTGATTATGACCGGGTCTAAAACCGATGTTACTCACGAGACAATTTTGTCTCACGTACTACGTTTTTTCTTTTATGTCTATGCACTTAGGTTCGGGAGCTAAGGATTAGGCGGCCCGTAGTTATAGCATTGGATGATTAAGCTCTGTGTACTTATTTGATTCCCGTAGACTATAGATTTGATATTATTTTAACACCGGTTTTTGGCACTTATTAATCATTCCAAATGTTTTTGTTAGTCCATGTTTTGGATGTTACGGATTTTATTGTCAAACTTCATTTAGTTAAAAGTTTAAATTGGTTTGAAAAATTGAGGTGTTATTCTGAATAAAATAACTTTTATTCATGGATATTTTAAAACATACAAAGTATGAATAAAAATGATACTAATTCATGTACTATTCCTAGCTGGACATAGATACCGAATTATTACTGGATCATTACTTCCTAGTGTTTGTGTCAATTACTTAATAATGTTATAATTGTTTGGCATTCTTGTGGTTCAGTAAGTTTATCATATGAGACCTTAAATATGCATATTAACATGTTTGAAATGGTAGTTTATGGTTTTGACTCGATTATGTGATTTTGACCCGTTTGGGTCAAAATGTGCAAAATGGAGTAAGTATGTGATGTGAACCCGAAAAAATGGGGTGTGGTCTACCAGCGAAAGAAACAAAGTCGAGGTGGCTAAGTGTCACTATTGGATTTTATTAAGCCAAGTGTATTATTTCCTTTTTGTTCATTGTATGGGATCGGTTTATCTAGGGACCGGATCCCCTAGGGTTTTGCGTTCTTGAATTCGGTATATTCTTTGTGACGGCTACTTAGGAGAAACCCGGTTCTTCTAGTTCCAGGATTATCATTTATGCACTTGGCTGACATTGATTTTCATGATTATTAGAAGACTCAGTTGTAACACCTCAAATTTTTAATAAAAAATATTTCCGTAAAATCCTTTTCTTTTAAATCATTTAGAGTATTGTCCCAAAATATGGATTTACAAAAAACCTTGGTATAAAATAAAAGTCACTAGTGGTGTTACAAAATATATCATAACCAAAGCCAAACGTAAATCCACCTTGCTATCTCTACTAAACCCGTGCGCCTTCACTAGGAAACGCACCTAATCCTTAGCTCCCGAACCTGAGTACATAGCATCACAAACAAACATAGTACGTAAGACAAAATTATCTCGTGAGATACATGGGTTTTAGACCCGACATTAATATATAAATGATTACACATACTAAGTAAATATATAGACATACATATTTATATACTATGGTTACCTCCGCGGTAACCCTAACACATTCAGATACATCGATCACCTCCTCGGTAATCCCATCACATTCAACCATAGCCTAATCGAACCCGTCAAGTTGTTCGGAATGCCTCCAATCCAACGAGACCCCATTTTTGTCCTACTAACCAGAATGCCTCCAGTTCAGTAGAACCCCCTTTGTCACCTTGTCCAAGCAAGGTGACCCATCTTATCTCACTAATCAGAATGCCTCCAATTCAGTGAGATCCAACATCGCGCTGGGTGATCGGAATGCCTCCAATCCACCAGTTTAAAGATACCATGACAACCCAGAATGCCTCCGAATCTATCATGTACCTGTCCTATTTCAAACTACCCGTCATAACTATTTCATGTGACTATATGTCACATCCAACATCAATGCCATAAGGCCAACATACAAACTATCCATATACTAGTCTCACTTAGTATTCACAAAATCAAGCAACTAGTTAATATAAAGAAATTAAATAACTAGTTTATCATTAATAGTCACATATTAAAAATATTTCTTTACCGCTATGTACCCAGTTTTAAAGTTCACATGTACTCACCTTAGCAATAAAATGCTCCAACCGTATTCCTTACGTCAATCTCCTTGCTTCACGATTCAGTCAACCTTCTAATATCTCACCAAAGGCCTAAAACAATAATCATAAGATTATCAACATCACATACTACTACTATTGTGTTCATCTATCTCTAGATAACACTTATTAACACATTTCCCCCAAATATGGTGATTTACCAAACCCTAGGTTTAACCAACCCTTAAGATTCTTACAAATCATAATCATACACTTGTTTCCTTTGATAATACATCATCTATTAAGTGTATCCATCATTTATATCACCATAATCCATAACCCCATGAACTAGGGTTTCAAACCCTTACATCCAAACACATAGATCTTAAGCTACAAAGATCAAAGAGTGAAGATATACCTTTAATCTTCAACTAGGAGTGAAATCTACCAAAGATTTGTGAAGGATTTGACCTCAATCAGCCTCCAAGCTCGGAAATCGCCAAAGAAGAAGCTAGGGTTTCGATATGGCATCAATTGAGCCAAAACCCGACTTAAAGCTGCTCGACCATAGTTCACGACGCGAACTAAGTTCGCGTCGCTAACTCTGCGAGTCGCGAACTTTTCCCGATCGTTACCTAGGCGTGAACCTCAATTGCCAAAATTCCCAAATCCCTGGTCGGAGTTCCCGATCGGGAACTACAAGTTCACGGCGTGAACTTTCCAAGTGCAGCAGGCTGCACTTTTTGGTTGTTGTCTCGACCCGGTTTCGCCCATACCTTTCTCGTACAGTCTCCAAACGACACGAAACCAATTCCTACGTTCTTTAAACAATTTATCCTTATTTATCATATTTTTATCCAATTTATTTATTTACAAATTTCGGGTCGTTACAACTATCTACCCCTTAAGAAGATTCCGTCCTCGGAATCTCATCATAGTTCACGAAATCCGGGTATCTTTTCCGAATCTCGTCCTTAACTTCCCAAGTCAAATTCGGCCCAAGTGAATGCTTCCACTTGACCAACACCAACTCGATCTCCTTATTCCGAAGCTTCTTTGTTTTCGTTTCTAATATAGTCTCGGGCTCCTCAAAAATTTCAAATCCCCATTCTACCGAGTATCCATTTTCATTCTCCCATGGTTATTACCATCAACATTTTCCCATTTCAATTTAGCCAACCACATGCATATAAACATTCACTTAACCCTGTTAGATCCGAACGGGTCAAAAGAATCAATCTTAGACCTTTAATACCCAAACGGGTCAAGATGCCACAATTTGACCATAACGCTTCAAATCCTTTAACCGATCATTCTATTCACAAAACAATAACATGACATAACCATTACAATTTTTTTATTGAATAAAAATAAAAAAAATAATAAAAAAAATCTAGCTTCGACCAAGTCGATATAATCCAACCTTGTCTAACCCTTGACTTAAGAACAAAGTCAACTATACTTTAATATTTTCCCTTCTCGTTAAAGGATCCCATAAATCCTCCTTTCCTTTACAATTTACCTTTAATTTATGATCCATCTACAATCATATACTCGATCCCCAAATTCAATGTTGACAACACCCAAACGGGTCAAAGTTTCATGATTCGACCCTAACACACCCAATCATTTAACCAAACTCTTTGTACCCATTGGGATGATATGACCCAATCATTACTAATAACCAATTGACCAAAATGATAGTCAACCCCTCGCTTTGACCAAATTGTCAACATTGTTCCCTCTTTGACTTAAGCACAAAGTCAACAATATTTTGAAGATTTCCTTACCCATTAGTGGTTCTACTAGTCATTAATTCCGTATCAATCGACTTTGCATTCATGGTCTAACCACCATCACACTCGATTCCTAAATTCCATTCGAAATACCCAACGGCCAAAGTCGCACCCCTTTGACTGCCATTATTTCCATTAATCCATCAACCACTATCTTACATATGTAGAAGGTACATTATGCCCTTATCCTTGACTAATCAATTTAAACGAAAGTCAAAACCCAATTTTGACTGAAGTCAACAATCCACTAGTTGACCAACCTTGACTTATGACTAAAGTCAAACTTACTTTGCAAAATTTCCATAGTCTTTATTACCAAGGCATCGCTTCCCAAGCTTTTCATTCCCGATTCCAATATCTAAATTTCCTTTCTCAATCGTTCCTTTTTTTTCTTTTTCTTTTTTTTTCTTTTTTTTTTTTCAATTTCCACAATCGTTTAACAATTTTCATTTAAAGCAATACCAAATCTCTATTACCCTTTTTAATTTTTCATCCAATTACTTATACCATTTATAATCTCCTTCAAACATCCTTATACCATACTTGAAATTTCCGATTACCGGCTCTAGAGCCTCAATCATAACCAATTGTGGCCTAACCACCCAGTATACATCTTTCATTACTCATTGGCTACTAACCAACTTTGCTTCCTAAAGCATTCCTTTTTCATGAACTATGAACTTGTAGGTATCTTCTACACCTACTTCTACTTAACCACGAACCATATTTCCAACTCAGACCCTCATTTACCATGAAATCATATCAACAACTAACCATACAATGCTACATATGTCGGCTACAGTCACCATATCCCAGATACAACAAATCATACTTTAACTATCTTATCGAGATGATCGGAAAGCCTCTAATCCATCCCGACTCCATAGTGTCACAATGATCGGAAAGCCTCCGATCCATAGTGACCCATCAAATCTCGTTAATCGGAAAGCCTCCGACCTAACAAGATCCATGCAATACCATTCTATCTTGCATACAATTCATGTATGCACCATTCAGTTTCCATTTTCCACATAATATTATCCTTCTAAAATCACGCGCCTCCCATCGGTCATTACTCCCACTTATACACTATACCACATGGTGTTCACATAATCATTTCTAGTACTTTCCCACAATCTACTCATTTATCAATCGTTCTTAGTCGATTCATTTCCTCATTACTAAATTTCCCAATCTTTCTTTTACCATTGAGATAACCACTAATACCTTCAATTTTCCGCCTTCTTACCAAATAATCCGGTCAACTCAAGTCACCCAAATGACTCCGATCCAAAACCCATTATATGCTATCACACTTTTTCTATGCTATTTTTTTTTAATTTATTGTTACTCTTGGCTTAGCATACCATTTCGGTAACACCTTACACTCTATCAATCTTACCTTAAAAATTTATATATTTTTTTTTACCACTTTCATATTTCGTCCTTGATGCCCCATGGCACCAAAGTTTTCCTCTTTACCAATCATAACATATTGTTCATTTATTTAATCCCACTTTATACCTTCATGAAGGTTGCCCATCATCATTCCCTTCAATATACGTTAAGTTCATCTTTCCCAATTCCAATCTTTAACTTAGAACGCTTAACCATATATATGTCGTGCATGCTAACTCTAATAACTACTTTCACATCAAAGACTCATATAGAAACTCCAATGGCCCATCCTTAAGAGCATTACCTCGTGCGACTTATCGACAAGTAATTCTTGAATCGTATAACATAATATTTAGAAACATAGTACCTGAAGTGATATCGTGGCTCCCTCTAGCCTCGCCGTGAGAAGTTGATGTCAGCATACCGGTTCTTCTCTTCAGGCATGCACCACTAAAGTGCCCTCTCTCGTGACACGTGTAGCACTCCACTTCTTTGATGTTATTCACCCCGCAATCTTTTGCCCTGTGCCCAACTCTTCCGCATGTGAAGCATAAAGCTGTACCCGACTTGCATTCTCCCTTGTGGCCGTTACCACAATTAGGACACTTTCCGCCACCGACTTTATTGGTCAAAGTCGGTGTGAACCTTCCCTTCTTTGATGACTCCGAACTATCTTCGATTCTCCTCTTTTCCCCACCTCTTGGTAGCCCTTGGACCACCCACTGATCCACTTTCTCGGTGTACACATCCACCGGTTCATCTCCTTTTCTTATAATCACCACCTCTTCTTGAACCTCCTCTAAGTTTCTCTTGAGGCAAAATTTCTCTTTCAAACGGCTCGTGAATTCATCCCATGACATCTTGTATATCGCCTTCTTGCCTAATATTTCGTACATCATAATCCACCACACGTGTGCTTCATCTTTCAACATTCTAGAAACATATGTCACCATATCTTCCCTTTTACATTTGCTACCCTCCAAAGCTTGCTCAGTTTCTCGAATCCACCGGACGGTGACTCTTGGCTCAAAACTTCCCGAATACACCTTGGGCTCATATGCCATAAATGCCTCGAACGAACATCCATTTCTCTTATCAAGACTCATATCATTTTCCTTTTCAGTCGAGAATTCCTCCAAGTGGGCCTTGCTACCCGAACACTTACTCTTTATACCTGGTTTGGAATTACCTTCCCTTTCCTTGGTCATCCGGTCATCAATAATCCGGTTCACGTCCTCTTTTACTTCTTCCCTCATTCGGTCAAACATGTCACAAATCACTTCTAATGTTACCGGCGTATAGTTAGCATAAACTTCCGGGTCCTCTTCTGAGTTAAGTGGAGTTCGTCCACTTTCCACATTCACCATTTTGCTATAATAAGATGAAAACTATACCTTCATCAATCATTCATTCAATAGTCCATTTCGACTCTCAATCTCGAAAATGACCACATAAGGCAATTCTTCCTAGGGTTCGACCCTAAGACAACTTAGCCCTATAGCTTCAAGGTCAACCTAGTTATCTAACGGAAATATATCATTCTACTTCTACAACTTAAGCCTAGGGTGGTTAACCCAACCTAATTCGCTTAAGCTATAGCTCTGATACCAAGTTGTAACACCTCAAATTTTTAATACAAAATATTTCCGTAAAATCCTTTTCTTTTAAATCATTTAGAGTATTGTCCCAAAATATGGATATACAAAAAACCTTGGTATAAAATAAAAGTCACTAGTGGTGTTACAAAATATATCATAACCAAAGCCAAACGTAAATCCACCTTGATATCTCTACTAAACCCGTGCGCTTTCACTAGGAAACGCACCTAATCCTTAGCTCCCGAACCTGAGTACATAGCATCACAAACAAACATAGTACGTAAGACAAAATTGTTTCGTGAGATACATGGGTTTTAGACCCGACATTAATATATAAATGATTACACATACTAAGTAAATATATAGACATACATATTTATATACTATGGTTACCTCCGCGGTAACCCTAACACATTCAGATACATCGATCACCTCCTCGGTAATCCCATCACATTCAATCATAGCCTAATAGAACCCGTCAAGTTGTTCGGAATGCCTCCAATCCAATGAGACCCCATTTTTGTCCTACTAACCAGAATGCCTCGAGTTCAGTAGAACCCCCTTTGTCACCTTGTCCAAGCAAGGTGACCCATCTTATCTCACTAATCAGAATGCCTCCAATTCAGTGAGATCGAACATCGCGCTGGGTGATCGGAATGCCTCCAATCCACCAGTTTAAAGATACCATGACAACCCAGAATGTCTCTGAATCTATCATGTACCTGTCCTATTTCAAACTACCTGTCATAACTATTTCATGTGACTATATGTCACATCCATCATCAATGCCATATGGCCAACATACAAACTATCCATATACTAGTCTCACTTAGTATTCACAAAATCAAGCAACTAGTTAATATAAAGAAATTAAATAACTAGTTTATCATTAATAGTCACATATTAAAAATATTTCTTTACCGCTATGTACCCAGTTTTAAAGTTCACATGTACTCACCTTAGCAATAAAATGCTCCAACCGTATTCCTTACGTCAATCTCCTTGCTTCACGATTCAGTCAACCTTCTAAGATCCCACCAAAGGCCTAAAACAATAATCATAAGATTATCAACATCACATACTACTACTATTGTGTTCATCTATCTCTAGATAACACTTATTAACACATTTCCCCCAAATATGGTGATTTACCAAACCCTAGGTTTAACCAACCCTTAAGATTCTTACAAATCATAATCATACACTTGTTTCCTTTGATAATACACCATCTATTAAGTGTATCCATCATTTATATCACCATAATCCATAACCCCATGAACTAGGGTTTCAAACCCTTACATCCAAACACATAGATCTTAAGCTACAAAGATCAAATAGTGAAGATGTACCTTTAATCTTCAACTAGGAGTGAAATCTACCAAAGATTTGTGAAGGATTCGACCTCAATCAGCCTCCAAGCTCGGAAATCACCAAAGAAGAAGCTAGGGTTTCAATATGGCATCAAATGAGCCAAAACCCGACTTAAAGCTGCTCGACCATAGTTCACGACGCGAACTAAGTTCGCGTCGCTAACTCTGCGAGTCGTGAACTTTTCCCGATCGTTACCTAGGCGTGAACCTCAATTACCAAAATTCCCAAATCCCGGTCGGAGTTCCCGATCGGGAACTCCAAGTTCACGGCGTGAACTTTCCAAGTGCAGCAGGCTGCACTTTTCGGTTGTTGTCTCGACCCGGTATCGCCCATAACTTTCTCGTACGGTCTCCAAACGACACGAAACCAATTCCTACGTTCTTTAAACGATTTATCCTTATTTATCATATTTTTATCCAATTTATTTATTTACAAATTTCGGGTCGTTACATCAGTAATATTAGACCATTGGGTTCGGAATTTAGAGACGACCTCAGGTGAGTGGATTTGGCCTCCAATTTGTATTGGTTGCAGTAGGGTAGAATTTATTGCATACTTGGGTGAAAAATGCAGAATTTTTGGTATCTGCAGTGGTTCGAGGATCGAGCCACGGGCTTTGCAGCACGAAGATGGTGCCGACCAAACAGAAAATCGTTTTAGCGACCGGTAAGATGTTCGTGGGGTGCGAACACAAGTCTCGCGACGCGAGCCTGTGTCTCGCTGCGCGAACATTCGTTTTGGACAGAATTTTGTTGTGATTCTTATGGCTTGCTTATTTTGTTGTGATTCTTATGGCTTGCTTATTTATTGTTTGATAAAAGGTGATATATTAATTATTTCATTATATGCGCATTCGGGGGAGAAGAGGTCAGTGTTGGATGGTTTATCGACTGAGCTTCCGTTTATCATTGCATTGTCGGTACTCAGGCCTTAATTGCATTGGTTGTTTTTAAGGAGGAGCATCGTGCCAAGTGATAAAAGGCTATCGATTTATCATTATTAGGCCAACAATGATTTTAGGTTCAGCAGAACCGCCGGTCCTCTTAATTTGTGTTTAATTGTGGAAGTTGTGATATTTTTATCTTTTGTACTTATACAAATTGTATCCATTCACTTATTTGTACTAATCCACCACCTCGTTGACTGTTTTGTAGGTTTGCTATGATGGGCGGGTCATGAGGTGTTCGGTAGCAATGGTTGACCAATGTTTAAATGATAATAATTTGTAACGAGCTGAAGTATTTAATAAGACCGTTTAGATAATTTTGATGCTTCTAGATATTATGTAATGAACTTTTATTTTCTCACTAAAATGAATATTATGCTTCTGTGTTTAAAAAAAATACTCTAAGTTTTGTGGTGTTACATATGATTTCTTGTATAATCACATGTGACAAATTATACAATAACATGTGATTATCACATAATTATTTTAAACAAATAATAAGTAATACTAATATAAATAATATAAAAATAATATAAAATTTTAAAAATTAAAGATAGTAATAATAAACTACGTGAGTGTCAAATGACAAAAATATCCTCCAGTATAAATCATATGATTAATCTTGAGTAGTAGTTTTTATTGATTAATAGTTGAAGTTGATTATTTGAAACTTTGATTAAATCTTACCAAGTTGAACAAACCACTAGGTATCATATGATTCATATCATGTTGACCATCGAAGATGATATGCTGCCAAAATAGTATGTTGGGCTAGAAAAGACGAAGTGCTACTTAAAAACAAAAATCCGTTATCAATGTTTCACCATATTACACGGTTATCTACTTTGATATCTTTATCTTTAATAAAAGAAAGCATGATATGTCACCTAATCCACGTCACATTTACCACGTCATATTTACCACATCATAAATCATCTACGAATGATTTTGACATATCCTTTTGATATCAACCTAATCCACATAAAAAACATTAACTTAATTTAATAGAAAACATTATCTTAATTTAATATTTCAAATATATATAAATTTTTTTTCCGTTTCCTTTGTTATCGCTTATCAAAATAGATATTAATAAAATTAAAAACTTATCAAGAATTTTTGTAAACCATTTGAATTATCAAGAAATTTTATCAAGAAAATAAACTTATTCAAAACACATTCACATTTATGGTTTTGAAACCTAATTGCAGAAACATATCAAAAGTTCATATTTTTTTGAAACCCTAATTATGTTTCTGTTTCAATTCTGTTTAGTATATTTTTGCCAATATTTTAAATTATGTTTAATATTTACAATTATATTTCATTATTTTAAAATTCCGAATTATTAGGAAAAAATTGTTTTAAAAGTTGTGTATTTGAGCAATCATCCCCTATATATGCAGCTACATACGACTTGGTTTTGACACCTCATCCGTTTCAAGCTCTTTGATTGGATGATAATGCCACGTGTAATTCACGTATTGGTCAACTACATCCTGACACTCTTCCTAAGACTTCGTATTTTGCAGTTAATAATATGCGGATATCATAGGGAGGAAATTTCAAAACCAAACCCTAGAGACCTTTAGTCGATCCTCTATTCATCGTCTTCGTATTTTTTTCAAGCAATTATGGGTTCGGGTAGGTTAAACTTCAGAATACCTTACTTACAGCTCTCAATTCCAGCCATCAAATGACCTTATCACCCACACAATTAGTTCGAACATGTGTAATTCATTTGTTAATTGTCTAATCGATCGATTTGCATTTGTGATTACGGTTTTTCTCTCCTTCATCTCATTTAGATGCAGACATGGAGGATTATGGAGTCGAGTACTCCGAGGAAGAACCTGAAGAACAAGTTGTGGACATTGAAAATCAATATTATAATTCTAAGGTGCTAATTCCCCTATTTTGGTACTTATAATTCTGTATACACTGATTCACTTCTGTCTTCGAAATTGTTTGCTACTTTAGTATGATGATGTAATTATAAGTTAATATTTCAACTAAAAAGTTGTTATGGATTACGAATTAGGTTACCTACCTGCGTTAATCATTGTAATGTCTAGATGATCGATGCAATTTTCATGTTTAAAATTAGGCTGTAGTTGTTATTGTATAAGTTTAATTTTACTTCCAACATCTTATAATTGTATATAATTATTATATGATTTTTTGTTTTAACAGGTTTGGTTGAGACTGATCCAGAAGGTGCACTTACCGGTTTTGCTGAAGTAGTTCAAATGGAAGCAGAAAAAGCAGAATGGTGAATTTATTATAATTAAATAGTTATAATTTACCATTTTATTTCAATCAGAAATTGATGATAATTCCTTTGTTAAACAGGGGTTTTAAACCACTTAAATAACCTGTGAAGCTTTATTACCGTTTAGGCAGATACAAACCAGATATGTGGCTACAAGTGGTTCACATTCTGTCTAGTACACAGAGTTTGAACACCAAATTCGTTGCTCTACAGGTCTCTTTTTTATATATTCTTATTAATTTTGCATTACAAGTGTCCACTAACATTAGAGAATTAGTGGCATCTCAAATTGAATTCTTTTACAGGTGCTTGAGGGTGTTATAAAATACGCATGGAATGTATTGCCTGTTGAACAACGTGATTGAATGAAAAACTACATCTCTGATGTTATTGTAAAGGTATCAATCTCTTATTAATTTATTTTTTAATCTTTTTTCTATTTATTGCAGATGACAGTACGAGATGCTTTGAACTATGCTCTCGATGAAGAAATGGCTGCTGATCCCGATGTTTATTGTATGGGGTGAATAGGTAAAATGTATTTTGTTGAGAAGACAATTTTTATTTATTTATTCATTCATTCATTTAATGCTCATTTTTTCTATTGCTGTGCAGGTAGGAGAATACCAAGGAGCATACAAAGTTAGAATTTTATTTTTTATCATAATTCTACAAAACAAATAACCTAAAATGTTACTATTGCTATTTATTGTAGTGCTCTCTATAAATCATTTTTATTATGTTTTATTTTATTTATTGCTCTCCTTTCAGCTCCAAAGTACAAATGAAGAACAGACGATTAGAATTCGTAATACAGAAGGTGCTCTACAGAAGGCTGAGGTATGTTGAAAACTAGGGTTTCCAAAATGTTGACTTTTGACTCCAATAATGTGTCTTCAGGAAGAAAGAATCAAAGTTCAATTAAAAGTTACGCTACACTCTAAAGATCTGGCAGAGGTATATGGTGTTTTTATTGTGATTCAAATATTATTATTAATTATGAAAACTATTAAGTATAAGATGTTTGTGCATCAGGTTCATGAGTCATGGTTACCACCTTGGCTAGCATTTCATTTATTTCATTATAAGGTAGGTATATTTCCCTTTCTTATATATTCTGTTTTTGGGTCATTTGTTTCACTACCGGTAAACATAATGGGCACATGCTGAAACACTTTTTGTTCAATTATTTTAAAACATTTTGTCTCAAGTTTGATTATTTGAATTATATTATTACGTTAATAATGTAGTTTTTTTATTGAACGATTTAGTAGGTTTTATGCAACAAAAATACACCTTGGGTGGCACAACCATGATTTGATCTGTTGTCATTTTAGCTAAACTTAATAGATTTTTCCATTAAGAGATTAAATTTCATGTATCTTTTTCTTATTGTGCAGTCTTTAATGGTAACTCATTGGGATGTATATGGGGAACCAGCCCTGAATGTTGCAGTTCAAAAGGTTTTCTAATCATTTTGATGTTATAAATTTTCTTATTTTTGTTAGCCAATTTCTCTTATTCTAATTTTATATATACATAATCTTTTTAGGCAGTTGAAATGAAAAGTCAAGTTCAAAAATGGGCACAACCACACATTGATCAGTTGCACAATGTAAGTTGGTTCCGATAAAGTTATGCTTACTACTATGAATAGTAACGGGTCAAAAGGGTGACAAAGCGGGTGGGTTGGGTTCACCCGAAACATTTTATGTTCAAATTATTTTTAAATAATTAGTATGTCGAATGTCATGGCCCTGACAGGGTCGTTGATACCCCTATTACAGAGGTTATAGAAACTTACTCATATAGTTTATATTTATTAGTTGATATTATAATTTATAACCTTTTTTGGAGTATTTAAAAATTAAAAATATTTATTTATATTTTCACTTTTTCATGCTGGATTTGCTGGAATTTGAGTTGGTTCTGCATATCATGGTTTAAAGCCCGTGATCGAGTTTATGACTTTTAATTCCTCTATGCAAGTAATTCGTGTATATGGGTACCGAATTATTAGTGTATTAATACTAGACATTTAGTAGTTAAGTGCAACAATAATAAACTAGTTAGACTATAAGGGATGGAAGTATTAAAAGGAAGTTTAATTAAAGTTCTAATATTAATTAAACTAGAAGGGTTCTAAGCGTAACTTATTTGTATATAAATAAGAGGCGTAGGGTAACCCTAAACCCCTTACACACACACACCACCTCACGAAATCCATCTCCTCCTCTCCTTTGGCTTCGGCCGAAACTAGACAAGAACACCAAGTTTTGTGTTCTTCGTTCTTCGTGTTCTTCGTGTTCTTCAAGTCTTGAAGATCCAAGTCCATTACTTAGATCAACTAGAAGATCGCTCGATTTGTTCATCATCAGTGAATCAATCTTAAGCAATCAACAAGGTATGTTTTGGGAAACCCTTTTCTCCATTCTCCCTCTTGGACGAATTTCGGCCAAAGAACCCTAGGGTTCTTTGGTTGATGGTCGACGAACACACAAGTATGTGTGTGTTCGAGTTCTTCGTACAAGTTTTCTTTCTTGTTAACCTAATCTAGTTCTCAACATCCCAATCCTTTAGGGTTTAAGGATTAGGTTTAATCCCAGTTCCGCATTTAGGGATTAAATCAGCTAGTTGGTTTTAACCGGTCAAGAACAAGTTCATGTTCTTGGTCAGTATGGTCGAACCAAGTTTACTAGGAGGTTGACCCAAGTGGTCGATCAGTATTATGTGAAACCCTTCAGTGGTATCAGAGCGTTGGTTTAGAGATCTAGACTAGATTAACAAAGATTGTTTGTTTACTTTAATTTTAAGTTTTTTTTGTTTCAAGTTTTTCTTCTTTCTTCTAGAAAACCCTAGTAATTTTCGAAAACCCTAGAAAGAACCCTAGGATCAAGTATATTAAACAAGATATGTTTAATTGATCAAAAGGATTCTTTCCATAATCCCTTAAATTTTCATGACCTAGAAAGAACCCTATGATCAAGTATGTTAAACAAGATTTGTTTAATTGATCAAAAGGATTCTTTCCTAATGCCTTAGAATTTTCGAAATCTAGAGGAATACTTGGACACCAAGTTTATTAAACTAGCCTAGTTTAATTGGTGAAAAAGTTTCCTAGCCTTAAGTTTTCGAAAACCATAAAAGACCCTAGAACATTAAACTAGTTTAAGTTTAATAATTTAAAAGTATTAATTAGGATAATAATCTAAAACCTAGTTAATTAGACAAGTTTATGTCTAATAGGTTTAATTATTATTTTGATAGGTTTATTAAAACTAGTTCTTTAAACCTAGTAATTTAGACAAAGTTTTATTGTCTATAAGGTTTAATTTAAAGAGTTTAAATAAATTTATTAAAAGTTATAATATATCTTAGAATTTAAACAAAGTTTATTGTTTAAAAGGATTGATTAAAATTAGTCTTTTAATTAAAATAATGTCTTTGATCAAGAAAGTCAAAACCCTAGTTTTGGTTGGTCAAAAACAATATTAGGGTTCATCTAATTAATTTAAGGAATTAATAAAGATTAAAAGAAAAGGGTGTTAATTTTTAAGTTCTAAAAATTAACAAGGTCTATTTAATTATTTACATTTATGTATTTAAATTTCGAAATTTTTTATTTATTATGTAAAATTGAATTTTAAAAGATATAATAAGTTTATACGTATTTTAATTAGTTTAAGTTAAAATACACATGTATAAACTAGATGTAATATTCTTATTAGAATGTTACAAGTTTATTATAAAATATACATATATACGAATACATTAAATACAAGATAAAATGGAACAATTAAAATGGGTAATGTTATTTTGATCTTTAAGGATAATATTATAATTAGTTATTGTATAAGTTATAATATAATTAAAACTAGAAAGTACAAAGTTATGATTTAATTATAACTAGAAATTGTACAAGTTGAAATTATATGATTAACTAGAAATATACAAAGTTTTATATATTAAGATGTATAAAGTTATAAGTTGTTATAACTAGTTAATTATACAAGTATAGTATAAGTATTTTACAAGCTATGTAATATACTAGATTAATGATTAAGTATAAATAACAAGGACCTATATTTAACTAGTTCAAGTTGAATATAAGAAAGGTTTAAACAAACTAAGAATTATTATACATAGTCTTTATATAATAAGTTTATTAGTTTTCACCAAGTATAAACCGGTGATTGTGTTAGCTTAAGTTTCATCATGGTTGTTGAAGCTAGTGGGAGCTACGCAAGAAAATCACAAAGTTTGTAAGTGTGTCGTTAAGACATAAGTTTTGGTCGAATCTAATAAGTCATAAGAAATGTTTGATTTGATTATTAGACATATGGAAAACTAGATGTGTTAAACTAGGTTTACGTTTCAAATTCATGAATCATAAAAGTTTTAAAAGTTTAACATAAGTTTATAAGTTTTTCAAGTAATATAAAACAAGTAAGTTTTATTAGAAATAAGGTTTCTCACAAAACCTAGTAAAACGTTTTGTGCACCTCGTTTTAGGTATACATGTAAAATCGTACAAATTCTTGAAACTATAAGTTTTAAAGAATAGTTGTTATGTTTTAAAAAGGTGTCTTGTCGAACTCTTCAATTCACAAGTCACACATTTTAAACAAGGATTAAGATTGGAATAAATGTTTAAGTTTAGTTTAAGACTTAAACAAACCCAAGAAAATCTTAGATCTAAGTACTATCCACTTAATGGAACACCTCACTTGTTAAACGATATTCATATTGTAAGGATAAAGAACATTAGATATGGATTCAAATCATTGCGAGTTTTAACCTGCGTAAGGTTCTGTGATAACCGGGAGTCCTGGCGCAGAACATCGCACTGTCTTAGATGGTCTGATCTACTTTGGTGATAATCGGGAGTCCCGGCCCAAAAAGTACTTGAGTAGAATAAACATACTAGACTTTATTACTAACATAGAAATGTACAATTAGATTGTATAAAGTTGTAATAAGTTATAAGTCTAAAGATTCTACGACCCCTAGGAATCGTGTCAAGTCTTGATATGATCGGTAAGGAAGTTACCTACCAGAAATAGCATGTCTTGTCGGGAAGTGCCCAAACCTTGCGGCGAGAATGTGATATATGGATCCTAGGCCTAAAATATTAATTATGGGTTTATAATATATTTTAGAGAATGTTTATTGATGATTACTAATTAAACTGGGTTTGATTTGTAGATGGCAGCAACAAACGTGATTGCGACAACAAGTACCAATAATCTCTCACTTCGCTCAATCCTCGAAAAGGACAAGTTGACTGGGTCAAACTTTCTCAACTGGGAGGGAAATCTTCGTATTGTGCTTAGGCATGAGAGAAAGTGGTATGTCTTGGAGAGAGCAGTACCAAACACCCCTGCTGTTAATGCCAGAGCTGAAACGAGGAAAGCTTATGATAAGCATGTCAGTGATGCACTCGATGTGAGCTGTCTAATGCTCGCCACCATGAGTCCTGAGTTACAAGCGGGACTTATGGATGTGCCTGCATTTGAGATGATCCAGCAACTTAGGGATTCATTTCAAGAGCAAGCTCGCACTGAGAGGTTTGACATCAATCGAGCCTTCAACTCTTGCAAGATCGTTAAAGGAACGCCGGTGAGTACCCACGTCATGAAAATGAAGAGACACATGGATCACCTCGCTAGACTTGGTCACCCCATACCGTTGCAAATGGCAACAGATACTATACTCAACTCGTTGTCTGATGACTACAAGTCTTTTGTGGTCAACTACAACATGCATAATATGGAGAAATCCATTGCTGAGCTACATTCCATGCTCAAGACAGCTGAGTTGAGTTTGGGGACCAAATCTAAGGACGTTCTCTTGATCGGTAATAGCAGTGGCGGTGGGAAGAAGAGAAAAGGGCATGGTGGTAAAGGAAAGGGTAAAACCTATCCTAACCAAGGAGTGCCAAATGGTAAAGGTGTCAAACAAAAGGTCAAGAAGGTTAAGCCTAACACTGCGAGGACCGAGAACCGGTGCTTCAAGTGTGGTGAGGTTGGGCATTGGAAAAGAAATTGTCCAAAGGGTGCAAGTGGTAGTGGAGGAAACGCAAGTTCCTCAGGTAACACAACCACACTTCTTAATCACTTTAAGATACTTGTAAAGTACATTACGAGTAATCTAACTTTTGCAATCGTTTATTGCAGGAGGAGATGGAAAGTGATAGTGACCGGCATGAGATGGTGATGATCCCACGAGCACTAAGTTTTATAATTCAGTATTTTGTGGATTCGTTTTAAACAATTTTACTTTATTGTTTGGATAATTTTATTTTTGTTAAAACAAGTTTCATTTTGGTTTTAATTAAATTTCGAATCCATGGTTGAATTATATTGTGTGCATGTGCACTAGTCAATGTTTATGACTAGATTATAAATCAAGTTTTGATTTAGTTATGTTTCATGTTTATATTTATATATTTGTTTGATTGTTGTATAAATAATGTCTTGATAGCTCAAGGTATTTAGATACTAGTAATTAGAAAGTTTTTCTAATGAAAATATTTAAGAGTTTTATGGAAGCATAAGGTTCAAGAGTTATTGAACTTAGTTAAAACATCTTAAGTAATGGTCATTACTTATGATAGAAAGTTTTAAAGTATTAGTGTTAATATAGTATGATTATATTGGATATAATCAAGATAGAATTTAAGAGTATTATTACAAGTCTTTTATACTTGTAGTAAAGGATTTAATGAAGTCATAATTCCCTAATAGGAATAAATGGATATTCGCATAATCCAAGTAAAATGACTTAGACATTAAATGACTCTTAAAAGGGACAAAACTATATTAAAGCATTTGAGAATTAAAAGGTATTATTCCAAGTCTTTTATACTTGTAATAAATACAATATTTAATCAAGTCATAATTCCCTAATAGGAATAATGGATATTTGAGAAATCCAAGTAATGACTTTGGCATTAAATAAAATTCTTAAAAGAATACTAATATGTTTAAGAATTGATAGTATCATTTCAAGTGTTTCATACTTGTTAGATACAGTAATCAATAAAGATCATGATTCCCTAAACAGGAATGTTGGATATTCGCAAATCCAAAGGATGATCTTAATTATTGATAGAATTCTTAAAAGATTAAACTACAAGTTATTGACTAGGTCAAAGTAGTTTAAGAGATGCTTAAGTTCCATAAAAGTAAGTGGGAGCTAAGACTAACGTAATTCATTAAAGATGTTAGTGAATTCAGTAAGTTAGTAAGACATTAACAACAAGGTTTTACCAAGTCGTTAGCCAAAGAGTTAAGAGAAATAATAAATGATCGTTGATTAGATTATTGCAAACCTAATAGCGTGATCACAAGTCTTGTGATTAATTATTGCATATCTAATAGGTTGTTAAACACTTCAGTGGATAACACAATCATTTAAGGAAATTTCTTTAACTAGTAAGAATATCTACAAATCAAGTAACTAAAAGAGACTTTAGTTACAAGGATGAATTTATGAATTTAAGAAACTAAGGAGTTAAATTTCCAATCCTCCTATGTTTACCGAATTACATAAAAGGCAAGACTAGAATATGTTCTAGATTGTTGCAAGAACAATATCTAGCAAAGACAAAAGTAATAGTATTCCTAAATACTCGTCTTATGTCTTTAGTTTAATAGAAATGATTGGTTTAGTGATAAAGTTACAATTAAGTTTGTAAGAATCATTAAGTAATCAACACGAACGAAAGGAATAAGTAATGATCCAGTAATAATTCAGTATCTATGTCCAGTGAGGAATAATACATGTGTTAGTATCATTTTTATTCAGACTTTGTATGTTTTACAAGATCCATGAATAAAAGTCTATTTATTCAAGAAGACACAATATCCGTGACTACTCGTCTTGGTGGGAACCTTGATGGGACGTTAACGTCATCGCGGTATTTGGTGGTAGATTCGAAGTTCTTCGAAGATAGCTACACAAGTTTTGTGTAAACCAAATACCGGTGATATTCTGTTGGAGGATCAACGAATATTGGATTGACCACCGTGACAATACTTCGTGGTTGAAAAGTTCAAAAGTATTGTTCACTAGGATTGTCCTTAAGCCTGAGGTATTTGGTTTAGGATATAATGACTAATGTGCTTTGGTTCAACTCAGACAATTCTGAAATACGTTTGTCATACGAGGCGATACTGGGCACAAAGGAAGTTGTATTTTAAATCGAAATATACAAGATGATAATTGCACCTCCTCTTTAGGAGAGATATTTATAGGTCCTTTGACTTGATAAGAAACTGGCAAGTGCACGGCCTTGCCCAAACGAACTGATCTATTCTTTGTCGTTTATCACAACAGTTTGAATCAAGAAGTCATAAAATGATTTCGAATACAGGAGTTGATAATCTCTACCATGCTCGTATTTGTTATCACAAATATCGTGCTGCAAGGGATAAGCCTAACATAGTTTGCCCAAGAAGTAAAGACAGAGTGTTCTTTACTAGGAGACGCTATTAAAGAGTTTTTCATAAACCATACCTGGGTTACGTAAGCTTTTTTTATGGGGTTGGTTACCTACATGCCCATCTATAAGGCCACTGTAGCTCGTATCATTAAGACAAAGGTTACAGACTTGCACAAGTGGGAATCTGAAGGAATTATGTGCACAGTCAGTCAACCTATGATGATACATCCATGCCTACGAAACACTTAAGGGTCACACCGGTGAGTACATGTAATACGAGCAAGATAAGCAATGATACTACAAAGAGGAATGATTCATAATAGTCATTATGAATCAGTTAAGTATTAAGTTAAGTTTAACCTATTACTAGATTAGTTTAACTAACTAATTAATACAAGTAGTTGTACATTTACTAGTTGAGTAAATATACAATGTGTTAATTATAGATTATCCATGATGTGATTTAAAGCTATTAAATCATATAGTAATTGGATAATATTGTTGTATAAATTATATAAAGGTTATTATATAATTAACTATTAGAAGTATAAATACAAGTATATAATTCGTGTATATGGGTACCGAATTATTAGTGTATTAATACTAGACATTTAGTAGTTAAGTGCAACAATAATAAACTAGTTAAACTATAAGGGATGGAAGTGTTAAAAGGAAGTTTAATTAAAGTTCTAATATTAATTAAACTAGAAGGGTTCTAAGCGTAACTTATTTGTATATAAATAAGAGGCTTAGGGTAACCCTAAACCCCTTACACACACACACCACCTCACGAAATCCCTCTCCTCCTCTCCCTTGGCTTCGGCCGAAACTAGACAAGAACACCAAGTTTGGTGTTCTTCGTTCTTCATGTTCTTCGTGTTCTTCAAGTCTTGAAGATCCAAGTTCATTGCTTAGGTCAACTAGAAGATCGCTCGATTTGTTCATCATCAGTGGATCAATCTTAAGCAATCAACAAGGTATGTTTTGGGAAACCATTTTCTCCCTTCTCCCTCTTGGACGAATTTCGGCCAAAGAACCCTAGGGTTCTTTGGTTGATGGTCGACGAACACACAAGTATGTGTGTGTTCGAGTTCTTCGTACAAGGTTTCTTTCTTGTTAACCTAATCTAGTTCTCCAACATCCCAATCCTTTAGGGTTTAAGGATTAGTTTTAATCCCAGTTCCGCATTTAGGGATTAAATCAGCTAGTTGGTTTTAACCGGTCAAGAACAAGTTCATGTTCTTGGTCAGTATGGTCGAACCAAGTTTACTAGGAGGTTGACCCAAGTGGTCGATCAGTATTATGTGAAACCCTTCAAAAATCTCACTTATGATTATTGGGTCAACCCGTTTATTAGTTAATATGTTTTATTTCTAATGGGTGAAACCAAAAAAGCTGGCTAAAAATGAACAATTTTGTGTATTCTACTTGCTCATGATTGTCGTGGTAACTCATCTTCAACAGATCATTATAGTAGTGGCCATGGTGGTCGAGGTGCCGGGATTTCTAGAAGATCTGATTACAGAGGTGTGATTTCAGTTAATTATATATGTTGTAGTATAACAAATCACTGATTAAAATGGCATGGCTTCTTCCAAACCAGCTTCTACTTTGGGTACGCTGCTATGTTCTGTCTTGAGTTAGGAATTCTCTTAAGTTAGTTCCCATTTCAATTTTATCTCATGATACACCTTAAGCTTACTTTTTGCTAAGTGAATCTGTTTCAGAAAATATTGGGTGCTTTTGAACAAGTACATAGCATATGTTAGAGGGATTGAAAGCCCGTGATGTTTCACGTACAGTCACATGGGGAATTTTTTGTTTTTGTCATTCCATCAAGTTTAATATTGGGATGCAGGGAGTATTACTTTGTTAAAACCATTTGTTTTTTATATTAAACATTTTTTTAATGTTTTATTGAAGTTTTTTTAGTTTCTTGAACTCAATGGAATAATCATGAAATTAAATATTAACTTTGTTATTCTATATTAATTACGTTCAACATAAATTTTGAATCATGCCCGTCCAGTCGGGCGGGCTATGAAGCTAGTATAAGGAATATGGCATGTCACCAAAAATATTATGGAAGGTGCATAAATTAGCACAAATTTAAGATGGAATTTTGTTTTAAAATTGGTCAACATATATTAATGAGAGATGATCTATATACCACGTAACTTATTTCACTCACCACAATATACAAAAATTAAAGCACCAGTACAAGCATACCAAGGCACAGGTTGTGGTGAATGAAGTAATTTATGTGGTACATAAATCATCTCCCCATATTAATTCACTAAAAACCATTTTCTTATTTATTTTCTTATTTATGAAAAACATACCATTTTTGTTTTAATTTGACACTCGAACTTAAATTTTTTTTAAATCTTTAATATTTAACTTTTACCTTTTAATATAATCTGTTATATTTCATTCGTAATTTTAATTTTTTTGTATTATTATCTAATATTATTTGATTTGTAATTTAAATAAAGTGACCGTTAATTAGTAAATTTAAATATGATTACTTAATATGATATGGTATATAATTTTATTTATTATTTATTTATACTGTTTTTTCAATAAATTCAATAAATTATTCTATGTCTTTATAGTTTCATATATGATGGAAATAAATATTTAAAATCGAAGACATTAAGGAGTTTGGTGATTAGATCCTGAAATTAGGAGATGGTGTTTTAGGGGTCCTAATGAAGGTGAGGCTACTATCGACATTCCTAACAATTTGCTTATAACCGATGTCGTTAATCCTATTAGGGGTGTTCGTTTAGATAATTTGGATTTATCCAATCCAAATAGGTGAATCCAAATGGATTTTGGATTTTAAATGTTCAAACCGAACCGTCCAAACTAATTTAAATCCAAACCGAACAGAACCAAATTACAATTTGGATGGTTTGGATTTGTCCGAACCAAACCGTTTTCTTCTTAAGGGATAATTTCATACACGTCCTTGCAAACTTCCAGTATTACGTATATATCATTGCAAACTTTAATATTACGTATATAGGGGAGGGTTCCTTTGAAAATTGGAAAAATTGTAAGAATGTAAGAATTTGTATAATCACCAATGATTAAGCAGGGCACATGTGCCCCCTTCGCGCCGGCGACAGATTTTGCCAGGCTGTGAGCCCCAAATTTTCCCGGATCAACGGCTGAGATCTATTCTCGCATTCTCACCCAATATATTAATTCTCAAAGTAACTCATTCCTATGTATATAAAACACTTAAGATACATATATGCACAAATAACACTTAAGATACATACATGAATAATATACATGCGTGATAACATATATGAATACATGCATGAATAACATACATGCATACCAATATTTGATGGTTCCCTTCAAATACCTTCGTGTATCTTCTAACATCCGTTCATTTTTAAAATCAATTGTTTAGATTGACTTATATCTAAAATATGAGTTCTCTATATGACTCTCCACCATATATATATATATATATATGGTCCGGATCCGGTGAGGACTCTTTTCCTCGCGAGGACTGTGAGGACTAAAAAAAAACTCTAAAAATGATCCAAAACAAACTTTTTTCAAAAAATTCATTTTTTAAACATTAAAATCGCTATGTATAAGATCCAAAATTTTTTTTTTCCAAAAATGATCCAAAAAAATATTATGGATCATAATAATGATCCACAAAAAAAATCTGGATCATTGTTATGATTCGCTAAAAAAAGTGGATCATAATTTTTTTTTTTAATTTTTTTTTGTCAAATGTAGTAATAATCATGGTGGGTTATATATATTTTTTTCGGAATTTTTTGAAATTTTTATGAGGTGTCCTCACGAGTCCTCACCGAAAAAAGAGTCCTCACAGGATCCCACTCGAGGACAAATCTCAAACGTTGATCTTAAAAATATGTGGCTCAGATATCCCCATTTCTTTAGTAAAATTCGTAGTAGCATTTTCGTAATTATTATGAACTTTTTTTTTACTTTTCCTCTAAAGGTCACATGTTTGAGGGTGTTAAATGTCATTTAAATTTGAAATCTGCATGTACAAGGGATGACACGCGCAGCCACTCTCCCCTCCCCCACTCTCCCCCACTCTCGGACACATGTCACAATGGGATTGGCTGCACTATTTTTTTTCCACCCACGTGTGTTTTTTTGCTATAACTTTTTTTTTTCTTTAATAAAAAAAAATTCTGAAAAAACCAAAGTTCTTAAAATTAAATTCTCTACAAAATGAGTATAGTCATGAAAATTTGATTTTTTTTTCTTTTTAGTTTTGTTAAATTTGAATCATTTTGTTAGTTATGGATCATTTTATTAACTTTGAGTCATTTTAATTTTTGGATTATTTTATTAGTTTTGGATCATTGTAAAGTTTTGCATCATTTTGTTTATTTTGAAACATTGTTAATTTTTGGATCATGTTATTTTTTGGATCACTGTGTAAATGTTGGATCATTGTTTAATTTTTGGATCTTTGTGTTAATTTTTTTTTTCAAATTTTCATGACTATACTCATTTTGTAGAGAATTTAATTTTAAAATTTTTGGCATTTTTAGATTTTTTAATTTTCAAATAAAAAAAGTTATTGGCGAAAAACGAAGTGGGAGGAAAAACCCACATCCAATCATTGGATGACAAGTGGACAAGAGGGAAATGAGGGTTTCAAAAAAGACCTTTGTATTTAGATTTTTTGGACAATCCGGATTTTACAATGAAAACCAAATCCGATCCGAAATCCAAACTATTAATTTGGATCAAGTCCAAAGCGATCCAAAAAACCAAAGAACCAACCCAAATGATTCAATCCAATTGTGTCTCTCGTGGAATTTGTTTATCCCAATTTTATTCAAAAATTATCTGATCCTAATTATTTTCAAGAAAGGGCGATTCTTGCACATACGCATGAAGTAGTCGGAGTAATTAATGGCCATTTACTGTGAAAGATTCCTGGTCAAGAGGCCGTTTACTATACTTCGGATAATATATCTGAAACTGAATGCCTAGATAGTAATTAGTTAATTACACTAATACTTACTACTCGCCAGAAATACTTAACAGTCTAAAACTTTCAGGGATACCTAACCATGTGTTAACTCTTAAAGTCGGTGTACCTGTTATGCTTCTACGAAACATTGATCAGACATCCAGATTGTGTAACGGAACAAGACTACGAGTCCTTATTCTTGGTGAACATGTGATTAAAGCACAAACAATAACATGAACTAATATAGGACATAAAACTTTAATGCCACATTTGAAACTTAGCCCTTTAGATAAAAGACTACCTATGTAGATGAAGAGTCATTGATTTTCACTTTCAGTTTGTTTTGCTATGACTATAATTAACCCTCAAGGTCAATCACTTTCAAATGTAGGTATCCTCTTACAACAACTTGTATTCACTCATGGTCAACTTTACGTTGCTGTGTCTAGAGTTAAAAGTTGCAAAGGATTAAAAATATTAATATACGACAAAGATGGGAAAGTGACTGACAATACGTTAAACGTTGGCAAAAGATTTATAAATGTTTGTAAACAACATGTACTATATTATAAATTTTGTCTACTCTTTATACGATAAAATGAAATATGCAATTATCATCAAAATATTGGGTTGTTTTTTAATCGTCCTCTTGCATATAATATTTTTTTCGAACAAATATCATTAAATTATTACAAGCCGTCCGTGAATTATCACGGGTTATAAGCTAGTTCTTCTTATAATACATTTTCCATACAATGTGTATTGTTTATTTGAAAATAATATATCCTTCGATTCAAAACAAGTGATACATTGTTGTTTTAACGGTTTTTGAGATAAAATTTGATAATATCGGTTAAATTATACTAATTGGATGGTTAGTGAAAAATAGGTCCTACAATTTTTTAAATAAAGTAACGTTAATAATGTTTAAAAGTAAAGGTAAGGGTAAGGATGTCATTTCACTTTACTAAAGTATGTAGTTAGTGGACGTGGGACCCACTACTTTTTACCAAATTAGGTATGTTTTTAAAGTGTATCACTTTTTTTGATACACTCAAATATAAAAAAGTGTATCATTTATTTTGAATCGAATGAAGTATTTGTTTCATATATATCAAATGTTAATTCAACATGTGGACAATGATACGGAAAAAGTTCAAAAGAAAACGGAATGTGAAAATTTCTAATGAACCCCTAAAATAGGGGTGGTTATATAATTACTTAAAGAAATTAATTTTAACCCTGAACTAGTTATTAATGACAAAAATTATAGTATATAATATATCATCTTAATTTGATATTATTTAGACGAAATTAAATATATACTTAAAAGTTTAATATTACAAGAATTATTGAAACATAACTTACAAGTTTTTTTTTCTCTTTTACCTTTAATACTTCGTACTGAAGTTTAATACATACATTTCTCTTAAAGTTTTTTTTTCTTTTTATATTTTTATAAAATATCTATTTTGTTTTTTTGACTATAAGGAAAACTACAAGTGAAACATAACCTTTTTTTCTCTCTAAAAAGTTCCTTATTTTCTAAACAAAAATGCTAATTCTATTTCTAGATATATAAACATTTCTTCTCTTATGATTGGTCCTTAAAGTTCAATTAGATTAGGGAAAAGAACTCAGAAAATTAAGTATTTACCCATTTGATTTCTTTTTAATGCGGTAAATTTGGTATAAGCAAAAACAAAATAGAAATCAATATCATTTCCCAAAAAATTATCTTCAAATAAGTTTTAAATAACCTAACAAACTCATATCAAACATATAGAAAAATCTAGTTTTGAAGTATGCAAAAAACTCATATTATAAATTGAATTCTATATTTACCGACATATATAAAAACTTAACTTATATTATTATTATATAAGAGTTTTATTTTAAAAAAACCCACCATAATACACGAGGTTTTAAAGTCCTTGTTTAATACATACAACAACAATTTAATGTATGTTCCACTTTCTTGCCTTATATCTCTATCATATTTACTGTTGATAATTATCAACATCAAATTTACACTAGACAAATCTAGTTTTGAAGTATGCAAAAAAATCCCTTGATTATTATTACACAATACACCCAAAAGAGAAACTTTAAATTAGTACTCATCAGTTGCTGGAAACTGATGACGAATGGTGACGGCAACTGACGCCGTCAGTTGCTGCCAACTCAGCGTCACGTTAGCATACAAACTAACTAACACTAAACTGACGTACCCATGCCAACAGCACTCCGTCACTTCACCAACTTTAATTAATTTACTTTCTTTTTAATTAAAATAAAAATATAACTAAAACATAATACTTTTATTAAAATAAAAAAAACATTACAATAATTTAAAAACATAAAAAAAAGAAAAAAAAATACAATAATTTAAAAACATAAATTAACGTTGGGGGAAATTTGGTGGGAGTTGCGAAGTGTGGTCGACTAGTGCATTGCGAAGTCTATGATGCGTTGCTTGATCCCTTAGTTCTTTGGCCATTCGAGCGTGTGTTGCAACTCTCTCATTCCACGAGCGTTGCAGCGTGTTTACCGGGTTATCCATATACGCCTCCTCAAGTGGACACATGTTGCGACCGTTGTCCTCAATTATCTTAAGTACTCATCACCAATTAGATGGAATACACATTTGACAAAATTATCCAAACAATCATACGATGTTTGTTGTCCCGTGTGTAGATATTCATCAAACAAATCGGCTGAACAACCATAGGCCAATTGTTGTACAGCGGATGTACATTTTTGAAGAATATTAAAACCCGCTCTTCCGGTAGCATCCTCCCGTTGACGAAAATATAAAAAATGCGCAGGTAAAGGAGTCTCAGAGTAAGAAGATATACGGTCACATATACGGAGGAACAACGAACGGGCCATACGAAAACGTCGCCTAAAATAATCCAGCGGGAACGTGGGAATTTCAGCAAAGTAGTCTGCGTACAAACGCTCACCGGCACCTTCACGATCTCGTGGCACATACCTTCTCGGCGCTCTGGGGATCAGATTGATCTCTTCATCGTTCTCTGTATCAGATGAAAGAGCATTCACAATGGCGACTATTTCGGCATTGTAAGAATTGGCTATCGTCAAAATAGCTTCCAAATCGGAATCATATTCGGTAGAGGAATCAGAAACATTAGACATTTTGTAAGTATGGTTGGGTGGGAGAAGAGAGAATTTTTTTTGAAAATTATAGAATGAGAGTGGGGTATTTATAGAGATTTAAAAGGGAATATATATATATATATATATATATATATATATATATATATATATATATATACATATATATATACATATATATATACATATATATATATATATATATATATACATATATATATACATATATATATACATATATATATATATATATATACATATATATATATATATATATATATATATATATATATATATATATATAAAATAAAAAAAAAGAAAAATCGCTCGACGCTCGCCACTCCGCTCTTTCCTTTGCCGACTGCACCTCAACCGGCGGACCAACCGGCGGTCCGTGCCAATGGCGCCGGAACCGGCAGCCAACCGGCGGTGCCCAACCGGCGGACCGTTGACACCGGTCTTAGTGAATGCCAATTGCCAATAATATGTAAATTGCTCAAACTATTTAGTAACTAATGATTAAGACATCTAAATTATATGAGAATAAAATAAAGAGAACTAAAATAAATAAATATGATTCAGAAGTTCCAAACACGTGGATAGGACCTTGAATTTTGCGTATATTGTTGTGATAGATAGATACAAAAAAGCATCTTAAGATAAAAATGATATATTACAATTGAGAATATGGCCACACTCATTAACGTACATATGGCTTCATAAATTTGTCAGTGAACTTTGTTCCAAAACGAGGGTTCGGCGGTGCCTGGTTGGTTGGAAAAATTGTCGTATGTTATCTCTAAGTTGATAATATTTTATATAATTTTTTTAACGGCAAATTCTAATATAATGTCAAATATAACTTATTTTTACTATTAGACTTAAACTCCCGACCACTGTAATATTTTATATAATATAATGTTCTTTTGGGTTCACCTTAAAATTCAATTGAACAACTATCTAGAGATTGTAAACACGGAGTGATTAGATTATTAATTACTAGGTTATATCCCGTGTTACCGAGATGTTGTAATATTATTGATTGTAAATTTTAAAATATATAATAATTTAAAAATATTATCCTAATTTGTTTTCTTGAAAATATTATTTTTTGAAACCTAAAGAAAAGATGGTCATTATCTTATTGTCATATTCTAAATTAATTTGAAAATATTTAACTAATTTTTTTTAAATAAATTATCGAAATTCAATAAACAATTAGATGGTTTCTTACGGTGACTTGAGGGGATTGGACATTTGTAAGGTGCCAAAAGTGACGTGGCAAATCTTATGTGAATTAGATGACGTAACATGCTTTCTTTTATTAAAGACTTTGTGATATTAATTAAAAACTTATAGAAGGACAAGATTGTTATTATTAAAAGCTTAATTAATTGGAATAAATCCAAGGGACAAATACAACAAATATAACTCAGGGTTTATGACACAAATCCGATATAGGAGGCTTAGAGCTTTCGATGTCGTCTCACCAAAGACACACCAAAACTCTTTTGGTGGCGACAATGCTTGTTGGTTCACTAATGTAACCCACTAACTTATTATGGATTAAGTGAAGATAAATAGACGAAATTAAAAGAACATCTAATAGTGGTGTTTTAAATTGTGGGTGACTAGGATTCTGATGTTCCTATATTCAGAGTCTCAATCATCCCACTAAACTATATGAACATACGACGTTCAAGTATCACAATCCCCGTGCAGAATCAGAGTGTGATCGATAGTTCTGGCAGTGGTAGCATGTTCAGTGAGTCTCTGACAAATACCAGATTGAGTCTTAAAGGCAATGATAAGACCAAGCAACAATATTAGTGACGAAACTAAAGCTTGCTTGCTCGCTGAAGTATCACGAGTTGCTGAAGTATCACCGTCGCTAGAGCTTAGGTGGTCAACGAAAGATACAAGTATATACGAAGACAGTGAAGGTTGAAAGGTCACTTAATAGGAATCCAATGTGTCTCTTTCGAAAGACCTTGTTAGGACTAGTTTTAAGCTATAAATGAAATAATTAGAGTTAATTAACTAGTAAGTGGTAATTAGCAATAGGAGGTATAAATACCATTTGTGATGACTAATGATGTAAGCTTTCCTCTCATTGTAATTGACTAATCACTTTTGAAAGCTCCAACTCCCTCCATCTTTTCTCTCAAAACACACACACTTTCACACACACTTAATTCTTCCAAGCTTCACAAATAATCATGAATTGATATAATTTTAATTGCAATAGCTCTCTCAAAACTGTGAGTTTTTGAAAGTGACGCACCTGACGAACATCAAGAACGTTCCCGGCCCGAACAAACTTCCCGGCTCGAACAAACTTCCCGGCTCAAAGACTTCGGCTCAAAGATCTCGGCTTGAACAATTCGGCTCGGCTCGATCAAACACTTTGGCTAAACACTTCGGCTCAAACTATCCGGCTTCAATTGATCTCGGCTCTCTCTGTTTAATTGATCTCGGCTTTTGAAATTGAAGATTCCGACTCCAACAGCACCTTCAATCTATCAATCCGACTAGAACATAACCTAAAAATTGTTCTTGATCTCTGTTCGACTCCGATCTTAGCCTTCTTCCGATACTATTTCCGCTTCTAGTTGGTCGATCAATCTGCTTCAGCACTCAATTGATTTGTGGCCCAAAACAAGTTTCAGCCCAAATCACTAGTCTCAATATCATACAGCCCAAAGCCATCAAATTCAAGTCCATATCCAATTTAATAAAAATCATTTTTAAACCCATATTACTTCTAAACCCAATATCTCGATCAGCTCAAATCCAATTATCAAAACCCAAAAACTTTTATATATATTTTTTTTCTAGAACCCGAAAACTTTTACAATTTTTTTTCCGAACACAAAATTAAACATTTTTTTTAATCCGAACACAAAACTTTTTCATTTTCTTTAACTCGAACCTGAAAACTTTTACATTTTCTTTAACTCGAACCTGAAAACTTTTACATTTTTTTAACCCAAAACCGATAAGTTCTCGACTTTTATTAAGTTCTCAACTTTTTAAACTTTTTAGACACTATTAATTTTTAGACACTATTAATTTTTACATTTTTTTTATCTTCAAAGAAAATTTTCACCTTTTAAACACAAGAACTTTTCCCAAAATCTAATAATCGCAAAAATAGAAAAGCCAACCATCACACCTTTGGATGCTACAAAGAAATCAATCGTTCGTGATTCAGAGTTTTATAAACGTAAGATGAAGAACATGTTGCAAACTTGTGCTTTATGACAAGAGAGAATGCTGAGGTTTCTGATCGTTTCAATGAAGAAGCCAACAAAGAAATTGAGGTAACCAGTTCTCTCTTTTCAAATTCTGATAATCTCATTGGTCCTGATACTTGTTTTGCTAAAACTCAGATATCTGAAATTGATTCTTTAAAACAAAACCTTTTAAATGAAAAAGATTTAAATAATCAATTTCAAAAACGTTTAAATGATTTGCAAAATGAAAATGAACAACTTGTTCATTCATGTGAACAACTTGTTCAACATATTAAACAAACTAAAAATTTCAAACTCGATAATATAGATTTACAAACTCAAGTATCAGAATTGAAGGCTAAATATGATAATAATTACAAACTTTACACTAAAACATGGTATGAATATCAAATTACTAAAAATTGTTTGGAACGTAAACAACAAGACTTTGATGATAATGAAAAACAGTTTAAATCTTTAAACTCTCAAATTAAAGAATTATCTGAAAATTTACATGTACAACAGATCAATTCATCAAACGAAATGAAAAGCAAACAGAATATCATACATAAACTTAAAAATGAAAACAAGGAATTAAATTCCCACATCAAACGTCTTGAAGAGTTGATTGTCAAAAGAGGACATACTGATCAAACCATCCACTTGAACAAGCCTAAAGACTTCAAATATTTCAATTCACGAGAAGGGCTAGGAGCTGATAATCCAAAATATCTTAAAAAGACGTGTAAAATGGTTCCAACATTATATAATTACAAATACATGAACAAATGTATCTGGCAAAGCTTCATTCGGATGACAGACGAGTAAGAAGAAATTGAGACCTTCAACAGAGCTAAAAAGGAGAATGCCCAAATTAGTTTCAATTACACTGAATTAAATAAAACATATGAAACTAAAAAGACACAATTTGAAAATGATGATTATTTTCCTATTATAAAACCAGAAGAATTTGAAATCAAAGGAAATGCCGTTCTTCAACGAAAAGTAACACCAAAGATTTACGTTCCTCTCTAATTCTAGAAAAGAAAATTTGTCAATTGGAAACTGAAATAGATGAAACACATCAGGCTTTTGATACAGCAAAATCTGATTTGCAAACCAAAATTTCTGAATTAGAAAATAAAATTGATGAAAGACATAAATCTTTTGATCAAGAGCAACTAAAGTTGCAAATACAAATTCAAAAATTAGAATCTAACTCATCTCATCTTCAGAAGCTTAACAAGCCTAGTGCATCTATGAACTCGGATTCTCCTTTTACTGCAACGAATAAATGTAATAACTCCAGAGTGTTTTCTCCTGTAATGGCATATCGTGATTTATATACAATCAAGCAATCTCAGGTTAATAGAGGAAATTCTAAACCTAAACCGAAATCCAAAGTAAGTTCCTCTACCAAACCTACGCCTAGGAGATCCACGGTTCCACTAAACTCTGATAAGAAATTAAATGCTCTCAAACAAGTTATTAGAGGAAATTTCGCACCTAAAAGTCCAAATAAATTAGGTTCCTCTTTCAGACTTAAGCATTCTCAGATGGATAAGACTAAACCATCAACCGTGTTGAAACATTCTACGTCTTCAAAGAAAATCTTTTCCAAATCTAAATCTTTAAAATACTCAAGAAACGATTTACTTTCGTTGACACCTATATCAACTTTTAATCAAGTTCCAAATACAACTCCTAAAACATTCACGATCTTCAAAGAAAAATGGGTTCCCAAAACTCCAAAATCTCAAATAATTCCCCGAAAATTATTTGAAAGTGAAACATCAAGTTTCAGTTTTACTTGGAATTCCAAATCTTTAAATCAAATTGACACAACTTATCGATGGTTTCACTCAAACACTAACACCATCGGAACCAAAACAAAATGGGTACCAAAAGTTGTTTGATGTGTTTTGCAGGAAGATGACTTATATACACTTCAGTATATGACTCGAACTTTAATGTTATGGCCTTACACACATCAATGTATAACCCGTTCCTAACCGTTTGATGGCTTTCAAGTACATCAGCTTGAAACCTGTTCATAATCAGAAAACACATAACTGTAAAAACTCTTCTCCACTCCTCTACTACTGTTAAAAGGTACATTTCTGATCTACAAAAATTTTATCTATCTTTATTTTGTCGAGGGGGAGAAATAATAATTCTAGGGGGAGAATTATTATTTCAAGGGGAGAAACTTTAAAAATCAAAACTTTTATACCCCATTGAATAATTAAACGATAAATCTTTTCAAAAGACAATACCTTCCCATGGTTTGCCAGAACCGGCCTTACCTTCCAAGGGAAATACTTTTCAGCCGATTGGTAACTGTGAGGGTACAAGTCTAGGGTATAGATTTAGGTGAGTGCAAGGTGATGTGAAAACATGATAATAACAAGAAAACACACCTTTTAGTGCATGCAAACCGTCAATAAACCGGGCAACCATACAAAAACGGTGATCATTCATGTGTTGAATGTTTCACTAGACTTAAATCCATTTGACTAATAATAGGTGGCAACATGGAGGCCGTTGACTAATTGACTTTTCCTCTCTAGGAATGGCGATTTTGTGAAGATCCCTACGTTCGCACTTTCCAATCTTTTCAATCGAATTCAAAGGTTTGGAGTGTTCGTTTCTGTAATTTGGGTTCTTCTTTCGTTCATTTAATCTTAAGATTTTCTGTTTTTTCTTTCATTCGGTGATTTTCATTGATCACTGACTTTTTTGGTTTTGTGAGTATTGGATATTTCTTCAAGATTCTATACGGTTTCTACCATAGATTGTAGTGATTTGTTTCCATCTGAAGTATATTATCTTTTGCTACATTAAACGATTTCGTGAAGATTTTCTGTTACGGCTAGGGTTAAACACGGCTAGGGTTAAACACGGCTAGGGTTCTTATTGCCGCTTGGTCTAGCTGTTTTCGTTCTTGATCTTAAGGAGTTTTATTACGTTCCTGGTTGAAGTATTCTATTGATTGTCGTAGATTTGTTCCTGTTCTGGTGAAATTATTTAAGGCTGCGGCTAGGGTTTTTCTGGTTGCATGCTTTAATCATAATGGCCGAAGATACACATGATATGGGGCAAAAGCCTAATAATTTTGCAGCTAAGTTAAAGAACATTGATGGTAGAATTCTGGGCAAATCAGGGAATGTCATGTTACCACGTAGTGCTGTTCGTGGTCCCATTCTTACCGAGGGGGTGGAAAAACAAAGTTCGGGCAATGCTCCTACTATTCCACAAATACCTAAACCGTCATGTCCGTTAAAAGCATCAGAACCGTCTCATCATGGTTCAGTATCAGGTACCAAGGAAGATGTAATTCATAAACCATCCTATGCTTCAGTTACTAGTAGCATGGGAGCTGCCACAAAGATTAACTTTCGGAAAATTGATGCGCCTGAGGCTGATGGAGACATAGATGTTATAATACACATTGAATCTGTTAAAGAAGTAGCAAAAAGATTTTCGAACACGTTATATGGTTATTTCTTGGGAAAACGCATAGCTTTCCCAATCGTGGAGTACTATGTCAAGAATGTATGGAGAAAATTTGGATTGAACAGTCTGATGATGAACGCAAAGGGTTTCTTTTTCTTTAAATTTGACAACCATAAGGGTTTGGAGGATGTGCTTGAAAACGGACCATGGATGATACGCAATAACCCAATCATCCTAAAGAAATGGTCCCCTAATACCACTTTGACTAAAGAAGACCTTACCAAAATTCCTGTTTGGGTAAAATTCCATAATGTTCCAATGGCAGCATTCACTGATGATGGGCTAAGTATGATTGCCTCTAAGATAGGCATGCCAAAGATGTTAGACTCCTATACAAGTAAGATGTGTGCAGATTCAAGGGGCCGTAATAGTTTTGATAGGGCTTTAATTGAGATAGATTCCGAAACTGAACTTAGGGAGTCTCTTGTCATAGCAATACCATCAATTGATGGCCCGGATATGTCTAAGGATAAGATCCGTCTTGAATATGAATGGAAACCTCCGAGATGCTCTATATGTAAATTGTTTGGTCACACGATTGAGGGCTGCCCAAAACATACTATAAATCAAGAAACAGCAGAAAAAGTGACGGCAGAAAAAGTGGTGGATGATGGTTTCCAATTAGTGGGAAATAAACACCGTAAGATGAAATCTCGAGCGAATTTTCAGTATCGCCCTAAGGGTAGTAACATAAATAACTCACACACTAGTCAACCTCTGAATCAGATGGGAAATAACACAAATGCTGGGCAACCTCTGAGTCAGAAAGGTACGGAAGGAAATAAATCCGGTAAACAACCTGCTTACAGTAATAGTGTAAATAATGGGGATAACCATTATGTTACACCTATTGTAAGTAATGCAGTTGATCGAGAAGAAGGCAGCTCTAGAATGAATATGAAAAATAATAGTGTAGAAAATTATATACCTATTATTCACCTTGATGATCGGTTGGAAAAGAATCTGGACGTTAATAGTAATAGTGTTGATGATACTACGTGTCATGCTCCACCTACTGTTAACATTGACGCCACTCCTTCGAGTTATAACAGTAATAGTGTAGATGGTGTGAAAACCATGCACCATGCTAGACCTATTGTTTCACGCAAGGAGGGTGTTCATATCAAGTCCAAATTTTTTAATGTTCCACTCTCAAATGGTTTTGACGCTTTTAATAATACAGAGGAAAATGATGATGAAGTGGCTGATTTAGATAACGAAACTTCTAAATTCATGGCTTCATCAGTTGCGGGTTCAACAAAGGGGGCAAGCACTCCCTCTAACGAGGTTTTTAATGTTTAGTCTAGCATCTAGGAACATAAGGGGTCTGAACCGCTCCCCAAAACAACAAGAGGTTCATCAGGTGGTTGTCGATAACCATTTGAGCATTTGTGCGATTTTAGAATCGCATGTTAATGTTGTAGAAGTTTATGAAGTGTGCAAGAAATTTTGTGCTAGATGGAAATGGTCGTCTAATGGCCATTTATGTGATAAAGGCTCTCGGATCATTCTAGGTTGGGATGAGAATTTGGTGGATGTTATGATTTTATCCCAGACAAATCAGGTTATACATGTCCAAATTGTTACAAAAGCCGATAGAAAATCTTTTTTTTTGTTCTTTTATTTACGCGGCTACGTATTATATTGATCGTAGGGCGTTATGGCAAAATCTGAATGCTCAATAGCACGATTATGGCAGATAAACCATGGGTTATTATGGGCGATTTTAATGTCCCTCTTAATATTGAAGACCATTCTTGTGGTGGGTATCAGCCTAATATTGTCATGCGAGAGTTTCGGGAATGTGTTAACTTTGCAGGAATTATGGATATTAATTGTACGGGCCTCCATTTCACTTGGAACCAAAAAACCGCAAGGATCCAATGGCACTCTGAAGAAGATTGACCGTATCATGGGAAACCATAAATTCATTGATATTTTCCCAAGTTCCTTGGCTATTTTCCATCCGTATCGTATATCAGACCATACTCCGTGTATTTTGCGTATCCCTGATGTCGCAAAATTTCAGCCAAAGCCGTTCAAATTTTTTAATTTTCTGGCTGAAAAGGATGTTTTAGGGACATTGTTTCTAAGGCGTCGACGACTAATATTAAGGGTTGTGCGATGTATCGGGTGGTAAAACGTCTGAAAGAAGCAAAATCTCCCCTTCGTAAGTTTTTAAAGGATCAAGGAAACCTGCACTCTAAAGTTAAATTTCTTCGAGTAGAGCTTGATGCAGTTCGGGCTGCTATAGCTAAGAATCCCCATTGCCGGATATTGCGGGAGGATGAGGCAAACTACTTAATTGCTTACAAGGCTGCTGTGTTAGATGAAGAGCGTTTCCTGAAGCAGAAATCTAAAATTGAGTGGTTAAGGGTGGGTGACTCGAACTCAGCCTTTTTCCATAATACTGTTAAAAGCAAATGTCATAGGAGCAGAATTGATGCTATTACGGATAGGTCGAATATTCTATATGAGGGGAAGGATGTGGCTGATGCGTTCGTTAATCATTATAAAAATTTGTTAGGTATTGCAGGGAGTGTTTCTCCCCTGGATACGCATGATTTATTTTCCACCATTATTGACCCGGTTAAGGCAGATTATATGGTTCGTGAAGTCACTGTTGAGGAAGTTAAGAGTGCGGTGTTCTCTATTGGTAATGACAAAGCTCTTGGGCCTGACGGCTTTACGGCTATGTTCTTTAAAAAGGCATGGGATATTGTGGGAGCTGATTTTTGCTGTGCGGTTCGTGAGTTTTTCTCTAATGGTAAACTCCTTAAAGAAATTAATCATACTATTCTGGCATTGATCCCGAAAATCTCTACTCCCTCAAAAACTACGGATTATAGGCCTATTTCATGCTACAATGTTATCTATAAATGCATTAGTAAAATCATTACTAATAAGCTTACTGATGCTCTTGGGGATATTGTTGGAATTAATCAATCTGCGTTTATTCCGGGCCGACGTATTTCAGATAATATCCTGCTCACCCAAGAACTTATGCATAATTACCATGTGCAATATGGTGTTCCGAGGTGTGCGTTCAAGGTGGATATCCAGAAGGCGTATGATACGGTAGATTGGTCGTTCCTTCGAGCTATTTTATGTGGTTTTGGTTTTCACCCTAGACTAGTCAGCTGGATTATGGAATGTGTCACTTCTCCTTCATTCTCTATCTGCATTAACGGTGATGTTCATGGCTGGTTTCTGGGTAAAAGGGGTTCAAGACAAGGGGTCCCTATGTCTCCTTATCTGTTTACCCTAGTTATGGAAATTCTTACTCTTATTATTCAGCGAAGGATTAGGTTGAGTCCGGATTTTAAGTATCATAAAGGCTGTGAACAACAAAAGATTGTAAATTTGTGTTTTGCGGATGATCTCTTCCTTTTTGCTCGAGGGAATGCTGCCTCAGTTCAACTTATATTAGACTCGTTGAATGAATTCAAAGAGGTGTCGGGGCTGGTTCCGAGCATCCCTAAAAGTACGGTTTTTTTCTGTAATGTTCCAACCTTAACTCGCAACGATATTCTACAGCTGATGCCTTTTAAGGAAGGTACTTTACCAGTAAAATACCTGTGTGTTCCTCTCATTTCTTCTCGGTTAAAATACAGGGATTGCAAAGTTCTTGTTGAGAAATTAGAAAAAAGAATTAATGATTGGAAGAATAAGTTCCTGTCTTTTGCGGGAAGGCTGCAGTTAATCATGTCCGTCCTCTCGAACATGCATACATACTGGGCCTCTGTTTTCATATTGCCCACCTGGGTCACAAATGAACTGGAAAAATTAATGAGAGGTTTCCTTTGGTGTCAAGGTGACATGAAGAATGGAAAGGCAAAAGTGTCTTGGGAAGTAGTATGTAAACCTAAATGTGAAGGAGGCCTGGGAATTCGCAAAATGCATGATTTTAATACAGCACTTATGGCGTTTCACATATGGAACATTGTCTCTAATAAAGAGTCCTTGTGGGTTAAATGGATACACTCGAATAAACTTAAAGGCCGGAGTCTATGGGACGCTTGTAGCACGGGTATTATGACTTGGACTTGGAGAAAGCTTCTTCAAATCAGGAATATTGTCCGCCCCTTCTTATGGCAGCTTGTTCGGGACGGGAAATCTACCTCTGTTTAGTTTGACAATTGGTGTGTGGCGAGCCCGATTATATCCAGTATCTAACTCCTAGAGATGTTTATAGTGTAGGTTTTTCTTTGCAGGATAAGGTTCATAATCTCATTGATAATGGAAGCTGGATTTGGCCTAGAGACTGGTGTCTACGGTTTCCTACTATAGTTCAAATGCCCGTTCCTCAAATAGTGATGGGCAGCAAAGATCTGACTGTTTGGCGAGATGCAAGTGGAAATGATAAGTCGTTTTCAGTGTCCCTTGCGTGGAATTCTATAAGAAGTAGAGACAATATTGTGCCATGGCAAATGGTCGTGTGGTTCGCTCATTGCATCCCCCGTCATGCTTTCCATCTGTGGCTTGTCGTAAATAATCGTCTCAAAACCCAAGACCTCTTGCGTCAATGGGATGTACACCCAGATATTGATATCGCCATGTTAAAATGCCCTCTATGTGGTACGGTTCCGGACTCCCATAGCCATTTATATTTTGAATGTTCCTATACTTCAGCTATCTGTGTTAAGGTGCGGTTGCTTGTGGGCATGGATGATATCCCGCCGGTTTTAGCTGATATTATAAACCATATCATCCCTATTTCCAGCGGTCGATCTGCAAAAAGTGTTGTTTCTCGTATTTTACTTGGTGCTACTACCTATCATATCTGGTTAGAACGTAATGCGAGACTTTTCAAAAATAAGTCTAAACCTCACATGCAGGTGTATGAGGAGATATGCTCTACCGTCCCGTTAAAAATGATCACGTTGAAGTTCAAGCAGAATTCAGTTCGTGTTCAACATTTACTTGCCAGATGGAACCTTACTACGTGTAGGGAGTAATTGTTTTTTGTTGAGTCGGTTTGTTTATTTTGGTCCGGCCTTTGTTTGTGCTTGTCGTTAAAGCTGTTTTGTTAGGTGTGCTTATGGGGTTGTCGTAAGCTTAGTTTTGTTTTGGTTTTCAGGCGTTTTGCTTGTAGTAATGTGGTTTTCTGCCACATTCCTGGTTGTACTTTGTTTTGGTTTGTTTATTATATTTAGCTAGGGTGAAACCTTTACCCAGAATGTTTCACTAGACTTAACTGGCCCAGTAAAGCATCTGCACTCCACCACCAACCACTCACATTCCTCTCAACAGGAATTTGTTTCAATTCGTCAGGTGACGTAGCAAATAATATATCGACTACTCATTCGGAGTATGTTGGTATTGAAATCATTAACCTCCTGCCCCGGGTTACGTCTCAATTGAATGCACAAAGTGTCTAGATCTCACCGTCAAATATTTCCAATTTAGGACACATACACTATTGAAAATGAATCTCCATGAATTCATCGGAACACTCATAGTGGCATCACAATCTGGTGCTTCACAAGGATTGAGTGGAAATCCTGCTAGAGCTAAAATTGCGCTAACTCTAAACAGGTCACACATCTGAATCAACGGTTGTGCAAACGACTACAGATTCATACGTTCTGTTAACGGTTACTCTATGTGAGCCCGGTATTTCCTAAATTGTTCAAGTTGTTGTGCCTAAATATTTCAATAAAAAAGGCAACGACTTATGCCGGAAACACATAAAGAATTCCGATGAAAAATCCATGTAAGTCATTCTTACAACATAACATAATAAATGCTGATCATTTGCACATGAACATTATAATTCACTCTCAAATTACTCCTATGATCTGCTATAACCGGCATGATCTTCCCCATGAGCCACCCACAATATAGGACATACTGTGAGGGTCCGTAGGTCTAGGTGAGCAGAATCAAGTATCACGGGATCTTGATTGGGGTGCGCTGAGATAAAATTTGAGAGGGGGAATGAAGTATGGGGTGCAAATCAGCTAAACACATGGTAAAATGAAACGAGGTGTAGTTGAAAATTGAAAAAGTAAGGTTGAGTGAGCAGGGTGTGACAGGGTTAAAGAAAACGAAAAACCCTTACCAAACCGATTAAAAGCCGGGTCGCCACGTATCTATCAGATTGCATATGTTGCTCTCTGATATTGAAATAGACATCATGGACCCAGTGATGCAATGCACAACCTCCCTAGCCACTCAAGTATTTCTTAAAAAGTACTTGTTTCATTTTCACGGAGACAAGCTCATATGCTATCGACATCTCACTTGGAGATTCTTGATATTGAACAAGAGGACAAGTCTCTCCAGTCCTCACCTTCTATTGTCCACTAATTGAGTCTAGAACCGACATAAACACTTTTAGGACACATGCATACCACCCAGCATATCTTTGTGATATTGCCAGAACATTCATAATGATACCAAAATTATTGGTATTCAACGATGATTGAATGGAAATCCTACCGGTGCTAAAATCAAAGCCAACACTGAACGTAGCCTTTCCCGCATGATACACAATCTCGCAATCATAGTCGGCGATCAACTCGATCCATCTTCTTTGTCGCATATTAAGATCCTTTTGAGTAAACACGTATTGTAAACTTTTATGATCCGTGTACAACGTACACCGAGTACCATACAAATAATGTCTCCACAACTTTAAGGCAAATATAATAGCCGGCAACTCCAAGTCATGTGTCGTGTACCTCAATTCCGCATTCTTCAATTGTCGCGAGGCATACTCGATCACTTTCCCCCTTTGCATCATCACACAACCAAGCCCTTGATTCGAAGCATCACTATAAACCACAAAATCTTCCATACCATCAGGTAGCGTAAGAATCGGCGTGTTACATAACTTTTCCTTCAACAATTTAAACGCCTCTTCTTGTTTCTTCTCCCACACAAACTTCTCACTTTTTCTCGTTAGCTTCGTGAGTGGAATCGCAATTCTTGAGAAGTCTTGTATAAATCTTCGGTAATAACCGGCTAATCCAAGGAAACTTCTAACCTCGGTAGGAGTCCTTGGAGGCTCCCAATTTGACACTGCTTCAATCTTGGACGGGTCAACTTTAATACCATCACATGTCACCACGTGACCTAAGAATTGTACTTCCCGCAACCAAAATTCACACTTCGAGAATTTGGCATACAACTTTTCCCGTTTTAACACATCTAACACAAGACTCAAATGACCTTCGTGTTCTTCCTCGATTTTCGAATAAATCAAAATGTCATCAATGAACACGATCAAAAACTTATCAAGAAACGGTTTACAAACCCGATTCATTAAATCCATGAAAATAGCCGGTGCGTTTGTAAGACCAAACGGCATCACTAGAAATTCATAATGACCATAACGCGTACAAAAAGCCATCTTCTCGATGTCGCCTTCTTTCACCCGAACTTGGTGATAACCCGACCTCAAATCAATCTTCGAGAAATAACTAGCACCTTGCAAATGGTCGAATAAGTCGTCAATTCTCGGCAACGGGTATCGGTTCTTAATAGTTACCTTGTTCAACTCTCGGTAGTCGATACACATTCTCATCGAACCGTCTTTCTTCTTGACAAATAATACCGGTGCACCCCATGGTGACGAACTCAGACGAATAAAACCCTTATCTTACAAATCTTGCAATTGAGTCATCAATTCCCGCATCTCGGTGGGAGCTCCACAGTTTTTGTAACTGTTGTGTTAACGGACAATCTATGTGATCCCGGTTTACCCTGTTTGAATATGATGTAATATCTGATGACTGTACTCCAACATTATCAACAACAGTCGGGAGATCAAATGATAAAAACGAGACTATTCTTTTATGTCGTCAACAACGGTCATTGAGATTAAACGACAAAAGATTTGATCGTATTTCTACATAATCAACAACGGTTAGGTTTTCAATTATAAAATGTGATGTATGTTGATTCATTCAACATATGAATATAACATTATTCAACAGATTAGTATCAATGGGATTCGAAGATTTTTTCTAATTTCACCTCGAAGAACTTCACATTATACATGATGATTCAGATAAATCTTGTTCATCATGAGGGGGAGAATATATTACATAAGTTTTTTTTTTATAAATAAAAATGCTTACAATATTTAGGATATTATCAATACATAAGCCCAGTTTACTCCACATTAAAAAGACAAATGCACCGGTTAAGGGGGAGTTAACAAGAAACCGGAGATATAACGGGGAGTAAATATCAATTCGTCTAATCCAACTCCCGTTAGGAAATAATTGTCTGTTTTAGGGGGAGCGTAAACTTTATCAACATTTTACCCTAACAACAATTATCAATGATCACAAATCGACAAAGCCTCAACTTCAAGAAAAGACTTCCGCTATATACATCTCCATCTATGGGTCTACTTTTCGTCGATTTACATTTGTGAAGAAGAAGAAACCGATACATCCATAGAAATTTCTCTCACAATTTCTCACATATTTCTTTTCAAATCTTACACTTTACAAATCATTATTACCAAAACTCAAAACATTCACATTCAATCCAGATCTTAACATTTCAAATCATTCTTTCCTACATACAAAACATTCACATCTAATCAAAATTTAATCGTACAAATCATTCTTTTCTAAATCCAAAACATCATTATCCAATCCTCATAAAAACCTCTACCACAAAATCCAAAACAAAATCTCCAATATCTGAAAAACCCAGACAAATCCTTACTTAACTGATATTCCATTTCCAGAACTTTAAATCTTTAGTGAATCAGTTCTAGGTCTTTCTTACACCAAGAGAGTCAACGAAAAATATTTCCTCTGAGTGTTTGAAACCTCAAAATTCTGTGAACATTGAAGAGTAAAACATAGATATGTTGAATACAGTTTTTGACGAAGAATTAAATTGAAGAACAGTATTTCAACATTTTGAAGCGCATATGAGAGTAAACGAATTTCATAACGGGCCAACAGAAGAAATTGAAGAAGGAAGACCGGGATGGGGTGTTAAAGCTCAAAAATGGGGAGATTGTTAGGACTAGTTTTAAGCTTTAAATGAAATAATTAGAGTTAATTAACTAGTAAGTGGTAATTAGCAATAGGAGGTATAAATACCATTTGTGATAACTAATGATGTAAGCTTTCCTCTCATTGTAATTGACTAATCACTTTTGAAAGCTCCAACTCCCTCCATCTTTTCTCTCAAAACACACACACTTTCACACACACTTAATTCTTCCAAATTTCACAAATCATCATGAATTGATATAATTTTGATTGCAATAGGTCTCTCAGACCTCAGCGACCGTTAAACGACCAAAAAAATCAATATTCAATCGTGCATACAGAGAGTACATAACAACGATCAATTGTTATTACTTTAGTCTTAATGTATGTTTTCTATATTAGATCATTTCTTAATTAATACTTGTTTTGAGCTTGTGATTGTTAATGTTTCACATCTCTACAAGTGATTAGAATAGGATTCGTGTTTTCAGTTTATTATGTAATTACTTGTATCTTTGTCATTATCATTTACTAATAAAGAAAAAGTCGAAAAGAATTACTTTGTGTTGATGATTATTAAATTACCTATTTGATTAATTTATTTGGAAAGAAGTGTTTCCTTCCCTCTACACATTATTGTTAGTGCAAACCCATTTACTTTATGATCTCATGAAACAAAACAACATAGACTAGCGTTAACTTAGAAGTAGTTTTCTTTTGCTAACCCTTTCGTATCATACGTTAGTATGATCCTTCACTAGGTCATACCGAGTGTACGGACTGAGTAGAGACTTCCCTATTTGGGGACTAGATCAATCCCTTTGATTTCAAACAATTTCTTACTTGCTCTACTTAGATCATTTATAAGTAATACCCTTGTCATCTTTGTGTGATCTCTATCAATATAAATAGAGATCAAAGGCAAGTGTTAAAATATACTTCACGAATATATCCTTTTATTGTATTTGATTAGTGGTCGTCTAGTTCTGCTACAAACCACACTTAGTGAATCGTATACATTTGACTAAATTATGTTCTCCAAATTACATCTTTGTTAATTATATTAAGAAATACAATATAAATCAAGCTTGTTGTGACCCATCAATTATTTGCATTTCTAGAGGACTAAAAAGCTCGCGAAACCACATCGGTAGTTGCGCCAATTGGCTTGTTTACAAAGGGATAACGCTGTGTTAAAAGAATTGTTCCTCTATTTTTAATTTTAATTGGTTTCAGTTATTTTCATGAGTCATAAATGAATGTTATATGAACATTATACAATGGAGGTTAATTTTGAGTTGAGTGTTAAAATCATGTTAAAGACGTAAAAACGTGTTTAACGTGGCTTTATATTGAGTTACACCTTGTGTTCTTAGTGTTTTAACCTTAAGCACTAATATTCGACACCTATGTGCAACCACCTATCCGCTCCCTCTTGGAATCGACTTTTCTTGTCCTTCTATGATGTCTGGTTTTAGTCATTCAAGCTTAAAGACCATTATTCATAATTGTTTATTTTGAGTTTTGGGTTTTGATTTCATTAGAGAGATTCTACTTGATCAGTATCCTTATCCATCAAGCGTTGTGGCTGTAATAATGTGATTCCTTAACTGAGCAATCAATCCATAGTTTGATCCCTAGATGATGATTCTTGGTGAAACTTGAGGGTGAAGAAAAGAGGATTTTAAAAAGAGAAAGTAGAGAGAAGGGAGAGAACAATGCAAGGATAATTGTGATTAATTTCGGCAAAAATTACAATTAGTGATTACACTTGAGGCTTATATACTAATCACTAATTGCCATGCTTAATTCTAATGACAAGTTTAGTATTATACAAGATTGGCAATTCTAGTCCTTAAACTATTACTTACAACTAAATAAGTCCTAACAAATGAGATCTAAAGGGTTAAAACTTGAAAGAATTATTATCATCAGTTGTATTGACCAGGTAAATAATTCTAGTAATCTATTTTAGTTATATCAAAGTTTTATGAACGGATATTTTTATTTAGATTTTATTAGTGAAAATTAACTTGGCATGGATTAATTCCACTATTATAATCTATGTGTTAATTACTAAAAAAACATTCCATGTTATTCACGGATTTGCATTTTTTTAATTATACTTCGAAAGGTTCCAAACACATGGAACTAGGGGTGATTATCGGGCCAAAACCGAACCGAACCGAACCGATATGAGAGAGCTAATGCAATCAAAATCATGTCAATTCATGTTGATTTGTGAAGAAATGAAGAATTCAAGTGTGTGTTTATATGTGTGTTTTGAGAGAGATGATGGAGGGAAGAATTAGCTTTCAAAAGTGTGTCTCAATTAGAATAATGGAAAGCTTACATCATTATGTTTAAATCATGGTATATATACCTCCTATGACTAAACTCAATTAACTAGTCTAATTAAGCTAAATATATCATAGAAGCTCAAAACTAGTCTTAACAATCTCCCCCTTTTTGAGCTTTAGCACCTCATCTCAGTCTTCCTTCTTCAATTTCTTCTCATGGCCCGTTATGATATTCATTTACTCTCAAATGTGCTTCAAAATGTTAAATTACTTTTCTTCAATTTAATTCTTCGTCAAAAATTGTAATCAACGTATCTTTGTTTCGCTTTTCAATGTTTACATCTGAGTGGCTTGAGAAGCAATTGAGCTTTCTTCCTTTGGAATAAAATAATTTGTGAATTTCAAGAACATACCATTGCAGAATTTTGAGGTTTCAAACACTCAAAGAAAATAATTTTGTTGAATGGGTTGGTGTAAGAGAGACCTAATACTGGTTTACTAAAGGTTTGAAAGTTCTGGAAATGGAATATCAGATAGATAAGGATTTTTCTAGGATTTTCAGTTATTGTGGATTTTGTTTTGGATTTTGTGGTAGAGGTTTTTGATAGGATAGGATAACGACGTTTTGGATTTTGAAAAGTATGATTTGTACATTTAAGTTTTGGATAGATTTGAATGTTTTGTATGTAAGAAAGAATGATTTGTAAAGTGTAAGATTTGGATAATGTGGTTGTTTAGAATTATGGAAAGAATGATTTGTCATGTTGAGATTTTGAGTAGATATGGATGAGATCTTGTGTGTTGGATAGAATGATTTGACATGTTTAAGATTTGGAGTGTAATGGTTGAGATTTAGAATGTAATGGTTGAGATTTTGAGAGAAATTTATGTAGATGCATCGGTTTCTTCTTCTTCACTTGTTTTTCCGTTTAATACATTGTTTATCACTTTCCCTCCCTCTGAATTACTAAACTATATTTGATTTTGCAGTTAATTTGAGTACATTCGATGTGAATTATCTTCTTTGATGAGATGTTTGTGGTTCTTTGGTGTTTTCAGTTATAAACCCGGTGCTTGAAATATTTCTTGCTCATTTCTCCCCCTCATGAGGATCATGAGCAAGAGCCTCATGTTAATGTTTAATATTTGTCTTGTGAAAACTGAGAGAGGAAATTGTGTGTCGTTGTAATACGGGAGCCAAGATTGTTTATTTGTGTGTTGCATTTCGGAATCAAGAACCAGTAACATGTAGTACTCCTTTTGTAACCAGATAAAAAATTGATTTTAGCCAAGTATCTTGGAGAAAAATATTTGAAAAATGAAGAGTAACAGTGTCAATAATCACTTGGCGTCATAAACAAATGCAATCTTTACTTGAAAACTAGTAAAGAGATCGTTTACGGATATGACGAACAAGATGATTAAAGACATTGTTGGTCAAATGTTTGAGATTTAAAAGAGATCAATTTGATATAGTAGAACAAAGATCAGTGAAGTATACCACTTACAAAGATGTAATCTTCTCTGAACGTATTCAGAGAAAAGACCAACGGATATACAAAGATCAATGAACTAACAAAGGTTAGTGCAGTAAAACGATTTTATGTGTGTGATTGTAAGAGTAATTCAGAATTTAATCTGAGTTTGTTGGAGAAAATTAAAAGAAATTTCTCCATTGATCGTATAAGTATGAAAATCGTTTGAAAAATAGTAAGAACAATCAATCCAAGAAGTTGTTATAAACAGATGCCGTCAGTACTAATCAAAATTACTATAGAGATCGACGAATTTAAGAACAGCTTGTGTTGAGTGTTACAAACAAGTATTAGAAAAATGAAAAATTTGTGCAAAATCAGAATAAGATTTGAAAAGTTATGTCAGCAACGCAAGAGAAAAAAGTTGATCATAAACAGATGCAATCAATACTGACCTAAATCAGTAAAGAGATCGACGAATTTGACCAAAATTTATATCCTACGTTGTGAACATATCATTGTGAGAACAAAGTATGATTAATTTTTTTTTTTTTTTTGAGGAATAAACAGATGTTGAACATATCATGTCAACTCTGTATGAGAAAGTGATGTCAACAACGTGAGAGAAAAGAGTTTGACACAAACAGATGCAATTAGTACTAATGAGATTAGTAAAGAGATCGACAAATTTGTCAAAAACTTATATCCTACGTAGTTAACATATGGTTTTGAGTAAAAAAAATTAATAGTTAAGATTGAGTTGTGCCAAAGTTGTTGGCAACAACGAAACTCAAAGATTGTTTGAAAGATTTTGAATTTAAGTTTAAAAACAAAAATAAGAAGGTGATGTCATCAACGCAAGAAATAAAAGTTTTTCATAAACAGATGCAATCAATACTAATCGAAATTAGTAGAGAGATCCACGAATTTGACAAAAATTTATATCCTACGTAGATAAGACCTCATTGTGAGTAAAAAGTTTTGATGGTATTTTCGAAATTATGCCAAGTTGTGTGGCATCAACCAAACTCAAAGAAATGAAAACAATTTTAAGTTTTGAGTTTGTTGAACAAGAGATGTAGAAAGGAAGCAATAGATTTACATTAGAAAACATTTGACATCAAAGGAACACAAAGTCAACAATGAAAAATAAGAGAATTTGTAATAAAGAGATGCAATCAGTACCAACATAGATTAGTAAAGAGATCGTTTACGGATATTACAAAAGCTGATACTCAACATTGATAACCTTGTGTGTTTGTAAATCAGAAAATTTGAATATATATGCACGGACGCTCCCCCTTGATGAGTGCATTTTAATTTTCTCCCCCTTGTCAAGTGAATATAGAAATTCTCCCCCTCAACCAATGAGTAGCGATTTTCTCCCCCTCAACCAATAATATCATTGAAGAGCGGGTTTCAAGCTGATGTACTTGAAAGCCAATTTTATTGTAACAAAACAAGTAAAATAACAACAACAATAGAAAGACGAAAAGTAAAATGGTATAAGTGTTGAGATTTAGCATACCAAGTTTAGACAAACGAAAATTAAAACGTTTTTCGTCTAAAGCCTTGGTAAAAAAATCAGCTAATTGAAAATCAGTTGAAACGAAGTACAATTCCACAGTACCTTGTTCAACGTTATCTTTGATAAAATGATATCGAAGATCAATATGTTTTGTTTTGGAATGTTGAACAGGATTGCATGAAATTGCAATTGCACTTCGTGAGTCACAATATAAAGGAATACAGCTATATGAAAAACCATAATCTTTTAGTTGTGAGTGCATCCAAATTACCTGGGATAAGCAGCTGGCGACAGCAACATACTCCGCTTCCGTAGTTGAAAGAGATACACAATTTTGTTTCCGAAAAGACCAGCTTACCATTATATCTCCCAGAAATTGGACACTACCAGATGTACTTTTACGATCCAGCATACATCCAGCATGATCTGCATCAGAAAAAGCAGACAGATCAAACGAAGTTTCTTAAGGATACCACAAACCAAGATCCCGAGTACCCTTTAAATAACGAAATATACGTTTGACTATTTGAAGATGTGATTCTTTAGGAGTGGCCTGATACCGAGCACATATGCATGTAGAGAACATAGTGTCTGGTCGGCTCGAAGTTAGATATCACAATGATCCTATCATCCCCTGATAATTTGAGATATCAACTAGTTTACCATCAGGATCAGCATGCAATTTAGACCAAGGTGACATCGGTGTTGAAATTGGTTTACAATCATCCATGAGATATTTTTTCATTATATCAGTGATATGCTTGGATTGATTAATGAAGATCCCGGTCGGTAATTGGCGAACTTGAAGACCAAGAAAGAAGTTCATCTCCCCCATCATACTCATTTCAAATCGTTTAAGCATAAGATCAGAAAATCGTTTGCAGTATTTAGGATTTGTAGAACCAAAGATGATATCGTCGACATAAATTTTAGTTAGAACAATATCTTCCCCTTGTCGTTTGATGAAGAGTGTTGTATCGATTTTTCCTTTAGAAAAACAAAAATCAAATAAGAACTTGGATTGAACATCACACCACGCATGGGGGAGCTTGTTTTAAAGCGTATAATGCTTTGTCGAGAATATAAACATGATTAGGAAAACTTGGATCTACAAAACCTTCGGGTTGATGAATGAACACTTTTTCATTGAGAATTACATTTAGAAATGCAGTTTTTACATCCATTTAATATATTGTAAAATTCTTATGTGCTGCATATGCCAAAAATATTCGAATGGTTTCTATCCGTGCAACCGGAGCAAACGTTTCTTCAAAATCAATGCCCTCCTGTTGAGCATACCCTTTCACAACTAGATGTGCTTTATTACGAATTACTATCCCATTCTCATCCTTCTTGTCCATTTTAGAGAATGAGGAAGTGGAAGTTGACCCGGAATGATATTTGAGGTATCAGTGAATGCAGGATGTGAGATTATTGCAGTTTGAGTATTTGATGTAGAAGGTGGAGGATCAACTTGTTTAAGATTGAATTTTGAGAAATCAATCACCAAAGGTGGAGTTTGTGTTGGAACTAAAGATAAATCTAAAGTAGTGGCAGCATGACCAATAGGTGGGAGAAGATCCATAGATGATTGATATTCCAAAGATGAAGCAGAATCTGAAGGAGAAAAATTGGTATTTGGAGCAGCAGAAGTATAAGATGGAGAATCAGTAGAACTTGAATTTTGCATTTCAGGTCCAGTAATGGATTAAACATCGGCTAATGATGGAAATGGAACGCCAGCCTCCTCAAGTAAAGTATGTCTAATGTTATGATAATCATCATAAAACTGTTCAAACACGACATCTAAGGCGTTTTCAAATGTGGAAGGCGACGACGAAGGTAAAGGAATTTCAACATTTGTAGTTAATGAATCTAGAGGAAAAAGTCTCATCAAAAGTAACGTTGACACTTTCTCTAATCGTCCATTTTGACCGCATATATACTCTGAAAGATGCAGATCCACGTGAGTACCCGACAAAAACTCCTGCATCAGCTTTAGCTTCAAATTTATTCAATTTGTCTTTGTCATTAAGGATGAAGCACCGACTCCCAAAAATATGGAAAAATTTAACATTTGGAATTCAGTTATTAATGAGTTCCTATGGAGTTTTATTATAGGCTTCGTTGATGATTGAGCGATTTTGAGTGAAACATGCCGTACTTATGGCTTCAGCCCAAAGAGATAATGGGAGTTTTGAAAATGAAAGCATGGTACGAGCATCTTCAACTAAGGTACGATTTCTTCGTTTAACAACCCCATTTTGTTGAGGAGTTCGGGCAGCGGAAAATTGATGGGATATACCAACTGATTCAAGGAAAGAATCTAAAGTTTGATTTTTAAATTCAGTCCCATTGTCAGTACGAATAGTATGGACTTTTAATTCCAAAATTGTCATGGTTTTCTTGATGAAGGAAATAATGATATCAGATGCTTCATCTTTTGTACGTAAGAAATAAACCCATGTATAACGTGAATAATGATCAACAATCACCAACACATACTGTTTGCCGGCTAAAGATTGGACGCTCATCTAACCACATAAGTCCATGTGAAGTAATTCAAGCGGTTTGAATGTACTTGTAACTGGTTTGGACTTATGAGACTTTTTGGTCATTTTGCCCATTTCGCAAGACGAACAGAGATGAGCTTTATTAAATGAAACATCTGGAAGACCAGACACATGGCCACCTTTTACCAATTTATTAATAGTTTTGAAATTAAGGTGGGATAGACGACGGTGCCATAACCATGATTCATTTGACGTAGCTTTTGAAACGAGGCAAACTTCCTCCAGAGGAATCACGTCATTTAAATTGATAGTAAACAAATTTGTCTCACGAGATCCAATAATGAGTTCTTTACCTTCATAAGTGCGAACAACACACTTCTTTGAACGAAAATTTACTTCCAAATCTTTATCACATAATTGACCAATACTAAAAAGATTGTGAGCAAGATCTTCAACATAGGTCACATTTCTTATGATTAAATTTGGGCGAATTATATCTCCAATTCCCATAATAGCATCCAAATGATCATTCCCAAACCGAAGTGTTCATAAATATTTCTCCCTAAAATTTGATAAAAATGCCTTGTTTCCGGTCATATGCCTTGAACATCCAGAATTAAGGTACCATGTATTCTACATAAAACAATTAAAAACAATTTAGGTACCCAATCAGTTATGGGTCCTTAACGATTAGTATTAGTTGTTTTATGTAGTGACCAATGAATGCAAAATTTATAGTGTTGAAGAACAGCAATGAGGCAGTTCTGATTGTGTTAATTTGATAGTCCATTTTAAAGTTTTCTCAGGAGAATATGAAATCCAATTAGATTGTTCATTTTTGATCATCTTGTATTTAACCAGGGGTGTCTTTGACGAGGTGCGGCCGCACGGGCCCATATTTTCGAGGGGGCCAATTTTTTATATGCATCGTTTATATATACTAATCACTATATTGTTTAAGTAATTGATACAACATTAATTTTAGTAATAATGAATTTTATATATAGCAATATGCATTTAGGGGGCCCAATTTTATCTTTTCGCACCGGGCCTTCAAATTTCGGAGACGCCGTTGTATTTAACAAATGTGGATTGTTTAGCATTCAACTTGTGAGATTTCGTCGGGGAACCGGAAGTACACGATTTTGGTGATGAAACTTCCCGACAGACGAGATGACGAATAGATGAAGATTTTTCAGAAATTGATGGGTATGAACGTGTACTTGTAGATTTTAGTGGTCGAGAGAATAATGTTTTGCAAGGATTTGGAAAGCAAGTATTACAAGAATGAATGAGTTGACTAGATTTATGAAGAACATCATGTCGAGCACTACAAGGAGCATCTATTCTAATAAAATATCGTTCATCATACTGAGAGATTGGTTTATTAGTCTTTCTATCAAAATAAACTTTTTTGTCATTTTTATCAGTTTTAATAATCAAATTGACACCATTAACAGTGTGATTAACAGGACGATAAACTGCAACATCATATACAATACCATAAACTTGTTTCAGAGAAATAAACTTTGTTGAGTTATTACATTTATTTGAATTGGAAAAAGAAGAATCTAAAAAGAAGGAGATCTAGACTTCTTAAGCTCCATGGACTTAAGCATTGTAGACTTAGTCGTATTAGACTTCTTAAACTGCGCAACTTCTTTGACTCCGACAGGCATGGGCTTCTTAAGCTTGGATTATAAAGTTCTATCTGAAACATTTAAAACAGTTGAATTAGAATCTCTTTTTAAAATTACTGGGGTTTTAGTAGAAGAAAATTTTTGATTGAGAGACTTTGATGTTGGAGAATCACTTTGAGTAGAAACAGATTTTATGTGAACAATTGTATCTTCTAAATCATGAATTTTTGTTTGTAAAACTGATTTTTCTTTGTCAAACACCTTATGTGTTTCATCTATTTCAGTTTCCAATTGACAAATTTTCTTTTCTAGAATTAAAGATGGTATATAAATCTTTCGTGTTACTTTTTGTTGAAGCACAGCATTACCCTTAATCTCAAATTCTTTAGGTGTAATAATTCAAAAATAATCATCATTTTCAAATTTTCCCTTTGTACTTTCATATGTTTTATTTAATTCAGTTTAATTGAAACTAATTTGGGCATTCTCCTTTTTAGCTATGTTGAAAGTCTCAATTTCTTCTTCCTCGTCTGTCATCCGAATGAAGCTTTGCCAGATACCTTTGTTCATATATTTGGAATCATATAATGTTGGAACCATTTTACACACCTTTTTAAGATAATCTGGATTATCAGCTCCTAGCCCTTCTCTTGAATTGAAATATTTGAAGTCTTTAGGCTTGTTTAAATGGATGGTTTGATCAGTATGGTAATTCAATTTATTATTTTCATTTTTAAGTTTGATATGGGAATTCAATTTATTATTTTCATTTTTAAGTTCTTGTATGATATTCTGTTTGCTTTTCATTTCGTTTGATGAATTGATGTGTTGTTCATGTAAATTTTTAGATAATTCTTTAAGTTGAGAGTTTAAAGATTTAAACTGTTTTTCATTATCATCAAAATCTTGCTGTTTACGTTCCAAAGAATTTTTATTAATTTGATATTCATGCCATGTTTTAGTGTAAAGTTTGTAATTGTTATCATACTTAGCCCTTAATTCTGATATTTGAGTTTGTAAATCCATATTCTCTTGTTTGAAAACTGTATTTTGTTGAATATAATGAACAAGTTGATCACCTAGATGAGCATTTTGTTAATTTTGTTTTTCCAAATCGTTTAATCGATCTTGAAGTTGAATATTTAAATCTTTTCAACTAAAGTTTTTGATTTAACAATTCTATTTGAGATATATGAGTTTGAACAAAACAAGTATCAGAATTAGTGGAATTATTTTCATTAGAGAGAAGAGAAGTGAGTATCTTGCCATCCTCGTTGACTTCTTCATTGATTCGATCAGCAACCTCAGCATTTTCTTTTGCCATAAAGCACAAGTTGGCTGCATGTTTGTTGGATCCCAACAACACAAATGTGTTGCGTTATGACAAGTAAAGACGATTAAGATAAAGAACACACAAGATTTCGATAATTAAGAGTTTATTAAAACAACTTAATGCAGTACAAAGTTTGCGGAAATAGATAGTACACACTAACTAAAACTCTATACTTGAAGTGACACATTTTGTTCGCTCAAACTAGAAGATAATGCAAGGAGAGTTTATATCAGCTGATACTAACAGTTGATATTGAATGCCTGAGTAATAACTACGAAGGAGTTAATATCAGACAAATAAAACTCTCACAGAATGTTCTTGTGCTATGAATTCTAAAAGGTGTGTGTAAATGCAAGCATTTACGTCTCTATATATAGCCCAAGATCCGTGTTCCTTTGTCCACAAGATACTCGACGTGTAAACATATCATTCATCGATGTAGACTTGTCCACGGAAACATTAAATGCTCTTGCATATATTATAGTCCCAAGTGTACTTTGTATCAACTCCTTTTGCTACCTTTTTTGACACACAGTGAAAAGGTGTACTATGATAGTACAAAATTAGTTGACTTTCCGTTTACATGCTTGGAGGGACAAACGATGATGTACTGACATATTATCTTCTATTCCAAAATAGAAGATCTTCATCGTTTACTTCTTCTTTGAGCGGAAAAGGGAAATGTTCAAAGTGTCAAGAACATTTCCACCAAGTCTTTATCTGCAGCAGGTATCATCAGCTGATTCCACAATCAGCTGAATGATCTTCTTCTTATCTTTGTCCTTTGGCCATAGACTTCGATTGAACACTCTTCTATAGCTGCTGATTTGACTTGTTTTCCTAGAGCTAAGTACGTACTCAGCTGAAGGTTTATTGCATATACTTGCTTCAGCTGAGATACATACTTCAGCTGATATTATTCTTCTTAGTTATTGATCATCAAATCTTATTTACTTAGTCTAGGGACTAACAATCTTCCCCTTTTTGATGCAATCGAATAGCTTTATAAGTATGAACCTGTAATGATTCAGCTGTTTGGATAAGCTGAATGTTTATGTGCTTTGACCCTTTGGGTTCTTTTGTATCTTTTTACAATATGTTTACAAGTATATTACAAAATTTGATTTTCTATTAATTAAAGCTGAAAAGTACAAGGAAAATAAAAAATAAACAAAATTACAATGTCTTGGGCATTGCTTCCCCAGTGACATTGTGATACAGTGAGCTGATGGCTGAGTCGATTAATTTCTTCATTTCTCTTCCCTCTTCAGTGGAGGAACTCAACAACTTGTGATAGATCAAAAGTTCATCAATATCACATAGATACAACTCATCAGCTCGTTGAAAGCAAGGCACCTTCTTCTCCAGATAGCAAAAACCATAAATTGGCTCTTTGACGATCAGCCCAAGGGAAACGTTTACACCCATGGGGATGGCTCTTGTGATATTGAGTCTTGGTCGTTTTGCAAATATTATTGAAGACCCAATATCAAGTGTTCTGGAGTCATCGAAGGGCTCGAGGAGAACGGACTTACGTTTCTCCCCTCTTGCTGAGGAGCTTTCACCAGCAGGTTCTCTGACAGCAGCTTCTTGAGATTCACGCAATTCAGTTGGTATGTGATTTGCCAATTCAGGAGAGTGTCTCCTGATGTTGTCGCATAAAGTCTTGAAGGAGAAGATTGTGACTTTTATCTCGCTTTCCAGATCTGTTATAGTAACTGATGGTTTTGCAGATCTGGAAGCTGCTAGCAACTCATTCCACTCAGCATAGTTGAGTTGAGTGCTGATTTTGATCAGAGGAACACTTTTAGAGACAACAAGTCCTCCAGTTCTATATATTATTACTTCTTGTGGAGAGCTGGATGAAGACTTATGGGCACTTACGCTGGTGATTTTTGCTTCTTGCCTACGTTTGCAAAGAACCTTGTTGAACAACCTAATGTTCTCAGCTCTTTGTGCTTCAGCTCTTTGATACAGCTCTTCTTGAGTTTTTTTTTGAAGGGCAATAGTTGTATCGAGATCAGCAGTGGTTCCAGCTTCCCTCAAAAGAAGAGCTTTAACTGTGGCAGAAGTGGGCTCCCGCTCAGCAGGTTGACGATTCACCTGTATAATGGGCTGAGGGATTTGGATTTGTGGGGCTTGGACTTGTGGGCCCTCAACTGATTCAAAGGAATCAATGATTTTAACAAAACCAGTTGAGGTGTCTTCTATCCTGAGGCCTTCAGCAACGGTGAGTGTTGATTGCATGATTGTCTCACCTGCTGAAGTAGTTACCTCAGGTGTTTTAGTAGTGATGAGTGATGTTGGAATTTGTGTCTCGTCTACTGAAACGTCTTCTTCTTCTGGTATCCCAGCAGATGTGATAGGTGGAGATCTTGGGGTATCACCTGCTGGAATGTCTTCTACATTGGTTCCAACAGCAGAGGTGATTATAGATTGTGAAGCATTTTGTTCACCTTGTTGTTCACCTGCTGAAGCAGCTTGATCTTTCTCCCCCTCAGAGAGTGCCTTAAGAAGTAAGGTACTCTTTGGTGCTGAAGCAGGATGGACATCAGCGGCACCCTCATTTAACTTTTGAATAATGAGGTTGAGGGTGCCTTGGAGACCAGCGACTTGGGAAGTCAGCTAGCTGACTTCAGTATCCAATTTGTCCATTATTGTGGACACAGCAGAAGCAGACTCCTTAATAGCCTTAGAGAGGTGGCTATGAGTGTTGATCAGCAGAGACTCTTGTGTGGACTGTGCAAGAGCCAGACGATCGACAACAGGTTGGAGAGGAGATACCTTGGAGGACAAGGTATTCAGCTGTCTTTCGACTTCTGCTTCATATGCCCGAGCTTCGGAGAGAAGCTTGTCTTTCTTGACTATGTCAGATTCGCGAATGGAGTTCAACTCTCTATGAATGTACGTTTTGAGAGTGTTGAACTCACTGGTGTTGATTCGAATCTGCTCAGAAAGAAGAACCAGCTGAGGAGTCTGAGTGTGAACCTCAATGTGCAGAGAAGTTATGCTGGAAGAGAGATTCTCAGCAGTTTTAGCAAACTTCTTTGGAGCATCCCTGCGAAGGGTGTCCATTTGCTTACTCAGCTTGGCAATCCCAGGTCGAATCTGGGATGTTACAACTCTAGACATCAGAGCAGCAGCAGCTCTGTTGGGAATGCTTCCTCAAGCTTTGCTGGATTCAACATGGGACACTTGGACGCTTTGGGCGAAGGGGTCCGGTATGTCTCCAGCTGGAGGGGTAACCTCAGCTGTGGGAGTGGGTGTTTCTGAGTTAGGAGGAATCGCTCCTATGGGATGCTCAGAAACTATGGGGGGTGAGTTGGGTCCAGCTGAAACTTCTGGGGTTCTGTCAGAAGGGCCGACATCAGCTGTCGAATCAATTTGAAGCCAAGGTTCATTTACTTCTTCGTCAGCGGACGAATAGTAGGGCTGAATGGGCTCATCAGCCGAATCAAACATCACATGGAATGCTGTTTGATCACCTTGTGCTTCGGTCTAACCAGCCGGCGAAATTGGTATAGAGACTGGAGGAAGAGTTTCTCTGGGTTATGTGTCAGCTGCCTCACAGCTCAGTTGGCGAATATGTTCGCGATCACTGGCAGCTTGGGTGGATGCCTCAGTAACAACTTGGTCTAAAGTTGTCTCTTCATTGGCGGTGGTGGTTTCCTCGACCACCAGCTAGTGTGTGCTGGTGATATTGTAGGAAACAGTAAGAACAGTTTCAAGATTGACTTGGCTTCCAGTCAATCTGTCATCAACTGATGACTCAGAAAGTGATGAAAAAGTTGGTGGTGGTGTGTGTGCAGCTGACTCTGGGGTGGCTTGGGTTGAGCCGAAAACTTCACCAGCAGTCTGTTGAGAGACTGAGTTTGCTTGTGGAGTTTGTTCCCTTGTTACAACGACTGATAATGAATCAGTCGAGGAGCTACACAGAAGGTTGGAGCCAACACTAACTCCTGAAGAACGAAATTGCCGTATTGAAGTTTGCTGACTTGTTGAGAAATCAGTAGATGAAGGTTGAAGAGCAAAAGAGAGAAAAAGAGGATCATCCAGGAGTGCTTGACCAGGAGCTCCAATTGTTGGTCGAGTTCCTGGAAAAACACTGTAAGAGTGAAAATGAGAAGGACTATTCTCAGATGCTGGCATAGCTTCTGATCGTAATCCTTCCAATCTGGGACTCGAGTGAGTACCCAGAGGATCTTGGCTGAATCCTGATGATGCTTCTTTCGCCAGGTCAGCATCATCAGCCACCACATTTTCTCCACGGGTAGCAGACCCTCCGATGTGGTGCCCAGTGATCGATCCCTTTTGCATCTGGCCCGATCATCAATAATCTTCAGCATGTACGAGGAGAGGGGAAAATCCTTACCAGCTTCCTTCTTGGAGTTGAAGATGGTGTTGGATAAGGCACGTACCTCAATCCATTCCCTGGAAGGTCATCATAATCAATCTCCAGCTTCTCAACCATCACATGAGCGATGCATAATGTGAAGAAGCGAAGATAGGGAATGTGATTTCCCTTTGCCTTCAGCTTGGCCTTGACCTCCTCGTAAACCAGTCTCCCATAATCAATCCGCTGACCGGTGATTAGGGCTTCAGCAAAGACTTGCAAGCTGGAGTTGCACTGGTTGTGAGACCCAGAGTTGCCGCCTATGCACTGAATGATGTGCGTGAAGAAGTAGGCCCAGGGTCTCGACAGCTGAGACTTCTTGAAGATCTGCACCTTGTCGTCTTCATTTTCTAATTGATATCCGGAGATACGGATTAGACTCTCTTTAGCATCATCAGTAGACTTCGTCTCATGATAGACTTGGACGGGGAGCAAGTAATCGAACCCGCAAGCAGTTCGGAAATCATCAACAGTGATGGTGATTTGATGACCGTTCACCTGCGCAATAATGTCGTCTCCAGAGATGGAGGCAGACATCCATAAATCACACAAGATTTCGTAAAAACTCTTGGTGAATCGAAAGAATGCACCACTGATAGGACAGTGGCACAAGAATTTTCCGACCGGTCGATATACATCGAAGAGTTTTTCCGGTGGAGAGGTATTGCCAACCAGATTCGAGTTCTGAGCGAACTCGATGGCAGCTCTAGAAAGAACAGCTTTTGAGGATTTCTTCGACATTTTTGGGAGAGGGAAGAAAGTTAAAAGCTTGAAGAGGGGTTTTGAGAGAGGAATATTAAGAGAGAAGTTTGTGAGTGGTGAAGACGAAGTGAGGGAATGGATGGGTATTTATAGGGGATTTTGGGACGGTTTGGGTAAACATTTGAAAATAAACCGGACCATAAATGGATAGTTACGATCCAACTATTGGAAATGTTGGTTTTCGTGCGAAAAAGTTGGTTGGATGTGACAGAGAGGGGGTAGTGGAGCCGTTTCAGTGTCAGAGGTGTCAATCCCTCATAAATGCCAAATATTTTCACTTGAGTGGAAATATTTGCCACAGAGAACGTGTGGATAGGGATAAAAAGATGCCTTTTCAAGGAAAACCAAACGTTTTAACTTATAAAACTTGATAAGTTATCATTTTGAGATGTTTTATTCGGCTGACTGATTAAATTGAAACGTTTTTAGTCAGCTGAATGTAATAAGTGACAAGGTGAACATATCAGCTGCTGATAGTACTTCAGCAGTTGAATTAAGCATTTAACATACCTAGCTCGTTGATTAAAAAATTGAAACGTTTTTCATCTAAAGGCTTAGTGAATAAATCAGCTAGCTGAAGGTCTATTGAAATGAAATGAAGTTCAACGTCACCTTGTTCAATGTGATCTCTAATGAAATGATACCTTATATCAATATGTTTGGTTCTGGAATGAAGACCTAGGTTATTGCTGATTGCAATAGCACTTTTGTTATCGCAGTAGATGGGAACTTTGCAAAAGTTCATATCAAAATCGACCAGCTGATTCTTCATCCAAAGGACTTGAGCACAACAGCTTCCAACAGCAACATATTCTGCTTCAGCTGTGGAGGTAGAAACAACATTGTGTTTCTTGCTTGTCCAGCTGACTAGCTTCCCACCAAGCAGCTGACAACCTCCAGTGGTGCTCTTCCTATCCATCTTGCAACCTGCAAATTCTGAATCTGAATAGCCAATTAGATCAAACCCGGAGTCTTTGGCGTACCAAAGACCTAGGCTTGGAGTACCTTTAAGGTACCTCAAAATTCTCTTAGTGGCTATTAAATGAGATTCTCTAGGATCAGCTTGATACCTAGCACACATGCAAGTAGCAAACATTATATCTGGTCTGCTGGCGGTGAGATAGAGCAACGACCCAATGATTCCTCCGAATGTGATATCAACTGATTTCCCAGTTGTATCAGCATCTAGATTATTCGGAGGAGCCATTGGAGTTTTCATGGATGATGATGAATTCATATCAAATTTCTTTAAAATATCTTTGATATATTTTTCTTGATTTATGAAAATTCCATTTTTAGATTGCTTAACTTGTAAGCCAAGAAAATATGTTAATTCACCCATCATACTCATCTCATACTTTGTAGACATAAGTTTTGCGAAACGTCTACAAAGCTTTTCATCAGTAGCACCAAATATTATGTCATCCACATAAGTTTGAACAAGAATGATATCACCTTTGACTTTACGAATGAATAAGATTTTATCAATCTTTCCCCTGGTGAATTCATTTGCTAGAAGGAACGTGGAAAGAGTGTCATACCATGCACGAGGAGCTTGTTTCAACCCATACAACGCCTTATCCAACTTATACACATAGTCTATGAAGGATTTATGTGCACAGTTAGTCAACCTATGATGATACATCCATGCCTACGAAACACTTAAGGGTCACACCGGTGAGTACATGTAATACGAGCAAGATAAGCAATGATACTACGAAGAGAAATGATTCATAATAGTTATTATGAATCAGTTAAGTATTAAGTTAAGTTTAACTTATTACTAGATTAGTTTAACTAACTAATTAATGCAAGCAGTTGTACATTTACTAGTTGAGTAAATATACAATATGTTAATTAAAGATTATCCATGATATGATTTAAAGCTATTAAATCATATAGTAATTGGATAATATTGTTGTATAAATTATATAAAGGTTATTATATAATTAATTTTTAAATGTATAAATACAAGTATATAATTCGTGTATATGGGTACCGAATTATTTGTGTATTAATACTAGACATTTGATAGTTAAGTGCAACAATAATAAACTTGTTAAACTATAAGGGATGGAATTGTAAAAGGATAAGTTTAATTAAGTGTTTAATCTTAATTAAACTAGAAGGGCCCTAAGTGAAAGTCCTTCTATTATAAATAGAAGGCTTGGGATTCCCTTATTGTTAATGTTCAACAACCCTAGACGAAATCTTCCCCTCCTCCCTCCTTGGCTTCGGCCGAAATACACACACAACACAAGCCTTTGTGTTCTTCGTGTTATTCAAGTTTTGAAAAACAAGTTCATTGCTTAGATCAACTAGAAGATCATTCGATTTGTTCATCATCAGTGGACTAATCTTAAGCAAGCAACAAGGTATGTTTTGGGAAACATCTTTCTCCCTTCTACCCTCTTGGACGAATTCGGCCAAAGATCCCTAGGGTTCTTTGGTTGATGGTCGAACGTGTTAACGCAAAAAGCCTTACCCTTTTTAATCTTAAGATAACAAAACAACCTAGACTAGCTTAGAATAAATAGTAGAATAAATTAGCTAAGTTTAGGTGTGATACTGAGTTTAGCCGGTATTGGCCACTCAGTATCCGCACTCAGTATTTGAAATCCAATACTGAGTAGAAGGACTGAGTTACAGTCAGTATTGTAACGGACTAAGATCAAATCCCTTGATCTTAGTCATTTTCCTAGTCCAGTCATTCGGTTACTCCTTTGCCCATTATGTAAGATCTCTATACCATTATAAATAGAGATCATCTTGCAAAGGAGTACTTACCGATTCACTTTACACGATAACATCTTTGTAATTGATTAGTGGTATTGCTTTTCCGCAGCATACCACACTTAGTGGAATTACACATTTGACTCTAATACTGTGTTTATCACTTTAATTGTCTTAAGTATAATTATAACATCAATTAACTAAGTAATCCAGGGTTGTTGTGACCTAACAACTGGTATCAGAGCAGGCTAAATAAATCCTTATTTAGTCGATCTATTAACCTGGCAGCCATTCCCTATATCTATCCCTCAAACACTCAAAAAAATCCAAAATGTCTACTATCATTGCACCTGTTATGTCTGGAAAGGGAGTGCCCATCTTTGATGGAAAAGACTTTCATCAATGGAAGCTTAAGGCTCAGTGGTATCTTGAATCTATTCATCATGAGATGCTCACTGTGCTGAATGATGGTCCTATCATTCCACAAACCGTGGAACCCGTTGCTGCTACTGATGATGCTCCTGAGAGCACAAGAACAGTTCCTAAACTGAAACACACATGGACTGATACTGATCGTCAATTATACAGTTTAGATTCCAGGGCAAAGGGGGTGATTGGTAATGCTGTTACCAAAGAAATAATCAATGCAATTATGAAATTGCCTACAGCAAAGGCTATGTGGGATAGCCTGTCAGTCACCTATGAAGGCACACCAAAGGTGAAGTTGCATAGGAAAAGCAACATGAGAAGGAAGTATGAAAACTTCTTCTCAAGTCCAAATGAAGACATCACCACTCTCTATAACAAGTTCAACAATGTTATCCATGATCTAATAAGTGTTGGCATTGTGAAGGAGGAAGGAGAACTTGTTCATAAGTTCTTGGATAGTCTCCCTCTGTAAGGACCTTAACCCAAAAACTAACACTTTTATAACAAACATTTTATAATTAACCAAAATACATGTTTAATAATACTAAACCATAACCATATACATTCCAAAAGACCAACTACTAAACCGGATACAAACCAACTAATCAACCCAAAAACATAAATGTACAAATACTACAAGTCTATACCAAAAGAGAAGCTTTCTTCAAGCTTCAAGCAAACCAACTTCAAGTACCTACTCACACTTGCCCTTGCCTTTTTCTTTCCCTGAAAAATGGTGACAACTAAACGGTAAGCTATGAAAGCTTAGTGAGTTCCACAATGTATAATGTTATACTAAATAATTATATAAAACAACATAAATAAACAACCAAATATCAATGGGTCAAAGTACCGGGTTATCACAACTATATCACCACAATGCATCACATATCAACTCTGGGTCAACCATGATCAAGGTACAATTCCGGATTCAACAAAGTGCGTCATTCCCCCTTAGGCCATTAGGGAATGAGGCCGATGAAGGTGATCAAGGCACCCCTAAATGAGTCCAAGATCCAGCTTCACCACCACGGTCCATATCACTCCTCCGCCAGGTACTCCCGCGTCCACCGCCCGACATATTACACGAAGTAATACTCGGACCGCCATGGGTCCTCACGAAAAGAATTATCACTCAAGGCATTTCACTCATACGGGTCAAGGCAATATTACGGTTCGACAAGGTAATCTCAATGTTCAAGGCAAAACACAAGGCATCCAATCGAAAGGAACACTATCTAGCCACATTGCACATATATAATTAAAAGTATACACATTGCACATAGTGAACTCACCTGAGATTAAGCTAATTGGCAACACGAGCCAAGAACTCTTTTAACCAAAATTCCAATGTCACCGGTAACATGGATTTCCACAACCTCCAAATCGATTACCTATCATATTCACACATAATTCAATCATCATACTAACCCAAATCTATGTCTAGTATAACCCCTATATCACCAATTCTCCCAAATTGGTGATGAACCGAAACCATCTACTACCAAATTATCTAAATTATGAACATAATCACTTGTTATCTATGAATCTCATAGTTATATATCTGCTATGTTAACATACAATCAACAATTCTAGATTTGTGATCCAAACCCTAACCTAGGGTTCTTGATTCTTCTCCAAATTTCTAACCCTAAATCACTTGCATGAACAAAAGATAAGCATCATACCTTTAAAGCTTGATCTTATGATGAAAACCCCTTTGATATGCACCAATATACATCCTTGAATCACCAAAATCGCCCAGAGCAGCTACCAACTCGATCTATGAAGAAAATGAGCTGAAATGGGTCAAAAACCCGATTTTATGTCTGATATGCACTAGATAGCGTCGCTATCTACAAGATAGCGCCGCTATCTTGCTCCCCGCTCTTTTTAGCGCCGCTATCTCCCAAATTTTTCGCGTTTTGCCCAACGCTATAATGAGTGGTTGTTCCCTTTGCACAAGATAGCACCGCTATCTCCCTAAAATGCTGCAATTTCGATTTTTCTTCCTTTTTAACTTGCACCACTTAATCCAATACACAAAACACAGATTTATCATCAAAAGCTTAACTACCAAGACTTAATTCCTTATCATTTATCAACTAATAATGAACTTAACAATTAAAATACTTGAATTTTAAAACACGTATGTTACAATTACCTCCTCCTTTTGAGAATTCCGTCCCGAAATTATGTTGACTTGAACAAGAACGGATACTTCTCAATCATATCATCTCTTCTTTCCCATGTGCAATTCGGGCCCCTATGATGTTTCCATTTCACCAATACTAACTGAATATCCTTATTTTTGAGATTGACCGACTTTTGGTCAACTATTTCTTCCGGTTCCTCTACGTACCTCAATTTCTTGTTGACTTTGACTTTGGTCAACGGCACCGTTTCCTCATGTTCTCTAAGGCTCTTTCTTAAATAACAAACATGAAACACGTTATGGATACCCGCTAGCTCTTCGGTAACTCAAGTCGATAAGCTTGCTTTCCGACCCGTTCTATGATCTTAAATGGGCCGATAAATCGAGGACTTAATTTACCTTTCTTCCCAAATCTCATGACACCCTTCCATGGGGAAACTTTTAACATCACATAGTCATTTACCGCAAACTCTATCGGTTTTCTCCTTTTATCCGCATACGATTTTTGACGATCTTGGGCCGTCTTCATTCTTTCCCGAACTATTTGAATCTTATCATTAGTGTCTTGAATCAATTCGGGTCCCACCAAAAGTTTTTCTCCGGTCTCTCTCCAACACAAGGGTGTTCTACACTTTCTTCCGTACAATGCTTCATATGGTACCATGTTGATTGAAGAGTGATAACTATTGTTGTAAGAAAATTCGGCCAATGATAAATACTTATCCCAACTTCCACCAAATTCTAATATACAAGATCTAAGCATGTCTTCTAAAGTCTGAATCGTCCTCTCAGTTTGACCGTCAGTCTGCGGATGATAAGCAGTACTAAGGGCTACTTTCTATCCTAACTCTTTTTGCATACTTCTCCAAAAATTGGAAGTAAATCGGGAATCCCTATCTGATACAATCTTCAAAGGAACACCATGTCTAGCAATTATCTCGTCTAAGTACACTTGAGCCCATGAATCCATCGGTGCTGTTTTCCTCATAGCAAGGAAATGCGCACTTTTGGTCAAACGGTCAACAATCACCCAAATACAATCGTGTTGACGAGCGGTTTTCGGAAGTTTGGTGATCAAATCCATGGAAATTTCTTCCCACTTCCAAACGGGGATGCTAAGTGGTTGCAAACATCCGTAAGGTTTTTGATGTTCGGCCTTAACTTGTGCACAAACATTACATTCTTGCACAAACTTCCCGATATCCTTCTTCATTCCCACACCAATAATCCAATCTCATATCATGGTACATTTTATTCATACCCGGGTGAATTGAGAATTTTGAACTATGAGCTTCTTTTAACACATCGATTCTCAAATCTCCGATTCTCGGTATCCATAATCGGTTATTAAAAACTTTGACACCTCGACCATCCACTTCCAAATCTTTCCCATAATTCACCATCCTTTCCTTCTTAATATTTTCGGGTTTTAACGCCTCATCTTGCCACTTCTTAAGATTATCGAGCAAAATAAACTTCAACGTAGTGGTGGATATTGCATAACACATACTCGAATGATAAGGCTTACGACTTAAAGCATCCGCGACTACGTTAGCTTTACCGGGATGATAAAAAATCTCACAATTGTAGTCTTTTATGAGTTCCACGGCACGTTGTTGTCGCATATTCAATGATTGTTGGCTAAATATATATTTGAGACTCTTATGATCGGTAAAGAGTTGGAACTTAGTCCCATACAAATAATGCCGCCAAATCTTTAGTGCAAACACTGTTGCGGATAACTCAAGATCATGAGTCGGGTAATTCTTTTCGTACCCCTTCAATTGACGGGAAGCATAAGCGATGACTTTTCCCCGTTGCATGAGAACACACCCGAACCCCATTTTTGATGCATCGCTATAAACAACGAAGTCTTCCTCACCCTCAGGTAAAGACAAGATTGGAGCATTTGTCAAACAATCTTTTAACACACTAAAAGCTTTCTCTTGTGCCTCACCCCATTCATAATTCGCGTCTTTTCGGGTAAGACTTGTGAGAGGCACGGCAATACGAGAGAAATCTTTAATGAATGGGCAGTAATAACTCGCGAGACCTAAGAAACTTCTGATCTCGCAAGCATTTCGAGGCACTTCCCAATTCTTAATCGCCTCGCTCTTGGAAGGATCGACCGATATACCTTCACCTGATACACAATGCCCAAGGAATTGAACTTGGCGCAACCAAAATTCACATTTGGAAAACTTGGCATACAATTTCTCTTTTCTCAACAATTCAAGAATTTCACGAAGGTGCGACGTATGATCACTTTCGGATTTAGAATATACCAAGATGTCATCGATAAAAACAATAACCGACTTATCCAACATAGGACGACATACCCGATTCATCATATCCATAAAAGCGGCCGGAGCATTCGTTAAACCGAATGGCATGACTAAGAATTCATAATGCCCATATCTAGTTCGGAATGCGGTTTTAGGTACGTTTTCTTTATAAACCTTCAACTGATGATAACCGGACCTCAAGTCAATCTTAGAAAAATAACTTGCACCTTGCAATTGATCAAAAAGATCATCAATTCTAGGTAACGGGTATTTGTTCTTGATTGTCACCTTATTAAGTTCTCTATAATCGATACACATCCGCATCGTCCCGTCTTTCTTTTTAACGAATAAAACTGGTGCACCCCACGGTGACACGCTCGGTTGAATAAACCCTTTATCAAGCAACTCTTGCAATTGACTCATGATTTCTTTCATTTCTGTCGGGGCTAAACGATAAGGAGTTTTGGTGATTGGAGCCGCACCCGGTACAAGGTCAATTCGAAATTCCACCTCCCGATCGGGAGGTAATCCGGGTAAATCCTCGGGAAATACATCTGGGAATTCATTAACAATAGGAACATCTTTCACGGATTTCTTAACTTCTACAACCGGGTTAAGAACATAAGCTAGATAGGAATAGCATCCATGAGACATCAACTTACTAGCTTTCAAGAAAGAAATCACCCGCCTTTTCTTCATTTTTTTATAACCATACACATACAAAGGTTCTTTTCCTTGTACGGGAATTCTAATCATTTTCTCATAACACATGATGTCGGCATGATACTTCGACATCCAATCCATCCCGATAATAATATCAAAATTTGGCAAATTAATCAACACTAGATCTACTAAGAATTTATGATCATCTATCTCTAACGAGCAATCCCTAAATACACGATCGGCTACCAAAGTCACACTACCCGCAGTATCAACACAGAATGGATTCAACAAAGGAGATGAAAGCACAGATAACAATTTAGCAAATTTCACATATACGAAAGAATAAGAAGCTTCAGAATCAAACAATATATGAGCGGGTTGGGAATTAACAAGAAATGTACCAGAAACGACATTTGGATCCTCCCGGGCTTCCTCCGGGGTTAACTGAAAGGCACGACTTCTCGCCTTGGGGACCTCCTCCTTATGACCTGAAGCACCCGCTCGAGGGGGTTGTTGTACCGAACCTCGGTAACCCGATTTGAGGGGTTAGGGCATTGACGCCTCCGATGACCCACCAATCCACAACCATAACAAACCACATATTTGTTCGGGCACCTAGATTTAATGTGACCTTCCTCAAAACAACCAAAACACTTCACAGGTCCACGATCACTAGCACACCGTCCTCGGTGATTCTTGCCACAGGATTGGCAATCTCGATTAGCATCCGACTAAAATATTAAAATGGTTATACACAATTCATAAACATAATTATAACATGATACTTAATTTAAATTTTCGATCTTACTTGAATAGAAAACGATTGAGATTGGCCAAGAGGCCGAGATGACCCTTGAGATTGGGTTCAACGGTTAGGAGTAAATCGATTGGAACGACCGGATGGGGAAGAAGTAGTTTGTTTAACTTTTTGACGTGTCGATTCGGGAGTCAATCCTCCACGAAGACTCCAATCGTGCTCTCTTCGTCGAGCATACTCCACCGCCTTAGCAAACGACGGGATATCACGGTTGCTCACAAAGTCTTGGATTTCATACCTCAACCCTTTGACAAACATTTGAATCTTCTCAACTTCGGTCGGGATGTACTTTGTGGCAAATTGGGCCTTTTGATTAAACAAAGTTTCATACTCATCTACCGATAAAGTTCCTTGCTTGAGTTCTAAAAACTCCTTCTCCAACCTTCTTCTCATATCACTTGGGCAATATTGTTCAAGAAATTGGGCCTTGAACGAATCCCAACTCATGTGATCTTTTTCTTCCTCGTTCAATATCTTAAACGTGTTATTCCACCAAGTTAAGGCCTTCCCGGTAAACATAGCGGTGGCATACACCGTTTGATCATCTTTGGCGACACGAGAGATACGGAACACCTTCTCCGTATTTTCAACCCATAACAACGCCTCCACGGGGTTTGACACACCCGAGAATTCCGTGGCCCCGATTCTACGGAAAGTTTTAAACGAGACCGAACCCGATTTCTTACTTAGGGATTCATCAACCACTTTCTCTTTCTCCTTCAACTTTTCTTTCTCCTCACGTCTAAATTGTTCAAAGGTTGTCCGGACCATGTCCGCCATTCTATTCATCAACCTTTCTTCCCTCGGAGATACCACTTCCTCTTCTTCATGATTACTAGGGTTCGTTCCTTGGGTTTGAGGAACCGAGGGGCTTAATTCGGGATGCTCCGCACTTCTTGAGCCATCATTATTACTGTTACTACTTCCTTGATCCACCCCTAGCTGAAATTTATAAGAGTATAACGAAGGAATTAAATAACACTCACCCTAGCATTTCTATTGACCCACAATTACATATGCAACCTATGGTTTGTATCCGACCTAAACTCTTAGCCTATACACTATACCATCAATGCCTAAGTTTGAGTCTAGTACCACAATGATACTTAGTTCACTCAAACCAATGCTCTGATACCATATTGTAAGGACCTTAACCCAAAAACTACCACTTTTATAACAAACATTTTATAATTAACCAAAATACATGTTTAATAATACTAAACCATAACCATATACATTCCAAAAGACCAACTACTAAACCGGATACAAACCAACTAATCAACCCAAAAACATAAATGTACAAATACTACAAGTCTATACCAAAAGAGAAGCTTTCTTCAAGCTTCAAGCAAACCAACTTCAAGTACCTACTCACACTTGCCCTTGCCTTTTTCTATCCCTGAAAAATGGTGACAACTAAACGTAAGCTATGAAAGCTTAGTGAGTTCCACAATGTATAATGTTATACTAAATAATTATATAAAACAACATAAATAAAAAACCAAATATCAACGGGTCAAAGTACCGGGTTATCACAACTATATCACCACAATGCATCACATATCAACTCTGGGTCAACCATGATCAAGGTACAATTCCGGATTCAACAAAGTGCGTCATTCCCCCTTAGGCCATTAGGGAATGAGGCCGATGAAGGTGATCAAGGCACCCCTAAATGAGTCCAAGATCCAGCTTCACCACCACGGTCCATATCACTCCTCCGCCAGGTACTCCCGCGTCCACCGCCCGACATATTACACGAAGTAATACTCGGACCACCATGGGTCCTCATGAAAAGAATTATCACTCAAGGCATTTCACCCATATGGGTCAAGGCAATATTACGGTTCGACAAGGTAATCTCAATGTTCAAGGCAAAACACAAGGCATCCAATCGAAAGGAACACTATCTAGCCGCATTGCACATATATAATTAAAAGTATACACATTGCACATAGCGAACTCACCTGGGATTAAGCTAATTGGCAACACGAGCCAAGAACTCTTTTAACCAAAATTCCAATGTCACCGGTCACATGGATTTCCACAACCTCCAAATCGATTACCTATCATATTCACACATAATTCAATCATCATACTAACCCAAAGCTATGTCTATCATAGCCCCTATATCACCAATTCTCCCAAATTGGTGGTGAACCGAAACCATCTACTACCAAATTATCTAAATTATGAACATCATCACTTGTTATCTATGAATCTCATAGTTATATATCTGCTATGTTAACATACAATCAACAATTCTAGATTTGTGATCCAAACCCTAACCTAGGGTTCTTGATTCTTCTCCAAATTTCTAACCCTAAATCACTTGCATGAACAAAAGCTAAGCATCATACCTTTATAGCTTGATCTTATGATGAAAACCCCTTTGATTTGCACCAATATACATCCTTGAATCACCAAAATCGCCCAGAGCAGCTACCAACTCGATCTATGAAGAAAATGAGCTGAAATGGGTCAAAAACCCGATTTTATGTCTGATCTGCACTAGATAGCGTCGCTATCTACAAGATAGCGCCGCTATCTTGCTCCCCGCTCTTTTTAGCGCCGCTATCTCCCAAATTTTTCGCGTTTTGCCCAACGCTATAATGAGTGGCTGTTCCCTTTGCACAAGATAGCGCCGCTATCTCTCTAAAATGCTGCAATTTCGATTTTTCTTCCTTTTTAACTTGCAACACTTAATCCAATACACAAAACACAGATTTATCATCAAAAGCTTAACTACCAAGACTTAATTCCTTATCATTTATCAACTAATAATGAACTTAACAATTAAAACACTTGAATTTTAATGCACGTATGTTACACCCTCAACAGTTTCTTGATATGACAAATTTTGTCAATGTTGCTAACAACATTGAGTCATACACTCTTCAGACCTTGTATTGCCTGATGTTGAATCATGAGGAGAATAATGCTGCAAGACTGATCAACTGGAAGAAAACTGACAAGTCTTCCACTGGCATGGCTATAGTTGTGCAACAGGCATATACTGTGACTAAGCCTGAAGAACCAGAAGTTGATCTTGTTGATGCTGAGGCAGAAGAGCTTGAAACTCAAATCTCTCTTATGTCTATGAAGCTGGATCAGTTGAAAATGAAGAGGCTTGGTGTTAGCTCTTCCAATACTGACCCAAGATCAGGTCTTTGCTATAGGTGTGGAAAGCCTGGACACATTGCTGCTAATTGTCATACTAAGTCAACTGAAACTGATTAGAATGACAAGATAGCATACCGAGCTAAACGGTATAGAGACAAGTATGTCAAGCTAAAGAACTGGAGCAAGGGAAAAAATGCAGCAGGGAATGGAGCTTCTCATCAAGTACTTTACTCTGAAGCTTGGATGGATGAAGAGCTTAGTGATGATGAGGAAGAGGTGGAAAACAAAGCCTTTATGGCTTTCACTGAAGATAACTTGAAGAGCTCCTTTGAAAAAGATATCAAAGAAGCTGAGAGGATGAGTGTTCATACTGATTGGGATTCCACTCAGTTGTACAAGGTGAGTTCCTTTCAAACTTTTTCAGTGAATGAAAAAGAAAAGATTTTTGAGTATATGATTGTTGATCTTAAAACTTTAGTACAGAGAGAAATGGCTTTCAATTTAATAGTTCTTGAACTTGAAAGGGTAAATAATGAACATTTAGATAAATTAGCAAAATTTAAAGATTTAGAATTAAATTTTTTAAACTTACAAGACATTAACCAAAGATTAGCTGATAAAGCTCATTTACACAAATTAGAAAAAGAAAATTTTGAAAATCAGTGTAAATCTTGGGGAAATGAATCTATTAAATTAAATAAATGTCTAAATCAACAATTTCTAGAAAATGTGAGGGCTGCACTTGGTGTTGATCCTCAGTTAAAAAATAGAAATAATTTTGCTGATTTATTTGAAGAATTTTCTGATATGAACCCTATTCAGTTTGTAAAAGCAAAAACTTTTTGTGAAGTTGGATGTCAAACTGAGTCAGATGATGAGGATAAAATTATTTTTGAAAAACCCATAAGGTCCTTCCATCTGTTCTAAGTGTTATACTGAACTACAAGAGATTAGTATTGAATTTCCTGAAAAGGAGATTCCTGATACTGACCTCGAAATTGTTCAGTATGATACATCTGTTGTTCCTCCATTTGAATTATTATTTAACACAACCACTTTTGAGATATATAATGAAAATAAAACCACCTCCACTTCTACTCAAAATGTTCTATCTAATATTGAGGTTGCAGGAACAGAAAAGTCAATTACTCAAGAATCTAAAGAACATGTTAAAGTTGTCATTCTAAAACATGATAACCAGAAGTCAACTTCAACAGGATCTTCAAGTGGCAAAAACAAGAAGTCTAATATTAAAATGACTTCTCTGCCAAATAAAAAGAAGACACCAGATCCATCTCCTTCAAAACCAGTCAAACATAACATTAAAACTCCATTAAAAAATGACAAAAGTAACATTTTAAAATCTATTGGTGATCAGATCAAAGTCTTAAGTCAAAAGTTTGCAAAACTTACTCATACTGATCAACCAAAAGTCAAACAATTTTCTAAAATTCCTTATGAAAATATGTTCAGAAACAGACCTAGAAAATGTTATAGATGTCATCATACTAGACATAAAGGAGATGAATGATGGACTGATCTCTCAAGTCCTAGGTACTCAGTACCAAATAAAAGGAGAGAAATTAAGTTAGTATCACCCAATAAAACCTCCAAGGTTTCCCCTGAAGTGATACTGACTTCTCCAACAAAAGAGATCAAGTCTACCCCTGTTTCTCCTACCAAAGGTCCGATTCAAAAATGGGTTCCTAAAAAGAACTAATCCTTATTTTTGTGTCTTGTGTAGGGTGACAGAAAATGGTACTTAGATAGTGGCTGCTCAAGACACATGACTGGCAGTATGGAGTACCTTCTAAATTATACACCAGAGAAGGGTCCTTCTATCAAGTTTGGAGATGACTCAATTGGAAAAACAAGTGGGTATGGAGTAATCAAAGCAGGCAATATAACGTTTAAAAGAGTTGCATATGTAGAGGGTCTCAAACACAATCTGCTCAGTATCAGTCAGATGTGTGATGATGACAATGAAGCTCATTTCAGAAAGGTTGCAGGAATCATCTACAATGATAAAGGGCAACCTGTACTCATTGCTAGAAGAGAAAAGGATGTCTATGTGGTCAACCTATCTGAAATAGACCCTACTATTTGAGTTTGCCTGCTGTCTAAAGTCAAGCCAGAACTTCACTGGTTATGGCACAAGAAACTCTCTCACATAAACTTCAGAAATATAAATGAGCTCAGTATGAAGAAACTGGTGGGAGGGTTGCCCACTATTACTTATTCAAAAGATAAGTTATGCTCAGCATGTGAAATGGGCAAGCAGAAGAAAAGTTCATTCAAGTCAAAGGTCAATCACTCCATTAATGTACCTCTTACAATGATACATACGGATCTTTTTGGCCCTATCAGCACACCATCATTGGCCAAAAAGATCTATACTTTAGTCTTAGTAGATGAATTCTCTAGATATACTTGGGTCATCTTTCTCAAGACTAAATCTGATGTAACAACAGAAATCATTGCCTTCATCAAAAGAGAAGAACTTCAGAAAGGCAACAAGGTCAAGCAACTTAGAAGTGACCATGGTACTGAGTTTAAGAACTCAGTATTAGCAGATTTCTTTGAATAAAAAGGAATCATACAAAACATCTATGCAGCATACACACCACAACAAAATGGTGTTGTAGAAAGAAAGAATAGAACATTAATTGAAGCTGCAAGAACTTTGTTATGCCATGCTGGACTGGCACTGAGTTTCTGGGCAGAAGCTGTCAACTGTGCCAATTTTAATCAGAACAGAGCTACAATCGTCCAGAGACATCTAAAGACTCCTTATGAGTTATACAATGGCAAGGTTCCTAATGTGGACTACTTCCACATCTTTGGGAGTAAGTGTTTTGTACTCAGTACTAAACAAAATCTAAACAAATTTGCTCCCAAAGCAAATGAAGATGTGTTCATGGGCTATTCTCCACACTCTAAATCTTTCAGAGTGTATATCATGTCAACTAAGATGATTGTAGAATCCATTCATGTCACATTTGATGAAGATCAGAATGAGCATTCTACCTCAGCAACAGAAGACATCAGTGGCATAGAAATTCTATGCAATCCAGAAAACTCAATTGCTGAATAGCCCAAGTCTCACCCATACTATGTTGATCATGGTATGAGTGACACTGATCAAGAATTAACTCATTCTAACTCTAATGCATCAAATCCTGACGTTCTCATCACTGAGAACCCCAATACTAAGTTCCCAATAATTGATCTGAACAATTCCACCTAAGAAGAAGGTGAATCTTCCAGTACCTTTCAAGAATCCACGTCAGATCTGCAAAATCAAGAAGAACAGCAACCTGAACTGTTTAATACTGACAAGGATTCAACCCAGTATCAGGCAGACAACACATCAGTACAACAAGACATTGTTGACCTTGTTTCAAATGCTCCCTTAAGAAACAATCTAAGGGAACACAGAGATCATCCTCAATATAATATTATTGGTCCAATTGAACAAGGTGTCCAAACAAGAAGAAAGTTAGAGTTTGAACCCCAAGCAACTGCAAATTTTTGCTTCTTCTCAAGCTTCTTATCTACCATGGAACCAAAGAAAGCTGATGAAGCTTTATTAGATAAAGACTGGGTAGAAGCTATGCAAGAAGAATTGACAGAGTTTGAAAGAAACAAAGTTTGGAACTTAGTACCACCTCCTGCTGGCAAAACTATCATTGGTACTAAGTGGGTGTTCAGAAACAAGATGGACAAGGATGGTGTTGTCATTAGAAACAAAGCTAGACTGGTTGCTCAGGGTTACAAGCAAGAAGAAAGCATTGACTATGATGAAACTTTTGCACCAGTTGCAAGAATTGAAGCTATTAGGTTGTATCTTGCATATGCAGCTTTCAAGAACTTCAAAGTTTATCAGATGGATGTCAAGAGTGCCTTCCTCAATGGAAAACTACAAGAGGAAGTTTATGTTAAACAACCACCAGGTTTTGTTGATCCTAAATTTCCAAATTATGTTTTCAAGCTTGATAAAGCTTTGTACGGGCTCAAACAAGCTCCCAGAGCCTGGCATGATACCCTGATTGAGTACCTAATTGAAAATAAATTTATAAGAGGTAAAATTGACAAAACATTATTTTCAAAAAGGAAAGGTTCTGACATCTTACTTATTCAGATATATGTAGATGATATTATCTTTGGCTCCACTGACAAGTCAATGTGTGACTGGTTTGCTAAGATAATGTCATCTCAGTATCAGATGAGTATGATGGGTGAACTTACTTACTTTCTTGGTTTACAAGTTGATCAAAAGCATGATGGCACTTTCATAAATCAAAGTAAGTATGTGCATGACATGCTAAAGAAATACAAATTTGAAAATTTATCTTCTATGCACACTCCTATGGGTACTCAGGATAAAATAAGTAAAGATGAAACTGGTAAACTAGTATGTCAATCCACATACCGAGGTATGATTGGTTCTTTACTTTACTTAACAGCTAGCAGGCCTGATATCATGTTTGCAACTTGTTTGTGTGCTCGGTATCAGGTTGATCCTAATGAATCACACATGAAAGTTGTTAAGCGCATTTTTAGATATCTTTCAGGTACTCCTAACATGGGTCTTTGGTATCCCAAAGATTCAAACTTTGACCTTGAAGGGTATACAGATGCAGATTTTGCAGGTTGTAGGTTGGACATGAAAAGTACAAGTGGAGGATGTCAATTCCTCGGTGGTAGACTAGTTGGTTGGTCATCCAAGAAGCAAAACTCAGTAGCAACTTCCACTGCAGAAGCAGAATATGTTGCTGCAGGAAGTTTTTATGCTCAACTATTGTCGATGCAGTATCAACTAATGGATTATGGGTTCAATTTCCAGAAGACACCTATTCATTGTGATAACAAGAGTGCTATTGCTATCACTGAAAACCCATTCCATCACTCAAGAACAAAGCACATTGATATCAGACACCACTTTATTTGAGATAATGTGGAAAAGGGTAAGGTTGAGGTAGATTTCGTTCCTACAGATGATCAATTGGCCGATGTATTTACTAAACATCTCTCTGAGGAAAGGTTTATGTACCAACTAGGACAATTCGGTATGCTGAATCCTCAATTTTCCTTAAAACATTTCTGATACTGACCTCTTAGTATTGGTTCTAATACTGACCCGCTTAGTATCACTCGTCTGATTTATCACATGTTAAATAAATTTATTTTTTATTAATTTATGGAGTAAATTAAATGTTTTTATAATTTTTAATATTTTTTTTAATTTAATTTTTTTTAACTCGGTATTGGAGTCCTGGAGTGGTAAAACTGATCTTTAATCCTCATACTCCCCAACGGTAACCTTTCTTAATAAGAAAGTTACCGTTGGAACAGGATAAGGCTGTCAAATCAGCCGGTTTTACTTCCCAATAACATAATTATCTCTAATTAAGTATAAATAACCGTTTTCTTTCTTTCTTTCAAATTTTCTAACAGTTATTTTATATTTCCTCTCTAAATTCTCTCTGCGATTAACGATTCTACTTTCTTTTTGCAAGCAATTCTTAATCTCAAATCACAGATGGCAAACTACACATTCGTCGCACCCGATGTTGCACCGGCGACTCAGTTTAGAAATGATGAAGTACCAAGGTTTGCGAGGAACAATATTACCGCTAATTTTAGCATTCCTCCAACTTGGGCCTGCCCTGAATTCACACACATAGTTACTTACATGAAGAATTGTCCGATCACTCGAGCTCTAACTCTCACTCCTCGTGCAATTTATCCAGAAATGTTGTGTGAATTCTGGTACTCTGCCGAACTCGACTCTCCAGATATGATCACTGGATGGATTATTCGGGATCAAAGAAGAGTTTTTGTATCAACTGCTATTATTCGAGAAACGCTGAGGCTTCCTGCTCATGCTCAGTATGAGCCTTTTGTTGATAGAACTGAGGCCCGATCAGTATTGCCCTTGATTGGTCGCAGAGGAACCACAGGCACAATTAAACGAAATGAATTTGGTCCAATGTGGGGTGTTCTAATTTCCACAATTATTCGGTGTATGACCCACAAAACTGGAGCCTTGGACCAAATTAATGAATTTGGGATGCAGATAGTACATGCCTTGTCCCATGGAAGAGATATTGACTATGCACGACTGATATTCAACGAACTAGCTACTCTGGTTAGGGCAAAGACAAGAGAATTCAATGTTCCCTTCTGCAGATTTTTATCTCTCATATTTCAGGGTTCAATGCCTGCTCACATTTATGATGAATTTCACTGTCCAAGAGCAGATCTCCCTCCCCTAAATGAGAAGATTTATTTTTACAAACCAAGGGAAGGAGAACCTGTACTGAGTCACTCTATGTGGGCTATTGTACAGGCACACATTAATGATGAACAACATTCTGATACTGAATCAGAAAATGCTGATGATGATGATGATAATGATGATGACAGTGGTGATGGTGGAAATGATGATCAAGATATTGAGATGGTGGATGCTCAACCAGAACCGGCACAAGAACCACCACATATTCCTCCACCTGCACAGGATCCTGATGCTCCTCATATTGCAACAGATTCTGATACTGAGTCCTCCGAAGACACACCACTGGTCATCCGAAGAAGAAGAAGAAACATATCCCTAGTAATAATGGGTGCTTTATCATCCGAAGAGGTGCAACCTACTCATGCTCCATCACTAACTGCATCTCTTCAAGCACAAAGTCTAGTTGCAGCCAATGCTGACCTTCCAGGTCCTGAACCAGAACTTATTGATCAACAAATTGAGGAACCTCATGTTCCTCTTGATGTGGAGATTCAGTTTGAGCAACATTCAATGGAAGGTGCTCATGTTAGCAGACAAGAGGCTCCTTAAGGTGCTGGTGCCTCAAATCAAAATCTAGATGATCCAGCACCGACCTCTGCAGATGCTCGAAGGGAATCTGACAAAGTCTCAGGTATGAATTTCTAAGAAACTCTCAAACTTTATATATATATATATATATATATATATATATATATATATATATATATATATATATATATATATATATATATATATATATATATATATATATATATATATATATATATATATATATATATATATATATATATATATATATATATATATATATATATATATATATATATATATATATATATATATATATATATATATATATATATATATATATATATATATATATATATATATATATATATATATATATATATATATATATATATATATATATATATATATATATATATATATATATATATATATATATATATATATATATATATATATATCCCAAATAGAGACTATGTATTGGCCAGTACCAACTCAATACTGACCAAAGTCTCAAACGAACTTTCAAATATATCCACTTATGGCCAACATAGTTAGCCCACTGCTGCTATACAAAATTCATACACTGAGCACTTCAATGATCATTGTCAGTTTACAGTTGTGTCAACATTTTAAGAGATAATGGTGGTGATGTCATACTGACACCCACTGGTGCTGCTTGAATGATGTCTTACTTATTTTGAGTAAGATCACATCATTCAGGAAATGATCACAAACCTTTAAGCCACATATGCCAAAATTTTCCATGGGTTTAAGCCACGTTTCCGTTATCACTCTGATACCGAGTGATAAACATTGAGAATAACCAGAAGCACATCCCAGGCTTCGATTACCCAAACCAAAACCTTTTAGTAAATGTGACATATCCTATACTGAGCTACTCAAATTTTCACACTCACTTTTACTAACAATTTCTTACACATGCTATGCACAAGTTCACAATATTTCATCATGTACCAGATGAAATACAGACTTCTAAATTCTGTTTACATGATTATAGAATTTAAGAACACCACAATTCTATTTGATAAACCTTTCACTCTAACCAGTTTACATTTTTTTTCTTTAGCACCATCTGTGCAGGGTCAAAGAGCACAAGCCACTCAGTCTCAGGAAGTGCAGGGGGCTTTACAAACTATTCTCAACCAGATCCTGGCCATGCAGACCACTCAGAATAATATTCTGGCCAGGATGGATGCCATGAGTAATGAGATAGACTCATTAAAATAGTCGGTGGCACTCCTTCAACAACAACAACATTCTCCACCACCTCCACAGTCTTCACTTGGTGGAAATCATGATGAAGAAGGCCCTGACACTGAGCCCAGAAGACCACCCTCCCATGCCAATACTGAGGGTGAACAAGATGCTACTACTGAACCTATTCCATCCCCAACTCCAGATAATCAACGGGGGGACATAGGTGGTGATACTGAACCTCTTCCATCCCCATCAAATGAAAACAATAAGGGGAGAAGAGACAAAGAGAAGAAGAGGTTGATAAACCTGAGCCATCTGCTCAGGGGGAGAAAAGAAGAAAGTTAAATGAAGATCAACCTCAACAGCAACAACAACAATCACATCAGCAAACTCCTCATACTGAACCACTCAGGTTTCAGTATGAAAGAAGAAGAGAAAGAGGAAGGTCAGTCCTGGAATTACTTGAAGAGTTATCTGAGCCATCTACTCTGGGGGAGACTGATACTGACCAACCACAGCAAGTTAATACTGAGCCTCCTGCTCAAGAACCAAACAACTTGCAGATTATTGTATATAGCCCTTTTGTCTGGCCTATTGCTGATGACGATGAAGAACATCCAGTGCCTTCTCAAAACTTTCTAAAGTTTGCACTGGATGTGGCACATAAAGAAAGCTCTTCATCATCATCCTCAGATGATGAAGAGCCCCCAAGAAGACCAATCTCTCCTCCAGCTGAAGGACCTTGTAGACTTTCTAGAAAACCAATAACCAGAAGAATGTCAAATGTGGTTATGTCCTCAGAATCAAGTGAAGAACCAGATCCAGCTCCTCTAATTTCTAGACCAAGGAGATCTACTCAGTATACTGAGGAAAAGAATGATGTTGAGGATGAAATTGAGGCTCAGAGATTCTTCCCTGTTAAGGAAGAAGATCCTGACACTGAGTCTGATGCAGATGTTCCAAGAAAATCTCATACTGTAAGAAGATCAGGAGATGAACTTCTTCAACAATACTGGAACATTGTTTCTCAAAGAACTATAGGGAGACCAGAATGAGTATGCTGAGGAATAGGATGTTTCCAAATGTAAAGGAGATAAACTGGCTGAACTTATATGTCAACAAAATAAAAGTCAAAACAGTTGACCAGTCCATTGTTGCATTCTGCACTGGATCAGTCAGTCCTCCTATGAAGATCTTTCTTCATGACATTCAGAATATGGGACTCCAACACTGGGTGAAGATTTCCAGATTAATCAAAGAGTTACCATCAAGATCCTCAGAAGCCCAAGTAATGATGGATGAAATCTGGGCTGTTTCTGCTGTATTCTTTGAACAAGGAATTTTATATCAAGCAGACTATAGGGCACTCATTGTAATGACTGAGGCTATAAAGAACAACAAGCCTAAGTGCCTTAACAATTTCAAGATCTTTAACTCATACTCTGTTCTCCCTAACTTAATCTTTCAGGATCAAAAGAGCACCATATATCCAACCTCTGGATATATGTACACTGACTCAGAAGATAGGGAATGCTTCATTACTGAAGCAGATCTGCCAAAGGCCCCTATTAGTCATCTGGTGGGATTGAAATGGATGATAACCAAGAAGGAGGATTCTTGGTTTAGAAAGAAGGTTGTTGATGTACTGGACAACAGGCAAGATGAACTGAAGAAGAGAGAAGAGTTCATACATGTGAAGAAAGAAGTCTTCTATGAGTTTGAGTCAATCAACAAAAGATGAAGAAGAAGACTTTGTAGCCTGTATTTATTTATTTTTGAATTCTCTTTGTAATTGTTTTGTTATCATTAGATAGGGGGAGATTGTTAAGGCAAAAAGCCTTACCCTTTTTAATCTTAAGATAACAAAACAACCTAGACTAGCTGAGAATAAATAGTAGAATAAATTAGCTAAGTTTAGGTGTGATACTGAGTTTGGCCAGTATTGGCCACTCAGTATCAGCACTCAGTATTGGAAATCCAATACTGAGTAGAAGGACTGAGTTACAGTCAGTATTCTAACGGACTAAGATCAAATCCCTTGATCTTAGTCATTTTCCTAGTCCAGTCCTTCGGTTACTCCTTTTCCCATTATGTAAGATCTCTATACCATTATAAATAGAGATCATCTTGCAAAGGAGTACTTACCAATTCACTTTACACGATAACATCTTCGTAATTGATTAGTGGTATTGCTTTTCCGCAGCATACCACACTAAGTGGAATTACACATTTGACTCTAATACTGTGTTTATCACTTTAATTGTCTTAAGTATAATTATAACATCAATTAACTAAGTAATCCAGGGTTGTTGTGACCTAACAGAACAAACTACACAAGCAATGTGTGTGTTCGAGTTCTTCGTACAAGGTTTCTTTCTTGTTAATCTAATCAAGATTTCCAAGATCCCAATCCTTTAGGGTTTAAGGATTAGGTTTAATCCCAGTTCCGCATTTAGGGATTAAATCAGCTAGTTGGTTTAACCGGTCAAGAACAAGTTCATGTTCTTGGTCAGCAAGGTTCGAACCAAGCATGCTAGGCGGTCGGTCCTATGGGTCGATCGAGTACAGTAAATCCCTACAGTGGTATCAGAGCGTTGGTTTAGAAATCTAAACTAGATTAACAGTTTCTTTTGTTTGTTTATTTTTAGTTACAAGTTTTTTAGTTCCATGTTTTTTTCTTCTTCTTCTTAATTTTCGAAAAGGGTAAGAACCCTAGGACAAAGAATATTAAACTAGTCTAGTTTAATTGGTCAAGAGGTTTCTAAGAACCCTAGAATTTTCGAAAAGCAAGAAAGTAACCCTAGGACCAAGAACATTAAACTAGTTTAGTTTAATTGGTCAAAATGCTTCTTTTCCTAACCCTAGATTTTTCGAAAAATTGGAAGAACCCTAGGATCAAGATAATTCTTTCCTTATTGTTTGATCTTCAAAATCTAGGATCAAGTATTTTAAACCAAGTATTGGTTTAATTGATCAAAAAGGATCCCTTCCTTTTTTCCCTCAAAGATTTTTAAATCAAGGAGGATACTTGGACACCAAGTTTGTTAAACTAGCTTAGTTTAATTGGTGGAAAAGTTTCCTAGGCTTTAAGGAAAATTTTCGAAACCCTAGATATAATCTAGGATTAAACTAGTTTAGTTTAATTAAAACAATTAATTAGAATAATAATAATCTAAAACCTAGATAATTAAACAAGTTTATGTTTAATAGGTTTAATTATTATTTTAATAGATTTATTAAGACTAGTTCTTTAAACCTAGGAATTTAAACAAAGTTTTATTGTTTATAAGGTTTAAATTAAAAAGTTTTAATAAATTTTTTAAAAGTTATAATCTATCTTAGAATTTAAACAAAGTTTATAGTTTTAATAGGATTGATTAAAATTAATCTTTTAATAAAATAATGTCTTTGATCAAGAAAGTCAAATTAGTTTTGATTGATCAAGAACAAGATTAGGGTTTAAGTAATTATTTATAGGGAATTAATAAGATTAAAAGAAGTGTTAATTTTTAAGTTCTAAAATTAACAAGGTGTATTTCTTTATTTATATATATGTATTAAATTTTCGGAATTTTAATTATTAAGAAAAATGAATTTTAAAGATATAAATAAGTTTATACGTATTTTAATTAGATTAAGTTAAAATACATACGTATAAATTAGATGTAATATTCTTATTAGAATGTTACAAATTTATTATAAAATAATATCTATATATATATATATATATATATATATATATATATATATATATATATATATATATATTAAATACAAGATTAAATGGAACAATTAAAAGGGGTAATGTTATTTTGATCTTAAAAGATAATAGTATAACTAGTTATTGTATAAAGTTATTATATAATTAAAACTAGAAAGTACAAAGTTATATTATAAATAGAAATTGTACAAGTTGAAATTATATAATTAACTAGAAATATACAAAGTTATATATATTAAGATGTATAAAGTTATAAGTTATACAAGTATAATATAAGTATTTTACAAGTTATGTAATATACTAGATTAATGATCAAGAATAAATAACAAAGAACCTATATTTAACTAGTTCAAGTTAAATGTAAGAAAGGTTTAAACAAACTAAGAATTATTATATATATATAGTTTTTATATAATAAGTTTATTAGTTTCACCAAGTATAAATCAGTGATTGTGTTAGCTTAAGTTCCATCATGGTTGTTGGAACTAGTGGGAGCTACACAAGAAAATCACAAAGTTTATAAGTGTGTCGTTAAGACATAAGTTTTGGTCGAATCTAATAAGTCAAAACAAATGTCTATTTTCGTTATTAGATGTATGAAAAACTAGATGTGTTAAACTAGATTTATGGTTCATGTTTATGAATCATAATAGAATTAAAAGTTTAACATAAGTTTTACAGTTTTTCAAGAAATATAAAACAAGTAATTTTTATTATAGATAAGGTTTTTCACAAAACTTAGTAAAACGTTTTGTACACCTCGTTTTAGATATACATATAAAATCGCGCAAATTCTTGAAACTATAAGTTTTAAAGAATAGTTCTTAAGTTTTAAAAAGGTGTCTTGTAGAATCCTTCAATTCACAAGTCACACATTTTAAACAAAGATTAAGATTGGAATAAAAGGTTTAAGTTTACTTTTAACACTTAAACAAATCCAAGAAAATCTTAGATCTAAGTACTATCCACCTAAAGGAACACCTCACTTGTTAAACGCTATTCATATGATATGAATTCAAATCATTGCGAGTGTCAGGGTGCGTAAGGTTCTGTGATAATCGGGAGTCCCGGCGCAGAGCATCGCACTGTCTTAGATGGTCTGATCTACTTTGGTGATAATCGGGAGTCCCGGCCCAAAAAAGTACTTGAGTAGAATAAACATACTAGACTTTCTTACTAACTTAGAAATGTACAATTAAATTGTACAAGGTTGTAAAAAGTTATAAGTCTAAAGATTCTACGACCCCTAGGAATCGTGTCAAGTCTTGATACGATCGGTAAGGATGTTACCTACCAGAAATAGCATGTCTCGTCGGGAAGTGCCCAAACCTTGCGGTGAGAATCTAATATATGGATCCTAGGCCTAAAATAATAATTATGGGTTTATAATATATTTTAGAGAATGTTTATTGATGATTACTAATTAAACTGGGTTTGATTTGTAGATGGCAGCAACAAACACAATCGCGATGACAAGTACCAACAATCTCTCACTTCGCTCAATCCTCGAAAAAGACAAGTTGACTGGGTCAAACTTACTCAGCTGGGAGTGCAATCTTCGTATTGTGCTCAAGCATGAGAGAAAGTGGTATGTCTTGGAAAGAGCAGTACCAAATACCCCTGCCGTTAATGCTAGAGCTGAAACAAGGCAAGCTTATGATAAGCCTGTCAGTGATGCACTCGATGTGAGCTGTCTAATGCTCGCCACTATGAGTCCTGAGTTACAAGCGGGACTTATGGATGTGCCTGCATTTGAGATGATCCAGCAACTTAGAGATTCATTTCAAAAGCAAGCTCACACTAAGAGGTTCGACATCAATCGAGCCTTCAACTCTTGCAAAATGGTCAAAGGAACGCCGGTGAGTACCCACGTCATGAAAATGAAAGGGCACATGGATCACCTCGCTAGACTTGGTCACCCCATACCGTTGCAAATGGCAACAGATACTATACTCAACTCGTTGTCGGATGACTACAAGTCTTTTGTGGTCAACTACAACATGCATAATATGGAGAAATCCATTGCTGAGCTACATTCCATGCTTAAGACAGCTGAGTTGAGTTTGGGGACCAAATCTAAGGACGTTCTCATGATCGGTAATGGCGGTGGCGGTGGGAAGAAGAGAAAAGGGCATGGTGGTAAAGTAAAGGGTAAAACCTATCCTAACCAAGGAGTGCCAAATGGTAAAGGTGTCAAACAAAAGGTCAAGAAGGTTCGGCCTAACACTGCAAGGACCAAGAACCGGTGCTTCAAGTGTGGTGAGGTTGGGCATTTGAAAAGGAATTGTCCAAAGGGTGCAAGTGGTAGTGGAGGAAACGCAAGTTCCTCAGGTAACACAACCACACTTCTAAATCACTTTAAGATACTTGTAAAGTACATTACGAGTAATCTAACTTTTGCAATTGTTTATTGCAGGAGGAGATGGAAAGTGATGGCGACCAGCATGAGATAGTGCTGATCCCACAAGCACCAAGTTCTTTATAATTCAGTATTTTTATGGATTCAGGAAAACAATTTTATTTTATTGTTTGGATAATTTTTCATTTTATGTTAAAACAAAGTTTTTGGTTTTAGTAATTTTGAATCCATGGTTGAATTATATTGTGTGCATGTGTGATAATTACACTAGTCAAGGTTTATGACTAGATTGTAAGTCAAGTTTTGATTTACTTATATTTCATGTTATATACTTGTTTGATTGATGTATAAATAATGTCTTGATAGCTCAAGGTATTTAGATACTAGTAAATTAGAAAGTTTTTCTAATGAAAGTATTTAAAAGTTTTATGGAAGCATAAGGTTCAAAGGTTATTGAACTTAGTTAAAACATCTTAAGTAATAGGCATTACTTATGATAGAAAGTTTTAAAGTATTAGTATTAATATAGTATGATTATATTGGATATAATCAAGATAGACTTTAAGAGTGTTATTACAAGTCTTTTATAATTGTAGTAAAGGATTTAATGAAGTCATAATTCCCTAATGAGAATAATTGGATATTCGTATAATCCAAACAAAATGACTTAGACATTAAATAAACTCTTAAAAGAGACAAACTATATTAAAGTATTTAAGAATTAAAAGGTATTATTGCAAGTCTTTTATACTTGTAATAAATACAATATTTAATCAAGTCATAATTCCCTTATAGGAATAATGGATATTTAAGAAATCCAAGGAAATGACTTTGGCATTAAATAAATTCTTAAAAGAATACTAATGTATTTAAGAATTGGAAGTATCGTTTCAAGTGTTTTATACTTGTTAGATAAAGTAATCAATAAAGATCATAATTCCCTAAACAGGAATGTTGGATATTCGCAAACCCAAAAGATGATTTTAATTATTGATAGAATTTTAAAAGATTAAACTACAAGTTATTGACTAGGTCAAAGTAGTTTAAGAGATACTTAAATTCCATAAAAGTAAGTGGGAGCTAAGACTAACGTAAATCATTAAAGATGTTAATGAATTCAGTAAGTTAGTAAGACATTAGCAACAAGGTTTTACCAAGTCGTTAGCCAAAGAGTTAAGAGAAATAAATGATCATTGATTAGATTATTGCAAACCTAATAGCGTGATCACAAGTCTTGTGATTAATTATTGCATATCTAATAGGTTGTTGACACTTCAGTGGACAACATAATCATTTAAGGAAATTTCTTTAACTAGTAAGAATATCTACAAATCAAGTAACTAAAAGAGGCTTTAGTTACAAGGAGAATTTTATGAATTCAAGAAACTAAGGAGTTTATTTCCAATCCTCCTAAGTTTGCCGAATTGCATAAAAGGCAAGACTAGAATATGTTCTCATTGTTGCAAGAACAATATCTAGCAAAGACAAAAGAAACAGTATTCCTAAATACTCGTCTTGTGTCTTTAGTTTAATAGAAATGATTGGTTTAGTGATAAAGTTACAATTAAAATTGTTAGAATCATTAAGTAATCAACACGAACAAAATGAATAAGTAATGATCTAGTAATAATTCAGTATCTATGTCCAGTGAGGAATAATACATGAGTTAGTATCATTGTTATTCAGACTTTGTATGTTTTACAATATCCCTGAATAAAAGTCTTTTTATTCAAAAAGATACAAAATCCGTGACTACTCGTCTAGGTGGGAACCTTGATGGGATGTTATCGTCATCGCGATATTTGGTGGTAGATTCGAAAGTTCTTCGAATATAGCTACACAAGTTCTGTGTAAACCAAATATCGGTAATATTCTGTTGGAGGCTCAACGAATATTGGATCGACCACCGTGACAATACTTCGTGTTTGAAAAGTTCAAAAGTATTGTTCACTAGGATTGTCCTTAAGCATGAGGTATTTGGTTTAGGATACAATGACTAATATACTTTGGTTCGTCTTAGACAATTCTGAAAAATGTTTGTCATACGAGGCGATACTGGGTACAAAGGAAGTTGTATTTTAAATCGAAATATAACAAGATGGTAATTGCACCTCCTTTTAAGGAGAGATATTTATAGGTCCTTTGACATGATGAGAAACTGACAAGTGCACGGCCGTGCCCAAACGAACTGATTTGTTCTTTGTCGTTTATCACAGCAGTTTGAATCAAGAAGTCATAAAGTGATTTCGAATACAGGAGTTGATTTTTCTACCATGCTCGTATTCGTTGTCACAAATATCGTGCTGCAAGGGATAAGCCTAACATATTTGCCCAAGAAGTAAAGACAGAGTGTTCTTTACTAGGAGACGCTTTTAAGAGTTTTTCATAAACTATACCTGGGTTACGTAAGCTGTTTTTATGGGGTTGGTTACCTACATGCCCATCTAGAAGGCCATTGTAGCTCGTATCATTAAGACAAAGGTTACGAACTTGCACAAGTGGGAGTCTGGAGGATTTATGTGCACAGTTAGTCAACCTATGATGATACATCCATGCCTACGAAACACTTAAGTGTCACACCGGTGAGTACATGTAATACGAGCAAGATAAGCAATGATACTACGAAGAGGAATGATTCATAATAGTCATTATGAATCAATTAAGTATTAAGTTAAGTTTAACTTATTACTAGATTAGTTTAACTAACTAATTAATACAAGTAGTTGTACATTTACTAGTTGAGTAAATATACAATGTGTTAATTAAAGATTATCCATGATATGATTTAAAGCTATTAAATCATATAGTAATTGGATAATATTGTTGTATAAATTATATAAATGTTATTATATAATTAATTATTAAAAGTATAAATGCAAGTATATAATTCGTGTATATGGGTACCGAATTATTAGTGTATTAGTACTAGATATTTGATAGTTAAGTGCAACAATAATAAACTAGTTAAACTATAAGGGATGGAAGTGTAAAAGGATAAGTTTAATTAAGTGTTTAATCTTAATTAAAATAGAAGGGCCCTAAGTGAAAGTCCTTATATTATAAATAGAAGGCTTGGGGTTCCCTTATTGTTGTTCAACAACCCTAGACGAAATCTTCCCCTCCTCCCTCCTTGGCTTCGGCCGAAATACACACACAACACAAGCCTTTGTGTTCTTCGTGTTCTTCGTGTTCTTCAAAAGTTCATTGCTTAGATCAACTAGAAGATCGCTCGATTTGTTCATCATCAGTGGACTAATCTTAAGCAAACAACAAGGTATGTTTTGGGAAACATCTTTCTCCCTTCTCCTCTCTTGGACGAATTCGGCCAAAGAACCCTAGGGTTCTTTGGTTGATGGTCGAACGAACCACACAAGCAATGTGTGTGTTCGAGTTCTTCATACAAGGTTTGTTTCTTGTTAATCTAATCTAGACTTCCAACATCCCAATCCTTTAGGGTTTAAGGATTAGGTTTAATCCCAGTTCCACATTTAGGGATTAAATCAGCTAGTTGGTTTAACCGGTCAAGAACAAGTTCATGTTCTTGGTCAGCAAGGTTCGAACCAAACATGCTAAGCGGGCGGTCCTATGGGTCGATCGAGTACAGTAAATCCCTACAGTCTAAGTATTTAGGATTTTCAAAACCTGGACGTTATTTCACGTAGACTTCCTCTTGCAATTTACCATTTAAGAATGCACTCTTCACGTCCATCTGAAAAACTGTGAAGCTCTTGTAAGCAGCATAGGCTAAAAATATTCTTTTAGCTTCAAGCCTTGCTACTGGAGAAAATGTTTCATCGAAATCGATTCCTTCCTCCTGTCTATATCCTTGTGCAACAAGTCTAGCCTTGTTGCGAATAACCACGCCTTCTTCATCCATTTTGTTCCTAAATACCCACTTGGTACCAATTATTTTCTTACCAGCTGGTGGAGGTACCAGCTGCCATACTTTGTTGACCTCAAATTGGTTAAGTTCTTCCTGCATCGCTTGAATCCAGCTGGAGTTTTCCAAAGCAGCTTTGATATTCTTTGGTTCATCAGCTGCTAAGAAACACGACCATAGGAAAAGATTACATGATGCCTTACTTCTTGTGACCACTCCTTGTTGTGGATCTCCAATGATTAATTCAATTGGATGCTCTGAGGTCCACTTGGATTGAGGAGCGGTTGAAGAGGAAGAGGATTCAGCAGAATTTGATCCTTGATGAGCGGCTGAATGCTCAGCAGGATTGATTACTTCATTTTGAACAAATCTTCTTGAAGTATGAAGAGGTGGCTTAGAGATAGCCTTGGATGATGCTCTAGTTGTTGGAATTTCTTGTTGGACAGCTGCAATATCTACAAGATATGTGGGAGTATCATGGAATGTATCATCTGAATCATTTATTGGAACTTCAAAAAGATTCAAAGCATCAGAGAATGCTTCGGCTGTATCATTAGAATGTGGTACAGCTAATCTCTGGAATGCGTCAGATGATTCAACAGAGGTGGGATTTAAGGCTTTAGAGTGCTCTTCAAAAGTAACATTTATAGATTCTTCCAATGTTTGTCTTCTTTTGTTGAAAACTCTGTATGCCTTAGATACAATGGAGTACCCCAAGAAAATTGCTTCATCAGCTTTAGAGTCAAACTTACTAAGCTGATCTCGTGTGTTTAACACAAAACACACACAACCAAAGACATGAAAGAAACCGATATAAGGTTTCCTCTGACGGAGAATTTCATAAGAAGTTTTCTTGTGTCTCTTCACATAGAGAGACCTGTTTTGAGTAAAACAAGTTGTGTTAACAGCTTCTGCCCAAAATTGCTTTGGCATGTTTGACTCAGCAAGCATTGTTCCTGCAGCTTCTATTAGGGTTCTATTTCTTCTTTCAGCGACACCATTTTGTTGAGGTGTTCTAGCGGCTGAAAAATTTTATGAGATCCCAACTTCTGAGGAGAAGTCTTCCAATGTACGATTTCTGAATTCAGTACCATTGTCTGATCTCAGCTGCTTTACTATTGACCCATTTAGAAGTTCCATCTTCTTGATGAATTTGATGATTTCATCAGCTGCATCACTTTTGTTACGAAGAAATATAACCCAAGTGCATCGTGAGTATTCATCAACGATAACAAGTGTATATTTCTTACCACATAGACTTTCAGTGCTCATAGGACCAAAAAGATCCATGTGAAGCATATGAAGGCAGTTGTTGATGGAAAAACATTGCTTTGATTTGAAGGAGCTTTTATGTTGTTTGCCTTGTTCACAAGTTGAACAAAGCTTATCTTTTTCATACTTGATCTGTGGCAAGCCATTCACTAGCTGTCCTCGGGACAACTTGGATATGTTTTTAAAGTTCAATTGAGATAGCCTTTTATTCCACAACCAGTTTAGCTCTTCAGTGGAGTGAGAGAATAGACAAAAACTTCTTGGTTTTGAGGATTCATGTCAAGTGTATATACATGGTTATTTCTTGGTGCTATAAGCACTACTTTTCCACTTTTATCTGTCACCGTTCCTCTGTACTTATTAAAGTTCACTGAGAACTCTGCATCACATAGTTGGCTAATGCTGATTAGATTATGTTTCAGCCCGTTCACATAACCAACTCTTGTGATCTTTACAGATCCATTAGAGATGGATCTGTAGCCTTCAGTTGAGCCTCTACCATTATCACCAAAAATTACTGGAGGACCAGCACAAACTTTGAACTCTTCAAGCAGGGATGTGTATCCAGTCATATGTCTTGAGCAACCACTGTCTAAGTACCAGACGTGTTTGCTTTGATCACCCTTTTTGTGAACTATGTTGACCCATTGATATGAACCAGCATCATCAGATGTAATACTTTCATCAGCACGAGCCATCAAACACATTGTGGCCATTGGTTCATCATCATCAGATGAGCTGTCACCAGAGTCAGCCCAGTCGTGAGTTTCAGCTACGAGACCCTTGTCAGCAATTTTCCCTTTAATGGACTCACCACTTGAAGAGGATGAACTAGCTTTCTTTTGCTTGCAGTCGTTAGCATAGTGTCACTTCTTGTTGCAGTTGTAGCATGTTATCTCAGAGATATCAGGAGTATTTCCAGAGGATCTGGAAGGTACAACTGATGAGATAGGTCTGCTACTTGAGCCTCTAGCTGAGGAGCCCGATTTGCCTTTGAAGAATTTTCTATTTTTGACAAGTAGGGAAAGCTCAGTTATAAGGGCTTCATTATCTTCGTCTTCATCGATCTCTTCGATGCTGACCTCAGGTATGTTGAACAGATCAACAACTGAGTTTTTGTCAGCTTCATCATCTGAGGGAGGATATTCAATTCTGTTGGGTTTGTTTAGAGAAACAAGAGCAGCTGAAGATCCTGAGGAACTCACTTTAGAGTCCTTTGGAGGTTGAAATTTGTTGAGTACGGTTCTCTCATGGCTTACAAACATGCCATAGAGAGAGGAAAGAGTATAATCTTTTAACGTGGGAGATGTACTCATGCAAGTTATAATGGTAACCCATTTGGTTTTTATTCGCTCAAACTAGAAGATAATGCAAGGAGAGTTTATATCAGCTGATACTAACAGCTGATATTGATGCCTGAGTAATAACTACGAAGGAGTTAATATCAGACAAATAACAACTCTCACAGAATGTTCTTGTGCTATGAATTCTAAAAGTTGTGTGTAAATGCAAGCATTTACGTCTCTATATATAGCCCAAGATCCGTGTTCCTTTGTCCATAAGATACTCGACGTGTAAACATATCATTCGTCGATGTAGACTTGTCCACGGAAACATTAAATGCTCTTGCATAGATTATAGTCCCAAGTGTACTTTGTGTCAACTCCTTTTGCTACATTTTCTGACGCACAGTGAAAAGGTGTACTATGATAGTACAAAAGTAGTTGACTTTATGTTTACATGCTTGGAGGGATAAACGATGATGTACTGACATATTATCTTCTATTCCAAAATAGAAGATCTTCATCGTTTTCTTCTTCGTTGAGCGGGAAAGGGAAATTTTTAAAGTGTCAAGAAAATTTCCACCAAGTCTTTATCTGCAGCAGGTATCATCAGTTGATTCCACAATCAGCTGAATGATCTTCTTCTTGTCTTTGTCCTTTGGCCATAGACTTTGAATGAACACTCTTCTATAGCTTCTGATTTGTCTTGTTTTCCTAGAGCTAAGTACGTAGTCAGCTGAGATACATACTTCAGCTGATATTATTCTTCTTAGCTATTGATCATCAAATCTTATTTACTTAGTCTAGGGACTAACAATGTTCTTCATCTTCAGGTTCAGAATCTTCCATCCACTGAAGGTCTTCAGCTAACAACACTTTTCCTGCCTCTCTTTGCTTAGCCATTAACATCTTCCGTTTAAAATACTCAGAGTCACGGACTTTCGGCTTCTTGCAATCACGTGAATAATGACCAGCAGTACCACAGTTATAACATTTTTTTGTTGGATCCAACGGTGTAAGAGTTGACTTATTTGTTGTGTTTGTAGCAGATGAAGCAGATGGAGCAGATTTAAAGTTTGATGAAGATCTTAGGTTGTTGTTTGTAGGTTTTGAGTAGTACTTCTTCTGATAGTTTGAAATAAGTGACATAGCTTGAAGTACGTCTTGAAGATCTTTTTCCATATCATAAGTTGTAGATTTTGCAGGTGCTTCAACACTTTCTTTCATTTTAGTAGTTGTAGTATACTGATGATGTTGTTTTGTGAGTAGTGCAAGAGTATCTGCAGTCTCTTGTCTGGTTTTAACTATGTTTCTCACCATAGGTTCATTTTGGTGCAAATATTCATAAAGTTCATGAATATCGATCAGACTGAGATCCTTGTGTTGCATGGCACTATTCCCAAACATTTCCCACTCCGGAAGAAGACTGTTGATGAATTTGATATTGAGCTCCAAATTTTCTTTTCGCAAGTAGTTTTTGCGGAGATCATTCAACAATGTACAATAACGATGATAAGTACTTTCCAAACCTTCTCCGATTGTGGCTTTAAACGATTGATAAGTATTTAGGGTAGTGACCATTTTTGCTTTGTTTCCTAAAACAGTTCCCTCCATTTGTATTCTGATCTCATCCCACAGTTCTTTTCCTGTTTCAAGGCTATCCGGACTGTTATAGATGTCGTTTGGTAAGCCTTGAAGCATACATGAATAAGCTTGTAAATCGGCTTTGACACGTCATTTTTGTTGAGCAGTATAATCAGCAGGATTAACTGGACGTCTACCACCAATAACTGCAGGAATAGCATCTGGATCATCAACAACATCTTCATAAAATACCGCATTTCCATTCTTGAGAGATTCAAGAATTTCTGTAGCTAACTCCTGATTTTTATTAAAGTGGAGAAATTGTTTCTTCCACTAAGGATACTCTCCTCTATATAAAACCGGTGGTTTGAGATCAATTTAATAAAGCCGAATTCCTGTATTTTAGTCGAGCCGAGATCAATTTAAGGATCTCGAGCCGAAAACTTTAAGCCGAAGTGATTGAGCCGAAATGATTGATCTGGGAACAGTGTTTGCCGAGATGTTCGTTCGAGCCGAAAACTTTAAGCCGAAATGATTGAGTCGAATCGAAGCCGGAAACTTTCAACGAGCCGAGATCTTTGAGCCGAGATATTTGTTCGAGCCGAAGTCTTTGAGCCGAAGTCTTTGAGTCGAAGTCTTTGAGCCGGGAACCTTCAACGAGCTGAGAACGTTCTTTAGCGAAGAACGAACGTAAGTTTCCAAAACTCACAATTTTGATCCTAGTTTGCTCAATTCTCAACCAAATCCAGTGATTCCAATCACAAACTGCTCGAAATTCAATCCCTCACGTTCTGATCCGATAATATTCCTCAAATCGTAACGAATCAAATCACAATTTCAATTTTACATTAGAAAAATGTGTTTTCGTATTTTTCACTAAAATCACGAAATTGAGGTCAATTGTTCATGGATTGCAACGAGATTTGATTCTATTGTGATTAGAATCAATGGAGAAGCATGAATATCCAATCAAAACATCAATTCTTAACAAAATTTTCGACAATTAATTTTCATAGCTCGTAACAAACTTTTTCAACAAAATTTGAGATCTGGAACAAATCATCACGAATTTGGATCTGTTCCTTGAAGGATTGCGCTCTGATACCAATTGAGAAAGCTAATGTAATCGAAATCATGTCAATTCATGATGATTTGTGAAGAAATGAAGAATTCAAGTGTGTGTTTGTGTGTGTGTTTTGAGAGAGATGATGGAGGGAAGAATTAGCTTTCAAAAGTGTGTCTCAATTAGAATAATGGAAAGCTTACATCATTATGTTTAAATCATGGTATATATACCTCCTATCACTAAACTCAATTAACTAGTCTAATTAAGCTAAATATGTCATAGAAGCTCAAAACTAGTCTTAACACGATAACCGATAACGATGAATTTTCATAACCGAAACCGAACCGATAACATGTTATCGGTTTCAGTTTCGGTTCCGGTTCTGTTATTTTAGGCCAAATGTTCATCATTTTCCGAAAACCTAACCGAACCGATAGAACCGATAACCGATAACGATGAATTTTCATAACCGAAACCGAACCGATAACATGTTTTCGGTTTTGGTTCGGTTCGGTTTCGGTCGGTTTTCGGTTCGGTTCGGTTTTTCGGTCCAAATACTCACCCCTACATGGAACCCACCTTGATATTTTACTATATTGTTTTGTGCATCTTAGGAGGAAAAAAAATTGTAATATTAGATTAGTGGATATGAGTACCACTAGTAATATTTTTTTTTTCTGTCACATTACCGTATCATGCACGTTACCTCAGATTTTTTAAGCATTGTTTTGTTTTGTTTTTTGTTTTTTCTTATGAGTTTATGATTTTGATAAGTTTTTATAAATATCACTTTACCTACACAAAAAAGTTTATTGGTTTAATAATAAAAATCAAATATTGAAAATAGTAGTACTACATATCGAAAATAACAATGGAATTAATAATAACGATTCAAGAGAATATATAAAATGAGAATAATTTTAGTTACTTTAAAAGCTAAACATTCAACGTAATCCTTGAATTTTACATAGTAGTATTACATATCGAAAATAACTATGGTATTAATAATAACGATTCAAGAGAATATAACTAAAATGAGAATAATTTTAGTCACTTTAAAAGGTAAACGTTCAACGTAATCCTTGATTTTTTACATAGTCCCAAAGGACAAATCTTAGTTCATGGATCAATCAACCCTCAAATCACCATCACCACCAACATCACTTGTGATTCACCACATCAACACCACCACCACCCCATGTGTATTAAATCATATGTGATTACAACCGCCGACCGCCGACCACCACCACCACCACCTATTGTGTATTAAATCACATGTGATTCAACACCGCCGACAACCACCACCACCAACCTCTGTTGGCCCCGTCTCCACCGCCGGAAATCCCTCGCCATCGTCTCCACGGCTGGCGATGGTGGTGGTAAATTGAATCACATGTGATTTGATTATCATGGTGGTTGTATACTGAATCACATGTGATTTGATGGTGACGGTGGTTAGGAAAACTTTTGATCAAATGACTAAGATTTATCTATTTAGACTTTATAAAACTCAAAGACTTCTTTAAATACAACTTTACTTTAAAAATAAATAAAAAGGATAAACGAAGATTTTCTCCAAATGTAGGGTCGTTTGATCAATTTAGAAAAATTATCCAGGGGATGTTATTTAAACTTACATACAAGTATAATCGGAAAACGTACATTATTAAACCATAAGAAACATTTATGGTTGTTTTAATATGTATCATATGCCAGTGAGCATCGAAAATAATATGTTGCCAAAAAACAGTATGTTGGCTAGAAACTTAATTATCGAAGACGTACTGCTTTAAAAAAAAAAATTATTGTTACGTTGCATTGCATAAATACCCTAATAGTATAGTTTAATACGTAAAAATAACAATCATGTGAAAGTATATTACATTTTGTTCCCTTAAACCCAAATCCTGTTTACGGTTTATAATTATCTACATCAAATCTGCACTTCACAGTACCCAAAGGACCCTTTAAATTAATAGCCATGAGGTTGCCGGAAATTTAGTGAGTACCAATTGCCAATAATTTCTAAATTGCTCAAATTATTAAGATAGTTTAGCAACAATACAAGGGTGGTGGCCGCCCTACTTTGAAAGATTCCAAACCCATGGATCCCACTTTGAATTTTGACTATGTTGTTTTGAATCATATATGGAAACAAAAAAAGCATATTAGGAAAATATGCAATATTACACATGAGAATCTGTGCACAATCATGAACAGAGCGAAATTAGGAAAATAGTGAGCTATTTACATGATGTTAGTACATTTTTTTACTTAAGAGAAAAAACAAAACTAAATTTCTTAATTAATATCTTTTAGAAAATTTTGAGATTGTTGTACAAACTACCCTATCTATATGGTAGGTCTCTTCATAAATTTATCATACAATGTTCAAAATCAAGGATTGTATTGTCTGCATGTTGCCTCTGATTCTTAAAGCATTATTTTGTTTACCTTCACATAAAGTTTACTAGTTTAATAATAAAATAGTAATATTAAAACTAGAAGTTGCTCTTATCCTAAATAACTATAGTTTTAATATTAGCAATTCAAAAAAATAACAATATCATTATTAGTGATTATAGCAAAGATGTATATAGTTTAAGTTACTTAAATAACAAATAAAAAAGGATATATGAATATTTTCTACAGATGAAGGGTTGGTTTAATCTAGGGGTGAGCTCGATCCAAAATATCGAACCGAAACCGAAAACAATGAGTTTTCAAAATTGAAACCGAACCGATAACATTTTATCCATTTTGGTTCGGTTCGGTTCGGTTTTTTTAGGCTAAATGCTCATCCTTATCGGAAGACCGAACCGAACCAAAATCGAAAAAACTGAATTTTCAAAACCGAAAACGAACCAATACATGTTATTGGTTTTGATTCAGTTCGGTCCGGTCGATTTTCGGTTTGATACGATTTTTTCGGCCCAAATGCTCACCCCTAGTTTGATCAATTTAGAAAGTGAAGTCCAGGGGCTGTTATTTATTTTCAGAAACTTACTTACAACAATAATTGGAAGAAAAAAAACAAAGGCCTTGAAATTCTGTAACGAATTTAAAAATATTTGAAAATCTGGCATCCGAAAAAATCTGATATCCAAAAGTTAAGGTATCTGAAAAATTGGGTATTCAAAAATCCTGATTTTCGGATACCGGATCCGAATAATGTTATCCAAATTTTCGGATATTCGAAAAGTATATAAATATCCGAAATATAAAAAAAACTGAAATATACCGAAATATCCGAAAAATATCCGTAATTTCAAAAAATATATGAATAAATAATTTTTTTCCGGATACTATTCGAATTTTGTCACTCCATATACAATATACCGAAATATCTGAAAAATATCTGTAATAATCCACTATTCAATATATGGATATCCAAAAATTTAGATATATGGTTTTGAACACCCCTATATCATGTTAAACATTTGAGTCATGCTATTTATTCTTACAATTTCTTCCTACCCATATTTTTACCCATTTAATCATGACAAATGTCAAAATCAAGGGATGATATGAGGAAAAGAAATTAGTGGATGAAACATGTCAGATTTAAAAGTAAGTATGCAAATGGTTAGGAAGAAAAGGTGGGAAGAAATATCATTTTTTTTACACTAATATTTATCCTTTAGAGAAATTAATAAGAAACTATTTTTAATATAAAAAGAAACCTGAAAAATGTTTGAGCCATGATTCTTAAACTATGCGTATCGGTGTGGTCGTGGGCATGCGTCACCCATCTGTCCCCAAGCTTCGACGCGTCCCACCCCATTACGGGGCCGGACCTACGACTAGGGGTGCCCAAAGGATTGACCCGACCCGACTCAAACCCGAACCCGATTATGCTAATCGGGTCGTGTCTAGTCGGGTCCTATGTTATTATCGGGTTTTTCAAACCCGACCCGAAGTTATCAGGTCAGGTTTCGGGTTATAATTTCTTACCTTTGTCGGGTTCGGGTTGACCCGATTAGACCCGATTAAAGTTTAAGTATTTTATTTTTTATAAATATTAAGATATTTTTACTATTAAATCACTTAATTAGCATATTATATGATAAAGTATTTAATAAAAATCAATTAAAAATTACATATGTTAAATAAAAACTCATAGAATTTAATACTTCCTCCGATTCAAAATAAGTGCTACACTTTGGGTTTCACGGTTTTTGATGCAAAAGATTATAATGATGGTTAAATTAGATTAATTGAATGATTAGTGGTTAATGGGTCCCACACCTTTTGAATAAAGTGGGCTTAATGATGTTTAAAAGTAAAAAGTAACGGTAAATGAGTCATTTCACTTAGTTAAAGTAGATAGTTAGTGGGTGTGAGTCCTACTATTTTTTACCAAATAAGGTAATTTTTCAAAGTGTAGCACTTATTTTGGATCCATATAAGGAAAGTGAATCACTTATTTTGAATCGGAGGAAGTATATTAAATAATTTCTTTAATTTTTACCCAATATTCCTCACTCAAGTGTAAGCCGACCAACCCGATCGGGTTAACCCGACAAACCCGAATCCTTATCGGGTCAGGTTTTGGGGTTAGAATTTTTTTAACCTCAAACCCGACGGACCCAACCTGATAAGAGTCGGGTCGGGTTGACCATTTGGGCACCCCCTACCTGCGACGCGTCCCAAGGCCCCAATGGTCGGTCGGACGACTGTTGCGGGTCGTGGGAAAATCGAAGGAAAACAAGCAACGGTTAGTAAACGGCTAGTTTTCCCACCCAATTCACACCCATTTTTAACCCTTTTTTTACCTTATAAATACCCAATCGTTTTCAAAACAATTCCACACTTCACATTTTTTTCTACTCATACTTAATCACATCCAAGGTTCTAAAAAGCGTAAGGCGTGGCATGGCGGTACCATCAAGCCTCAAGCCATGGCGAGCCATGGCGTTTTCCAATGCGTGACTTAATGCGGTAAATTTTTTATATAATTTTTATATATATACATATATCAAATAAAATTTTTTTATAGATTTATTGATTTATATAACAATTCATATATAAAGTTTACAAAAAATGTTACATCCAAATTTATAATTATATATGTCATTATTTTTCTTAAAAAAAACTTCAATTATCACAGCCGCCTCACAAAAAACTCGTCATAAGGCACGCATTATCACGCCTTATCTCACGTCACGCCACGCCTAGTCGCCATGGCTTGTTTCGTAACGGTGACGCCGCGCCTCACGCCTTGGCGATGCCTTGGCACCGTCATGGCGCGTTTTTTAGAACCTTACTCACATCACACACCTTCTCTTGAAAATGAGTTCGGATGACGACATGGCTGCCGCTAATTTCATTTTTGGCGACGAGGAGGAGGACGAGATTATGCATCTTTATTTTTAAAAAATGGCGGTTGCGTTTCGTGAAGCTTCCATTTCTAGTATCCCTAGAAATCCTCGAAGATTTGTGAATAGCGACCATGGTGGTTCTCATGACCGTCTCGTTGCAGCTTACTTTGCTGAAAATCTGATGCACAACGAAAAAGATTTTCGTAAACGTTTCGAGATGAGCCTAGATCTTTTCACACGCATTGTTCGCGGTCTAACTAATACCATCCCATTATTTGCGGAACGTTTTGATGCACTTGGGAACCCAAATACCTCCCCGCTGATGAGGTGTACTTCCGCAATTCGTCAGTTAGAATACGATATCATACCGGATGCTCTAGACGAATACTTACAACTTGGTGTGAAAACTAGCCGTGATAGTCAGGCAGCTTTCTGTAAAGGGGTTATGCACTTGTATGGAAGAGAATATTTACGAAAGCCTACTCATACTGATATGGTGAAGCTATATGCTTTTCATGATGAGGAGAAACATGGGTTTCCTTGGATGCTAGGAAGCATTGATTGTACGGATTGGTCATGGGCTCAATGTCCAAATGCTTATCGTGGGCAATATTGTAGGGGGATCACGGGAACGAACCATTTATTTTATTAGAAGCGGTTGTGTCACAAGACTTGTGGTTTTGGCACGCGTTATTTGGTGTCGTCGGGTCGAACAACGACATCAACGTGATATGAGCATCCCCTATTTTCAATAATCTCAAAGACGAGAAAGCACCAGAGGTACCTTTTTTAGCAAACAATGTGTCTTACAGATAGGGATATTATCTTACTAGCGGGATATATATATCCAGATTGGTCTGTTCTTGTTAAGTCTATTTTGCAGCCAAATTCGTATGATGTGTTAGGTCACAACAACCCTGGTTTGTTTGCTAATTGTTCGTTTATAATTTACTTAAGACAATTAAGGTGATAAACACAGTAATTTAGTCAAACGTATATTATTCCACAAAGTGTGACTTGTAGCGGAAATACAAGACCACTTAACAATTACAAAGGATATCAAAATGAACGTGTAAATTGGTTGGTACTCCTTTGCCAAGTGATCTCTATTTATATTGATATAGAGATCTTACAAAATGGGCGAAGGAGTAATGGAAGGACTGGTCAAGTAAAGTAACTAAGATCAAGGGATTTGATCTTAGTCAGTTACATTCGAGAATGTAACTTAGTCCTTCCACTCAGTATTGGATTTCCAATACTGAGTTCCAATACTGAGCGGTCAATACTGCCTACTCAGTGTTGGACCCAGACTTAGCTAATTTCTACAAACTATTCTAAGCTAGTCTAGGTTGTCTTGTTATCTTAAGATCATAAAGGGGTAAGGCTTTTTTCCTTAACACGATGTTAAGCGGGTAAGGTACAAGAAAGCGCACGAAGCTGTAAGGAAAGACGTAGAATAAGCATTTGGCGTTTTAAAGAAAAAATGAGCTATAATAAGAATGTCTGCAAGGTCCTCAAATCTTAAGAAAATAACGGATTTGATGTACAAGTGTATCATATTACATAATATGATTATCAAAGACAAAGGTAGGGCGATATCTCCCGACTTTCATCTGGAAGAGCAACATAGTGATGGTGACCCCGTACGAACTCATGAAGAAATATTACAAGTTATCAGGGATATCTATAGTCAAGAAACTCATTTTAATCTTAGAGCTGATTTGGTGGAAAACATTTGGCATCGAACACATGACCACTAGTTTTTTTTATCAATGTAATGTTTTTTTTATTAATGTAATGTTTTTTTTTTATTATTATTAATGTAATGTTTTAATCTTTAACGAATTTAAAAAAAAAAACAATGGACACCCATTACGCCACTTTGGTTATTGTTTGGTCATGTGTTTGATCAAAAGAAAGGAAATTAATGTGGCGCAGAGGTGGCATGGGTGACCACTAATACAATGGTCACCCATTACGCATAGTCTTACCCTTATTTTTTACATTCAACTGAAAGGGATTAAATAACATACCAAGGAGCAATTTTGGCATACGAACTTCTGTGAATCAATTTCCTTCTTCATATATACCTAAGAATTGGATTTTTCAGTAAAAGAAAAAAGAAACAGTACTAATTAATAGGGGTGTTCAAAACCGGGTACCCGGATTTTCGGATACCCGAAATTCGGGTACCCGGATTTTCGGATAGTGATTTTTACTACCCGCATTTGGTACCCGTATTTCGGATACCCGGATTTCGGGTACCCAGAATTTCGGGTATCCGAAATCCGGGTATCCGGTATCCGAAAAAAATAAAATATTAAAATATTTTTTGAATATTTCGAGTATTTCTTCGGATATTTCGGGTATTTTTCAGAAATTTCGGGTACTTTTCAAATATTTTGGGTATTTTTTGATTTTTTTGGTATTTTCTCAAATATTTTAGGTATTTTCTATATATTTTTTGTATATTTTTTATTTTCGGGTAATTTTTCGGGTATCGGGTATCCGAAAATCTTGAAAACACTACCCGTATTTGGTACCCGGAATTTGGATACCCGGATTTTCGGATATCCGGATTTTCGGATACCCGGATTTTCGGATACCCATATTTCGGATATCGGTAATTTTTCGGATACCCGGGTTTTCGGATATTTTTGAACACCACTACTAATTAAGCAGTAAAAATGATAAAAGAAAATGTTTCATTTTGTTACAGTATAACGAGTGTTCCAGAAGCATTACTTCAGTTTTTTCTTTAAGGTTGTCCCGTTATAAGAACTCTTATGAGTAGGGGTGTTCAAAACCGGGTACCCGGAAATCCGGGTACCGTAAACCGGGTACCCGAAAATTCGGGTAGTAGATTTAGGTACCCGTATCAGTACCCGAATTTCCGGGTACCCGGATTTTCGGGTACCCGGATTTTCGGATACCCGCTTTTCGGGTACCCGGTACCCGGAAATATAATTTCTTTGTCACAAAATAGAAGTCGCCATTGTTTATATATTTAATTTCTTTAAATCTTATTAATAAATTTGTTATTAAAAATTTACGTTATGATTTTCTTTAAAGAAAAATCGTTACTAGTAATGAATGACCAAATCTTTAAAGACATCCAATGATTCAAAACCATGATTCAACGACGGAGGTGAGAATTAGATGGTTTGTACGTGAGAATTGAGATAGGGTTTTAAATTTTAGACATTTGTCAAAATGATCCAAGCATATGCTCATATCTAATGATAATTAATGTCTAATAATAATATAAAAATATATAAAAATAAGTTGGAAAAATAAAATTCGGGTACCGGGTATCCAATTACCCGGTTTTTTAGAAAAACACTACCCGTATTTGATACCGGAATCCGGGTATCCGGATTTTCGGGTATCCGGATTTCGGATATCGGATATTTTTTCGGGTACCCATTTTTTCGGTTATTTTTGAACACCCCTACTTATGAATGCCTGAGTTTATGCTCATAATATACGCGATCTCACAATTGTCAGTTATCATGACCGTTTTCGTAACTCCCTGACATTTATTCTTAATTAATGGATCTTTCTTTTTTTTCTTTTTTTTGGAACGGCAAATCTAATCTACTCCTAAATAACCACATATGTTCACTATGAGATTCGAACCCCTCAACCACTAGCTTGGAGGACAAATACCTTACCGCTAGGCCATTGACCCTTTTGTTAATGGATCTTTCTAACATTTATAAATTTAATATTGGAATAAGTAATATTAAAATCACCAACAATTTATTTGACTCAAGTTGAGATACATGTCGGTCATACTGGTATATTTTATTCACTACATGTAATGTATTTATTATTTCCTCTGTATTAATGGATAGTGAAAATATATTCTTTTAAATCATTAATATTTCTATCAATATACTTTTTCTAAGTATAGTCATAACAAAATTAGCAGATTATGGATTTATTTCCTTGTAAAAACTTCTTAACTTGAATTTGTAGACATTTACTGATTTGGATAAACGTTTTTCCGGGATTTTTTAGTTTGGTTTACATGTATTTACACAACGCACATAAGTTTTTTGTCCTAGACCAACATACATCGGTTCGTTAAATATAGGTGCCTCTTTCTTTTGTCAAAAGACATTAGTTTATTGGGTATTCTTGATCACATGTGCGACGATTGTTTGGTCGATTTGGAGATGGAGGAACCATATTTACCGTGTAGGAGTTTCAGAAGTTGAGAAGATTGAAATGGAAGATCCATTCCCTGGTGTACAAACATATGACACATCTAAACTACTCGGAACCAACCCGTTTAATAAACATGTCAGATGAGTCGACCCAAAACTGACTCAAAACTTGTATGTTGATCTCAAGTCTCAACTCTAACCTTTTTATTTTCGTTTTGGTCTTAGTTCGAGTTTAGGAATCTTTGAAATTTTCTTAGGGTGGTTGCTCTATGGGTTAAACAATAGGAGGAAAGGGTTGAAATTGAATATGGGCTGTTGATATCAGAGCCCACAGTCGGCTTTGTCTTCTTTTGCAAAAACATAAATGCAGGCTAACTTCTAGGTTGTTTTTTTGTTATTTCTACTCTTTAGTAATCAAGTAATTTTTTATTATTTTTGGTGGGGGGTGGGGGTTGTTGTAGTTTATTTCGTTTGAAGCTCTATACTTTGGTTGCACCACCTTGCCAGCTGTGCAATAATATAAGTATATAACTTGGGTTAACCAATTTGTTTAGATCAATTGGTCACCAAGGATAGCTTTGAGTTTTTCTTTAAGAGGTCTTGGGTTCAAGAATTATTTGAGGTAAAACTTTGAGATAAAAAAGTGGTGGGGTTTATTCCCCAAAATAGGAGATGGTTTCGCGGAAGACATATTGTCCGTTTAAATGTTACTGCTAACTCGAACTACTAACTAATTAATTTGTCGTTAAAAAAAACTTAGGTTGGAATGTTAGGTGATGATTATATGTCGAATCTCTATGCCTTTTGCTCTCTTTATTGATGTTTATAAAAACGTACTAATGTAATTTTTTTAATTAAGTAAACATACGTAAAAATTAAGTTAAAACCTAAAACACCCTTGTAGTTTACTCTGTTTTATATTGTTAATCAATTGTGTGATAACTAGGAGTTGTTGTGTACTTGTGTCCAAGCTTAGTGGCCTATTCGCAAACAAACACATTATATTTCGATTTAATTACATGGATGATCCTTTAATTTGATATCAAATTTCACCAATAGGTTTTAGTTATGAAAATTACACTAATGATCCTTATTTTTTAAACTAATTGCACTGATAGTTCTTTAGGCTAAATGGTGTTAAATTTTTCTGTTAAGTCTCTCATGTGAGATGCACATGAGGGCATTGTAGTCTTTTTCCATTTCACTTTTTGCATTAAAAGTTGTAAATAAGCATGTTTTTTTAATTTCTTTTGCAAAGAGTGAAATGGGAAAAGACTATAATGCTCTCATATGCATCTCACATGGGGGACTTAACAGGAAAATTTAACACCGTTTAATGTAAAGGACTATCGGTGCAATAAGTTTCAAAAATAAGGATCATCAGTGTAATTTTTAAGCTAAATGACTATTGGTGAAATTTGATATAAAGTTAAAGGACCATCTGTGTAATTAACTCTTATATTTATAAAACAGTTATTAAATAACACTACATAAAACACTATTTTATAAAAAATACTCCCTCCGTCCCTTAATAAAGTTCTCATTTCTCCTAATATGTTTGTCCCAAAATAAAGTTCTCATTTCTTAAATTAGAGGGACCCATTCAATAAAATAATATTATTACAATATACCCCACCACTAACTATCTCCTAAAAACACTTTCTCTCTCCAAAAAACCCTATATTTTAATCAAATTTATTACCAAGGACCCACCACTTACTATCTCCTAAAAACATGTGGCCAGGAGAAATGGAAACTTTATTAAGGGATGGAGGGAGTAGCATTTAAAAGAATTTCATCAATTGTAGAATAGTTAACTCTATAGTTGAGTTAACTCAATTCCATTAAACATAGCTCAAATAATAATTGAGGTTAACCAATTATATTATACAAAACAAAAAACACGTCTGAAATACAAAATTAAGAAATAAAGATAGAGAAATCTTATACGATTTCATTCATATGTTACAATAATTGATATGAAATTTGAAATTTTAAAACTAATAATGATGGAAAGATTAAAAGAGAAATCAACAGCAAACAATAAACAGCCAAAAAAAAAATAAAAATTAAAAACATAATTCATCAGCTATAGATTAATAATTTATTTATCAATAATAAATGTTATCATATACTGTATAATATTGCATTTTATCCAAAGATGCTCTTTTGTCTGTATCTATCAAAAATTTTAGACGAAAATCAAGTGTTATCCATGTGTTTCGGATACTTCTAAACAAATTATTGAATCATACCTATTATTTTTTAGAGTTTTAATAATTACAGTTTTAATGATTTGTTATTAAATGCATTAAAAATTTTATATTAACTTATATAGAATTAATTCCTAAAATTCAAAAATCATTTATAGATAGATGTATATGGTTTTTTGAGTTGTATTCTATGAAGTCCAAGGGTTTTGCCGCTGCTGACCACCGCCGGTCGCCGCCGTCCGCCACCGGTGGTGGTGGCTGACAGTGAAGGTGCTGGTGGTAATGGGGGTGGTGGTGGTATTGATGTATTGAAATACATGTGCTTCACTAAAACACAGGGGAACATACGAAGCATATATGTTTCAAGTCACGAAACACATGTGCTTGGCTGTACGTATACACTCTTTTATTTTCAAAATAACTGTTATTAGTGAAGCACATGTGCTTCTAGCTTACAAACACATGTGCTTCTAGCTTACAAACACATGTGCTTCATTACTTGAAACACATGCGCTTGGCTATACATATACACTCCTTTATTTTCAAAACAACTGTTATTAGTGAAGCACATGTGTTTCAAAAGGTGAAACACATGTGTTTCAAACACATGTGCTTCAAGTCATGACCACCACCGCCGCCGGCCACCTCCGGCCGCCGCCGGCGGCCATCGCCGCCGTCCACCGTCCACCGCCGGCCGCCGCCGTCTCCGGCCGCCGGAGGTGGGTGGGGTGTTGATGTAATGAAGCACATGTGCTTGTATGGTTTGAATTTTGATCTTGACCTTTGATTTTTTTTTTATCCAATGGCTATTAATTGTCCCTTGGACTAGCTAAAATTCTTAGACTACCTTGAACATTTACCAAGGTTTTTTATATATGAATATTTTAGTGACAGCTCTAAGGATGTTATTATCAAAACTTGTTTTTTATGCTCACATAATTTAGTTGTCACAATCATTAGTTACTAAATATTTTTCTAGTTTACTCCGAAAATATGAATAGTTGCTTGAAATCCTTTGTTATATCGTCAAAACAATTTGAGCAATTTAGAATAGTTGACAATTGGCATTCACTAACGAGTTTCTCAGCTAGCTTGTTAGCGTTGTTGGTCATTGGTCGATATCCTTAGAACAGGTTCTTTAGCGGGGTGCGCGGTTTTGATCATTGGATACCGAAGGATTAAGGAAGAAGCTAGGGGGAATCGAGGCAGGGTGAAGGACTGGAAAGTGTGAATTATTGCTATTACAATTAACAAAAGATGGATAGTGGCACACAAGTAGGTGAATTTTATTTTTTTTCATTTTTTTTAATAACAAAAATCAGCCTTTGACTTTTTTTATTATCTCAACTTTAATATTTTTGACATTTAGGTTTTAAATACTTACATTTTAACCCCCGTTGTTTTGACATGTTAGATTTTGTCCAAAAACATTTTAACCTCAGTTGTTTTGACATGTTAGATTTTGTCCAATACGTACGAATATTAGTAATATAACATTTACCAACTTATTTTTACAGCTTAAATTATATATAGTATTCAAATTATTGAGAATATGAATTTATGATTATAGAATATTGTTAAGTCTAGTTTTGAGCTTAGTTATGTAATTAGGCTCAATTAGAAAGACTTAATTGTGTTTAAAGGTTAGAGTATATAAAGTTTTATGTTGACTTTGAATGTAAGCTTTTCCCACACTTATTGAAACATTTGTTTGAAAGCTCCATCTCCATCTTCATGTCTCTCAACTCACACACACACCATACACACACTTGATTTTCACTTCTTCCAAAAACACCATGAATTAGCTTGAATTCATCATCATTTGATCTCTCATTTGGTATCAGAGCAAAAACACTCTGTGAGTAGATCAAAATTCGTGGTAATTCGATCAAGATCTGGAAATTTTTGAAGAAAAACTCGTGTTCGTCTCTGTGAAATTAAATCGAGAATTTTTCGGTTCAAATCAATGAATTGATTGAAGATTATGTTAGTCCCAAGACTAAGTAAATAAGATTTGATGCTCGACAGCCAAGAAGAATAAACAACAGCTGAAGTATGTATCTCAGCTGAAACAAGTATATACAATAAACCTTCAGCTGAGTACGTACTTAGCTTTAGGATACAAGTCAAATCAGCATCTATTAACGAGAGTTCATTCGAAGTCTATGGCCAAAGGACAAAGACAAGAAGAAGACTATTCAGCTGATTGTGGAATCAGCTGATAGTACCTGCTGCAGATGAAGACTTAAAGGAAATGTTCATTGACACCTTGAACATTTCCCTTTCCCGCTCAAAGAAGAAGAAAACGATGAAGATCTTCTATTTTGGAATAGAAGATAGTGTCAGTACAACTTCATAGTTTGTCCCTCAAGCATGTAAAGAGAAAGTCAACAACTTCTGTACTTGTGTAGTACACCTTTCACTGTGCGTCAGAAAAGGTACCGGAAGAAGTGGACATAAAGTACACTCGGGACGATAACTTGTGCAATCGCATTTAATGATCCATGGCAAGTCTACATCGACGAATAATATGTTTACACGTTGTCAAACTTGTGGACTAAGGAACATGGATCCGTGGCTATAAATGCAGACGTAAATGCTTGCATTTACAACAACACCTTTAGCCTTGAGAGCATCATAGAAATCATAAGCACAAGAACATTCTCTGAGAGTTAGTTATTGTCTAAGTATTAACTCCTCAATAGTTATTACTAAGGCATTAATATCAGCTGTTAGTATCAGCAGATATAACTCTCAGTGGTTATCTCTTCTAGTTTGAGCGGTCTAAAGTGTCAACTCAAGTATAGAGTTTTAGGTAGTGTGTACTATCTATTTCCGCAAACTCTGTATTGTATTAAGCTGTTTTTAATAAAACTCTTAATCATTGAAACCTTGCTGTTATTTACTTATCATATCTTTGTCACTCGGCCATAACGCAACACGGTTGTGTTGTTGGGATCCAACAACTGGTATCAGAGCAGGTGTCAAAATTGTTTTCCATCAATTTTGATCATCTGTTATGGCTGAACCTACATCATCAGATCTTCCATCATCTGGAAAACCTCCCAAACTCACTCAAACCAACTATCCCATGTGGAAAACCCGTATGTTGTCCCACATGGTTACCTATCACCCAAAACTTCAAGATAATATCACGATAGGAAAATATGTTCCCAAAACCCTCATTCCTGGTTCTTCTGAAACACCAGAACACTATGTTGTGAAGTCTGAGGCTCAGTGGACAGACGCTGAAAAACATCTTGTTCATCTTGAGAACAAGGGTAGAGATATGCTTTTTCAAGCAGTTGGTGATGAACTGTATCACAATATTCAGTTTTGTGACTCAGTTAAAGAGATGTGGGAAAGGTTGGCTGAAGTTTATGAAGGCACATCTGTTGTGCGTGAACATAACAAAAACATGCTCATACATGATTATGAACTGTTTAAAGCCAAGCCAAGTGAGACTATAGCTCAAACTTTCAATCGTTATAACATTCTGTTAAACGAGCTGAAGTCTCATGGGGTTGATAAGGACGATATGTCCCAAATGTGTAAGTTTATGGCAGCCTTACCTTCTAAATGGGCTACCATCATAACTTGCATGAGTACAGCTCCTACTCTGAAAGATTATACTCTTTCATCTCTCTATGGTATGTTCTTAAGCCATGAGAGAACCGTACTCAACAAATTTCAACCTCCAAAGGACTCTAAAGTGAGTTCTGCTGGATCTTCGACTGCTCTTGTCTCATTAAACAAGCCTAGCAGAATCGAATATCCACCATCAGATGATGAGGCTGACAACACTTCAGCTGTTGGTTTGTTCAACATGCTGGAAGTCAGCATTGAAGAAGTCGATGAAGATGAAGACAACGATGCCCTTATATCTGAGTTGGCCTTACTTGTTAAAAATAGAAAATTCTTCAAAAACAAGTCTGGCTCCTCAGCTAGAGGCTCAAGTAGCAGATCTATCTCGTCAACTGCCTCTTCCAGACCCTCTGGAAGTACACCTGACATCTCTGAGATAACTTGCTACAACTGAAACAAGAAGGGACACTATGCTAACGACTGCAAGCAGAAGAAAGCTAGTTCATCATCTTCAACTGGTGAGTCCATTGAAGAAAAATACAAAAAGCTACAAGCCTTCACCAAAAAGATTCTAGAAGAAAAGAAGGCACTTGAAAGCAAGTCTGCTGACAAGGGTCTAGTAGTTGAGACTCATGATTGGGCTGACTCTGGTGACAGCTCATCTGACGACGATGAACAAATGGCCACAATGTGTTTGATGGCGCGTGCTGATGACGATGAATGCATTACAGCTGATGATGCTAGCACCTATAAATGGGTCAACATTGTTCACAAAAAGGTAACCTCTCTAATCTCCGCTGAGTCTACTCAAGCTAAAGAAATTGTTGACTCTATTATTTGTGACTTGCACTTCATTGATCAGCTGAAAGGTGAATGTTTGGATAAACATAATTCTATTCTACGTGAAAATGCATTCTTAAAAGAACGTTTAATTGACTACAAAACTTTAAAAGAAGAACTTTCTGAAACGAAATTTATTAACTCAGTTCTTCAACATGATCTAAGTGAAAAAGTTAAAGAACTTGAAGCAATTAAAAATATTTGTGAATCATGGTCTCGTTCATCCAAACGTGTGAGTGAATGTGTTAACTCACAAATCCCTAGTCAAGTACAAGCTGTACTAGGAGGAGATTTCCTTGCTGCAGCCGCTGTACCTGACAGCAGTAAAGATGATCTGTACTACTCGTCAGCTGATGCTTCTGTGCCAGCTGAAGAGTTGGTTTTTGGTTCCTTTGTTAGGTCTACCAAAACCTATGCTACTGAGATGTCCTCAGAAGATCCTTCTGTTGCTACCGGTGAAGAGTCATCTACTGACTCCTCTGCCATGGTAGTTAGGACACCTACTGTAGTTATTGTTGAACCTAGAAAATATGTCTCAGGTTCAACACATGTTGCATCTTCTGCTAAATCTCAGCAGAAGACTAGAAGAACAGCAGGAAAGAAAACTGTTCTTACACCCTCCAAGGGTGAGCCAGTTGGAGTTCGTACTCGAGCTGCAAAGAACAAAGGTAAGAGTGTGTCTAAAAACACTCCAAGTCCTTCTTCAGTCGTGTCTGTCAGACGGCTGAAAGGAAAGGACAGCAGGCTGACATCACTCGTTCAAACTCTGACTATCTCTGATAATCAGAAAATGAAAGGTATTTTGGGTCCAGTTCCAAATCCTACTGCCTCGCCCTCTACTCCACTGCAAAGAAACAGAAAATGCTATAAGTGTGGAGATCATGGGCACATGGCAAGCGAGTGTGACAACACATTCCCCAACTTCAGTATGTGAGCCTACTGAAAAGCCAACGTCTGTGAGTCCCAGCGGGAAGTCACAAGGACCCACCGAAGTGTGGGTTCCTAAAAAGAACTAACTTCTTTATCTTATGTGCAGGGTGATGAAAGCAAACATGTATGGTACCTAGACAGTGGTTGCTCAAGACACATGACTGGTTACAAATCCCTGCTGGAAGAATTTGAAGTTTGTGATGGCCCCTCAGTGGTCTTTGGTGATAATGGTAGAGGCTCAACTGAAGGATATGGAACCATTTCTAATGGGTCCTTAAAAATCACAAGAGTTGGTTATGTAAATGGGCTGAAACACAATCTTATCAGCATAAGTCAACTTTGTGATGCAAAGTTCTCAGTGAACTTTAATGAATATAGAGGAACGGTGACATATAAGAATGGAAATGTAGTATTAGTTGCTCCCAGAACCAAGAATGTCTATACACTTGACATGAATCCTCAAAATCAAGAAGTCTGTCTATTATCTCAATCTACTGAAGAGCTGAATTGGCTGTGGTACAAAAGGCTATCTCACCTGAACTTCAAAAATATATCGAAGCTGGCGCAAGGTCAGCTGGTGAATGGTTTGCCACAAATCAAATATGAAAAGGATAAGCTTTGTTCTGCATGTGAACAAGGTAAACATCACAAAAGCTCCTTTAAATCAAAGCAATGTTTTTCGATCGACAGCTGCCTTCACATGCTCCATATGGATCTCTTTGGTCCCATGAGCACTGAAAGTCTAGGTGGAAGGAAGTATACACTTGTTATCGTTAACGAATACTCATGATATACTTGGGTTATATTTTTACGCCACAAGAGTGATGCAGCTGATGAATTCATCAAGTTCATCAAAAGGATGGAACTTCTGAGTCAAGATGTTGAGATCAGACAACGGTACTGAATTCAGAAACAAGACTTTGGAAGACTTCTGTTCAGATTTTGGGATCTCCCAAAACTTCTCAGCTGCTAGAACACCTCAAAAGAATGGTGTTGCTGAAAGAAGGAACAGAACCCTTATAGAAGCTGCAAGAACAATGCTTGCTGAGTCAAACATGCCTAAGCAATTTTGGGCAGAGGCTACTAACACAACTTGTTTTACTCAGAATAGGTCTCTCTATGTGAAGAGACACAAAAAGACTTCTTATGAGATTTTTCGTCAAAGGAAACCTTTCATCGGTTTCTTTCACGTGTTTGGCTGTGTGTGTTTTGTGTTAAACACAAGAGATCAGCTGAGTAAATTTGACTCTAAAGCTGATGAAGCCATTTTCTTGGGATACTCCACTCTATCCAAAGCATATAGAGTTTTCAACAAAAGAAGACAAACATTGGAAGAGTCCATAAATGTTACTTTTGAAGAACACTCAAAAGCTTTAAACCCCTCCTCTATTGACTCGTCTGATGCCTTTCAGAGATCAGCTGAATCATCTCCTGATGGTACAACTGAAGCATTCTCTGATGCTTTAAATCTCTTTGATGTTCCCGTAAATGAATCAGATGAGACATTCCATGATGCTCCTACATATCTTGTGGACATTGCAGCTGTTCGACAAGAGATTCCAAGAGTTAGAGCATCATCCAAGGCTACTTCTAAGCCACCTCTTCATACTTTAAGAAGATCCGTTCAAAATGAAGTAATTCATCCTGCTAAGCAGTCAGCCGCTCAACAAGGATCTAATTCTGCTGAATCTTCCTCTTCTACTGTTGTTCCTCAATCTAAGTGGACCTCAGAACATCAAATTGAGTTAATCATTAGAGATCCACAGCAGGGAGTAGTCACTAGAAGTAAAGCATCATGCAATCTTTGCTTATGGTCTTGCTTTCTAGCAACAGAAGAACCGAAAAATATTAGAGCTGCTTTAGAAGACTCAAGCTGGATTCAGGCGATGCAGGAAGAGCTTAACCAATTCTAGGTCAACAAAGTATGGCAGCTGGTGCCTCCACCAGCTGGAAAGACCATAATTGGTACTAAATGGTTTTTAGGAATAAAATGGATGAAGAAGGTGTGGTTATTCGTGTAACGACCCGAAATTTGTAAATAAATAAATTGAATAAAAATATGATAAATAAGGATAAATCGTTTAAAGAACGTAGGAATTGGTTTCGCGTCGTTTGGAGACCGTATGAGAAAGTTATGGGCGAAACCGGGTCGAGACAACAACCGAAAAGTGCAGCCCTGCTGCACATATAAAGTTCGCGCCGCGAACTTGGGGTTCCCGATCAGGAACTCCGACCAGGGAGTTGGGGGTTTTTGGCAATTGAGGTTCACGCCTAGGTAACGATCGCGAAGAGTTCACGAACATGCAAAGTTAGCGACGCGAAGTGGGTTCGCGACGCGAACTCTGGACGACCAGCATTAAAATCGGGTTTTGGCTCATTTATGTCTTTGGCAAACCCTAGTTTCTCTCTTGGGCGATTTTCGAGTGCAAAGGCTGGTTGAGGTCGATTTCTCCATCAAAGCTTGGTAGACTTCACTCCTAGTTGAAGATTAAAGGTATATCTTCACTCCTTGATCTTTGTAGCTTTAGATCTATGTATTTTGATGGTTGGTTTGAAACCCTAGCTATTGGGGGTTATGGTTTATGGTGAATAAACGTTGTATACACTTGATAGATGGTATAGTAGCAAAGGAAACAAGTGTATGATTATGATTCGTAAGAATCTTAAGGGTTGGTCAAACCTAGGGTTTGGTAAATCACCATAATTGGTGGAAATGAGTTAATAAGTGTTATCTAGAGATAGATGGACACATGGGTAGTAGAATGTGATGTTGATAATCTTGTGATTATTGTATTAGGCATTTGGTGAGGTCTTGGAAGTTGACCGAATTGTGAAGCAAGGAAACTGACGTAAAGAATACGGTTGGAGCACTTATTTGCTAAGGTGAGTACATGAGACTTTTAAACTGGGTACATAGCAAATAGTCTTGAAAGTACATATGATATTGTATCGGTCTTTATTAACAAATATTTGATAAAGATAGTAATTGAAAATGTATGAGGGTATGTAGAACGTGATACTAGAATGTGTCTAGTATGATTGACGAATTTGAAGTAAATTATGATAGATCCAAGTAATTATGGAATCTATATTAATGAACAATAAATATGTAGTAAGTGATTAAAAGAATGTATACGGAGCCTTTATTAATAAATATGTATTAGTAAAACAATTGGGAATGATTTTGTAGTAATGAGTACCTATTGGTAAGATATACTAATAAGAGTAAAGAACGAATATATATGAGAAATTATATGAAGTGACTAGTAATAATTGTCTATTATAGTCAAGGGAGAGATAAAAGTATTATGTGATCGATAAATAAGAAATGTATCTTATGTATAAAGTAAGTATGGACCTCATAGGGTTCATAGATGTAGAAGTAACCGTGGTTGCTTATGATCGGGTCCATGGAACCATACAGGTACGTTCACACTGTGGTGAACTAATTATATGTCGTTAGCATTAGATGACTAACTTGTTTGATGTTGGATGTGATAGCCGAAAGCTTTGACTGTCATAACTGTTAGGTTATGGTAAGAGATAGATGGTGGTGACGCGGGGGACCCCTGGTCACTGGACGGTGGTATATATGTTTATACACCGAGTGTATATATGTTTATACACTAAGCACACGGGTGCTTCTAGTACGCATATGTTTGGTACTAGGTATGTTAGGTTCTAATACATATATGTTTATGTATTAGATATGTTGATTGGACGGTGGTATATATGTTTATACACCGAGTGTATATATGTTTATACACTAAGCACACGGGTGCTTCTAGTACGCATATGTTTGGTACTAGGTATGTTAGGTTCTAATACATATATGTTTATGTATTAGACATGATTGGGCTTCTGGTACATATGTGTTTATGTACTAGATATGATTGGGCTTCTGGCACCTATACGTTTAGGTGCTAGATATCTTTGCTAGAAAAGCAAAGTAGTTAGAGTCACAAAAGGGTGACTAGACGGTATTTATGTAGTTTATATATATGTTTACATATTTATGAAATGTCTATTATTGGGGTCTAAAACCCATGTATCTCACGAGACTATTTTGTCTCACGTACTACGTTTGTTTTTTGGCTATGTACTCAGGTACAGGTTTGAAGTGATAGAAGGTTGCACTAGAAGTGGCCTAGAGATGCTTAGTTCGGGAGCTCATAGGTAGATCCCGTTTGCCTATGGTTTTGATATACTTGGTGACACCGTATTTTTGTAAACTCTGATAAAGGTTTTAAAGTTTTTGATAAACTGTATTTTGGACAATGTGTCAAATGTTGGGAAATTGTATTTTAAGTGATTTAAACGATGTTATAAAAATACGGGTGTTACAACTTGGTATCAGAGCTATAGTTTAAGTGAATTAGGTTGGATGTCCATCCTAGTCTTAGACTGTAGCATTAGGAATGTAAGATTCCTTGAGATCATTAGGTTGACCTTGAGACTTTATGTTAAGTTTAGGGTTGAACCTAGGGGACCTATGAAAGTGATGTGATTATGGATGATCAGTGTTATGAGACTCATGACAAGTACACGAGGTACTATTTGTTTAATGTCTTTCGTATAGTCAAGATCGAAAGAAATGGTTAACACTCGAAGAAGTGGAAAAGCCCCGGAGGGCCGGGAGGAAGATACACCTCATGTTGAGGCTGGGGTTGAACAGGAAAGTCAACCGTCGATGCACCAGGTGGGTGAATCGGAGGTCGGAGCTAATAGAACTCCGGTGACCATGGCGGACCTCCAAACTATTATTGATCAACTCAAGGGAGTGGTGGCCGATGAGGTGCACTGCATAATTGGGGACCGTGAGAGGTCGGATGGAGATCGTGTATCCGAGGCTAGATCGGATGAGAAAACCAGGGGTGGTGGCACTCGAGTGGAGAAATCCTCCACAGGTGGTTGTAGTGATGCAAGGGCGGGGCCCGATGAAAATTATGGTTGTTCTTTTAAGACATTCATGGCTTGTAAGCCAAACATATATACGGGTAGTTCGGACCCGAAGGTAACTATGAGGTGGATCCGAGAGACCGAGCGGGTCATCGGAAGTAGCAAGTGCAAGAAAACCGATATGGTGTTGTATGCATCTCAATTGCTAAAAGAGGATGCTATGGTCTGGTGGGACATAGTTTATGAGACCCTCGGGAGGGAGGTGATAGAGAGAATGTCATGGGATGAGTTTACCGTGAGGTTGAGGAAGAAATTTTGTCCCGACCGGGATTTGGAGAAAATGCATGAGAAGTTTGTGACCCTAAGGAAGGGTGAGATGTCGATCGAGGAGTACACGAGGGAATTCACAGGATTACTTCCGTTTGTTGCTAAGACCTACTCCGAGGAGAGGTTGAGGGTAGTTAGGTATGCTAGTGGGCTACCTTGGGATTATCAGTTGGAGGTAAAGAGAGCGGTCACGCTAGATGAGGCCATTAGTGCCGCCCGAGGTGTGGAAGAGGTGAACGTGGCAAAAGTTGCCGAGAGGGCGTATGTGGGAGATAAGAGGAATGCCGAGAGTGGATCGGGTACGGTTAAGAAGGGAAAGTTCACGTCGAACTTCTCTAGGCAAGGAAGTGTAGCCTCGTGCAAGAGGTGTGGGAAGAATCATACCGGCGAATGCCGTGGGGAACCAAAAATTTGCCATGATTGTGGAAAGACGGGACATTTGGCCCGAGATTGTAGATCCAAACCAATGGCCGAGGTTGAATGTTACTCGTGCCATGAGAAAGGGCATTATAGCCACGTGTGCCCGAAGAAGAAAACCGGAACGCTTGTGTCAGCGGCTCAAAAGAAGGCGGAGCCGGCAAAGGTGAGAGGACGATCCTTCCTACTCACACGGGAGGAGGCGCGCGATGGGGCGTCAGGTTCGGGAGCTAAGGATTAAGCGGCCCGTAATTGTAGCATTGGATGATTAGGCCGGTGTGCCATTTGTTTCCCTAAGATTTTAGTTTTGGGTATTATTGTAATCCTTCCGAATGCTTTGGTTAAAAACATAATTTGAATGGTATGAATTTTATTGTTAATTTATTGACTTGAAAGATTTGATTTAGCAAGGTTGAATAATTGTCGAGGAGAGTAGTGGCATTTGGTAAGACCATTGAGATGGATTGGATGATTATGCACCAAGCCAGTTTGTTGTGTGAGTATAGCCATATTGTTAGATTGTTGCCCAATTTGGTGTTTACGGGAAATAGTAGATGAGTTGTATGACGTGAATAGTCATCGTGGGAATAATCTTCCGGGTTGAACGAATTCGTATTATTTTTTTTTAGAATCACAGACCGGAGTCTGTTGGTTAACTCAAAGTTGACCGGGATGACCGGTGAAATTACGGTTAATAGAATTGAGTGATAGTTACTTCGGTAGCGACAAAAGATTTGGAAATATGGTAATAAAGAGATGAACCGATTAATGACGGTTAATGTGTAAGTGGAATGGTAAATAACGAATAGAGAATGTTATTAGTTACCCGCGGGGTACGATGCATGTGCATCATATGATGACCTTGGAAAGCATATAATTGTGAAAAGATAATATTATGTCATATGAATTGTGCTAAGTAATATGTCATATGGGAGACATACGAATGGGAAGGAAAACAATGAGGCGTCTTGTGGGAGAGGTGCTAGAATGCACGATAAATGATTTGATGATGTTTGTATGATATTGGCGTGACATATACATATGTTAGTATATGTGCATGATGATGATGTTTATTTGATATTGGTGCGATATATACATATGTTTGTATATGTGCACAATAGAGATGTATTGATGGTATTGGTGACATATACATATGTTTGTATATGTGCACAATAGAGGTAGTTAAATGGAATTGGCGTGATATACGTGTGTATATCTATATGTGTATATATGTTTATGTGTTTATATGATGAATGTAGAACCATGTGGTTAATAAATATTACTATTATGTTATGATAAATGAGAATTTGGCTTGAAATGCGGGTTGCATTTAGGTCATGTAAATGTAGGGGATGCCTACGATTTATAGAATAGAAGGAAAGAGAAACTCCTAGTGAGCAAATTACCATGTGGTAACCTAGACATGGTACGCCGTATAAGGGTGTGGGATGTATTACGGTAGCGGGCCTAGTACCGATAATTTAAGTTGATCAATGCGATACAAAGATGGTTGAAAGAATACTAAGTGATAGTATGAGTGACCAAGTGAAGGTCAAGAAACGGTAAATGTTATTGTGACCTTATGTTAAGGTGTGACCCTTGGATTAACGGGGACGATTGAGGAGAAAGTGATAATGGGTAGAACTGAGAGTGATAGATTGGTAATGGTACGCCGTGTGTACGGAAATTGCTAGTTGGAAAAGGTATGGTTGACTTTATGTAAAAGTCAACGTTAGTCAACCCGTGATTGGTTGAATTGGTCTAAGGTGGACTTTGATTCTCGTTTTGATTTACTAATGAATATTGATAGCATAATGTGTCGATTATGTGTTTGTGAAAAAGTTGATGAGATGGTTGACTGAATTGTAGTCAGTTTATACGACTTGACCCGTTTGGGTGATTTCGATGTTAAAATTGGGAATCAAGTGTAAGACTGTAGTTGGACCATAAATTAAAAGTAAATTGTAAAGGAAAGGAGGATTTATGAAACCTTTAACGGGAAGGGAAAATGTTAAGGTTTAGTTGACTTTGTGCTTAAGTCAAAGGGTAAACAATGTGGGGATATACCAATGCCGGGATATATCGGCTTGGTCAAATTGTGAAATTTTGACCCGTTTAAGTATTGTGGGTTTTAAATTGAGTTCTAACCGTTCGGGTTCGATAAAATTGAGTAGATGTTGTGAAGCATAATGTTAACGGGAATCGGAATAAGAGATGTTGTTGGTGACGACCACAAGGAAATGAGAGCGTAATGCTCGGGTGTATATAGGTGGAAATTTTAGTAATTCCGAGGACGGAATCCTTTTAAGGGGTGGATAGTTGTAACGACCCGAAATTTGTAAATAAATAAATTGAATAAAAATATGATAAATAAGGATAAATCGTTTAAAGAACGTAGGAATTGGTTTCGCGTCGTTTGGAGACCGTATGAGAAAGTTATGGGCGAAACCGGGTCGAGACAACAACCGAAAAGTGCAGCCCTGCTGCACATGTAAAGTTCGCGCCGCGAACTTGGGGTTCCCGATCGGGAACTCCGACCAGGGAGTTGGGGGTTTTTGGCAATTGAGGTTCACGCCTAGGTAACGATCGCGAAGAGTTCACGAACATGCAAAGTTAGCGACGCGAAGTGGGTTCGCGACGCGAACTCAGGACGACCAGCATTAAAATCGGGTTTTGGCTCATTTATGTCTTTGGCAAACCCTAGTTTCTCTCTTGGGCGATTTTCGAGTGCAAAGGCTGGTTGAGGTCGATTTCTCCATCAAAGCTTGGTAGACTTCACTCCTAGTTGAAGATTAAAGGTATATCTTCACTCCTTGATCTTTGTAGCTTTAGATCTATGTATTTTGATGGTTGGGTTTGAAACCCTAGCTATTGGGGGTTATGGTTTATGGTGAATAAACGTTGTATACACTTGATAGATGGTATAGTAGCAAAGGAAACAAGTGTATGATTATGATTCGTAAGAATCTTAAGGGTTGGTCAAACCTAGGGTTTGGTAAATCACCATAATTGGTGGAAATGAGTTAATAAGTGTTATCTAGAGATAGATGGACACATGGGTAGTAGAATGTGATGTTGATAATCTTGTGATTATTGTATTAGGCATTTGGTGAGGTCTTGGAAGTTGACCGAATTGTGAAGCAAGGAAACTGACGTAAAGAATACGGTTGGAGCACTTATTTGCTAAGGTGAGTACATGAGACTTTTAAACTGGGTACATAGCAAATAGTCTTGAAAGTACATATGATATTGTATCGGTCTTTATTAACAAATATTTGATAAAGATAGTAATTGAAAATGTATGAGGGTATGTAGAACGTGATACTAGAATGTGTCTAATATGATTGACGAATTTGAAGTAAATTATGATAGATCCAAGTAATTATGGAATCTATATTAATGAACAATAAATATGTAGTAAGTGATTAAAAGAATGTATACGGAGCCTTTATTAATAAATATGTATTAGTAAAACAATTGGGAATGATTTTGTAGTAATGAGTACCTATTGGTAAGATATACTAATAAGAGTAAAGAACGAATATATATGAGAAATTATATGAAGTGACTAGTAATAATTGTCTATTATAGTCAAGGGAGAGATAAAAGTATTATGTGATCGATAAATAAGAAATGTATCTTATGTATAAAGTAAGTATGGACCTCATAGGGTTCATAGATGTAGAAGTAAATGTGGTTGCTTATGATCGGGTCCATGGAACCATACAGGTACGTTCACACTGTGGTGAACTAATTATATGTCGTTAGCATTAGATGACTAACTTGTTTGATGTTGGATGTGATAGCCGAAAGCTTTGACTGTCATAACTGTTAGGTTATGGTAAGAGATAGATGGTGGTGACGCGGGGGACCCCTGGTCACTGGACGGTGGTATATATGTTTATACACCGAGTGTATATATGTTTATACACTAAGCACACGGGTGCTTCTAGTACGCATATGTTTGGTACTAGGTATGTTAGGTTCTAATACATATATGTTTATGTATTAGATATGTTGATTGGACGGTGGTATATATGTTTATACACCGAGTGTATATATGTTTATACACTAAGCACACGGGTGCTTCTAGTACGCATATGTTTGGTACTAGGTATGTTAGGTTCTAATACATATATGTTTATGTATTAGACATGATTGGGCTTCTGGTACATATGTGTTTATGTACTAGATATGATTGGGCTTCTGGCACCTATACGTTTAGGTGCTAGATATCTTTGCTAGAAAAGCAAAGTAGTTAGAGTCACAAAAGGGTGACTAGACGGTATTTATGTAGTTTATATATATGTTTACATATTTATGAAATGTCTATTATTGGGGTCTAAAACCCATGTATCTCACGAGACTATTTTGTCTCACGTACTACGTTTGTTTTGTGGCTATGTACTCAGGTACAGGTTTGAAGTGATAGAAGGTTGCACTAGAAGTGGCCTAGAGATGCTTAGTTCGGGAGCTCATAGGTAGATCCCGTTTGCCTATGGTTTTGATATACTTGGTGACACCGTATTTTTGTAAACTCTGATAAAGGTTTTAAAGTTTTTGATAAACTGTATTTTGGACAATGTGTCAAATGTTGGGAAATTGTATTTTAAGTGATTTAAACGATGTTATAAAAATACGGGTGTTACAATTCGCAACAAGGCTAGACTTGTTGCACAAGGATACAGACAAGAGGAAGGAATCGATTTCGATGAAACATTTGCTCCAGTGGCTAGGCTTGAGTCTATTAGAATATTTCTAGCCTATGATGCTTACAAAGACTTCACAGTTTTTCAGATGGACGTGAAGAGTGCCTTCTTAAACGGAAAGTTGCAAGAGGAAGTGTATGTTAAACAACCACCAGGGTTTGAAAATCCTAAGTATTTAGGCTATGTGTTTAAACTGGATAAAGCGCTATATGGATTGAAACAAGCTCCTCGTGCATGGTATGATACACTCTCCACGTTCCTCCTAGCAAATGATTTCACCAGGGGAAAGATTGATAAAACCTTATTCATTCGCAAAATCAAAGGTGATATCATTCTTGTTCAAATTTATGTGGATGACATAATCTTTGGTGCTACTGATGAAAAACTTTGTAGACGTTTTTCTAAACTTATGTCTACAAAGTATGAGATGAGCATGATGGGTGAATTAACATATTTTCTTGGCTTACAAGTTAAGCAATCTAAAAATGGAATTTTTATAAATCAAGAAAAATATATCAAAGATCTCTTGACAAAATTTGATATGAATTCATCATCATCCATGAAAACACCAATGGCTCCTCCAAACAATTTAGATGCTGACATAACTGGTAAGTCAGTTGATGTCACATTCTATAGAGGAATCATTGGATCATTACTCTATCTCACCGCCAGCAGACCAGACATTATGTTTGCTACTTCCATGTGTGCTAGGTATCAAGCTGATCCTAGAGAATCTCACTTAATAGCCGCAAAAAGAATCTTGAGGTACCTTAAGGGTACTCCAAACCTAGGTCTTTGGTATGCCAAAGACTCCGGGTTTGATCTAATTGGCTATTCAGATTCAGACTTTGCAGGTTGTAAAATGGATAGAAAGAGCACCACTGGAGGATGTCAGCTGCTTGGTGGAAAGCAAGTCAGCTGGACAAGCAAGAAACAAAGCACTGTTTCTACCTCCACAAATGAAGCAGAATATGTTGCTGCTGGAAGCTACTGTGCTCAAGTCCTTTGGATGAAGAATCAGCTTGTTGATTTCGATACGAACTTCTGCAAAGTTCCCATCTATTGTGATAACACGAGTGCTCTTGCAATCAGCAACAATCCAGTTCTTCATTCCAGAACCAAACATATCGACATAAGGTATCATTTCATTGGAGATCACATTGAACAAGGTGACGTGGAACTCCACTTCATTTCAACTGACCTTCAGCTGGCTGATCTATTCACTAAGCCTTTAGATGAAAAACAATTCAACTTTTTGATCAGCGAGCTAGGTATATTGAATGCTTGAATCAACTGCTGAAGTACTATCAACAGCTGATAAGATTCACCTTGTCACTTAGTACAATCAGCTGACTAAAATCTTTTGAATCTATCAGTCAGCTGAATAAAATCTCTTAAATGATAACTTATCAAGTTTTATAAGTTAAAACGTTTGGTTCTCCCAAAAAGGCATATTCCTACCCTGTCCACACGTTCTCTGTGGTAAATATTTCCACTCGAGTGGAAATATTTGGCATTTATGAGGGACAAGACCTCTGACACAGAAACGGCTCCACTACCCTGACAGAAACGGCTCCACTTTCTCACACTGTCACATCCAACCACCTTTGCACGATAACCAACGTGTGTATAGTTGGTTTGTAACTATCCAATTATGACCCGGTTTAAACTCGAACTTTACCCAAACCGACCCATAAAACCCCTATAAATACCCACGTCTCTTCCTCACTTTTCCTTCATCCTCCCACAATTCTTTCTCCAAAAATCCTCCATTTCTAAACCTTTATCTTTCTTCCCTCTCTCCTAAAAATGCCGAAGAAAGCCCCAAAGGTTTCTCTTACTAGGGCTGCTATTGAGTTCTATCAGAACTCAAACCTAGTAGGCAACTTTTCTCCACCGGATGATCTTGACGATATCTATCGACCGGTTGTGACATTTGTACGTCACTGCCCCATCCGTGGCGCCTTTACAAGAGTCACCAAGAGTATCACTGAACTCTTGCGTGACTTCTGGATGTCCGCCTCCACTTCTGGAGACGACATCACTGCGCAAGTCGGAACTCATCAAATCACCATTTCTCTGGATGATTTCCGAGTTGCTTGCGGATTCGATTATCTGCAACCTGGTGAAGAATATCAGCAGACTAAATCTGCTGATGATGTTAAAACAAGTCTAATCCGTATCACTGGATACAGATTAGAACACGAAGAAGACAGGGTGCCGATCTTCAAGAAGTCTCAGCTGACGAGACCCTGGGCCTATTTCTTTACCCACATCATTCAGGGTATAGGAGGCAATTCTGGGTCTCTCAACCAGTGCAACTCCAGCATGCAAGTCTTTGCTGAAGCCCTAGTCACTGGTCAGCGGATCGACTTTGGGAAGCTGGCGTACGAGGAGGTCAAGACGAAGCTGAAAAGCAAGGGAAATAACATTCTGTATCTTTGCTTTTTCACATTGTGCATTGCACATGTGATGGTTGAAAAGCTGGAGATCAGTTATGAAGACCTTCCAGGGGAATCGGTGATGGTCCGTTCCATTTCCAGCCTCATCTTCCAGAAGAAGGATGATGAGAAGGCATTTCCCCTCACCTCGTACATGCTGAAGATCGTAGATGATCGAGTCAGATCCAAAAGGGATCGAACCAAGGGCAAAACATCGAAGAAATCAGCCCTCCAAGAAGGTAAGTCCTTTTCTCACCTGAAGCGTTTTCCCTCAACTGGGCAGCCATCCCCAGCTGCTGATGGGAAAACCACCACCTCAACAGGGATCTCAATCCTTGAGAATGAGGATTCTGCTGATGCAGATGACTCTCCTCTGGTGGTGAAGAAGCGAGTTAAGCGACCCTCTAATCGCCCTCCTTCTTCGTCATTCTTTTTATCATCTTCTTCTGCCACCAGTGCTTCTGTCTCCCCCTGCTGAAGGTAAGAAGGACTGCTACTATTGGTGTAGAAAAGATGATTGCAGATGCTGAACGAGAAGAAGTATCAGCGTCTGGACTCAACCGGGGTCCCCGAGAAGATCCCTTACGATCAGAGGTTTCATCAACTTCTGATCTTTGTTCTTCTCATTTTCAGATTGGCAGTGTTTATCAAGGAACTCCACCAATATTCGGAGTTCCTAGTCGAACACTCTCGGCTGTTTCGTCTTCCTTCCATTTCATCCACTCTGCTGATTTCTCAACAAGTCAGCAGACTTCAAAACGGCAATTTTGTTCTTTAGGAGTTACTGCCTGCTCCAACCTTCTGCGTAGCTCCTCGGCCGATTCATTATCTGTTGTTGTAACAAGGGAACAAACTCCACAAGCAACCTCAGTCTCTCAACAGACTGCTGGTGAAGTTTTCGGCTCAACCCAAGCCACCCGAGTGTCAGCTGCACACACACCACCCCCAACTTCTTCATCACTTACTGAGTCATCAGCTGATGATAGATTGACTGGAAACCAAGTCAATCTTGAAGCTGTTCTTTCTGTTTCCCACAGCGTTACCAGCGTAAACCAGCTGGTGATCGAGGAAGCCACCACCGCCAATGAAGAGACAACTCTAGACCGAGTTGTTACTGAGGCAACCACCCAAGCTGCCAGTGATCGCGAACGTATTCGCCAACTGAGCTGTGAGGCAGCTAACCCACCACCCAGAGGAACTCTTCCTCTAGTCTCCATAACGGTTTCGCCGATCGTTGAGACTGAAGCACCACATTCTCAAACAGCATTTCATATGTTGTTTGATTCTGCTGATATCCCCATTCAGCAGTACATCTTTTCAGATGATGAAGAGATGCAAGAATCTGGGCTTTAACCAGTTTTGACAACTGAAGTAGGCACTTCTGTTTTAACCCCAGAAGTTTCAGTGGGACCCAACCCACCCCCCATAGTTTCTGAGGATCCCATAGGAACTCTTCTTCCTACCTCGGGAACACCTTCTTACACAGCTGAGGTTACCCCTCAAGCTGGAGACATGCCGGACCACCTCCCCAAAAGCGTCCAAGTGTCCCATGCTGAATCCAGCAAAGCTGGAGGAAGCATTCCCATCAGAGCCGCTGCTGCTCTGATGTCTAGTGTTGTTACATCCCAGATTCGACCTGGGATGGCCAAGCTGAGTAAGCAGATGGACACCCTTCGCAGGGATGTTCCAAAGAAGTTTGCTGCTACTGCTGAGAAACTCTCTTCCAGCATAACTTCTCTGCACACTGAGGTTCACACTCAGATTCCTCAGCTGGCTCTTCTTACTGAGCAGATTCATAGCACCTCCAAAGGGTTCTCCTCCCTTAAAGAATATCTTCAGCAAGAGGTGAACTCTATTCGTGAATCTGCCAGTGTCGAAAAAGATAAGCTTCTCTCCGAAGCTCGAGCCACAGAAGCTAAATTTGATCGACAGATGGATACCTTGACTTCCAAGGTGTCTCCTCTTCTTACAGCTGTTGATCAACTGACCACTGCTCATAGTCACCTCTCTATGGCTATTGAGGGGTCTGCTTCTGCTGTGTCCACAAGGATGGACAAGTTGGAGACTGAAGTCAGCTCGTTGACTTCTCAAGTCGCTGGTCTCCAAGGCACCCTCGACCTCATTCTTGCCAAGCTTATTGAGGGTGCCGCCGCTGCTCGTCCTGCTTCAGCACCAGAGAGTACCCCTCTTCTTCGGGCACTCTCTGAGGGGGAGAAAGAGGCCACTTCAGCATGTGAACAACATGGTGAACAAGAAAGTTCACAACTTATAATCACCTCTGCTGTTGGAGCCAATACTAAAGACGTTCCAGTAGGTGAAAGCTCAAGAAATCCACCTATCACCTCTGCTGGAACAGTAGAAGAAGAAGCTGAAACCTCAACTGGTTATACTAAAATCGTCGATTCTTTTGAATCAGTTGATGTCCCAAAAGTCCAAGCCCCGCAAATCCAAAACCCTCAGCCTATTTCACAGGAGATTCCTCATCCTGCTGAGGGGGAGCCTACATATGCTTTAGTTGAAAACCTCTAAATGAAGTTGGAAACGCTGCTGATCTTGATACAGCAATAGCCCTTCAAAGGATAGCCCATGAAGAGCTGTATCAACAAGCTGAAGCACAAAGAGCTGAGAACATTAGGTTGTTCAAAAAGGTTCTTGATCAGCGTAGGCAGGAAGCAAAGATCACCAGCGTGAGAGCTCCCAAATTCGATCCCGGCTGCCCTAATGAAATTGTTATAACAAGGGCTGGGAATGCGGTGCTCCATGAAAAGTTTGCTCTGAACAAGATCGGCCTCATTCTCAACTACGATGAATGGAAAGAGGCTGAAGCAGCTGCCAGAACTGCGAGACCATCGCAGAATGTAACAGAACTGGTAGAAAGGATTCAAGTCGCAATCCACTCCTTCAAGATTCTATGCGATACAATCAGGAGACAAGCTCCTGAGTTGGCATATCGTATACCTCCTGAATTGTGTGAATCTCAAGCTGTTATTGTCAGAGAAACTGCTGGTGAAAGCTCCTCAGCGAGAGGGGAGAAACGTAAGTCCGTTCTCCTTGAGCCTCTTGCTGACTCCAGATTACTGGATATTGGGTCGTCCATCATATTTGCAAAACGACCAAAACCCAATATCACAAAATCCATCCCCAAAGGAGTTAACTTTGTCCCTGGGCTGATCGTAAAAGAACCAATTTATGGCTTTTGCTATCTGGAGAAAAAGAAGCTGTCTTGCTTCCAGCGGGTAGATGAGTTGAACTTATGTGATGTGGATCAACTGATGCTCTATCACAAGGTGCTGAGTTCCTCTACTGAAGAGGGAAGAGAAATGAAGAAACTAATAAGCTCAGCCTTCAACTCACTATGTCACAATGTCCTAGGATCGGCTATATCCAAGACATAGTTTTTTTTTTTCCTTGTACTTTAAATTTCCTTATCAATAGAAAATCAAAATTTTGTAATATACTTGTAAAAATTGTAAAAAGATAAACATATACAAAAGAACCCTAAGGGTCAAAGTACATAAGTATTCAGCTGACTCCTTTCAGCTGAATCATTACAGGGTTACACTTATACGGCTATTCGATTGCGTCAAATATGGGGAGATTGTTAGTCCCAAGACTAAGTAAATAAGATTTGATGCTCGACAGCCAAGAAGAATAAACAACAGCTAAAGTATGTATCTCAGCTGAAACAAGTATATACAATAAACCTTCAGCTGAGTACGTACTTAGCTTTAGGATACAAGTCAAATCAGCAGCTATTAACGAGAGTTCATTCGAAGTCTATGGCCAAAGGACAAAGACAAGAAGAAGACTATTTAGCTGATAGTGGAATCAGCTGATAGTACCTGCTGCAGATGAAGACTTAAAGGAAATGTTCATTGACACCTTGAACATTTCCCTTTCCCGCTCAAAGAAGAAGAAAACGATGAAGATCTTCTATTTTGGAATAGAAGATAATGTCAGTACAACTTCATAGTTTGTCCCTCAAGCATGTAAAGAGAAAGTCAACAACTTCTGTACTTGTGTAGTACACCTTTCACTGTGCGTCAGAAAAGGTACCAGAAGAAGTGGACATAAATTACACTCGGGACGATAACTTGTGCAATCGCATTTAATGATCCATGGCAAGTCTACATCGACGAATAATATGTTTACACGTCGTCAAACTTGTGGACTAAGGAACATGGATCCGTGGCTATAAATGCAGACGTAAATGCTTGCATTTACAACAACACCTTTAGCCTTGAGAGCATCATAGAAATCATAAGCACAAGAACATACTCTGAGAGTTAGTTATTGTCTAAGTATTAACTCCTCCATAGTTATTACTAAGGAATTAATATCAGCTGTTAGTATCAGCAGATATAACTCTCAGTGGTTATCTCTTCTAGTTTGAGCGGTCTAAAGTGTCAACTCAAGTATAGAGTTTTAGGTAGTGTGTACTATCTATTTCCGCAAACTCTGTATTGTATTAAGCTGTTTTTAATAAAATTCTTAATCATTGAAACCTTGTTGTTATTTACTTATCATATCTTTGTCACTCGGCCATAACGCAACACGGTTGTGTTGTTGGGATCCAACAGATTATTGTTTCTCCATCAATTCTAATAGGATTAGAATCAAATTTCGATCAATTCCATCAACAATCGATCGAGATTCGGTGATTTTAGTAAAAAAGTTGAAAAGTTTAAAAATCTCTGAAAATCGAAGAATTAGAGCTGTGTTGTTATGGATTGAAGGATATGATCGGATCAGATGATTAGAAAAGCAATTTTGAGCATATTGTGATTGGAATCACTGAAATTGATCGAGTATTGAGCAGAATCGGATCGAAATGGTGAAGTTTTGAACGAACGGTGTTCATACGTCAATATCCTCGGCTCCAAGAACATCTCAAGAACTTGTTCGGCCCGAACACTCTCAAACCCATATCTTCGGCTCGAACAATCATACTCGAATACCTTGTTCGGCCCGAACGTTAGGTATTTCTTATTTTGTTCGTCTTATTTTGTTCGGCCCGAAGTCCTCTATTGTTCGACTGTAACTGTTCGGCCCAAAGAATATACCAGTTCGGCCCATAAATCATTTTGTTCGGCCAGAAGACTATACCGAACTCCTCTATTGTCTTATTTTGTTTGGCCCATAAACTTGTTCGGCCCGAACATTTCAACTGTTCCGCCCATAAACATGTTCGATCCATAAACTTGTTCGGCCCGAAGACATAACCTTGTTCGATCCATAAACTTGTTCGGCCCAAAGACATTTCAACTGTTCGGCCCAACTGTTCGGCCCTAAGAAAATACTAGTGTTAGGCTCAATCATGTTTCTAGTGTTCGGTATTACAATTCTTCGGCTCGAACTAAGTCTTCGGCCTATTAACAATTTATCTCCACAACCATTATAAATCAATTTAAAATGACTTCTAAAGATGCACTTTCGATCGGATCTGATCTCAAACCTCCCGTGTTATATCGAGGAGAATATCCTCAGTGGAAGAAACGATTTCTCCACTTCATCAAGAATCAGGAGCTATTTGCTGAAATTCTTAGATCCCTCGAGCATGGTAATGCAGTATTTTATGAAGATGTCATTGCTGATCCGGATGCTACTCCTGTAGTTATCAGTGGAAAACGTCGTATTCCTCCTGCTAAATATTCAGTACAACAAGCTCGAAGGGCCAAAGCCGATGTACAATCATATTCATTTATGCATCAAGGCTTACCAAATGACATCTACAACAGTTTAGTTAGTCTTGAAACTGGTAAAGAGCTGTGGGATGAGATCAGAAAGCAAATGGATGGTACAGTGTTAGGCAACAAAGCAAAGACGCTTACTACCCTGAACTCTTATCAATCATTCATGTCTATAAATGGAGAAGATTTGGAAAGTACATATCATAGATATTGTACATTGATGAATGAACTTCGCAAAAACCATTTGCCTAAAGAAAATTTGGAGCTCAATATCAAATTCATTCATAGCCTGTTACCAGAATGGGAAATATTTGGGAATAGTGACATGCAACACAAAGATCTCAGTCTCATCGATATTCATGAAGTCTATGAATACTTGCACCAAAATGAACCTACGATTAAAAACATAGTGAAAACTAAACAAGTGACTGATGATACTCTATCACTGCTCACAAAACAACATCATCTGTATGCATCAGCAACAAAAATGAAAGAAAGTGTTGAAGTACCTATAACATCTACAACTGATGATATGCAAAAAGAACTCGAAGACGTACTTCAAGCTATGTCACTTATTTCAAATTATGAGAAGAAGTATTACAAAAAACCCACAAACAACAACTTAAGATCGTCCTCAAACTTTAAATATGCTCCATCTGCTTCAGCAACAAACAACACAACTGATAAGCAATCTCTTACACCACTGGATCAAACGAAAAAATGTTACAATTGTGGTGTTGCTGGTCATTACTCACGTGATTGCAAGAAACCCAAAGTCCGTGATTCTGAATACTTTAAACGAAAGATGCTCATGGCTAAGCAAATAGAGGCTGGAAAGGTGTTGTTAGCTGAAGACCTTAGTTGGATGGAAGATTCTGAACCTGAAGATGAAGAACATTCAGCCAACTTGTGTTTTATGGCGAGAGAAAATGCTGAGGTTGCTGATCGTATTAATGAAATCGATGAGGATGGCAAGGTACACACTTCTCTTCTCTCTAATGAAAATACTTCCAATAATTCTGATATTTGTTTTATCCAAACTCAGATGTCTCGAATAGAATTATTAACTCAAAAACTTTTATAAGAAACACATTTACATGATCAACTTAAAGATCGTTTAAATATTTTGGAAAAACAAAATAAACAAAATGCTCATCTAGGTGATCAACTTGTTCATCATATTCAACAAACTCAAGTTTTTAAACAAGAGAATCTGGTGTTACAAAGTCAAATATCAGAATTACATGCTAAGTTTGATCACAATCACAAATTATACACAAAAACATGGCATGAATATCAATATAATAAAATGCGTTGGCTCGTAAACAACAAGATTTTGATGACAATCAAAAACAGATTAAATCTTTAAACTCACAAATCAAAGAATTAACTGAAAATATTCATGAACAAAAAATAAACTCATTAAATGAAATGAAAACCAAACAAAATATCATAAACACACTCAAGCATGAAACCCATAAATTGAATTCCCATATCAAACATCTTGAGGAATTAATTGTTAAATGAGGACGCACTGATCAAACCATTCATCTTAACAAGCCCAATGACTTTAAATATTTTAATTCAAGAGAAGGGCTCGGTGCTGACAATCCTGAATATCTTAAGACTGCATGCAAAATGGTTCCTACATTATATGATTCAAGATACATGCACCATGGGATCTCCCAAAGATTTGTTCGTATAACTGATGAGGAAGAAGAAATAGAGACTTTCAACCGAGCTAGAAAGGAGAATGTCCAAATTAGTTTTAATTACACTGAATTAAATAAATCATATGAAACTAAAAAGGCTCACTTTGAAAATGATGATTTTTTCCAATTATAACACCTGAAGAATTTGAGATAAAAGGTAATGTTGTACTTCAACAGAAGATAACATCAAAGATTTATGTTCCATCTCTCATTCTTGAAAAGAAAATTTACCAACTGGAAAATGAAATCGATGAAACCCATAAGGCTTTTGAGAAAGAAAAATCTGATCTACAAACTAGAATACATGAATTCGAAGATAAAATCGTAGCAATAAAATCTATTTCTAATGAACAGGTTTCTAATCAAAATGCTTCTTCTTCTCGCAAAACTCCAATTCTTTTCAGACGAGATTCTAATTTCCCTATTTTAAATTTTTCAGATCGAAATTTAAAAACAAGCTTAAGAAGCCAGTGCAAAGCGAAGTAAAAGAAGTTGAGCAGTTTAAGAAGTCTAATTCGACTAAGTCTAGTATGCTTAAGTCCAAGGAGCTTAAGAAGTCTAGATCTCCTTCGTTTTTAGCTTCTTCTTTTTCTAATTCCAATACATGTAATAACTCAACAAAGTTTATTTCTCCTGCTACACTTTATGGTATTGTGTATGATTCTGCAATTTATCGTCCTGTTAATTTCACTGTTAATGATGTAAATTTGATTGTTAAAACAGATAAAACTGGCAAAAAGGTTTATTTTGATAGAAAAACTAATAAACCAATTTCTCTATATGATACACGATATTTTGTTAGAAAAGATGCTCCATGTGTTCCTCGAGATGATGTACTGCATAAAAATGGTTCAATCATTCATTCATGTACAATTTGTTATCCAAACCCTGCAAAACAATGCTTGCTCGATCTCAAACATCTCTAACTACACTTTCTTCATCTAAATCCTCAAAATCAATTAATCGTGTAATTTCTGCACCTAAATCTCCAAAATCAATTTATCGTGTAGTATCTGCACCTAAAATTCCTAAATCAGATTATCGAGTAATTCCTACACATAAATCACCTAAATCCGTCTATCGCGTTGTGTCTGCACCTAAATCGCCAAATTCCGGTTCCTCAACTTCGTCTCCTAAGCTAAATCAAAAACCATCCAAGTTTGTTAAATATAAATGGATTCAAAATGAACAATCAAACTGGATTTTAATTTCTCCTGAGAAATCCCTAAAAAGGTCTATCAAATTCACAAACACAGAACTGCGTCCTTGCAGTTCTCCATTACTCTAAATACTTTCTTACTTAAAATTCTTCATAAGACATCTAATACTAATCGTTCAGGACCCATAACTGATTGGATACCTCATGTTTAATTGTCTTATGTAGAATGTTTGGCATCTTGATTCTGGTTGTTCAAGACATATGACCAGAAACAAGAAGTTATTAACAAATTTTAGAGACAAATATTTGGGAACTGTTCAGTTTGGAAATGACCATTTAGCTGCCATAATGGGTATTGAGATATTATTCGTCACAATTTAATTATCCGGAATGTGACCTATGTTGAAGATCTTCCACGCAATCTTTTTAGTATTGGTCAATTTTGTGATAAAACATTGGAAGTTAATTTTCGAACAAAGAAATGTGTTGTTCACACCTATGATGGAGAAGAACTTCTTACCGGAACTCTTGAGACGAATCTCTTTACAATTAATTTGGACGACGTGACCCCACTTGACGAAATATGTTAATGTCAACGGCGTCGTCAAATGAATCATGGTTATGGCACATTCGTCTTACTCATCTTAATTTCAAATCTATTAACAAATTGGTTAAAGGTGGTCATGTCTCTGGTCTTCCAGATGTTGAATTTGCTAAGGATCATCTCTGTTCGTCTTGCAAAATGGGCAAAATGACAAAGAAACATCATAAGTCCAAACCAGTTCCAAGTACTTCAAAACCGCTTGAATTACTTCATATGGATTTATGTGGCCCAATGAGCGTTCAAACCATGGCTAGCAAACGATATGTGTTGGTTATTGTTGATGATTATTCACGTTATACATGGGTTTATTTCTTACGCACAAAAGATGAAGCAGCTGAGACTATCATTGCCTTCATCAAGAAAACCCAGACTAATTTAGAATTAAAAGTTCATACCATTCGAACTGACAATGGGACTGAATTCAAAAATCAAACTTTAGATTCTTTCCTTGAATCAGTTGGTATATCTCATCAATTTTCCGCTGCTCGAACTCCTCAACAAAATGGGGTCGTTGAACGACGAAATCGTACTTTAGTTGAAGCTGCTCGTACCATGCTTTCATTTTCAAAACTCCTATTATCTCTTTGGGCTGAAGCCATTAGTACAACATATTTCACTCAAAATCGTTCAATCATCAACAAAACCTACAACAAAACTCCATATGAACTCATTAATAACCGAGTTCCGAATGTCAAATTTTTTCATATTTTTGGGAGTCGATGCTTCATCCTAAATGGCAAAGACAAATTAAATCAATTTGAAGCTAAAGCTAATGAAGGAGTTTTTGTCTGGTATTCACGTGAATCTGCATCGTTCAGAGTATATAATCGGTCAAAACGGACGGTTAGAGAAAGTGTAAATGTTAACTTTGATGAAACTTTTCCAATAGATTCATTAACTACAAATGTTGAAATTCCTCCACCTTCGTCGTCGCCTTCCTCATCTCAAAATGATTTAGATGTCTTGTTTGAAAAGTTTTATGATGATTATCATAACATTCGACATACTTTAGTTGAGGAGGCTGGCGTCCCATTTCCATCTGTAGCCGATGTTCAATCTATTACTGTACCTGAAGTGCAAAATTCAAGTTCAACTGATTCTCCATCTCCTACTTCTGCTGAACCAACTAACAAATTTTCTCCTTCACATTCAGTTTCATCTTTGGAAACTCAATCATCACCGGAAGATTCACCACCTTTGCAAAATCAATCATCTCTGGATACTTCTTCACCTTTGCAAAATCAATCATCTCTGGACGATTCCCCACCTTCTGGAAATGCTGCAAATACTTTAGATTTCTCTTTAGTTCCAGCACAAACTCCACCTTCTGGTCATGCTGCGAATCCTTTAGATTTATCTTTAGTTTCCGCACAACCTCCACCATTGGTGATTGATTTCTCTAAATTCAACGTTAAACGAGTAGATCCTCCACCTTCTACATCAAATGCTCAAACTGCAATAATCCCTCATCCCGTATTCAATGATACCTCAAATATAATTCCAGGTCAACTTTCACTTCCTCATTCTCTTAAATGGACAAGAGAGCATCCTTTGCATCAAATAATCGGTGTTCCTGAATCTTCTGTTCAAACTCGTAGAGCCACTGCTGACGAATGTCAATATTCTTCTTTTCTAAGCTCTATTGAACCTAAGAAAGTCAGTGAAGCTCTCTCAGACCCAGAATGGATCCTTGCTATGCAAGAAGAAATCAATCAATTTGAACGATTAAAAGTTTGGCGTCTGGTTCCAAAACCATCTGGGAAATCTGTTATTGGTACAAAGTGGATTTTCAAAAACAAAAAGGATGAAAATGGGATAGTAATCCGTAATAAAGCACATCTTGTTGCGAAAGGATATGCTCAACAGGAGGGTATTGACTTTGAAGAAACGTTTGCTCCTGTTGCATGAATAGAAGCCATTCGAATATTTTTGGCATTTGCAGCACATAAGAATTTCATAATTTATCAAATGGATGTCAAAACTGCATTTTTAAATGACATTCTAAATGAAGAAGTGTTCATTCATCAACCCGGAGGTTTTGTAGATCCAAGTTTTCCTAATCATGTGTATATTCTCGACAAAGCTTTGTATGGCTTGAAACAAGCTCCTCGCGCGTGGTATGATGTGCTCTCTAAATTCTTAGTTGATTCTGGTTTTTCAAAAAGAAAAATTGATACAACTCTTTTCATCAAACGACAAGGGGAAGATATAGTTCTCATTCAAATTTATGTCGATGATATCATTTTTGGTTCTACAAATCCAAAATACTGCGAAAAGTTCTCTGATCTTATGGTTAAACGATTTGAGATGAGTATGATGGGGGAAATGAATTTCTTTCTTGGTCATCAAGTTCGCCAATTACCTACTGGAATCTTCATCAGCCAATCCAAGTATATCACTGATCTCTTGAAGAAATATCTCATGGATGATTATAAACCAATACCGACGCCGATGTCATCGGGTTTTAAATTGCATGCTGATCCTGATGGAAAACTTGTTGATATTACAACTTATTGCGGGATGATCGGATCTTTATTATATCTCACTTCGAGTCGACCAGACATTATATTCTCTACTTGCATATGTGCTTGGTATCAGGCTGCTCCTAAAGAATCACATCTTCAAGAAATCAAACGTATATTTCGTTATCTGAAGGGTACTCGAGATCTTGGTCTGTGGTATCCTAAAGAAACTTCTTTTGACTTGACTGCATTCTCTGATGCTGACCATGCTGGATGTATGCTGGATCGCAAGAGTACATCTGGAAGTGTCCAATTTCTGGGAGATAAATTGGTGAGCTGGTCTTCACGGAAGCAAAATTGCGTATCTCTTTCAACTGCAGAAGTAGAATATGTGCTGCTTATCCCAGGTAATTTGGATGCAATCACAATTAAAAGATTATGGCTTTTTATACAGCCGTATTCCTCTAAATTGTGATTCACAAAGTGCAATTGCAATTTCATGCAATCCTGTTCAACATTCCAAAACTGAACATATTGATCTTCATTTCAACCGACTATCAATTAGCTGATTTATTTACCAAGGCTTTAGACGAAAAACGTTTTAACTTTCTTGTGTCTAAACTTGGTATGCTAAATCTCAAGGCTTAAACCGTTTTATCTGTTTCATTAATAATGGCTTTCAAATACATTAGTTTGAACCCGCTCTTAACCAGTTTTTCACATAACTGTAAAAACTCTTTCCCACCCCTCTAAAACTGTAAATCTTTCACTACCTTTATTTTGTCGAGGGGAAGAAATATTAATTCTAGGGGGAGAATTAGTATTTCCAGGGGGAGAAACTTTCTTATATCAAAACTTTTATACCCGATTGAATTTTTTTTTAACGATAACTTTTTTTTTTCTCAAAAGACATTACCTTCCCATGGTTTGCCAGAACCGGCCTTACCTTCCACGGGAAATATTTTTTAGCCGATTGGTAAATGTAAGGGTATACGTCTAGGGTATAGATTTAGGCGAGTGCAAGGTGATGTGAAAACATGATAATATCAAGAAAACACACCTTTGAGTGCATCCAAACCAACAATAAACCGGGCAATCTCACTAAAATGTGTTCATTCATGTGTTGAATGTTTCACCAGTCTTAACTGGCCCAGTCAAGCATTTGCACTCCACCACCAACCACTCAAATTCCTCTCAATAGGAATTTGTTTCAATTCATCAGGGGATGTAGCACATAATCTATCGACTGCTCATTCGGAGTATGTTGGTATTGAAATCATTAACTTCTGGCCCCGGGTTACGTCTTTATTCAATGCACAAAGTGTCTAGTTCTCACTGCCAAATATTTCAAATTTAGGACACATACACTTTTATAAATGAATCTCCGTGAATTCATCGGAACACTCATAGTGGCATCACAATCTGGTGCTTCACGAGGATTGAGTGGAAATCCTGCTAGAGCTAAAATTGCGCCAACTCTAACTGCAGGTCACACTTTTGAATCAACGGTTGTTTAAACGACTATCGATTCATACGGTGTGTTAACGGATACTCTATGTGAGTCTGGTATTATCTTAATTGTTTAAGTTGATGTGCCTAAATGTGATATCTTAAAGGCAACAACTTATGCCGGAAACACATACATTTCCGATGAAAAATCCTTGTTATTCATAAAACGTAACATCATATATGTTAATCAATTGCACATGAGCGTTATAGTTCACTCTCAAATAACTCCTATGATCTGCTATAACCGACATGATCTTCCCCAGGAGCCACCTACAATATAGGACAATATGTAAGGGTACATAGGTCTAGGTGAGCAGAATCATGTATCACAAGATCTTGATTGGGGTGCGCTGAGATAAAATATGAGAGGGGGAATGTCGTATGGGGTGCAATTCAACTAAATACATGGTAAAATGAAACGAGGGAGTAGTCGAAAATTGAAAAAGTAAGCTTGAGTGAGGAGGGTGTGACAGGGTTAAAGAAAACAAAAAACCTTTTCTAAACTGTTAAAAAGCCGGGTTGCCACGTCTCTATCAGATTGTATGTGTGGCTCTCTGATATTGAGAAAGACATTATGGACCCAGTGATGCAATGCACAACCCCCCCCCCCCCCAGCTACTCAAGTATTTCTTAAAAAGTACATGTTTCATTTTCACGGAGACTAGCTCATATGCTATCGACATCTCACTTGGAGATTATTGATATTGAACAAGAGGACAAGTCTCTCCAGTCCTCGCCTTCGTTTGTCCACTAATTGAGTCTAGAACCGAAATACACTTTTAGGACACAGGAAAAATACCAAGCTTATCTTTGTGATATAGCCGGAATATTCATAGTGATATCACATATGTTGAAATTTCACAATGATTGAATGGAAATCCTACCAGTGTAAATATCAACACCAACACTGAACGTAGGTCACACAGTTTTTGTAACTGTTGTGTTAACGGGTAATCTATGTGATCCCGGTTTACCCTATTCGATTATCATGTACATTTTTTATGACTTTACTCCAACGCTATCAACAACAGTCGGGATTTCGGATGATACACACATGACTGTTCTTTTATGTCATCAACAACGGTTATGGAGATTAAACGATAAAAGATTTGATCGTACTTCTTTATATTCAACAACGATCTGGTTTATCTGATAAAATGTGTTATATATTGATTCATTCAAAATATGAATATATCATTATTCAACACATTTTTATCCTTGAGCATCAAAGATTCTTTCTAATTTCCAACTCGAAGAACTTCAAATTTTACATGATGATTCAGTTAAATCTTGTTCATCATGAGGGGGAGAAAATATAATAGAAGTTCTTATTATAAAGATAAATGCTTACATTTAGGAGATAGAATATATTAGCTCAGTTTACTCCGCATTAAAAAGACATATGCACCGGTTAAGGGGGAGTAAACAAGAAACCAAAGATCCGTTACGAAATAATTGTTTGTTTGAGGGGAAGCATAAACTCTATCAAAAATTTTCCCTAACAACAATTATCAATAATCACAAATCGACAAAGCCACAACTTCAACAAAAGACTTCCGCTACAAAACAACTCTATCTATGGGTCTACATTTTTGTCGATGTACATTTGTGAAAAAGAAGAAACCAATACATTCACAGAAATGTCAAACCACAAATTCACATTCATTTCCATCCGAAATTTAATCGTTTAAATCATTCTTTCCAAATTCTATAACATCCATATCCATTCAAAAGCTTAATTGTTCTAATATTTTGTTACATACAAAATACAAATTATCCACATCAAATCAAATCCTAAAATGTACATATCATTCTTTCCTACATACAAAACTTCCATACATACATATCCAAAACTTTTAACTTTCAAATCATTCTTACCAAAACAAACTCACACATCCAAAACGATAACTTTCAAATCATTCAAATTCATCATTATCCTATCCTCATGAAAACTTCTACCACAAAATCCAAAACAAAATCCCTAATATTTGAAAATCCCAGACAAATCCTTACCTAACTGATATTCCATTTCCAGAACTTTCAAATCTTTAGTAAATCAGTTTTTAAGTCTTCCTTACTGTCACACCCCGCCAAAAATGAGTTTTACTTCATTTAAAATGTTTTACGGAAGAACGAAGGTGTAACGTTCATGACAACATAGCAAAAATTAAGTAAACAAACAACCACGCAATAACAAAAAATAAAGGTTTGTTTCACTTTCCAAAAGTAGAAAGTTTCCAAAAATAGTAAGTTTCCTAAAATAGAAATTGTTTGAAATGAAATGATTGTTCGTAAACTTAATGTTTTAAATCATGGCTCACGACAATCCCAATGCTCATATCCTCCAAACTCCACTGCACCTAATTACCTAGAAAAACATAAATAGTAAAAGGGTCAACAATAATGTTGAGTGAATCCACAGGGTTAAAGTAAAGCGTAAGGTAAAGTAAATGTTTTTGCTACTCAAAATGTTTGTTATGAAAATGATTTATGACTGAAAATGTATAAGGTTCAACACTCACATGATATGAGAAGCAAATATGAAAAGTGAAGTGTAATTGTAGAATATCTACAATTACTAGTTATGTTTATGAAAATGTGTTGAACAAATTGTTATGTTTGACATCGCATGAACTGTTATCCCCAACAGGTAGCTAGTCTATTGAGTTAATATACCAACCCCTAAGTCCACAATCAACACTTCAACTCCAGTATGTTGTTATTTTATGGATATACACTCCCGAAAGATGTCTTGGATAAACCAAGTAATGATCAAATAATGTTGGGAGGATGAGTGTCAGCCAATAGTACTATCTGCATATCCATGGTCTAGATCCACTAGCTAATGATTGCTGGTAACCTTAGTCCGGTATAATAATTGTTTGTCATGCCAATGCGATAATGAAAATGTATAGATGTTGTTGTACAGTCATAGTAAACAGTAGCAGTTGTGTTTATGTTTTCCACCCCGAAGTTTATAAAAACAGTAAAAAGAGTAAAGGGGTCTGTGGACTCACCTGGCAAAGCTTAGCAACAAGTACTTAAGACAGAGGAATCCTTTGGAGACTCCTAGCTTCCTAAATGGTTTAACTAATGATTAGACTAAGCTAACACAGGCGATTCTATATACGATATAAGTTAAGCATTATGTATTTCATGTTATGTTTTATGTTTTGTGACATCGAATGAATTTGGGTTATTGGACCTTAATAGGTCGAAATGAAATGAAATGAAATGGACTTCGAAATGAAATGAAATGAAATGGGCTTGGGTTAGGCTTATTGGGCCTAGATTGGGCCTAATGGGCTTAAATAGGCTTAATGGGCCATTGGGTTGGGCCACTTGGACCTCTTATTGGGCTTAGGTCCACTTAGATTGGGCCATGAATTGGGCTTGGCCCAATTGGGTTCGGTTTGGTTAGGTATGGGCCAAAGGTTTGGGCTTTGGTCCAAATGGGCTTGGATACTAATGGGCCAACTAAGGTTTGGGCCCTATGGACTAGAGTAGATCGATTTGGGCCAAGTACGGGCCTTGGCCCGATTGGGTATTCGGGTTTGGGTCCACGGTTTGGGTCAAGATCCGGCCTTGACCCGGTTTGACTTATTGGTCAACATTAGTCAAAATTAGTCAACAAAAGTCAACACTTGGGTTCTAGATTTCGGCTAGGGTTTAGGGTATACTATAATTCGGTCAACCAAAGTCAACTATGGTCAATCTAGCTATCAAATGGTCAAATAGTCAACCATGAAAGTCAATTACGGTTAGGGTTCGGCTAGGGTTTGACCTATGGTTGGCCGAAGGCCAAAACCCTACGGGTTTGTGTTCTAGGTCGAGTCTAGATCGGCCTGGTTCAAGGTTTAGGGGTCTAGTTAGGGTCTAGAGTTCTAGATCTAAGGTTTTAGCATGTACATGACGAGATCTAGGGTTCTAGGTCACGGATTTAGCTATCAAAACAAACAATAAACATACCCCTAATGTATACGGTCATAAAAATGAAAAGATATGGCCAACACCCCAAGGGGTGTTTCGGCCGAGCTTGGGTCGAACAAGGGAAGAGGAGGCCGGCCACTTATGTGGTCGGTCAACCTTGGTGTCGGGTTTAGAAGCTAGTTCCATTCGAGTCACGTTTTAAATTAAATCGTTACGTTTATTGTTTAACCGAGAAAGTTATTGTTTTAGAAATGTTTTAGCTCAAAGTGTGTCACCATAAGTAAATAAAATGTTGTGTTGACTAAAATAATCAAACACTAATGTATGGTGTAAAAATATGTATGTTTGTTGTATATAAGGAATGCCAAAAATAGAAATGTCTAAAAATAGAAACTTTCTAAATAAGGAAAGTTCTAGAAATGAAATGAAGTTACATACCAGAAATATCGAGTTGTCACATTTTCCCCTGGTTGAAGAAATTTCGTCCCGAAATTTAAGACGAAGCACGAACATGAGAGACAACGAGAAAAAAGATGAGGATATTTCTTTCGCATCTAGTCCTCACGCTCCCACGTGAATTCAGGACCTCTTTTGGAGTTCCATCTGACTTTAACAATTTTGATCTTGCTTCTTCGCAAATTTTGCTCTTTCCAGTCAGATATCTCGATTGGTTCCTCTGTGAATTGGAGTTTGTCGTCGATGATAATTTCTTCAGTAGGGACGATAAGCGAAGGATCGTGAATAAACTTCTTCAGATTAGAAACATGAAATGTGTTGTGAACATTGCTGAGCTCATTAGGAAGACGAATGCGATATGCAACAGCACCGATTCTTTCAAGAATCTCAAATGGTCCAACATAACGAGGACTGAGCTTTCCTTTCTTACCAAAACGTACAACACCTTTCCAAGGTGCTACTTTTAGCAAAACATGGTCGCCAACGGCGAACTCTAAAGGCTTTCGACGATTATCAGCATAACTCTTTTGTCGATCTCTGGCAGCCTTGATACGATCTTTGATCTTAAAAATCTTGTCAGTCGTTTCTTGTAGAATCTCAGGACCAGTAATCTGACGATCACCAATTTCAATCCAACAAAGTGGCGAACGACACTTTCTTCCATACAGGGCTTCAAAAGGTGCGGCCTTAATAGTTGTATGATAACTATTATTATACGAGAACTCAGCTAAAGGGAGATGAGAATCCCAACTTCCACCAAAATCAATAACACATGCTCTCCGCATGTCTTCCAAAGTTTGAATTGTTCTTTCAGTCTGACCATCTGTTTGGGGATGATAGGCAGTACTCATATCGAGGCGAGTACCGAGAGATTTTTGCAATGATTGCCAAAAATGAGATGTAAAGCGACTATCACGATCAGAGATGATCGCGACTGGCACAACATGTCGAGATACAACTTCCTTTAAATAAATTCTTGTTAACTTTCCATTTGATCAGTTTCTTTAATAGGAATGAAGTGAGCTGATTTGGTCAATCGATCAACAATTACCCAAATTGTATCATGACCATTTGATGTTCGAGGCAATTTAGTTATAAAATCCATAGAGATTTCTTCCCATTTCCATTCGGGGATCTCTGGCTGTTGTAGAAGACCGGAAGGCTTCTGATTCTCTGCTTTCACTCTAGCACAAGTTAAACATTTGCTGACATAAACTGCGATTTCTTTCTTCATATTTGGCCACCAATATAACTCTTTGACATCTTTATACATCTTGTCGGCACCAGGATGAATAGAATATTTGGATCGGTGAGCTTCATTCAAGATGACGTTGCGAACACTTCCAAGATTAGGAACCCATAAACGATTCATGAAATAAAGAGTTCCATCCACCTTTGCTTCTAACTGCTTCTCCATACCACGCAAAGCTTCACTTTTGATGTTCTCTACCTTCAAGGCTTCAGTTTGGTATTCATGAACTTGGGAAGATAGATTTACGAACAGAGATTGGAAGGGCTCGAACACGACGAGATTTAGGTTGCTCTTTCCGACTTAAGGCCTCAGCTACCACATTAGCCTTACCAGGATGATACTTAATCTCACATTCATAGTCATTCATCAACTCTATCCACCTACGTTGTCTCATGTTGAGATCTTTCTGATTGAAGATATGTTGTAAACTCTTGTGATCGGTGAATATTGTGCACTTGGTACCGTAGAGGTAATATCTCCAAATCTTCAACGCGAATATAACTGCACCCAACTCAAGATCATGAGTTGTATAATTCTTCTCGTGGTTCTTCAGTTGTCGAGAGGCATAGGCGATCACTTTGTCATGTTGCATCAATACACAACCTAGCCCTTGGTGCGAAGCATCACAATACACCACAAAATTATCGGTTCCTTCAGGGAGAGATAGAATAGGAGCAGAACATAATTTAGATTTTAGAGATTGGAAGGCTGATTCTTGTATTTCACCCCAGACAAATTTCTCATCCTTATGTGTTAACACCGTTAAATCCTTTGCAATCTTCGAGAAATTTTCTATGAACCTTCTATAATAACCAGCAAGACCAAGGAATTGTCTTACTTCAGTTGGGGTCTTTGGAGCTTCCCAATTCTTTATAGCTTCTATCTTTGCAGGATCCACGTGAATACCTTCTTCGTTGATATTATGACCCAGAAATTGGACTTCACGCAACCAAAATTCACACTTGGACAACTTGGCGTACAACTTCACTTTCTCCAACAACTCAAGAATGATTCTTAAGTGCTCTTCATGCTCTTCTCTCGAATGCGAATAGATAAGGATATCATCTATGAAGACGACAACGAATTTGTCGAGATATTGCTTGCACACTCTGTTCATGAGATCCATAAACACAGCAGGTGCATTGGTCAAACCAAATGGCATTACCAAAAATTCATAATGACCATAGCGAGTTCTAAAAGCAGTTTTGGGCACATCTTCATCACGAACTTTTAACTGATGGTAACCAGAACGAAGATCAATTTTGGAATAGAAACTCGATCCTTGGAGTTGATCGAATAGATCATCAATACGGGGAAGAGGATATTGATTCTTAATTGTTACTTTGTTCAATTCACGATAATCAATGCACATTCTCATTGAACCATCTTTCTTTTTAACGAAGAGGACCGGAGCTCCCAGGGCGAGAAACTCGGTCGAATGAAACCAAGATCAAGAAGTTCTTGTAATTGCGATGAAAGTTCTTGCATTTCAGACGGTGCAAGACGATAAGGAGAACGCGCGATAGGTGCGGCTCCTGGAATCAGATCAATGCGAAATTCAACTTGTCTCTGAGGCGGCAGTCCAGGCAATTCACTAGGAAATACACCAGGAAATTCATGAACAATAGGAATGTCCTCAATCTTACGATCTTTGGACTTTGTGTCAACGTCATGAGCAAGAAAGGCTTGGCATCCTTAACGAAGATATTTTTGAGCTTTCATAGAAGTTATGATTTTTATGTTTTTGTTTCTTTGTTCACCTTGAATTATTAAAGTTTCTGTTTTGGATAAGGGAATTCAGATTTGTTTGGTGTAACATATTATTTCAGCACGGTTTTTAGACAACCAATCCATCCCTATGACGATATCAAAACTACCTAACTCTACAGGCACAAGGTCTATATCAAAAATGTGATCATCTAGGTCAAGCTTACAACCTTTAAAAACTTCACTAGACCTAACAACTTTGCCATTTGCTAACTCGATTTCATAATTCACTTTCAAACGATCAGGATTTAGATTTAAGAAACTTTTAAAGTTGGTCGATACGAAACTCAAGTCGGCTCCCGAGTCAAATAAAATAGAAGCAAAATGATTGTTGACGATAAACGTACCAGTGACGGTATCAGGATTTTCACGAGCTTCTTGAGCATTCATAACCAATGCACGACCACGACCATTTTGACGATCATTTTTGTTGTTGGCATTGCGATTGTTGTTGTGATTGTTGTTATTGTTGTTGCCATTCTGGTTGTTGTTGATCTGAAGTTTAGGGCAACGATTACGATAATGGTTAGGATCACCACATTCGTAGCAGACAGGATTTTTAGGAGGATTGTTAGACGAACACTTTCTGAAATTATGACCCCAGCGGTCACACTTGAAGCACTTCACACACTGACCACCATGATGCCAGTTACATCTGCTACACAGAGGCTTGCTCCCAGCATAAGACTTAGATTCTGAATTAGACTGATTGTTGTTCTGAGTAGAGGCTGCATAATTCTTAGTCTTTTGATATTTGTTCCCTTTGTGATCACGCTTGTTGTCGTAGGAACGCTTTCCATTTTCATTGCTCACATTATCAGTAGATTTGCTAGACACCACTAGCTTGTCTTTGAACGATCCACTTCTCATTGCATCATCAGTCAACCTTGTTGCACGATTCACAGCATCTTCGAATGTTGTCAGTTCAGAAGAAATAACATGAGTACGAATAAGATCATGAAGACCTTGAAGATACTTTTCAATACGCTTGAATTCAGGAGTAATCATATGAGGAACGAGACGAGCGAGTTCTTGAAACTTAGTTGTGTAGGTAACAATATCAGATCCAACCATGGACAGATTCCATAGTTCCACTTCAACTTTTTGTAGCTCTCTCCTTGGACAAAACTTCTGAGTTAACTGATCCTTGAACGTATCCCAAGTCATAGCATCCACAGTTGCACGACCTAAGACTTGCACTTGAGAATTCCACCAGGACAACGCTTCCTTGGACAACGTACTAGCAGTAAACTTCGACATATTCTCAGGGGCACATTGAATGACACTGAAAATGGATTCCACCTTCTCAATCCAGTGGATGATAGCAATAGCACCTTCAGATCCAGAGTAGGTCGGAGGATGACAGGACGTAAAGGTCTTATATGACTGACCTTGACGATTGGGATCTGAAGTTTAAACAAAAAAGGAAAGAAAATGAACAATGGGTTAAAATAAAATGGAAATAAATGAATCTTCTTTCATGGAGTCGCATAATATACCGTTGTTTCCCACATTAGATGCACCAGCGGCATTTCCTCTTGCAGCGTTCATTTGAGCCATTGCTTCAGCGATTCGGCGTTCCGCCATTTGTTCGACAGTCTCAGCGTTTCCTCCTCGAGCCATTGATGAATTGCTGATACAAATAATATGATAAGAAATTAAGAAGTGAATAATGTAGGAGGACTATAAGGAAAATATATAATTATAATAAGGATCAAAGAATAGATATACAATTGACGTAATAGTAGTAGTAGACGTAGATATAACTAGAGACGTATAGAAAATACACTTTATAAGAACAATAGAAATTACTAAAATATCACTTTTATTAAACACATTCCTAATACATAATAGTTTTAAAACTTGGGCATATACGCCAATACTAAAGAACAAAAATACTAAAATAGTTAAACATAAAATCTAATAATAGTAAATAGAAAAACAAATATAGACGATACGTAGATGACTAATCATCTTCTTCTGGCTGCTGGTCGTTTTCTTGTCGTCATGTAGAGTTCACCATCCTTCACCAGTCGATAGAGATAAGGACGCTCTCCAGGCTTGAGGTCAGGGGGTCCATTGGGGTACACCGGGACAGGAGGCTGAGTAGGATGAAACCAATTTGCTGATGATATTGGAAAAGGTGTCGGTATAAACACTGGCTTTGGAGACGAAGAAGGCGTAGCACGTCTTCTAGACGTGGCGGTACTCTGATCACTGTCGTATCTGGTTCTGGCGTAATATCAATAACACTTGCTGACAACATTCTACTAGGCACGACGCATAAAAATTTATTAGATTATGAAATTTTAAGGCTCGCTGACGAATACTAACTATAACACTAAGGCAATACTAACTAAGGCAAATGTTCTAAACTAAGAACAATGGAACTTCAGGATATGAGACTGAGCGTGCCATGATTATTTTGATTTTATAAAAGTGTTTGTTTTTCCCAAAATTCTTTTGTAGTTATAGACTAGGCTTGCTAATTCGCTATAACTTAAGCTCTGATACCACTCTGTCACACCCCGCCAAAAATGAGTTTTACTTCATTTAAAATGTTTTGCTGAAGAACGAAGGTGTAACGTTCATGACAACATAGCAAAAATTAAGTAAACAAACAACCACGCAATAACGAAAAATAAAGGTTTGTTTCACTTTCCAAAAGTAGAAAGTTTCCAAAAATAGTAAGTATACTAAAATAGAAATTGTTTGAAATGAAATGATTGGTCGTAAACTTAATGTTTTAAATCATGGCTCACGACAATCCCAATGCTCATATCCTCCAAACTCCACTGCACCTAATTACCTGGAAAAACATAAATAGTAAAAGGGTCAACAATAACGTTGAGTGAATCCACAGGGTTAAAGTAAAGTGTAAGGTAAAGTAAATGTTTTTGCTACTCAAAATGTTTGTTATGAAAATGATTTATGACTGAAAATGTATAAGGTTCAACACTCACATGATATGAGAAGTAAATATGAAAAGTGAAGTGTAATTGTAGAATATCTACAATTACTAGTTTTGTTTATGAAAATGTGTTGAACAAATTGTTATGTTTGACATCGCATGAACTGTTATCCCCAACAGGTAGCTAGTCTATTGAGTTAATATACCAACCCCTAAGTCCACAATCAACACTTCAACTCCAGTATGTTGTTATTTTATGGATATACACTCCCGAAAGATGTCTTGGATAAACCAAGTAATGATCAAATAATGTTGGGAGGATGAGTGTCAGCCAATAGTACTATCTGCATATCCATGGTCTAGATCCACTAACTAATGATTGCTGGTAACCTTAGTCCGGTATAATAATTGTTTGTCATGCCAATGCGATAATGAAAATGTATAGATGTTGTTGTACAGTCATAGTAAACAGTAGCAGTTGTGTTTATGTTTTCCACCCCGAAGTTTATAAAAACAGTAAAAAGAGTAAAGGGGTCTGTGGACTCACCTGGCAAAGCTTAGCGACAAGTACTTAAGACAGAGGAATCCTTTGGAGACTCCTAGCTTCCTAAATGGTTTAACTAATGATTAGACTAAGCTAACACAGGCGATTCTATATACGATATAAGTTAAGCATTATGTATTTCATGTTATGTTTTATGTTTTGTGACATCGAATGAATTTGGGTTATTGGACCTTAATAGGTCAAAATGAAATGAAATGAAATGAAATGGACTTCGAAATGAAATGAAATGAAATGGGCTTGGGTTAGGCTTATTGGGCCTAGATTGGGCCTAATGGGCTTAAATGGGCTTAATGGGCCATTGGGTTGGGCCACTTAGGCCTCTTATTGGGCTTAGGTCCACTTAGATTGGGCCATGAATTGGGCTTGGCCCAATTGGGTTCGGTTTGGTTAGGTATGGGCCAAAGGTTTGGGCTTTGGTCCAAATGGGCTTGGATACTAATGGGCCAACTAAGGTTTGGGCCCTATGGACTAGAGTAGATCGATATGGGCCAAGTACGGGCCTTGGCCCGATTGGGTATTCGGGTTTGGGTCCACGGTTTGGGTCAAGATCCGGCCTTGACCCGGTTTGACTTATTGGTCAACATTAGTCAAAATTAGTCAACAAAAGTCAACACTTGGGTTCTAGATTTCGGATAGGGTTTAGGGTATACTATAATTCGGTCAACCAAAGTCAACTATGGTCAATCTAGCTATCAAATGGTCAAATAGTCAACCATGAAAGTCAATTAGGGTTAGGGTTCGGCTAGGGTTTGACCTATGGTTGGCCGAAGGCCAAAACCCTACGGGTTTGTGTTCTAGGTCGAGTCTAGATCGGCTTGGTTCAAGGTTTAGGGATCTAGTTAGGGTCTAGAGTTCTAGATCTAAGGTTTTAGCATGTACATGACGAGATCTAGGGTTCTAGGTCACGGATTTAGCTATCAAAACAAACAATAAACATACCCCTAATGTATACGGTCATAAACATGCATACAATCGAATTGGGAGGCTAACCGAGACCATATGGCCTAGGGCCATGGTCTCGGGTTCAAAACAGTAGATACACGAGGATTAAGCAAGCATAAATCAAGGTTTTTGGGGTTCATACCTTGGATCAAACGATCGAGAAACGAAGGAAAGTGCTTGGGGTTGCTTGCGATCGGAAACGGACGAAGAGAGGTGGTGTGTGGGGTTTGCTTGGCCGGAATTGGGTAAACAAAAGAGAAAAGGAAAGGCTTTGTGATCCTGTATATAGTGTTCATAGAATTAGGGTTTTAGAGGAGTTTGATCACAACTCAAATAGGTTTAAATCAAAGAAGAGGATAAGGATAAACTTGAAAAGATATGGCCAACACCCCAAGGGGTGTTTCGGCCGAGCTTGGGTCGAACAAGGCAAGAGGAGGCCGGCCACTTATGTGGTCGGTCAACCTTGGTGTCGGGTTTAGAAGCTAGTTCCATTCGAGTCACGTTTTAAATTAAATTGTTACGTTTATTGTTTAACCGAGAAAGTTATTGTTTTAGAAATGTTTTAGCTCAAAGTGTGTCACCATAAGTAAATAAAATGTTGTGTTGACTAAAATAATCAAACACTAATGTATGGTGTAAAAATATGTATGTTTGTTGTATATAAGAATTGCCAAAAATAGAAATATCTAAAAATAGAAACTTTCTAGATAAGGAAAGTTCTAGAAATGAAATGAAGTTACATACCAGAAATATCGAGTTGTCACACTTACTCAAACAGATTCAATGAAAAATATATTTTCTTTAAGTATATGAAACTTCCAAATTTCTGCAATGGTATGTTCTTGGAATTTAGAAAACATTTTCTTGCCAAAGACAAAGATCTTAATTGCTTCACAGGCTGCTCAGATGTAAACATTGGTCAGTAATTCAACAGTTTGAAGCACATCTGAGAGTTTACAAATATCATTACAAATCATGAGAAGAGTCTCAAGACAGAAGACTGGGATCAGATGTTAAAGCTCAAAAAGGGGGAGATTGTTAAGTCTAGTTTTGAGCTTAGTTATGTAATTAGGCTTACTTAGAAAGACTTAATTGTGTTTAAAGGTTAGAGTATATAAGGTTTTATGTTGACTTTGAATGTAAGCTTTTCTCACACTTATTGAAACATTTGTTTGAAATCTCCATCTCCATCTTCATCTCTCTCTCAACTCACACACACACCATACACACACTTGATTTTCAATTCTTCCAAAAACACCATGAATTAGCTTGAATTTATCATCATTTGATCTCTCATTTCAATAGACATTATTTTGAATATCATATAAATTCCCCGCGGCAACGCTACAAAACCGTTCTTTTAAGTTTTAATATATTAAAACTTTAATTTTTTGCTTTTTGTTTTTCTTTTTATTAAAAGATTTTTGTTTTGTTTTCTCTTTTTAATATTGTAATTTGTTATTTTAATTAGTGTATATTTCTTAAAGTGTTGAGATGATGCTGATGTATCAAACCTAAACCTGTATAAGGAAGTAAAAATTAATGCTAGCATCAGTATGTCAGTTGTTTTGTAGATAACAAATAGGTAATGCGATATTGATTCATCGAAACTGGAAAAAATTAAAAGATCAATATTTAGTGTGGACTAAGCTTCCACCAACCTCATGGCTATTAATTTAAAAAAAAAATGGATATATCTTGTAATCAATAATTATATTTCTTCATTATGCATTCTAACATGAGAATCACGTAGGCCAAATCAATTTGTTTCTATATTATAAAGTCATACACACTGACAAACAAAGAACAGTCAAAAAGACACAAATACACAACCGCACAAGCTAAACCAAGTTCCATAAATTCTAATTTAAAACTAAGCTGTTTTAGTTCTAGTTTAACACACATGGTATGCAAGCCTATAAAAAATAAAAAAATAACATATAAATTACAAAAGGTCGTGTAAAATCCTTTGAACAAAATAAAAAAAATAGTTAATTACCCTTTGAACAAAATAAAAAAAAAAAGAGTTAATTGCAAGAATTATCCATGTGGTTTGGCCAAATTACATATTTCGTCGTCATACTTCAATAAGAGTAGGCTCAAACGCAATACCCAATGTTTGAATTTTTGGCACTTCATATTCCCTCCGTCTCAACTGTGTTAAGTCAGGTCCGTTAATTAGAGGCATTTTAGTCATCTCACTTTATTGGGTTGTGGTAGTTTGGTCATTTAACATGTCATTCAACCCAAATCTAATTGACTTCTTCCATGTATTCTTCAACACCCCCTAAACTCAAACAACCACCGCCATTATCATCATTCACCAGATCATAATAGTGAGGTTAATTACTCGTTAATTACGCCATTAATAATGAGGTTAATTAGATCGGCCAGATCGTTTGATTGATGTTGATTTTATAGAAATTATCGAATCAAAACAAATCGATTTTTAATTTCACCTGTATATATACAAACCGGTGTAGGAAGGAGATGAATGACAGGGAAGAAACATGGATAAATAAAATGAAAAAAAGAAATTAATTAGAAAATGATCAAAATGTCTCCCAACTAACTGAGTTTATTTAACACTATTAGGAAGGGAACAAAAAGTATCAAAAATACAAACGTTAGGTACTGTACCTATACTTATTGAACTTTGGTGACTAAACATGTAATTTGGTCAAACCTCATGACCGTTCTTGCAATTAACTTTAAAATAAAAAAATTACATTATAGAAATTGCGTTTACAAAACGTAATTTAAATGAGATAATAAAATCTAGGGTGATTTGTTAATACAGACTAAATGAAACCAAATTTTCTCTAGAAAAGACTTGTATTTTCAATTTTTCTCAGAATTGATCGTGCTACCATGCTACTCCACTATAACGCCGCCATATGTCCGAGTTAGTGCTGCTCAACCTTGTTCCAGTTAGTGCAGCTCACCAGTTAGTGCTGCTCATAGTTACTGCTGCTCTATGAAGTCTCGCAATCGGGGTATTTTGTGAAGATTGAAGTCTATCAGTCTTAAATGAGAATTAAATCAATCGCACAGATTGTGGCTGGCGCTCTCGTGTTTTGAGTATAAACAGATTGTGGCTAGTGCCCGTGTTTAAAATTCAGCCCAGTTGAACTGAAAATAAATTAGACAGACTGCCGACCCGACTTAGCGTGTTAACAACCAGGACATAAGCCTGATTGAACCACCAGTTTTTTAAACGAACAGGGTTGAACCAAAGCAAAAAACCGGAATTTCACTAGACTCTAACTTCAGGTATGCTCAAAATGAGTCTAAGCCTAGACGGTAAGACTCCTTTGAGCTGTTAGATGTAGTTCCGCTCCATGTTGATCTTTCTCCTCCTATAGCAATGTGGGATGGAAAAAGTTGATTTTTCATATATTTTCCTATTAATTTCGATAGCAGCTTTGAAATGAGTTAAAACGATTACTTAACATCGACCACAATTGATTTACAAATAGTTATAAGAAATCATAGAATATGTTTTTTCAATTCTTTTCATATTTAGATGCAAAATAGAGTTTTAATATGACTAAAATATATATCTAGAGTTTTAATATGATTTCAAAATGGAGTTTTCATATCTCTGAGTTTTAATATGCAAAATAGAATTGGTTTTTGAAAATTTGAAGTAAACTAATTTATAAGGTTGTATAAAAATTCTCTATCTAGCTAAAGTTTATAGAAAATGTATGAATCTAACTGGGGTTCACGGTGGTGGAGGGATTTCAATTTTTTATTTTTTAGTTTGAATTTTTGGGGATTGGAACAGTGATGTTATCATCCACTATGATTATCTAACAGTTCAAGTACAGTTGAGACGAAAAGAGATTTTTTTGAGGCCCTGATACTCAGGCTAGCATTGAATAGACATTGTAATCCGATTCAACCTGCCGGTTCAACCTGTTCGACCGTTTTTAAGTTATTTGCCGGTCCTGTTCAAAACTCTGGTTTTAAAACATTGATTAAAACAAATCCACCTTCTACTTCATGTGGTATCGCATTCGGAGCAGTTAATACGGGATATAAAGCGAGTTTACAAAAATAAAAATTATAATAATATAATTAAAAGATTTGATATTTAGTCTTACTATTTGTGTCTACTAATGTGTCTACTTACTTTTAAACTTGATATGTGTAATCCACTAATTCTCTTTCTTCATCCCTTGATTTCGACACTTGTCATAATCAAATTGATAAACACATGAGCAGACACAAATAGTAGGACTCAATATCATTAGATGGTAATCGAATGGATATTTAAAATCCATTCAGTATGTTAATTAAAAATAAATCAAAAGCGATATCTAGTCAAGATGCGTAAATGAAGTAAATTATTGAGATGCTCAGAGATGATCCAAGTTCCAAACTTGACCATATCAACTCAATGCAAGTTGAGAAAGAGGTCCCTAGCTGAGCAAAAACAAAACAAATAAAAGCAAAAAAACAAAACTACATTATTTGTATAATTGATTCGTTGCAGAGTGATAATGATATAAATTGAACAACTTAAGAGCCATTCATTATGTTATCTTAATTATAAAGAAATCAAAACGAATATATTAATAATTCGTAACCGAATCTTATTAATTTTCGTAAATGATGTAGAATAAAAATTAAGAATACAATTGGTCTTATTATTCTTGGAATATACAATACAATCTATTTCAAAACAATGTTAATTTAAAAAAATGTTCCTTTCAACTCATGAACATAAATTGAGAAAAAAAATTGTCATAAAATTAAATTTGTAGCTTAGAAAATTTAAAACAAAAACCCCTAAAATAGGCGAAAATTTTCAAACAGGACTATAAAATATCAACGAGCCGAAAACTGGGTTAAAGACAAAGTTAAAAAACTAAATATTTTTTTCTATGCACAAGGAACAAAAGATTCTATTCATCCACATTTGGGAAAGTAAAATGGTGCCCCATAAATCATTACTTATATCTACCATATATAGACTTACAAATAAATGGGTCCAAATTGACGAAAAATCATTGGCATACTACTGTTTCTAACAATAGATACTATTGGGTAACTAAAAGTTAGATATTTAAATTTAATGAAAATAAGTGGGATAAGTTAGAAGAACAAGTTTTATACCGTAGATGATTAAGACACTCTTGTCCTCCAATTAATGTTCAGTGTCACATTTAATCATCTCACTACAATACTATGAACACACAAAGTCCAAATATCATATTCCTTGTGTGAAATCAACGTGTGATCAAAGGTCAGATATTGGTAATAGATTCAATTTGTGCTTGACAAATGTCACACTAAATCTTGAAAACAATCATAAGATCAAGTACCAATCTTGAAGAAGAATACTGAAGATGTCAAGACACTGAAGGTGACGTAGTTAAATGACACAAGTAAAAAAAATGGTAAAGGAGTGTACCATTGACACTGGTCACATATTGTGACCGGACACCCGACCCAGCAACAGGTGCATTCCCCGGTAAATCACCTAACAATGATATCCACACCTCTGCTTGGGCTCGATATACGAGACCCAGCATTTTCAGCACAGAGGGGGACCCACGTTTCAACGGAGGCTGGTGGCCACAAGGGGGGTTTCACGGGGTTCGAACCCGGGACCTCCCACATAGGAGGCCCAAGTCTTACCAACCGCGCCCACACATTGAAGTTTGAAGTGTCAGTGAGAAGGAATCATATGTGTATCTGAGAGATCAAATGATGATGAATTCAAGCTAACTCATGGTGTTTATGGAAGAATTGAAGATCAAGTGTGTGTGTATGGTGTGTGTGTGTGTGTGAGTTGAGAGAGAGATGAAGATGGAGATGAAGCTTTCAGAACGTGTATTCAATAATTGTGGGAAAAAACTTACAGATCAAGTCAAATTACATGTATATATACCTCCTACCACTTAACACTACAAGAAGTTAGTTAACAAGATTAAAGGTCAAAACTAGTTACAAAAGTAGACCTAACAATCTCCCCCTTTTTGAGCTTTAATACGTCATCCCAGTCTTCCGACTTCAGTTTCTTCTCATAGTCTGTCTTTGGCAAGAAAATGTTTTCTGAATTTCAAGAACATAACATTGCAGAAATCTGGAAGTTTCAGATACTCAAAGAAAGTATGTTTTTCGTTGAAAATGTTTGAGTGAGGAAATCCTATAATTGATTTACTAAAGTTTTTGAAAATTCGGGAAATGGAATATCAGTTAGGTAAGGATTTGTCTGGGATTTCAGATAATGGAGAGGTTGTTTTTGGAATTTTGTGGTAAAGGATTTTAGTGAGGATAGGATGATGATGTTTTTGAATGATTTGTCAGTTAAAGTTTTGGATGTGTGTGTTTGTTTTTGTAAGAATGATTTGAAAGTCAAAAGTTTTGGATATATGTGTATGAATGTTTGGTATCTAGTAAAGAATGATATGTACATTTAAGATTTGATTGGATGTGGATAATTTGTATTTTGCATGGAACAAAAGAATTTTGTACAGTTAAGCTCTTGTATGGATATGGTTGTTTATGGAATTTTGGAAAAAATGATTTAAACGGTTAGAATTTTTTTATGGATATGGATGTTTATGGAATTTTGGAAAGAATGATTTAAACGTTTAGAATTTGTTTATGGATATGGATGTTTTGGGTTGAAATGGTTTGAAAATTTGTGAAAGAATTTTCTATGAATGTGTCAGTTTCTTTTTCTTCACAAACTTCTTCATGCTAATCGACGAAGTGTAGACCCATAGATAGATAGAGTTGTTTGTAGCGGAAGTCTTTTCTTGAAGTTGTGGCTTTGTCGATTTGTGATCATTGATAATTGTTGTAAGGGTAAAATGTTGATGAAGTTTACGCTCCCCCTCAAACAAACAATTATTTCTCAACGGATCTTCGGTTTCTTGTTTACTCCCCCTTAACTGGTGCATATGTCTTTTTAATGCAGAGTAAACTGAGCTAATATATTCTATCTCCTAAATGTAAGTATTTATCTTTATAATAAGAACTTCTGTAATATTTTCTCCCCCTCATGATGATCAAGAATTATCATCATGTAAAATTTGAAGTTCGTCGAATTGGAATTAGAAAGAATCTTTGAAGCTCAAGGATAAAAATGTGTTGAATAATGATATATTCATATTTTGAATGAATCTATATATAACACATTGTATCAGATAAACCCAGATCGTTGTTGAGTATGCAAAAATACGATCAAATATTTTTTCGTTTAATCTCAATGACCGTTGTAGATGACATAAAAGAACAGTCTCGTGTTAATCATCTGATATCCTGACTGTTGTTGATAGCGATGGAGTACAGTCATAAAAAATGTACATGGAATCGAACAGGGAAACCGGAATCACATAGATTTCCCGTTAACACAACAGTTACACAAACTGTGTGACCTACATTCAGCGTTGGCGTAGATTTTAGCACTGGTAGGATTTCCATTCAATCATCGTGGAATACCAAGAATATTGGTATCACTATGAATGTTCTGGCTATATCACAAAGATAAGCTTGGTATTTTGCATGTGTCCTAAAAGTGTATTTCGGTTCTAGACTCAATTAGTGGACAAACGAAGGCGAGGACTGGAGAGGCTTGTCCTCTTGTTCAATATCAACAATCTCCAAGTGAGATGTTGATAGCATATGAGATAGTCTCCGTGAAAATGAAACAAGTACTTTTTAAGAAATACTTGAGTAGCTGGGGGGGGGGGGGGGGGGGGTTGTGCATTGCATCACTGGGTCCATGATGTCTACTTCAATATCAGAGAGCAACACATGCAATCTGATAGAGACGTGGCGACCCGGCTTTAATCGGTTTGGTAAGGGTTTTTCGTTTTCTTTAACCCTGTCACACCCTCCTCACTCAAGCTGACTTTTTCATTTTTCGACTACTCCCTCATTTCATTTTACCATGTTTAGCTGAATTGCACCCCATACGACAATCCTCCTCTCAAATTTTATCTCAGCGCACCCCAATCAAGATCCCGTGATACTTGATTCTGCTCACCTAGACCTATGTACCCTTACATATTGTCCTATATTGTAGGTGGCTCCTGGGGAAGATCATGCCGGTTATAGCAGATCATATGAGTAATTTGAGAGTGAACTATAACGCTCATGTGCAAATTATCAGCATATATGATGTTTCGTTGTAAGAATGAATTTACATGGATTTTCATTGGGAAAATTTATGTGTTTCCGGCATAAGTTGTTGCCTTTAAGATATCAAATTTAGGCACAGTAACTTGAACAATTAAGGTAGTATCGGACTCACATAGAGTATCCGTTAACACACCGTATAAATCGATAGTCGTTTGCACAACCGTTGATTCAAATGTGTGACCTGTGTTTAGAGTTGGCGCAATTTTAGCTCTAGCAGGATTTCCACTCAATCCTCGTGAAGCACCAGATTGTGATGCCACAATGAGTGTTCCGACGAATTCACGGAGATTCATTTTCAAAAGTGTATGTGTCCTAAATTGGAAATATTTGACGGTGAGATCTAGACACAATGTGCATTCAATAAAGACGTAACCCGGGGCAGGAGGTTAATGATTTCAATACCAACATACTCCGAATGAGTAGTCGATAGATTATGTGCTACGTCCCCTGATCAATGTAAACAAATTCCTATTGAGAGGAATCTGAGTGGTTGGTGGGGGAGTGCAAATGCTTGACTGGGCCAGTTAAGTCTGGTGAAACATTCAACACATGAATGAACACATTTTAGTGAGATTGCACGGTTTATTGACAGTTTGGATGCACTCAAATGTGTGTTTTCTTGATACCATCATGTTTTCACATCACCTTGCACTCACCTAAATCTATACCCTAGACTTATACACTCACATTTACCAATCGGCTTAAAAAAATATTTCCCTTGGAAGGTAAGACTGGTTCTGGCAAACCATGGGAAGGTATTGTCTTTTGAGAAAAAAAACTTTATCGATTAAGAAAAATTCAAACGGGTATATAAGTATGGATATAAGAAAGTTTTCTCCCCCTTGAAGTGAAGGAATTATGTGCACAGTTAGTCAACCAATGATGATACATCCATGCCTACGAAACACTTAAGGGTCACACCGGTGAGTGCATATAATACGAGTAAGATAAGCAATGATACTACGAAGAGGAATGTTCATAATAGTCATTATCAATCAGTTAAGTATTAAGTTAAGTTTAACTTATTACTAGATTAGTTTAACTAACTAATTAATACAAGTAGTTGTACATTTATTAGTTGAGTAAATATACAATGTGTTAATTAAAGGTTATCCATGATATGATTTAAAGCTATTAAATCATATAGTAATTGGATAATATTGTTGTATAAATTATATAAAGGCTATTATATAATTAATCATTAAAAGTATAAATACACGTATATAATTCGTGTATATGGGTACCGAATTATTAGTGTCTTAATACTAGACATTTAATAGTTAAGTGCAACAATAATAAACTAGTTAAACTATAAGTGATGGAAGTGTTAAAAGGAAGTTTAATTAAAGATCAAATATTAATTAAACTAGAAGGTTCTAAGCATAACTTATTTGTATATAAATAAGAGGCTTAGGGTAACCCTTATTCCCTATATACACCTCACGAAATACTTCATCCTCCTCCTCCTTGGCTTCGGCCGAATACACACACCAACACAAGCCTTTGTGTTCTTCGTGTTCTTCGTGTTCTTCAAGTCTTGAAGATCCAAGTTCATTGCTTAGATCAACTAGAATATCGCTCGACTTGTTCATCATCAGTGGATCTATCTTAAGTAGGGCTGTCAAAACCTGACACGACACGACAAATATACACGAAACGAAATGAAATTGGGATGAAACTAAAATTTGAATTCGTGTTCGTGTCGTGTTCGTGTTCTGTATAACAAACACGAAGTCGTGTCGTGTCGTGTTCGTGTTTAGAGATTAACACGAAATATGTTATTAGCATGTAATAAGTAAGAAATTTGTTATTTATTTTGTGTTGTCGTGTTTATCGTGTTATCTTTTTTTAATCGTGTTGTGTTCGTGTTAGCAAAATAAAACACGACTTCGTGTCGTGTCGTTTTCGTGTTGAACGTTTTCGTGTCGTGTCGTGCCGTGTTATCCAGAAACACGAAATGATAGCACGATTTGACAGCCCTAATCTTAAGCAATCACCAAGGTATGTTTTGGGAAACAATTTTCTCCCTTCTCCCCTCTTGGACGAATTCGACCAAAGAACCCTAGGGTTCTTCGGTTGATGGTCGAACGAACCACACAAGCAATGTGTGTGTTCGAGTTCTTCGTACAAGGTTTCTTTCTTGTTAACCTAATCTAGAACTCCAACATCCCAATCCTTTAGGGTTTAAGGATTAGGTTTAATCCCAGTTCCGCATTTAGGGATTAAATCAGCTAGTTGGTTTTAACCGGTCAAGAACAAGTTCATGTTCTTGGTCAGCAAGGTTCGAACCGAGTTCACTAGGAGGTCAACCCAAGTGGTTGATCAGTCGCATGGTGCGTAGTGAAACCCTTCATGAAATACTAATTCTCCCCCTACAATTAATATTTCTCCCCCTCGACAAAATAAATGTAGTGAAAAATTTACATTATTAGAGGGGTGGGAAAGAGTTTTTTCATTTATGTGATTAACAGATTATGAGCGGGTTTAAAGCTAATGTACTTGAAAGCCATTATGTTGAAGCTCGAGTCATACACTGAATTGTGTAAGAGCCATTTAGTTGTAGTTCGAGTTATACACTGAATTGTGTATAAGTCATTTACGTTGAAATGCGAGTTATACACTGACTTGTGTATAAGTCATTCTCCTGCAAAATAAATTATACAACTTTTGGTACCCATTTTTGTTTGGGTCCGACATTGTTAGTGTGGGAATGAAACCACCGATAAGTTGTATCGATTTGATTTAAAGATATAGAATTCCAAGAAAAACTGAAACTTTTGATTTTTCACTTTCAAATAGTTTCCGGGGAATTATTTGAGATTTTGGAGTTTTAGGAACCCATTGTTCTTTGAAAATCGTGGGTGTTTTAGGAGACGTTTTTTGCATTTGATTAAAAGTTGTTATAGGTGCCAATGAAAGTAAATCATTTCTTGAGTATTTTAACGATTAATTAGTTTTGGAAAAGATTTTGTTTGAATCATCTCGAATGTTTCAACACGGTTGATGGTTTAGTTTTATCCATTTGAGAATGCTTAAGTCTAGAAGAGGAACCTAATTTATTTGGAGTTTTAGGTGCAGAATTTTCTCTAATAACTTGTTTGAGAGCATTCAATTTCTTATCAGAGTTTAGTGGAACCGTAGATCTCCTAGGCTTAGGTTTGATAGAGGAACTTACATGTGATTTCGATTTAGGTTTAGAATTTCCGCTATTAACCTCAGATTGCTTGATTGTATGTAAATCACGATATGCCATGACAGGAGAAAACATTCTGTTGTTATTACAGTTTTTCTTTGCAGTGAAAGGAGAATCTAATTTCAAAGATGCACTAGGCTTCTTAAACTTCTGAAGATGAGATGATTTAGATTCTAAATTTTTAATTTGTGTTTGCAACTTTAGTTTCTCTTCATCAAAAGATTTATGTGTTTTATCAATTTTGTTTTCTAATTCAGAAATTTTGGTTTGCAAAACAGATTTTTCTTTGTCAAATGCCTTTTGTTTGTCATCTATTTCAGTTTCCAATTGACAAATTTTCTTTTCTAGAATTAGAGATGGAACATAAATCTTTGGTGTTACTTTTTTTAAAGAACGGCATTTCCTTTAATTTCAAATTCTTCTGGTTTTATAATCGGAAAATAATTATCATTTTCAAATTTTGCCTTTTTAGTTTCATATGTTTTATTTAATTCAACATAGTTGAAATTAATTTGTGCATTCTCCTTCTTTGCTCTGATACCAATTGAGAGATCAAATGATGATGAATTCAAGCTAATTCATGGTGTTTATGGAAGAATTGAAGATCAAGTGTGTGTATGGTGTGTGTGAGTTGAGAGAGAGATGAAGATGGAGATGAAGCTTTCAGAGCGTGTATTCAATAATTGTGGGAAAAAGCTTACAAATCAAGTCAAATTACATGTATATATACCTCCTACCACTTAACACTACAAGAAGTTAGTTAACAAGATTAAAGGTCAAAACTAGTTACAAAAGTGGTCCTAACAGTATCTTAAGGATCTAAGTGACACACTAAAAAAGGTAACAGAATCCGTTAGTATTGCGTATACAATGATTCAATGAAACATCTTTAACACCAACATAATTCTTAGACGTGAATCATGTGTACTACATCTTAGTTGTCATCCTTACAACAAATGTAAATAAACGACATGGTACACACAAGTGGTCACCAATCACCCAACTAACTTGATCACTATCACATACAAGAATTCTACGAGAGCATTCACACTTCTTAGTGTACAACGAGCATTACTCAAGAACAATCAATTTTTTTTTGTAGTAATACAAATGTTTGTTCATAATATCAGATTATTAGGTAATCAATACTTGTACTGAAATTGTGATTGTAATCACTAAATCTCTGCAAGTGATTTAGCTAGGATCACATTCACTTGTATTCCTTTGTTATTATTATATATAATAAAGAATAAGTTAAAAAGATAACTTCTTGCTTAATATTCTAAAGTTTCTTATAACTTATTGCAAGTTAGGTTTATTTGTATATTATCTCATATGCTACATTGTATTGTGTAAGGTTGCATATATGTAATTCTATATATTGACATAACTAAGTGTAAATTTTGCATATCTATAATTCTATATATTTGACATCAATAAATATAATTGTTATGCATGTCATTATCAAAAATGGAAAAAAGAGTGTAACGTTAATCATATAATTAAAGGGATATTTAATCATTGTAGTTTCCCCATGCTTCTTCATTATTCTCACGTTGATCTTGTTCTTCTTTGGCAACTTGATTATTTATTTTTAGTTAATTATCTGGTTCTACTTGTAAACCTGGTTTTTACGTGTTTATCGAGTTAAAGATATACTTCCTCCGTATCAAAATAAGTGAATCACTTTTAAATTTCCTTTTTTTGAGATAAAATAAGGTAATAAAATATTAGTGAAATTAAATGGGGGTAATTAGAATGGATGGATCCCACACCTTAACTATTTTGTTGTTTTTCATAGGAAGATGACAAAAATGGATGGACTTCACACATTTAATAATGTCTAAAGAGGGATAAGTAAGGGTAAATGGGTAATTTTAAGTATAAAAACTTACCAAATAAGATAAATTATTAAAGTGATTCACTTATTTTGATACATCCTTAAAAGGAAAGTGAATCACTTATTTTGATACGGAGGAAGTATACACGATCATAACGTATGTTTGTTTAAATTGAATCGGATTTTTATGCCCAGTGGTTGCTTTCATGTATATATAAACATGTTTATTTACATTCATTTCCTCCCTCTCTGATCAGTTTCTGAATCAGATATCTCTAATCTGCAATTCATGAATTTTATGAACTTTCTTTAGTATATGAAGACTTTTGTATCGATTAATTACGCTAACTTTGGCCACTACATACGCTTATATTATATTATAAACGCTTGTTTATGCAGCTATTTACAAAATTGAGGAAGGGAAATTCTTAATTTTGCAACGGCTATGTTAACACTTAGTAGGTCTTCAGTCATGGTGGTTCCTTCATCGCACCAAGCACAAAGGTCGTGTGTCGTTAGCAGTTCATTGGACACGTCAGCCTTGCGCAAAGGTAAGTTAAACTCTCGATCACTTTTGCAACAACTTGACGTTTCGAAATTACATTATTTTGTTTAAGTCTTCATGATTATTCATACTAGAAAATTTTCATTACAAAAAAATGTGCCTAAAAGTTAAAACAATGTCACCGGTAATAAAAATAGTCACAAATTGTGTAAAGTGTTCTTACTTACACAAGCAAAAGTGTGACTAATGAAACCTTAAGTAAAATACATTTATAATGAGACAAAAGTGTATGTGAACAGAATTTTGAACTCTTGTGACACAATTTCTCATAAAAGTGTCATAAAACTTATAAATACAACAATTTACCCAATTGTATTTAAAATTGTCAGTAAAAACCTATAGAATGACACTTTTCATTATGTCACCAATTGACATTTTTCTTGGTGTGGTCATTTTCTAGAGAAACGTTCATGGCAGGCTATCTTTTCTTAGTCATGAGAGTCAATCTCATTGGATCAATCAACCTTCAAATCATCACCATCATCATCACATGTGATTCGATACATCAACACCACAACCACCCCATGTGTATTAAATTACATGTGATTGCACACCGCCGACTACTAACACCACCATCACCTCATGTGTATTAAATCATATGTAATTGCACACCGTCGACTACTACCACCACCACCCCATGTGTATTAAATCACATGTGATTGCACACTGTCGACTACCACCACCACCCCCCATGTGTATTAAATCACATGTGATTGCAAACTGTTGACCACCACCACTAGGGGTGGCAATTCAGGTCGGGTTCGGGTTGATGTATTCGGGTTGGCGGGTCAGAAACGTTCAACCCGAAACCGACATGTTTATATAAACGGGTCAGATATCTCAACCCTAACCTGTTTATCTTCAACTCGAACCGGGCTCAAATAACTGGTTAAATTAAACGGGTTAAACATGTTAGCAGGTCAAACAGGTTAAACGGGTCAAACAAGCCACACATATTGTTATTATTCCACAAATTCATAAGAAAAAACCAAAAATAACACATTACTAAGTAGTATTTTTAGTTTTTATCTAACTATTAGTTGCCTTTAAACTAGAAACTATAAACTAAACATAAATATATATTTTTTAAATATATTTTAATAATTAAACGGGTTGGTGGGTCGACCTATTTAAATTATCATTGACCCGAACTTAACCTGTTTAATAAACGGGTCAGTCGAGTCAACCCGAGACTGACCCAATTAGTTTTTTCCTCAACCCAAACCTGTTTATTTTCGTGTCGGTTTGAGGTCGGGTTTCGTGTCGAGTCAGAAATTGCCACCCCTAACCACCACCACCACCGTCAACCTCTTCCGGCCATCGTCTCCACTACCTGCAGCCCTCGCCATCGTCGGCTGCTTTTAATCACATGTGATTGTGTTCTCAATCACATGTGATTGCGGTGGTCGGTGGCAGGCGGAGGCGGGCAACGACGGCGGGAGGTGGTCAATGGCCGACGATGGTGGTGGTGGTCGGCAGTGGGCGGCGGTGGTGGTTGCGTATTCAATTACATGTGATTTGATGATTGTGGTTGTTAAGAGATTTTTTGATCTGATGGCTACGATTTGTTCCTTGAGACTTTGTTTTAAATGTGGACTACCTAGAATGCTAGAACACAACTCTCATTTTTATATTGAGATTTTCTAATATGTGTTCTAAGTATTTAATTAATCAAAAACAGTCATTTTCAATTATGGTGAGGGTAACATCAGAATAACACAAAGGTATTAATGACTCATAAATATCATTTTACTCTAATCAAGGAATTTTTTGTCTATTAAACATTCGTTACCGTATGCATATCTCATTTGCATATGATAACGAATGTTTAATATACTTAGGGACCACCTTAAACATTCATTATCGTAAATATAAACTTATTTGCATACGATAACGAATGTCTCGTTATCTGTGTATTTTTTGAGCCTTAGGGACTAAATTCAAAACTTTTAATAAACTATAGAACCATCCGTATAATTTACTCTTTATATTATGTACCGATTTACGTAAAGTTACGTTAACGGAACGCCCAAATTATATTGATCACTAACGACAAAGGCAATTCGACCAAGCCAAATTGAAAACTATAGCTTGAACCATATTAAAGAGAATAATTAAAAGAAGACAATAAACACGTCTATGGCCGACTTTTATTTAGTGCACCTAACCCTACTTGTATCTTTTTCTTCATTAAATTTATAAAAGGCCGGTAACTCACTGTTAACACTAATTTATAATACAATCCATAAATCACACACTCAGAGGGGTGGGTAAGTTGGCTTAAGCTAAATGTCCATCTCAGCGTCACATCGGCACCACATCACCATTTTACATTTCACATTCAAAATCCATAAATACCCCTCTACTATAACTAAACAATAATATTTCTTTTAGACCCACCAATATACACCTTAATTACAAAATACCCATAAAAAAAACTCTCTCTGCCAAACTTTTGGCGCACACCCTCACTCACCCAATCGGCGGTGTGGTGGCGAGGGTGAAATGGCCTATGTAGCATCCGGTGCATATGGCTCACGCCACTACACCCCTCACTCTCACACCCAACAAATTAATGACCCGAAGACATTTGGAATCGCATGGATTTGTTACAATATTAGGATATATAAAAAAACTAGTACTACCTCCGTGTCAAAATAAGTGATACAATATTTGAAGAAACACTGCTTTTGAGGCAAAAGATTAAAAGATAGTTTAAAATAGATTAAAGTAAGTAGTTAGTGGAGAATGAGTCCCACTTATTTTGAATTAAGTAATATGAATGATGTTTAAATGTAAAAGTAAGGGTAAAAAGATAATTTCACTTTATTAAAGTAGATATTTAATGGAGAATGTGTCCCACTTTTTTGCCAAATAAAGAAAGATTTTGAAATGTATCACTTATTTTGTTCCACCCATTTTAGGAAAGTGTATAACTTATTTTTATACGGAGGTAGTAGTATGAATTCTATATACAATTTGATTGAATATACAGAAGCTTACAAGTATTAAGAGGTTAATGTGTGAGAAACTTTTTTTATCTCTTTAATATGATTTTAACACCAATTTGAAATTATATTTACCCGTTTAATATTACTATAATATTCATTTGGAAACCATAAAAAATAATTAAAACCAATCACAATTTAGAAAAAAAAAATGAAAAATGATTAACCCACGTTAAACCCATGGTTCCTGAGCTTTTGGCGTAATGCCCGGTATCGTTTGACGCACGTTAGCACCGCAAAAGGGCTTTTGGCATGGTTTTAACGTATCCATACTCAACTCTCTAATAAAGATTAGGGATATAGAATATTCGGTATATCAGATCTGGATAGTGTTTTCAACAGTTTTGAATATTCGGTATATCAGATCTGGATAGTGTTTTCAACATTTTTGAATATTCGGTATCCGTAAAATATCTAGAATATCCAATAAATATTTGAATAATTTGTTTTTTCGGGATATCGGATATCTGAATTTCGGGTACCATACTTAGACGGTTAAAATCGACTATTCAAAATTACAATATCTAAAAATTTGGATATTTAATTTTGAACACCCTAGTCCTAGCTTGTCTCTTTTGACTACTCACAACTACTTTTCATCTAATTGTGTAATTGCACTACTATAGTTTGGCAAATATTTATAACTTGAAAACTTTATATGTAAGAAGTTTGGTATTCTTTGTAGTAATATTTTGTCAATGGGAATTGATTTTGGGACCATATAAAGTAATCTAAACACCACAGTCACTGCTTTACTGTATTTGTACAATATGCATTAAGTGTTGTAGAGTGTGGTGGGTAAAGCAATTTGTGTGGTACCAAAATCACCCCCTTTGTAAATTTATCGATTTACATCATGAAGCTTAGTTCAAATTTGATGCACGTTTCAGCGGTTTCTTCCCCTGCTGGCCAAGTTGCTAATCAGACTATTAATCTGGTATGATTATTTGCAATAATATCTCCATCTTCGCTGACTAAGTTCTTCGAATAATGAACTGAATTTATTTACCAAATATCATGTAGGCCCTTGATATGAGCAAGGAACGAATCCGAACCCTGTTTCACAATGTGGACCTTTCTATTTCGGCATATGACACAGCGTGGGTAGCCATGGTCCCATCGACCAACTCACTTAACGCCCCGTGTTTCCCTAATTCCCTGAAATGGTTAATGGACAATCAACTTAACGATGGTTCATGGGGTCTTCGTGACCATGACCCGTGGGTTAAAGATTCGCTCTCCTCAACATTAGCATGTATTCTTGCATTAAAAAGATGGGATGTTGGGGAAGACCATATTAACAAGGGTATGTGTTTCTTGTTGCTTATTGAGGGCATGTTTAGGAAAGCGGGGATTTACCTTATTAGCATAATTAATAAACTTAAATAAGCTTGTAAATTCAAGCTTATTTAAGCTAATAAGCTAAAAAGGCCCGTAATTAAGCTTTCCAAACATGCGCTGAGTGAGCATTCTCTCTAGATTAATATTGGTAAACTCGTGTTGCAGGTCTATGCTTTATTGAGTCGAAGTGTGCATCAGCTACTGACATGAATCAACCATCTCCGGTTGGTTTTGACATCATATTTCCACATATGCTTGGGTATGCCAATGACTTGAACATAAAGCTCCCTTTTAAACAAAAAGATTTGAGCCTGATGCTAAATGAGAGAGAATTGGAGTTGAGAAGGTGCGTTTTTTTAGGGCTTAAGTATCCTGAAATTGGTTAATCGGATCCTCTACTACGTACCATGAATTATATGTGCCTCATGAACCTTGAAAAATACTCAATTTAGTACCTTGACTAACTAATTTGGTATTAAATTCTAACCTCATTTACTCTTAATTTCAATATATTAAGATAAACTTATATTTTTAGTTCGTTAAAATTACAATCGAATTACGTTAAAACGTGGTGATCAAATTAATGAGTTATGGTACTAAATTGACCATTTTTGTAAGTTACATGTATCATGTTGTATCTTTAATAATTTAATATAGTAGAAGGCTGGTTAAACAAGTTTGGGCTAAAAATTTATTTTGGCTTCTTTTCTTTTTATGTGTAGAATACGTGGTGATCCACTTTATCCCTATGTATGGGCCAGTTACGAGAATTTATGCTGAAAACAGTTGACTAATTAGATAATGAATAGCTTGTTGAAGCTATAAATAAGTATAAAATATTCCCAAACCTTTAACGAAAAATTATTTTCATGTAAAAGTGGGTGTTACTCTATTTATAAAAATAAAATGTCCATACTTACATATTTTTTATTTTTTATGATCACCTAGATGTGATTCGAAAGACAGGGAAGCCTATTTGGCATATGTTTCAGAAGGTCTTGGTACATTCTATGACCACAACATACTGACCAAATATCAGATGAAAAATGGGTCTGTTTTAAACTCACCGTCGGCAACATCAGCTGCTCTTATTCATCATCGAAGTAACGATGGTTGTCTGAATTATCTAAGTTCACTTTTGGACAAGTTTGGGAATGCAGGTAGACCGTGTTTTTTTTTGCTACATCTGTATCTTATATGGACGTTTTTTAACAAGTTTATGTGGTCACATAATGTTCTGATTAATTCATAGTGCCAACGGTTTACCCTCTTGGTTTATATCTCCGGCTTTGCATGGTTGACGCGCTTGAAAGATTGGGATTTTCGCGACATTTCAAGGTGGAAGTTGGTAATGTTTTAGATGAAACATACAGGTAATGTTCGGTCTGATTGAAATCAAGGCCGGTCCATTAATTTTTGGGCCCTTTGTTGAATCATAAAAAATGGGCCCTAAAGCAAATTTTTTTCCAAATAAGTAAAAATTTCCACTAAATTAATAAGTCACAAGTTATATGTCTGCTTTTTTTTTTCTTGAAATTGGACCTCTAAATATTGTTGGCCCTGGGCGACTATCGTGGTGGCACATGCCAAGGACACCCGCCCGTCGAAATTTTAATCAAATAAGTTCATCTTGACTAAAATGATATAGTTTGATATATGACATTAGCCACATATTAGATGTTGGATGCAGAGGGATGATCAAGTATTCATGGACATTAACACTTGCGCTCTTGCGTTTCGGATATTAAGGATGCACGGTTATGAAGTTTCCTCGGGTATCTTTCTCGAATAAACGAACATTTAGTAAGGCATTTTCCGAGCTTAGTTCTTATCTTTTTTGTTACATTTTCTTTTTTGTGGCATAGATCCTTTGGCTGAAATTACCACAGAGCCTTTAAAAGACGTATATACGGCTCTTGAAGTGCACAAGGCATCACATGTTATTTTTGAAGGTGAATTAGCTTACGACCAAACTTACACGACAGCAACTGATTTTCTTAAACTATCCACTGCAACTGTCCCTTCAAATAGGATCTCTGAACTTATTCAAAAAGAGGTGTCCTAATTTATATGTGTGTATTTATTGAAGTCTAATTTAGGAAATTAAGATTTAATTAGTTGTAAAATAAATCAGGTGGAGACTGCTTTGAAGTTCCCCTTCAATGGTGATTTAGAACGAATATATGCTAGAAGAAGTATCGAGCATTACAATGTAAACGATACAAGAATTTTGAAAACTGCATATCGGTGAGTCTTATTTCATGTTGTAAAAAAAAATAACGAAACTTCTCCTGTTTTCAGTTTCACTACCCATATGGCACATTATCAACTACATACTTTTTTATAATGGATTTTAAATATCGTACTATATAATGCCAGTTCATCAAACATTAGCAATGAGGATTATGTAATGTTCGCAGTGGAAGATTATAACGCCACTCAATCTATTTATCGCGAAGAAGTGAAAAGTCTTGAAAGGTGAAATTTAATTACATGTTTATTTATAAAGAATCATGAAGTCATTCTCTGTATTTGAGCACAGGTGGATGGTAGATCTTAGACTGAGCGATCTCGAGTATGCCAGGAAGAATTCACCCTATTGTTACTTCTCTGTTGCTGCAACGTTTTCCTCTCCTGAATTAGCAGATGCCCGAATTTCATGGGCCAAAAATAGCATACTCGTTACGATTGTTGATGACTTCTTTGATGTTGGTGGATCTATGGATGAATTCACAAATCTAATTCACTGTGTTGAAAAGTATATATTATAACATCCTTATGTAATTTGATCCATAGTTATAATTGATATTCTTGTTTGATGATTTTTGTTATTATCAACTGCAGATGGGATGTTGATGTTGACACTGATTTTTGTTCTGAGCAAGTTGAAATTTTATTTTTAGCACTGAAGGATATAATATCCTGGACTAGAGACAGATCTTTCGAATGGCAAGCACGAGATGTAACAACTCATGTTATTGAAATTGTAAGATCGATAAAAACCTTATTACAACCTTCTTTCAACCAAGTTTTTATTTAAAGATTAAGACAAAGTTATGTAGACTAAAAAAGACAATAGTACAAATTGGTCCTGTTGATTCTATGAATACTAGGATAATCTAACTAAAACCACGTTGATTCAAAAATACAGTAGATTTTGGGTCTTCAAAACCTGTTCAACTCAAGAACATAATTTTGAGTAAGAAATTCAAATTTCATAAAAACTTCAACTGATAATTCCATTAACTAAAATACACTTTAAATAAGGCCTATAATTTCGAATTGGCCAAAAACACAAACGGGCCATAAACTGGGCCTAAAACAAAGTCCAACATAATAAGAAAAATAAAAACACAAATAAGTGTCTAAGAACAACGTGTTGGGCCGGAAAGTTCGGCAAACTACCTATGACTATTTATCATGACGTAGTCCTCGTCGCGAGCTTCGATTTGGTTACTCGTGGGCCTGAAATGGAGACTCAAGGCAAAAGTTATGCCTTTTACGTGTAGCCCCTTTCTTGACACGATAATGAGCTTCAAAAAATGCAAGGGCCCGCCCACAAATGATCGTCTTTATTACGACCTCATTATGCGCATTGCACTCGATAAGTGAAACATAGCATAGAAAAAAGATGCTATTGATTTCTTGATTTATTTTGGCAGTGGTTGAGTATGTTGAGGAATATGTTGCAAGAAGCTATATGGGTGAGAGATGCTTGTATGCCAACAATCAATGAGTACATGGAAAATGGTTATGTAACAATTGGAATCGGCCCGACTCTGCTCCCGTCTCTTTACTTTGTGGGACCACCATTGTCGGACGAGATTGTTCAAAGTTCCGAATATCACAAACTATTTAAGATAGTGAGTACTCAGGGTCGCCTTCTAAATGATATCCGAAGCTACAAGGTAGATACTTTCCACTTAGTAAGCTTCTAATTAAAGATGTCTAAATATTACTACTAACGAGTTGTGTTAATGTAGAGAGAACTCAAGGCAGGTAAATCTAATGCAGTCCCATTGCACATGAAACAAGGGAAGGGTGAGATTGACGAAGAAAAGGCCGTAAAAGAGATTAAGATACTGATCGAGAAACAGAGGAGCAAACTGCTGAAATTAGTTCTAAAAACAGAAGGAAGCATTGTTCCGAGAGCTTGCAAAGATGGATTTTGGAACATGTCCAACGTGTTAAATCTTTTCTATGCAAAAGACGACGGGTTCACTGGAAGGGCTATCCTTGATGTTGTCAAGCAAGTCATTTATGAACCGGTATCCCACAAGTTCATGCTTTTTAATGGAATCCAAGAAAATGCTTAATCAAGTCATTGAGAGTATACTAGGACTGTACATAATCCTTGCTTGTATCTCGATACGTGTGTATGAAAGTAAGATAGGTATAAGTTATCCGCAGTTGTGGTTGTCTAAAGATAAATTATATCACGATGATTCTGTTTATTTATCTATGACACTTGGATCGGGTGTTGTAGCTGTAACCGAAGACAATAAAGTTACTTTTGTGAGTGTTATTTGAGGGCCAATCTTTGATCGGTCATCGGTGTCTTTAACTCGATTAAAAATAAACCTAAATTATTCCAATAACTTGCATTGGGTAGATCAATTAGATCGTTTCCGGATTTTGTAGCAGTTAAGTATGATTTGTTACTCTAGTTTTACTACATCCTGATAGGTAAGTGTACCTACTGCGTAAGTTTTTTTAAAACGGTAGACTAAGAAGTTAGAAGTAAATACAAGGGGACTAGGCGGAGCTTGGATTGCAAAGCTATTGAGTTTAATATATTGTAACTAGGGACTTAATTGTAATAAATGATATACTTAGATTACTAGCTATGACGTATATATATATAGATATGACTAATGGTCATTACAAGTTCTTCCCTAATGGCAATAACTCTCGGGGATCATTGCTTGACCAATCTTAATACAAGACTAATATTCTCTTTTAAGTTTCACAATTGGTCGAATCGTAGATTCTTAAAAAGATCATAATCTGTTAGTGAAAAGTAAGCTGCAATTCTATCAGTTAAGATGGGTATATTTGTAACCGGTTGGTGTAGATCAACTAGCCCCAAGGGAACTTTGTGGAGTTTTCTTTCACAAGGTCTCGTGTTCAAGTCTTGCCAAAAGCTTTTTCTCAAGTGAATAGGTGGTGGGCTTTATTTACCGAGGGTTCGAGGGAAGACATACTGCCCCTTATTAATGTTACAGTCTGACTCAAACTACTAACTTACTAACTTGTCGTTAAAAAAAATATGAGTATATTCGTAATTAGTTGATTGGAACAAGTTAGTGATCGACAAAATAAACATTTTACCATGTTGCTAAGAAAAGTCTCCCTACAACATTTTAACATTTTAGCGCAGCAGATATCCTATAACTATATTTTATATCAACTAGTTAGTGGATAGAAAAAGTACTCAAAAATATGTGTTGATGATCACAATACAATTAACATATGAGTATATAAAAAACTTATTGTTTCATTCACCCCTTTCCTACGCAACTTTGTGTGATACAATTTATTATAATTTATAAATTATGAATAGTTAATCTACTTAAATGCATTTGGGGACCAACAATTTGGACTATACATTTCTGGTTGTAAAGTATGCATAACTCTTTTTAATAATTATAAAAAGGACACACAAGATAAGTTTAAATACCCATAAAGTTACGCGAAGTTCAATATGTGATTAAAGAGGCGAACTTAAGAAAAAAACTTGACAGATCTATAGTTGCATTTTTTTTAAGGGGATACATATTACCTACACTAGAAAAGAAATTTAATTTTTTTAATTGTATTTTAACATTGTTCCGGAAATTTTGAGGAGTCAATTAAACAACCTAACTCGTGTTACACATTAGGTCTAACTCGTGTTACACTGTTACACAGACCCGCCCAGTGTACCAATTCCAATGATTTATGAATTATTAAAATTATTGGGACCAGATAGCGAAAGCATTCAACGATGTATTTTAGTGAAAAAAAAAACAAAATATTTGCTATCAACGCATAAACATCTAGCGAGTATTGATATGAAAAGTTAAAAGTAGGCAAGAATAAAATTATACGGTAGGTGAACAATTAATTGGATTGAAGAAGGTGCCAAACAAGAATATGGATCCCACCTTGGTTCTAGCTTATATTGTGACTGTTGTGTTTATAGATAGATACAAAAGAGCATCTTTTAGTAAGTATACAATACAACAGAAATAATATTTAGTACTACTATTTAGTCATACGTATAGTTCTACCTACTTGATATGATAACATGTATACTCTACTAATTCTCTCTCTTAATATTATCTCTTGATTTTAACACGTATCTTCATTCAATGAGTAGGACTATGGGTAGGCTTAAATAGTAAGACTAAATACCACTACTCATACTACAATTGAGCATCTTAGCACTACCATGAACGCAGGGACGGTTCTAGGGGTGGCCAGGGCAGGCTGCCCACCCCAAAAGTTTTCTGATTAGTATATTTTTTTTATATATCAACTCATTTTATGCTTTAATTTGCTTAAATTGCATTAGCGATAACTAGTCCACGTCTTATATTAGCTTAGTGGTTAACTCATATATATCTTAAACATATAATATTAAGTTCAAGCCCTTTCATATGCATATTTTTCTTTATTTTTTTTTCCTTATTTCCTTTTCAATGTTATTTTTACTGTATTTTCCACTAAAATTTTCTTTTCTTTTGACTAATTTCCCTTATTTTTCTTAGTTTAAAAAATATTATGTTTGCAATGTATTTGATTACATATGTATTTTAAATAGTGACATATTAGTCCAAATCATTCATATATAAATACTTTAAAGAATTTACTTTAACGTAATAACAAAATTTTTGATTAGACTGATTTAATTCTTGAATTAATTAACAAGCGAATTTTGATTTTGACTGATTTAATTTATAATTAGATTTTCTTCAAACTAAAATTGATCAATTGATTTTGTTTACAATTTAACTTTAAAAAAATATCACTCAAGAACCTGACTTTCACTCTAAAATTTCGACCACCTCTGAAAATTTTCCAGGTACCGCCATTGCATGAACGTCTTCAGTCTTCACATTCTGTATATAACTAGTAGATTTTATACTATATGATGTTGTAAGCGATTTTTATATGATACTCAAAAGAATGTTTATTGATATCCGTACACTACTACAGAAACGATTTGTTGTTGCGGGGAAAACGATTTGATAATGCGGGGGAAAGGAACGCACTAACAAACTACGCACTATTAAACAAACAAACCGCAACAAAAGAGAAACCGCAATATCAAACACACAGACCGCAACAAGAAAGAAACCGCAATATTAAAGCCAACACCGCAACAAAAAAGAGACCGCAATATCAAACGTGGAGACCGATATAAGAAAGAAACCGCAACATTAAAGCATATAACGCGCTATTAGTTATTCGCACACTACACTAGATGTTATACCCGCAATATTAGTTATTCGCACACATGATAAAATAACCGCAATATTTGTTATTCAAAATAAACAAAAAAAAATCATTCCACAATATATATATATATATATATATATATATATATATATATATATATATATATATATATATATATATATATATATATATATATATATATATTTATATATATATATATTATATTTATATATATATATATTTATAAATATATATTTATACATATATATATATTTATATATATTATTATATATTATTATATTCTATTTAAAATCTAGCTCTTATATATTTATAGATAGCACCCAAAAACATACAACCGTACAGTAACTTAATGTCAAAAAAATGTACACTCGCAGGTTGTGATCAGTGTAATGAACCATGTTTCAAAAATTTACAACTATTCAAAAATTTACACTTGCTTAATTGTTAACCTTCAATAAGTGGCATCACTTAGCTTGCACCTCTTCATCCATTCGAGATACGGGGGCAACAACCTTGCAATGTATTCACGAATCATAGAAGCATCAAAACTCTTATTAGTCTTCCACATCTGCTCATGAAAAACAATTCATATCAATATTTTTTACATCTAAATGAGTAATATTTAAAACTATAACATAAACTTACAGATTGGGTGATGTTAAACTGTATGGTCTGTAAAAATTCTTCAATATGTCGACCAACAATGTAACCACATTCCCAGCTTTCGTCTTGTTTCCAGCACTGTAATATTTCAATATATTGTATATTTTATACATCTTAAATAAATTGGTAAAAAATGGAAATTGAAAACATACAGTTGTGTTTATCCATTTAAATCTACGGGGAAACATATGATTGATTACTCCTACAAGAGTGTAGTAATCGGGACCCGATCCACGCTTTAAAGAATCAACAATATATGCAATAGTCGTTTTAGGACAGATGATAAAAAGCATACAGTGTTGCCTGCAAGTAAACACAAGCAATTAATCAAAGTTACTTGCTTGTATGATGATTTAAAACATCCAGTGTTGCTTGTATTATGGAAAATCAAATCTTACGCTTGATAGTATGGTGCAAGAATGTATGACTTGCTTGGATGATGATATAAAACATCCCTGATATGTTTTCTGACATGGTTCTTGTTGGTGCGACATTCTGGCTCGGTAATATAGTGTGCATTGAAAAATGCACATTGTGAATTGCTGCCCGCCATTGCATAATAATACCTTAAATATACAACATAAAGTTAGTAAATACAATTATACCCAAATATTAAAATATTAAGCTTACATTGACAAACAATGTATCATGCTGCTATCAACCCAATGAAATCGAGCAAATTGTAAAACCTCGGTGGCTGGGATGCCTTCTGTATATGTCTCATGATACATACCCGGAGGGGAAGGAACACTAAGACCATATTTGTTATATTTGAAGAATTCATCAAGTAGTGGGAGAAATTGGGGAGCATCGGCCAATACCATCGCATAATGCTCGTCATACTGAGGATCTAGAGGAATATTCTCGGGTTCGGGTTCTGTTTGGGCTTCGGGTTCTGTTTTGGCTTCGGGGATGGTTCGGGCTGGGCTGTCGGGTTGGGGTGTGGTGACGGTTTGGGCTGCGGTGGGTGTTTGGGGTTTAGGGACTGTTCGGGCTGGGCAGTCGGGTTGGGCTTCTGGGACTGTTTGGGCTACAGGGACTGTTTGGGCTGGGATAATGGGTTGGGCTTTAGTGACTGTTTGGGCTACGGGGACTGTTTGGGCTGGGTTAATGGGTTGGTCTGCGGGGACGGTTTGGGTTGCGGTGACGGTTTGGGCTGCGGGGACGGTTTGGGCTGCGGGGAATGTTGGATCCACCGATTGCAATTACAATAAGTAATCATAAAAACATTAGTATTTAAACATAATGATCAAAATAATGATAATGATAAGACTAACCATGTGTGCATATCCATAAAACTCTTAGTCTAAAGGGAAGGGTGAAGTTTCGGGCATTTCTGGTATATAAACATTGTTTGTTGACAAATCAAATAGAGAGGATTCTCTCAAGTCCCTTTCCGGGGAATTGACAAGTCCATCGCCGATAAGCTAAAACATCTCTACAAAGTTAGATAAAAGCGTTAACAAACAATTAAAAAAAAAACTAAAATATACCCTCACTGCATATCTTGGCCACTGTACTATATTATATGGCAAATTCTCAACCAGTTGAACATCATCTGTTTTTGTGAGAGGATGTACAGGCAAATCCTCATTTCCTGCCACGATCGAATCAACTTGGACTTTTACACAACCATTGGCAATCTGTTTATTAAGTAACAGTTGGAATCCAACAGTTGGCCATACTTGTCCATAACCAACTTTGACTAAATCGGCATCAGCCACCCTAACTAGCAACTCACATGGTGACAACACCTGTAAAAACAAATACAATTATAAGGCTGGATAGTATAGGCTGCAAAACTTTTAAATTGTTACCTCAATAGGTGGATAGTGTTCCACCGTTCCACGGGACCCACATGAATCATGGTGGCTTGTGTTGACCGCGGGGGTACTTTGCGGGATCACATTTTAATCAATCCACCTTTAACCTTTGTGTATCCAATTACCTCGGATACGGTCCGAGATCGTCCCCCGTGCTCGGGCCCTAAGAGAACAATTAAAGGATCCTTCTTATTTTCTGCATAAGTACCATCCGCAATCATCCTTTTCTCTTCTGCGAGCTACAAAAAGTATTTGTTTACCAAAAAGATAAAAATCTTCAATTAAATAAAACTTAGTTTACCAAAACATGGAAATTGTTCATCGCTTCGTTAGGAAGTTCAAACTTTCCTTCACTATTCTTAACTGCACAACCCATCAAAAACAACTTAGACCGTTCGTTTTGAATCTCCGAAAGAACACTGTGGTTTTGTAGAAGTTCAGACCAAACTGCATCATTTTTATTTTATTTTTAAAACGGGTCCACCCGCTTCGGCCCACGCGGACCTTGAATTGTCTCTTTACATTGCTTGCCAGTGCTTTCTCCCTTTTTAGCTACACAAATTAACAAGTTGTTAATAATAAAATATTGTACAACACTAAACATATAATATGATTAAGAGATACCAAAAATTCTGGGGTGCTTCTTTGTGCCTTAAATGCTTCCCAATCATCCCTTTTAAGAAACTTATACTTCTCACAAGCATCCTTACCTGTAAGGACGAAATGTTTAACAAGCCTAGATTTAAAATTAGTACCAATTTTCACAGCTTTAGAGTAAATAAATTATATGCTATCATCACTTAACAACTATTTCATATTTCTAATAAATATATACCTTGGTATCCAGCCATAGTTGTTCATATATGTCTTTGTCCATTTTGCCCATATCAGTTGCTAGCGGGAAACGATGTTGAACCGTCATCCCAAACCATGACGTCAGTTCTTTACTCAGAGGGATATGATTTTCATCAAATTCAGTTTTATATACATCTTTGCTATATTACTTCTCAAAAGATGCAGGACCACGTTCGCCTCTACGTCTCTTACGTCCTGGATTATTGGCCATTTCTGCAGAATTACGACACAAATGCGTGAACATAATACGTTAACAAAAAAAGATGATTACGAACGAATGCATAACAAACACAAGAAATCATTAACACAATACTTTAATACCTAGCTTGGTGAAGGAATATCGGCGATGTAACGGTAAATTAGGGTTTAGGTCGACGAGAAGTACTGATTAAGGTTTTTGGAAAAGTGATTAAGGATACGACGTGGTGAAAGCGCAACGTCGGTTACTATCCAAGGTGAAGAAAACGACAAACTCCGGCGAACTAGTGCAGAGTGATTATGGTGAAGAAAACGGACGGTTTGGTCGATTAAGGTTTTGTGCAAAAGTGATTAAGGATTCGATGTTTGGATAACTTATGTTTTGGGATTTGAAAATTTGGAAAAAACAATTACGTTTTAGCGGGTCTTTATTTCATTTTAGCGGGTTATTTTATTCTATTTGTTACCGCGGTTTATGTCTATTAGTTATTGCGGTTTTGTTGTTGTTGCAGTCGAGGTGAATTAGTTGTTGCGGTTTTGTTAATTTGTTGTTGCGGTTTTGAGTTTCATTTTTACACCTACAAGAACGTTGCATAGTAACAAATTCAAATTGTTAAAAAATGTTACACATGAATAAAACAGTAGGATAATTATACATTTGCATAGTACTAAAACACATATATAATACAAATATTAATTTTCAATAATATATAATAGATCGAGTTATTAAATATATGTTCCTTCTCCGTCAGTTCGTACATATGTGCTTCTATTCATGTTGTCAAAATTCCCGGGTTCGATACCGACTGAAAATGGTGGTAAATCATCGAAGTTGTCGTGTTCTTCTTCATCCACAACATTATCAACCCCAAGAATACGTCTTTTACCTTGCAACACAATGTGGTATTTTGCTTTGCTTGGATCTTTGACGAAAAAAATTTGTGATACATGTGTTGCGAGAACGAATGGCTCAGATTTGTAGCCATTAGTTTCAAGATCGACAAGTGTAAAACCATATTCGTCAACTTTAACACCCGTACGGTTATTTACCCACTTACACTTGAACACTGGGATTATGAAATCAGAATACTGTAATTCCCAAATTTCTTCTATCACACCATAATAAGAATCTTTTGCGATGCTTATCAATGTATCTTGATCACGCCTATCGATTTCGGTTGTTGATGCTATTACTGTAACTCCACTATTCTGCACTGTACTTTTTCTATCTTGATCTTTGGTGTAAAATGTATAACCATTAATATCATATCCTTGGTAATTTCTTACTCTAGCATCTGGACCTTGTCCCAATTTTTTGACAGTGTCATCAACGTCGTCACTTGTTGTCACCCTCTCTTTCAACCAACTTGCCAAATCCTTGTTTTGGTTGTTTATGTACCACACTTGTTGTTAACCCGGGTTCGTCGACTTTAACATATCCATATGTTCATCAACATATGGAGTGACGCATGTCATGTGCTTTAAAATTACTAAATGAGCAACTTGTAGTTCTCCGTGCATTGGCACTATTATCTTAAAACCTACTCCTCCCTTTCCTTCAAGTCGACCTGAATGGCGACTTTTAGGAACGCCAACACTTTTGACACCTTCCATATAGCCTAAGAAAAACAAAATATACAATAAATTAATTTTTGCTATAGTTGATCATATATATTACATACGTACCTTGGCAGAACTCAATCACCTCTTCAGAAGTATACCCTTCAATAATACTTCCCTCTGGTCGATTACGATTTCTTACATAACCTTTCAATATTCCCATGTATCTTTCAAAAGGGTACATGTAACGTAGAAATACAGGACCACATGCCTTAATCTCTTGTACGATATGAGATATTAGGTGAACCATTATATCAAAAAATGATGGTGGAAAGTGCATCTCTAGTTCACAAAGGATAACATAAACGTCTTTTTCCCATTTGCCCAAATCTTCGACATCAATAACTTTCGTATGAATATTGTTGAAAAACAAACAAAGCTTTGTGATTGTATGTCGGATATCATCTTGTAAAATTCCACGAATTGCGATTGGAATCATATGTGTCATCAAAACATGACAATCGTGAGACTTCATCCCAAGCAATTTATAATCTTTCATTGATACAAATCTTTGAATGTTAGCTGAATAAGATGACGGAACCTTAATATCGTGCAAACATTGGCAGAACTTTTTGTTTTCTTCTTTCATTGTATTATAACATGCGGGTGGAAGATAAGTACAAGTGCCTCTTTGTACGGGAGCAAGATCTTTACGTATTCTCATCTCGACCATGTCATTTCGAACCTTAATACCATCTTTAGTTTTATACTTAATATCCAATAATAAGCCTATCAAGCTCTCACATACGTGTTTTTCTATGAGCATAACATCAAGACAATGTCTAACATCTAAATGTCTCCAAGAAGGCAATTGAAAAAATATGGACTTTTTTTTCCATATGGCATCATTATCAATACGGAATCTCTTACCCAACACAACAATAATATTTTCAACTCGTGAAAATGTATCAAATCTTTTCTTCACCGTCCTGACCTCGACACTTCCGTCAAACTCAATCGTCTTCTTCCTAAACGGGTGACTCTTGGTAAGGAATCTTCGATGTCCCATGTATACAGTTTTTTTACAATTTCGTAACCACACCGAGCTTGTCTCATCTTCACAAAAAAGACAAGCTTTCTTACCCTTCGTTTTGTATCCTGACAAGTTACCGTATGCTGGAAAGTCATTGATAGTACAAAAAACCATGGCCGCAATTTAAATTGTTCTTTTCTATAAGCATCGTATACATCTACACCATCACTCCAAAGAGTTTTTAAGTCATCAATCAAAGGGGATAAATAAACATCAATATCATTACCCGGTTGTTTCGGACCTTGAATCAACAAGGACATCATAATGTATTTCCGTTTCATGCATAACCATGGTGGGAGATTGTAAATGCATAAGAGAACTGGCCACGTACTATGTCGACTACTCATGTTACCGAAAGGATTTATCCCATCCGAACTAAGCCCAAACCGTATGTTTCTGATCTCCTTCCCAAACTCAACATACCTTTTATCAATGTTTCTCCACTGCGGTGAATCCGCAACATGTCTAATTTTCCCGTCAATCACACGTTCTTCTGAATGCCAACAAAGTAACTTGGCTTCTTTCTCGTTTTAGTATAACCTTTTCAGTCTTGGTATAATAGGAAGATACCACAACATTTTAGCCGGTGGTCCATTCTTTGTCACATCATCGTCAACTTCATCCGTATCTTTTTTCCGTTTATACCTCGATGCCTTGCAATGAGGACAGTCATGCAAATTTGCGAACTCGTTCCGAAACAACATACAATTATTGGGACATGCATGTATTCTTTCTACTTCCAATCCCATTGGACACATTAATTTTTTTGCTCGATATGTAGAAATTGGTAATCCATTTTCTTCCGGAAGCAACTCATGATGTAAAAGCTCTAATAGGGTTGTGAAACTTGTATCACTCCATGCGTTTTTTATCTTTAAGTTAATTAACTTCAACACAGCATCAAGTTTCATTAATTTAGAACCTTTATATAACGGTGTTTTGGCTTCATCAAATAAGCGATGTAATTCATCTTGTTCACCAACATCACCACTCATATTAGGATCCAATTCATTAATACTTTCATCGAAACGGTCATTTGAAGTGTATTGATCGTTATCGTGGTATGAGTCATTGTTCAATGTTGTATAGGCACTACTAGTACTATTTACATTGCTCGAAGATGTGTTATAATTAAGTCGTGATTCACCATGACTTGACCAACAAGTGTAATTATACATAAAACCATGGCGAAACAAATGGTGCTCTATATCAGCGGTGTTTGTGAATCTTTTAGAGTTTTTACAAACGTTGCAAGGACATAAGATCGAAGGACTTGTGTTCTTAACGCGATTCGATTCAGCAAACCGAATAAAATTTCCAACACCGATAACATAATCGGCGGACGAACATATAGCATGATACATCCAATAATTACGCTCCATCTAAAAATTAATAAAACGACAATAAGAATTAATTAATATTATATTTAAATGGTAATTGAAGGATATATAAGTAAGTCTCATATATATTCAGCCATTTATCAACCTAAAAAAAACGAACACATTATCTTTTTAGCTACAAGATGGTTTTCTGTTCATCATGTGGCAAACAAGCAGTGATTCGCACTTCATGGACAGCCAGAAACCCATGACGAAGGTTTTATACATGTCCAACAAAGGTAAGGCCTTTAATTTGAAGATATTTAATATATAACCATTTTAGAATTCAACTTATTAACTATTGTATAATATTGTTTTTTATAGGGTTCTACAGGTAGGTTTTTTGTGTGGTTTGATCCTGTTATGTGTGAAAGATCCAAACAAATCATTCCAGGATTAATAAACTCGAAGAACAACCTTGAAATGAAGCTGGAGGAACGTGACTTAATGCTAAGGAAAATGGAACTGTATTTGATAGGGATTTGCATAGTTTTCATAGGATATGCAATGTTTGCATAATCTACTGTATTCTCTATTTTATGAATGTAATGTGTCTATTTTGGCAACTAATTGGAAGATACTTATATTTATAAGTCTACTTCAAAGCATGAAATTAAAAAAAGAAAACGAAATTACCTTAAAAAGAGTAGCAGAAAGAAAACAGGATCTCAACGAAGAAGAAAGACAACTATTTCAAAATATGTCCGTTGGATATCAAATAATTCAAATTTGTTTTGTTATTGCGGTCAAACCGCAATAACAAACAAACAACCCGCAACAACAAAAGTAGACAAACCGCAATAACAAATGTATGCTAGCCGTTACAATAAATAACGTGAGACAAGTAAAACTTGTTTAAAGATTTCAGTCATTATTTGTTAACATTATAAATTAATCAATTAAAATATCAATATTAATCCATTAATATTATAAATTAATTATTTGAAATTAAACACTCTAAATTTGAAGATAGATTTTTTTAACAGAGTCTTTGAAGATAGATGGTTAACTAAAAATACTTAAGATAATATTAACAAACGAGCATGCATTACAAGGGAAAATTAAAAAGTCACAAAAGTAACAATCAAAAACTAATCACAACAAAGTTACTTTCATGAAAACTCGGCCCCATGCTTCATTTTCTCAAGATCAATGGTGAAAACAACCCATCTGTTCCAACGGATGCCCCAATTCATTCTCAACTCGTCAAAATCACCATGAATGGTGATCGGGCCATAGAGTCTTTCTTCCATTGGTGTCTTTGGATTACGAAAGGTATCCACCAACACGAACCTCTGACTCATTTCCCCCATCTCGAAGACACAACATGTGCCATAGTTGAAGAGCTTGAGATCATGAACCAACTTTGCTGGTATAGTCTGAAATTAAGAAATCAAAAAAATATTTCATCATCATAAACAGTAAACAGAAAGAAAAAAGAACCACAATATAGAATGCATACAATTTCCCTCCGTTGTATAACTTGCGAGGTCAATTTCACAGCAAAGTAATGGCTGTGCTCTAGAGGATCCTCACTTCTGTAGTTGTTGATATCGTCGTCGGTAGAAGACTCGATATCAATAATCTCTTGTGGAAGATTTTCATTTTGGGAACTCATGATGTTAATAACAAAAAAAGGTTTTTGATTAATAATTTTCTTGTGATCGAAGGTTACCATTTTAGAATAATATTGGTTAACTATATATAATAACCAAGGGCGTCGAAACTGAAGAGGAAAAATTGACCGTCGTCTAGAATTCAAGCGCGTAGCAACAGTGAAACAGCTATAACAAATACGCAAAACCGCAATAACAAATGTAACAGTGTAACTGCATCAATTTTATTTGAATTAATAATTTGGGATTTAAATTAAATGCATCGAGTAAATACTGCAGATCAAGTTGGATGGAAGTTACAGCTAGTGTTGCAGCTACTTTTTAAAACTTATCCTCATAACCGCAATAACAAATATGGAAACCGCAACAACAAATGTTTTTCCTCGATTTTTACCACATCATAGGTAGTGTTGCAGGAGAATCAAGTATTTTCTTGAGATTCTAAAATATACGCGATGATAGTTTCTTTGAAATTAAAAGAGAACTAATTAATATCAGCTCTATATATTGTACTCTAATTGCCATTATTTTGATGGATCAAGCTTAATTTTCATATATGAAGGTTTATTAAGTCATTGCTTACTGGTGCTGAATCATCAAGATTCACATGTTGCAGCAGATTTTGTTCTCACGCGAATCTTGATGATGCTGCAGCAGAAATCAAAATGACTATTTACTTGTTTGGAGATGCGGTTGTACAGTTGTGATGCGCGCCAAATCCCCAATCCCGCCAAAAACTTTAGTTGGGTTTGTAAGTTAATTTCTATAATTAAGTTATATATATATATATATATATATATATATATATATATATATATATATATATATATATATATATATATATATATATATATATATATATATATATATATATATATATATATATATATATAGGGTCTGGATCCGGTGAGGACTCTTTTCCCGGTGAGGACTGCGAGGACTCCAAAAAAAACTCTAAAAATGATCCAAAACAAATTTTTTTCAAAAACTTTTTTTTAAACATTAAAATCACAGCATATAAGATCCAAAAAAGATAAAAAAAATAAAAATGATCCAAAAAAAAAAATTTTGGATCATAATAATGATCCACAAAAAAAATATGGATCATTGTTATGATCCGCAAAAAAAAAAAGTGGATCATAATTTTTTTTTCAAATTTTTTTTTGTCAAATGTAGTATTAATCATGGGGAGTTATATATATTTTTTTCAGAATTTTTTGGAATGTTTTTGAGGTGTCCTCGCGAGTCCTCACCGTTTTTTGAGTCCTCACAGGATCCCACTTCTATATATATATATATATATATATATATATATATATATATATATATATATAAGCAGACTTCATGCATTCCTTTAATTTGTTATATCAAAAAACGTTTCATTTTTAAACCTACAAGAACGTTTCAAAGAAAATTTTTCAAAGTAAGATTAATCGATCTTTTGTAAGTTTATAATATGAGTTCTAGCAGTCTGCATATTGGTGATCACGAAGTATAAGTTAATAATTTCTTCATCGTAAAATGGTGTGCGTCCATCACAAAAGAAAATTGTATGATTTTTCTTTTTAATAATTTCTTGCTATTATAATTTATAGTATAAATTTAATTTTCATTTCTTTAATCAGACTATTCCAGCAAAATTTGTTAGGGATCACTAACTTTGGGATGAGCGTCATTTGTGTGCTTTGCAAAACCTTGAGATGAGTCCCCCATACGGTAAAGTTTTCAATTTAAAATGCCACGGTGATCGAAGGAGGTCCAATGTTCGTTTTATAGACCATATGACTATCAATGGTGATATGGTCGACTTCAAACAGAAGATGGGCATCCGCACGAACCAACATGTCATGTGCACCCTTGATCTCGAAGCAAAAAACAATGGTGTTGGAGTTATCTTCAACGATACTCTTCTCTTAATTCAACATGCATGTTTGTTAGCTTTGTGTTTAGGTTTTGGTTGTCCTTGTTTTCGGTTGGTTTGGTTTGTAATAGTTTTATTCAGTAGATATGTAATGTTATCGTTCTATTTTTATGAAATTTGTTTTCGTTTGCCAAAATAATTTAAACTCAAAATTTAGATTGTTGTTGCGGGTAAAGTATGGCCGCAACAACAAATATGGTTGTTGTTGCGGATAGTGTATGGCCGCAACAACAAATGTGATTGTTGATGCGGTTCTTTCTTATAAAGTGCGATATTCCGTTATTGTTGCGGTTATGCAGGACAACCGCAATATATAAATTTTTTCGTCCGCACTAACGAACCCGATCTGTAATAGTGGTACGATCAAAAAAATTGTTCTCAATAATTGGGTACTATACATAGTTTGAATTGTAAAATCAAGTTGATAAATGTTATACTAGTATTACTAATTTGCACAATATAAATTTTGAAAAAAAAAAAATCAACATATTAAAATAAAATAGGTTAAAATGTAAGTATTTCAATATTTATTTTTAATAACAGTAAGTTTGTCACGTCACCTACTCCAAGTCATCTTTATCACCTCATAATTCCCCTGTCACATCATCAATATAATATAATTTGAATTTTTAAATTTGAAATCTATTTTAAAGATTTTTTTAATAATATATTTATTTAAAAAATTTGAATATTGAATAAGTTTGTAATTAACGAGGGTTTTAGGTTTCCCGCGCGATGCTGCGAGTTTTAAAATATATATTTTTAACGTCAAGATTTATATACGTTTTTGATCTAATTTAATATCTTTTATTCATGAAAAAAAGATCTACGTACCATTTGACTGTACATTTATATAATATCCAAAGTTCTATCACTTCAACATATATTATCATAAAAATATTTCATCTTTTTCAATCAAAGAGATGTATGCCTCTAAATAAAAAGGGTGTACCACCAATAAAAAGGGTGTACAGATTACACTGTTACGCTTATAAAACAAAACATTATATAAATGTTAATTTTGCATAATAAAAACCTAACTGAGTTATACTACACATATAGCTAAAAATATCAACACTCATGTAGATTATATTAAATATAATTTCATTATAAAAACTATGTTAAAAGAATTCTATATATAAGCAATATTGTAATGTAATATTGAGTTTATTCAGACTATAATTCAGTATATCTTAATGGTAAACTTTTTAAAATTAAATATTTTATTTCATTTAAATATATGTTAGATTGGGATAATAATTATAATATTTTGTTATTAGCAAATAAATAGAGGTAAGAAAACTAAAAAGATTAGTTATTATAAAAAAATTTTAACCACTTATTAGCATATGGATGAGAAAAAGAAAATTTATCCAGAGATTCCCAAATATACTCTGTAATCCGTATGTAAATTCGATGATTGTACCATTAAATAAGCCTAAGGTACAATTATATTTTCTTAGTTTGGTACTTTGTGTTACACAATACACTGTTACCCATTAATAATAATTGTACAATAGAATCTGGCTAATATACTCCGTTCCGTTCTGTTAGGTTCTAATGAACAGTAATAATCCCTATGGTAATTGTATAAAAGATAAGAAAATTATTAGTCTGCGCGTTGCAGCGAGATTTAAAAATATACATAATCTTCAGAGAAATAAAACCTCTTTGATATTGAAAACAAAAAGTTCAAAGGGCAAAACTTAACTAAAATAAAAGTTTAAGGGCAAAATTTAACTAAAATAAAAGTTTAGGGGCAAATTTTAACTAAATCATTTGTTAGTTAAATGAGTATTAAAATTTAAATAAAACAAAAGTTTAGGGGGGCAATTTGAAAATACTTTATGAACAGTACATGGTGAATGCTTATTGTATATATATCAATACAATTTAAAATCTATCTTTAAAACTAGATATTTTTTAAAATTAAGAATTTTATAATTACGGATCTCTAGAATTGTCGTATTGCCATATTATGAATTTTAGAGATTTAATTTAAAAATTAATTTTAAATAAATTAGAGATAAATTAGATAAAACTACAGAATGTTTTAAAATAAATGGTATATCAAAGTAGGGGTGGCAGTTTCTGACATGACACAAAACCCGACCTGAAATCGACACGAAAATAAACAGATTTGGATCGAGGTATTTTTTTTTGACATAACTATTAGTTAGATAAAAATTAAAACAATCTGTTTGACTTGTTAACCTATTTAACCCGTTTAATTAACCCGCTTAACTTATTTTTTAAACTAATTGCACCGATAGTCCTTCAGACTAAACGGTGTTAAAATTTTCTGTTAAGTCTCCCATGTGAGATGCACATGAGGGCATTGTAGTCTTTTCCCATTTCACTTTTTGCATTAGAAGTGGTAAATAAGCTTGTTTTTTTTTTTTTTTTTTTTTTTTTTTTGCAAAAAGTGAAATGGGAAAAGACTACAATGCCCTCATGCACATCTTACATGGGAGACTTAGCAGAAAATTTTAACAACATTTAGTCTAAAGGACTACCGGTGCAATAAGTTTAAAAAATAAGGACTATTAGTGTAATTTTTGAAACTAAAAGACTATTTGTGAAATTTAATATAAAGTTAAAGGATTATTCGTGTAATTAACTCGAATAATTATAGTAATGAATCTTTTTATAAAATGTTATTTGTTTCTACGTTTAATATATAATCATAACACGTGGTATGCTTAAAATAGTAGATTAATAGAGAATAAATGACTAAGGTATATAATGTGCATCATTATCTACTTAGTAGACACGTTATAGACATAAAATTCCTTACCTTTTTTAATAGCATACACAGTTCTCTAACGCCTAATCTTTCATCTTGTCACTGTGAGCTAAATGCCTAAATTGTATCAGTAGAAGGACATCTTTTTTATAACATAACTCGTCTGTAGCAGAGTGGGCCCGAGATGGGGGAAGACGCAGGGGAAGGGGTGATTTGGGTTTGTTACTTTTTTTTTCTTTTTCTTTTTAGAATATTTTTAATAATAATAATAATAATAATAAATATTTTTTTAATTACAAATTTTTGTGTTATTTTCTTAAGTTTTAAAATAAATGCAATTTGTTCCAACTAGTAAGTTTTTACCTACACGATGCCGCGAGAGATTTTCATATAATACACAAAAGACTGTTTATTAATATTTGTATGATAATCAAAATATTGTTTTATATTAAAAACAAAATATAGGTTCAATAATAGTTCACTCCCAGTATAATTCTGATGGCATGACAGGATTGTATCTTTTTATCTGAATTTTGTTATCTAAAATAAAATGTTATACTTCGTAATAAATGATTGTATTTAAAACAACTGATATAACAAGTCGTATTTATTACGGATTAATCTTGTTTTCGGGTGATAAAATCTTTTAAAGTTAAGATAAAACTTAAATGATTTAAATATTATTAATATTATTGAGTTGCGTTCAAGGAGGTCCATTATTTTTATGAAGTCTCGAGGAACAAATCTCAACGATTGATCAACAAAATCTAATAGTTAAGATTATTCACATATTATATATATTACGAGGGATATTTTGGCATTTTTTTAAAAATAAAAATATTTCTTTATTTATTTTTTATTTTAGAATTTTAATTTTTTTTATTATTTTTTATTTTTTATTATGAAGGGGTATTTTGGTCATTTGGCACTTACAAAATTTTGATTTTTTTTTAATTTTTTTTTATTAAAAAATAATGTTTATTTGATAATTACGTATATGACTTAATCACATGTGATTTTAGTATAAAATCACATGTGATTTTAGTGTAAAATCACATGTAATTTTATATTTAATCACATTTGATGTTTATTTCAATCACATGTGATTCACAATGCAATCACATGTGATTCACTGTGCAATCACATTATGTGTTATTAATGAAAAACAATAATTTAAAAAAAATAAAAATTTTAAAAATAAAAAAGTTTTTTTTTTCAAAATGACCAAAATACCCTCAATTAAAAATAAAAAAATAAAAAAAATTTAAAATAAAAAATAAAAAATAAATCATAATTTTTTTTAAGTGCCAAATGACCAAAATATTCCTTTATGTAAAAAATATGTGATTAATCTTAACCATGAAATCTTATAGATCAATGGTTGAGATTAATTCCTCGAGACTTAATAAAAATAATGAACCTGCTTGAACGTTTCTCGGTTATTATATTATATTTAGAAATCTATGTATAACAGTGTAAAACTTGGATGTATGTGGAAAATTAAAGAAACGGACATTACCCCAAAAGTCAAAAAACTGAAAAAGACTGCAGCCTCATGAAAAAAAGAAAAAGATGGTAAATGTTATTATTAGAATCTAATGTATTATTAATTTGTTTAATGTTTTTATAATATATGTAATATTTTTAAAAGAGTAAATTACATAATCCGTCTATGTGGTATACTCGATTCTGCATTTTGTCCCTAAACTTTTTTTGTTTGAGTTTTTTGTCCCTAAACTTTTATAAAATCCTGATTTTCGTCATTATGTCCAATTTTGGCCGTTAATTAACGTGAAATGCCAAAAAATTAAGGGTATTTTTGTCCTTTTTATCTTTTATCTCCCAACTTCACTTTCTCTTGCAAATTATATGTAACTTGTGCATTAAATATTGTACATTTCAATATGATGAATCGAGAAAGAGGAAATCGAATTGGGGGAAAGAGATTAATCGAATTTGGTCATCGATCGTTGGAATTTTCTTGATCATAAAGTCGTAAACCATATGGGTATGGTGGAATTAGGAAGGAAGCTTTCTGATGATTTTGGAGTGGTGACTAAGAAAGATAAAATGGGGTTGGATGATTTTTGTTGATTTCAAAATGGGGTTGATTGATTTTTGTTATCAATTTATAATTTTGGATTAGAGTTCATCAAATGGGTGTAGGAGATGAAGAAGGTTAAATTAAAAAATTAAAATAGATATAAAAAAAAATAAAGAAAGATTGGAATGCCCTCACATGTTTGGTATGTGAAGTTAGTTAACAGAGAAAATTGGACGGAATGACGAAAATCAAGAATCTAAAAAAGTTTAGGTACAAAAAACCCGTAGAAAAAAATTTAGAGACAAAAACGCAAAATTAGATACATCACATGGACAATTTCTGTAATTTACTCTTTTTAAAATTTAATGTAATGATTTATTTTATAAATGTTTTGTTTAATTAGAAATGTTAATGTGACAAATGGATTAGTTAGGGATGAGTTGTTGTTGCTTCTTCTAAGTAAGGAACAATGTGATGTGCGCTAATGTGACATACGACAAGTTTGTTGTTTAAGTAAGAATGGTGATGCTCTACATTGACTCCCCTTTTCACGTCTTCATAAATAAACCCATTTGGCATATCCATATGATCAACAAACGTGAAAACAAACAAAATGTTTGGAACGTTGTCAGAAGAAGTAGAAATTAAGGTTGCAGCAAGCAAAGCCTGGGAGCTTTGGAGCACACTCGAGTTCGTAAAAATTGCGTCTAAACATCTCCTCCATAAACTTGAAGTAGAAGGCGATGGTGGTGTTGGTACTGTAATCAACCTCATCTTCAAACCCGGTATATATTTCCTATTATTAAGATACAACTCTTGTTGGCTCTACTAAATCTACAAAAATGAATGTCAAATTTACATTCGTTACAAAGCTTTGTAGAAAGACGATAATTAAATTCATTCTTGAGTTTTATCGATGGATCTATAAAATGAAAAAAAAAAGTCACCTATAGTTCTCATATATAGTTTTTCTAATTAAATCATTAACAAGCATGAGTGAAACAGCTCCTAATTAGAATAGGATAGAAATATGTCTAAGTTTGTGTAGCGTGATGACATGGTCTAGCCTAAGTCTTAGAAAAACCATTGGGAAGCTATGTCGAGGTTATGACGTCTTATAAGAGATGATGTAAGTCGATTATCTGTACATAAGTTATACTTATGTATATAATTATAGATACAAAGATAGCTTATTAGAACCAAGGTTTTTTTTCTTCTGTAAGACCTTCAATAATCTAACAATCATAATCATAGTCAATTCAATCCATAGTAAACTATAAAAACATTTATTAATACCTTAGCTAGCAACCCAAGGCTTCTAGCCTAGTGGTATCCAAGGAGGATTTAAGGTGTTGCTCATGACCTATTGGTCATGGGTTCAAGTCCCGTCGTGGACAAAAAAGTGGAATGTTCGAGGGAAGACATACTGCCCCTTGTGGATGTCACTGTCTAGACTCGAACAACTAACATACTGACTAGCCGTTCAAAAAAAAAAAAAAATACCTTAGCTAGCAATAAAAGCGTTTGCCATGGTATTCAATATGTGACGGGTTGGATCTCCTCCATAGGTGAATTTACCATATGGTCATGGGAACAACAATGATTTGGTCGTGCACATCACGATCAATACATGAATACCTTTTTGAAAATAAAAGAAAAAGTAAACTATTACTTTAATTCATCCGATTCAAAATAAGCGATACACTTTTGTATATTTGGGCGATTTAAAATAAGTTATACATTTTAAAAACTTACATTATTTAGTAAAAAGTAGTAGATCTCACATCTACTAATTATCTACGTATTCGAGGTTGAAATGATCAAATGATTAATTTGTTCAATATATAACCCGTATCTAAACACCCTTGAAACCATGTCATTGTATTTTAGGTTCCATAAGTTCTAATAATAGCTTATTTTGTTGCAAAATTATAGAATTGGTACGCTTGGGCTTTAAATAAGTTAATTGATTCAAAAAACCTAAAATTTTATTAATCATTTGATTTTCTATAAATATTAAGAAGGGCATGTTTGAGAAATTTTATTAAAAGTCTTTTGAACTTATTAGGTTAATAAGCTTAAATAAGCTAGAATTTTCAAGCTTATTAAGCTAATAACCTTAAAAGCTCCGTTAATAAGCTTTCTAAACATGCCCTAAAACTCATCTAAATTTCTCATGAAACATCAAAAATTTACATATTAATAAATTAAATGATTAGTGATGGGGTGTTACATGTATAGGGTCGGGGTTTCCATCGTATAAAGAGAAGTTCATGAAGATCGACAACGAAAAAATGTTGAAAGAGGCAGAAATCGTGGAAGGAGGGTTTCTTGATATTGGATTCACGATGTATAGAGTGAGGTTTGAGATCAGAATGAACCCAAAGGACGAAACAGGATCATCGTGTTTTGTGAAAGCAACGATTGAGTATGAGGTCAAAGACGAGGCTGCTTCAAACGCCTCTCTCGTCAGCATTGAACAAGTGGTGGCCGCTATAAAGGTTGCAGGCGAGCATCTCGAAAATTCTAGCTGATTAAGATGTCGGCCATTCCTATACATTCTAAGATATATTTCAGTTCTCGTACCTTAATAAGTTAAAGAGCAAGTTTGGTGTGACTTCGATAATGTTAAATAAATTTAATGGATAAATTTAAGGGTGTGCTGAATAGAAATGAATTATAAAATAATGTAATGATTAAAGTAGTGAAGTAAGGTGTGGATGTGCATTTTAACCGAGATATTGGAACCGAATCGGAAATGAGTGGGAAAAACATACTGATTAGACCCGGTTTTTAGTTTTTAGTCCGATTCGATTTTTATTTATTTTATTTATTTTTGCCTTTTTCAGTTTATCGATTTTACGGTTCTAGTTTTCTTGGTTACGACCTGGTTCCAATTTTTCGGTTATAGCTGAAATAACCAGAAAGAACCAGAACTATTATTTCAGTTCAATTCATGGTTCTTGTTTTATGTTTTAATTAATTTCCGGTTTCGGTTTTTTTTATTCGTATCCGGTTGGATCCTGTTTTTAAATCAAACACATCCCTAAAGTGATTAAGGTAAGAATGAAATGAGAAATTACAATTCTTTATCATTTCTGGGTTTTCAATTGGGATAAAATAAACTAATCTGTGTTATTTCCCTAGTAGATCATTTGATTAAAGTCACTTGCTAATAACATTGAGGTCACATATTCGAATCATAAGGTCATCAATTATTTCAAAAAGCAAATACTTCTGAAATAGAAAATGCCTTTGCTGAAAATTAGAACTTCATAATTTGGGAATGTCTCAAATATATTATACTTCTCTGATTTAAATTAAGTAATATATTGTTGGTTTCACGGTATTTGAGGGAAAACATAATAATGAGTGTTATACTTCCTCCGATTCAAAATAAGTGACACATTTTCCGTTTTTGGGTGATTCAAAATAAGTGACATTTTGAAAAATTACCTTATTTGGCAAAAAAAAATAGTGGGACTCACATTCACTAACTATCTACTTTAACAAAGTAAAATGACTCATTAACCCTTACGTTTTACTTTTAAATATCATTAACCTTACTTTATTCAAAATATGTGGGACCCATTTCCCACTAACCATCCAATTAATCTAATTTAATCATCATTATAATCTTTTGCCTAAAAAACCGTGAAACACAAAGTGTGTCACTTATTTTGAATCAGATGAAGTATTAGATTGAATTTGATATTTATTAAAGAGTGAGTTCGACACCTTTGAAGCAAATTAAGATTAATGATATTTAAAAGAAAAAATAAATATAGATAACTCATTTCATTATATTAAAAAAGATAATTATTGCGTGTAGGCCCTACTAACTTTACCATATAAGATAAGTTTTCAAAATGTACAATTTATTTTGAAATATAAAAAAAACAAATATGTTAGTTATTTTGAATTCGAGGAAGTATATAATAAACATAAGACTATGTGTATGTGGTGACCAACGGTGTCACATTAGCTTGACCAAACACACTACAAACAATGACCAAACCTACGTAGGAGTCGACAAAACCCTCCCCCTTCGAAATCAACCCCTTCCCTTTTGAAAATTTGGCGACCGGCAACAGTCACCTATGCAACCAAATGTAATCAGGAATACGTCGGGCTAGGCGTCAAATAAGACCGGTGCCAACGGCGTATAGCTGAAGGCATTGGTTGATTTTTTTTCTCGTCGCCGGTTGGCACCCCTCATCACCTTCTTCTCGTTGGTTGGATTCTTCCTGGAGCCAAAGAGCAGGAAGGTGAATTTGGTTTGTTTTGGTGCAATGCAATTTGGTTTATTTTGGTGCAATGCAATTTAATAGGGTATTTGATTTTTGTGTGTGTGTATTTTATAATAATAGGACCCAAAAAACCGAATAGAATGTGTATTGTTGGCATGAGTATGTAAGTTGATGTGTTTGTTGACGTGACACTAATTTTACAAAAATTAAAGGTGTCAATATATGTTTTTCTTAGCGACAAGTTAGTTAGTTAATGGTTCGAAATCCTAGCGGACAATACGTCTTCCTCGAACTTATCTCTTTTTCTGAAGAATAAACTCCACTAATGTTAAGTTCGGTGTCAAGTTTATTTAATAGGGGGTGATTTTTACACCACATCTTTTACTCCTTATACCACAATAATTACTTTACATGTTTGTACAGTTTGCAAAAATACTAGTACATTATGGTAGGTTCATCAAAATATGTGGTATGAAAACTAATTGTCTTATTTAATGTGGTATGTACTTGGAAAAAAGAAGAAGAAGGGTGAGGATGCGCATGGCAAGAGAACAAATGGGGGACCGGTCTAAAGATAAAAAAAATTATATCTTAGACTGTAGGATGGAAAGTCCAAGAAGAATATACTAGTACTAAATGTTTTCTAACACATTCTCTTGGATTGTGTAACCACGTACATATGTCTTCTTGATTTTTCATTTTCTTTATTATCCCAAAATACGTTTTTCTTTAAAGTTTTAAATGCCTTGTGAGTTTGTCTACAAGAGGTTTTGGATTTAGGATTTATTGGAGACATTCTTTAGGAGGCATTGGGAACTTTTCTATGGCTTCTACTTGATAAGGGTTAATTTCATATATATCCTTGCAAACTTTTAATATTACACATATATTCTTGCAAAATTCATTATTACATAAATATCATTCCATAACTTTAAAATTCTCACATATATCCTTTTACCTAATTTAATATTATTTAAATCTTTTAAAATTTTAAAACGTATATATTAATCTAAACTAAGAGTAAAATACCCTAAGTACCCTTAAAAGTGATTTTAAGTGTTTGGCGGGAAATGCTTAAAACTGCGTGCTTCGTTAATTTTTCTGATTCGTACTTGGACTTTCACATGTTTAAATGGGGGCTTTTTATCGGAGCTTAATTTGTGACCTAAAACCAAACTGTATAACACCAACAAATTAAGAAAAATTCATATTGGGTTTTGGCTCCTGTTCCTTGCAAATCACCAACATAAATAACCATATTAGTCATCTCAGTCGTATCATCCATTTTTCATATGATTTATAATTTAAAATAAAAGATATAATGAATACTCATGTTTGGTTGTATAAGAACAGAAAACTCAAACCTAAATTAGTTTATCATAATCATTTATGGACGTTGGTGAAATTACTAGTTGTTGCTTTCAATTGCAAAGGTAGATTTCCCTCACAATGGCGGCTGAATTTTTAGGGATCGTATTTATTTTATTTCACATTAAATGATTATGTTTTTAATAACTTTAAGGATATTTAGGGTATTTTACCCTTAATTTAAATTAATATATATATTTTTAAAAATTTAAGAGATTTAAATAATAATGAATTATGTAAAATGATATATGCGAGAATTTTAAAATTTTGGAAGGATATATAAGTAATAATAAATTTTGCAAGGATATATATGTAATATTAGAGGTTTGTAAGGATATGTATGAAATTATCCCATTTGATAATATGTCGATTTCATATGTTATTTGTTGATACGTTTCTCTTTATTTTGTTGTTTTCTATTAAAATAACAAATTTATTGTTAAGTGCTTCAGCTTTCTAATGTCTTGTATTAGTAAATCACATGTGATTTAACGAAATGTTAATAACTCCCCTGTTTTTGAAAACCTTTATTTTAAATCACATGTGATTTAGATCTGTTTAAGTTTAAAACACATGTGTTTTAGTTAATCACATGTGATTGTCCATCTATTTAATTTTAAACAACGTATTTGTTTTAGTTACTCATTTGTGAATTTATATTTGTTTAATTTTATATCAGATGTTTCTTATTAGTTAATCACATGTGATTTAGATATGTTTTATTTTAAAACAAATATTTTTAGTTAATCACATGTAATTATAAGTCTATTCGTTTTAAATAATCTATTTTTTGTGTTTAAACATATGTGCTTGTAATTTTGTTTTAAATCACATGTGATTTTGGAGTTATTATTTGTTTTTTAGTTGTAAATCACATGTGATTTTACTGTTTTTATTATAGATTTCAGATTTCTAGTGTTTTTTAGTTGTAAATCACATGTGATTTTACTGTTTTTATTATAGATTTCAGCTTTCTAGTGTTTTGTAGTTGTAAATACATGTGATTTTATTGTATTCGCATGTTATTTGCCGTTTATTATTTTTATGTTTACTCTGTTTTTAAATCACATGTGATTTTACGGATTTTATTATAGGTTTTCAGCTTTCTAGTGTTTTTAGTTGTAAATCACATGTGATTTTACTGTGTTCACATGTTTTATTATTTTTGTGCTTACTCTTATTTATTATTTGATTATTATTTTATTTGAGTTCAACCACATGTGATTGTTCTCAGTATCCCACCTAATCACAGTCAAATAATTCATATCTTTCAATCACATGTGATTAGTAAGCTAAATTACAGTTGTTTATGTGAGATTCTGAGTTCAATCACATGTAATTTCAGTTTAACTATCTCATATTGTTATTAGTTGTCATAACTTGATTCTTTGTGTTTTATAGGTGGTGATGATGAATTTCCTACTATGTTATCTAAGTTGCCTGAGATACGAACTAATGTTAATATTGGTAGAAAAAGACCTCTATCACCATCAAAAACAAAAACTGTTGAGGTGTCAAAGAAGATCAAAATAAGGCTTAAAAGATCAATTAGCAATGAACCATTCGCGTAAAAAAGCATTAGTGTAGGAAAACCTTGTAGGATTCACATGGCGGAACTTGAATCCCACATTACCGGATCTCTACTAAACAATGGGATCACAAGAAGAAGAAGATTAAGAACATTACCTTTAGATTGGTAAAGAATGGTCCACCTCTACTGCACCACCTGGACACGCTGCAAGACCGCGTTGTACCAACAAAGTATCACACAAAGGCTTGTGTGTGTGTGTTCGGTCGAACACCAAAGCCGAAACCCCTAGGGTTCTTTTGGTCGACTTCAGCTGAAGGAGAGGGAGAGAAGCCTTTAGGGTTTTGAGTGTGTAATGTGATTAACCCTAAAATCTTAACCTTAAACCTTTATTTATAAGGACTCAAGTTACAGTTAAGTCCTTGGAGTTTAATTATGATTTATCTCATAATTAAACTTCTTATTAACACTTTAAACCCTTGGACTTTTAGTAGTTAATTAATAGACTATTAATTAACTATCCGTTAAATATTTAACTTAATATTTAACCATCCTCACAAATAATAAATAACTATTATTATTTATTCTCTCTTCTTTATAATTAACTTAACTAGTTAATTATTCCACACAACTTACTTTATTCGGTTGTCCATTATTGGGTGTGTAGTGGTGTGACCCTTTAGTGTATTATAACATTGGACACGATGACACGTGTACTTATCTGTGCACATAAATCCATAAATTAGTTCCAGTTGAAATAACTATGTTTTACTTAACAGATTCACATGTGATTGCTAACGGAATCACAAGTGAAAGTTAATAAAATCACATGTGATTTAATACTAAGTAACATGTTCTGTTTTTGTGCACTTGATGTTTACTTTCCAATCACATGTGATTTTGTTATGTGTATATACTCCTCTGTTTTATGAAATAACTTTGTTTACTTACCAGAATCACATTTGAATGGGAAAAACATCACCGGTGATTTAATACTAAGTAACATGTTCCGTTTTTGTGCAATTGATGTTTACTTTCCAATTACTTGTGATTTGTATTAACAATCACTTGTTTATTGTTTCTATGTACATGTCACTGTTTTTGTGCACTTGATGTTTACTTTTCAATCACATGTGATTTTGTTATGTATATAGACTCCTCTGTTTTATAATAAAAACTTTGTTTTACATAACAAAATCACATGTGATTTTTAATGAAATCAAAAGTGATATAATAAAATCACATGTGATTTAATACTTAACAACAAGACTAATAATTTAATTTGTGAATTAAACATAAATATCTGTAATGACAAAATAGTCATCAAAATAATATTCTACAACTAATAATTAACCATCATTAATTATCAAATAAAATGTAAGTTGAAATAATACACCAGTTGATAGTACAAATACCACTTATACCAAATACATAAAATTAATACTTTTCCTCCTTTTTCTCAAAAGTCAAATGGTTTTGGCTTGTCTCTTCCTCCTGTCAAGATTCCATTTCTCATCCCCTAGACTTGCACATTTTGGTTATTAGCTCATTTTCTCATGCATGCACGCATTCCCAAAGTTGTTCAACTTTTCTCATTAATACACTACCCACAAACTTCATTCCCCTTCATTTCGGTCGATCACAAGACACATGACACAACACCACTTTTTCACTTTTCAAGTTAATCACCAAAATGGAAATTCCTTTTTGCTTTTTCTTTTCTTCTCAAACCAAGGTCATTGACCATCCAAATATATTTAAAAATCCATCTTTTTAAGTCTTGAAAGACTTGTTACTTCTCTGCACACTCTCATCCTACTAGCAAAGTTGTGCTCATACAATCACATGTGATTTATAAAGCGAATCACATGTGATTTATATAGTGAATCACATGTGATTTGTTTCTTAACAACCTCCCATGTTTTTAAGCAAAGAAATCACATGTGATTCGCTCAACAACCTCATCTCAACGCAGTCAAATAACGTAAAGCAAACAATCACATGTGATTTGTAAACCGACTCACTTGTGATTTGTTTCTTAACAACCTCTCATGTTTTTAAGCAAAGAAATCACATGCGATTCACTTAGCAACCTCACATGAAGCAGTCAACTAATGCATAGCACACAATCGCATGTGATTTGTAAATCGAATCACATGTGATTTGTTTCTTAACAACCTCCCATGTTTTTAAGCAAATAAATCACATGTGATTCGCTAAGCAACCTCACATGAAGCAGTCAACTAATGCATAGCGTACAATCACATGTGATTTGTAAAGCGAATCACTTATGATTTGTTTCTTAACAACCTCCCATGTTTTTAAGCAAAGAAATCACATGTGATTCGCTTACTAACCTCACATGAAGCAGCCAACTAATGCATAGCTCACAATCACATGTGATTTGTAAAGCGAATCACCTGTGATTTGTTTCTTAACAACCACCCCTGTTTTTAAGCAAATAAATCACATGTGATTCACTAAGCAACCTCACATGAAGCAGTCAACTAATGCATAACACACAATTACATGTGATTTGTAAAGCGAATCACTTGTGATTTGTAATCTATAAACTCCATTGTTTTACGAAAAGAAATCACATGTGATTCGCTTAGTGTTCTCAACTGAGCGCAGTGAATTAACGCACAACTTACAATCTCATGCGATTCGCTAGCGAGTCACTTGTGATTTTGTTATCTAATAAACTTGAATTGTAATTTTTTACCTGAATCATCATTTTTTTTTCTCTGTTTCATTGCTATTGACATATTCTAGATGCAGATTCATTGATAACATCAGATATTTTAATTTCGAGATTCAGATTTGCGTTTGATTACAACGGTTTTGTTCAATCTCAATTTTAATTAGGGCTCGAATTCGAGAAAAAGCGTGATTCGAAGTTGCTGATTCAGATCTGCGTTTGATTGTAGTCGATTCGATGCAAACGTGATTCAGAAGTATGCATCAATGGTGATTCGCCGGATATCGCTCTAGAGAGGAAGTGAGGAAGACGGTCAAAGAGTAATGAACGTGATTTGGTGGATGAAGGTTGTTTGGTGTTTTCAAATGACAATAATGCCCCTCCATGTGTATTACTTATTTTTAATCTTGATCATTGATTAAGCTTGATTTAATGGCTGTAAGTTGTTCCTTGGGACTTTATAATATTAGTGTTCCTCCGTGAACACAACTGTATTCATATAACATACATTCATTTAATAGTCGAAACAAAGTATACTAGGTGGTCGACCCAATGGGTTGATCAGGTTATATGAAATCCTTCAGTGGTATCAGAGGGTTCGTTTAGAAATCTAAACTAGATTAACAAAGTTTGTTTGTTTATTTTAATTAAAGTCTTTCTTTCTGTTCCAATTTTTTTTTCTTCTTCTTCTTAATTTTCGAAAAGGGTAAGAACCCTATGGCCAAGAATATTAAACTAGTCTAGTTTAATTGGTCAAAAGGTTTCTAATACCCTAGAATTTTCGAAATCAAAGGAAGAACCCTAGGACCAAGTATGTTAAACAAGATTTGTTTAATTGGTCAAAAGGCTTCTTTCCCTAACCCTAGAAATTTCAAAATTGGGAAGAACCCTAGGATCAAGAACATCAAAGTTTTTTATCAAGTGAATTCTTTCCTTATTACTTGATCTTCAAAATCTAGGACCAAGTATGTTAAACCAAGTTTTGGTTTAATTGGTCAAAAAAGATTCTTTCCTTTTCTCAAGATTTTTGAGATCTAGGAGGTTGCTTGGACACCAAGTTTGTTAAACTAGCTTAGTTTAATTGGTGGAAAAGTTTCCTAGGCTTGAGGAGATTTTCGAAATACCCTAGAAGTAACCTAGGACCAAAAATATTAAACTAGTGTAGATTAATTAGTTAAAAGGATTAATTAAGATGATAATCTAAAACCTAGATAATTAAACAAGTTCATGTTTAATAGGTTTAATTATTGTTTTAGTAGATTTATTGAAACTTATTCTTTAAACCTAGAAACTTAGACAAAGTTTTATTGTCTATAAGGTTTAAATTAAAAGGTTTAAATAAATTTATTAAGGTCATAATCTATCTTAGAATTTAAACAAAGTTTATTGTTTACATAGGATTGATTAGGATTAATCTTTTAATAAATAATATTTTTGATCAAGAAAGTCAAAACCCTAGTTTTGATTGATCAAGAACAAGATTAGGGTTTGACTTATTAATAAGATTAAAAGAAGTGTTCATTTATAAATTTTAAAATTAACAAGATGTATATATATATATATATATATATATATATATATATATATATATATATATATATGTAATATTTCAGAATTTTTAATATTTAAAGGAAAAATGAATTTTAATAGATAAAAAATTAGAATATTACAAGTTTATTATAAAGTAATGAAATGTATATGTATATATATTAAATACAAGATTAAATTGAACATTAAAAGATAAAGTTATTTTGATCTTAAAGGATAATAGTATAACTAGTTATTGTATAAGTTATTATATAATTAAGATTAGAAAGTACAAAGTTATGATTTCATTATAACTAGAAATTGTACAAGTTAAGATTATATGATAAACTAGAAATATACAAAGTTATATATATTATATATTATTATAAGGTGTATAAAGTTATAAGTTATTATAACTAGATAATTATACAAGTATAATATAAGTATTTTACAAGTCATGTAAGATACTAGATTAATGATCAAGGGATAAATAACAAAAGAACTTTATAACCTATATTTAACTAGTTCAAGTTAAATGTAAGAAATGTTTAAACAAACTAAGAATTATTATATATAGTCTTTATATAATAAGTTTATTAGTTTCACCAAATATAAACAAGTGATGGTGTTTGCTTAAGTTCCATCATGATTGTTGGAGCTAGTGGGAGCTACACAAGAAAATCACAAAGTTTATAAGTGTGTCGCTAAGACATAAGTTTTGGTCGAATCTAGTAAGTCAAAACAAATGTTTAATTCTATTATTAAACAAGTGAAAAACAAGGTGTGTTAAACTAGATTTATGTTTCAAGTTTATGAATCATAAAAGAATTAAAAGTTTAACATAAGTTTTAAAGTTTTTCAAGAAACATAAAACAAGTAAGTTTTATTATAAATAAGGTTTTTCACAAAACCTAGTAAAACGTTTTGTACACCTCGTTTTAGGTATACTATAAGTCACACATTTTAAACAAGGATTAAACACCTCACTTGTTCAACGATATTCATATTGTAAGGACAAAGAACCTTAGATATGGATTCAAATCATTGCGAGTGTTAGGGTACGTAAGGTTCTGTGATAATCGGGAGTCCAGGCGCAGAGCATGTCACTGTCTTTGATGGTCTGATCTACTTTGGTGATAATCGGGAGTCCGGGCCCAAAAAGTACTTGAGTAGAATAAACATACTAGACTTTATTACTAACTTAGAAATGTACAATTAGATTGTACAAGGTTGTAATAAATTATAAGTCTAAAGATTCTACGACCCCTAGGAATCGTGTCAAGTCTTGATACGATCGGTAAGGATGTTACCCACCAGAAACAACATGTCTCGTCGGGAAGTGCCCAAACCTTGCGGCGAAAATGTGATATATGGATCCTAGGCCTAAAATATAAGTTATGGGTTTATAATATATTTTAGAGAATGTTTATTGATGATTACTAATTAAACTGGGTTTGATTTGTAGATGGCAGCAAGAAACACAACGATAACCAACAACAAACTCTCGCGACGTTTCTTTCTAGGAAAGAAAGAAAAGACTGTGTCAAATTTCCTCAATTGGAGACGTGATTTTAAGATCATGATTAGACAAGAGAGGGATTGAAGGGTTTCATTGTAACTGATTGACCACTTGGGCCAACCACCTAGTATGCTTGGTTCGAACCATACTGACAAGAACATGAACTTGTTCTTGCTGGTTAAACCAACTAGCTAGTTTAATCCCTAGAAGCGGGACTGAGATTAAACTTAATCCTTAAACCCTAAAGGATTGGGATGTTGCAAATCTAAACTAGATTAACAAGAAAAGAAGCTTGTACGAAAAACTCGAACACACACACACATACTTGTGGTGTTCGTCGACCAACCAAGAACCCTAGGGTTAGGTTCTTGGTTCGATTTCGTCCAAGGGGAAAAGGGTTTTCCTAATCATACCTTCATCTTGCTTAAATAAGTCCACTGATGATGAACACGATGATAGATTCTCTAGTTGATCACTTGCAATGATCCTTGTTCTTCAAGACTTGAAGAACACGAAGAACGAACAAAGAACACGAAGAACCCAAGGCTTGTGTTCTTGTGTTGGTGTTTCGGCCGATCTTGGGGAGAGGAGGAAGCATATTTTCGTGACTTAGGGTATGGAATAGGAGAGGTAAAGTGAAGCCTAAGATCTTCTATTTATAATAGAAGATCTTTCACTTAAGTCCTTCTAATTTTATTAAGAAATGTTTCTTAATTAAACTTTTCCTTTTACTCTTTCAACCCTTAATAATTTATCTTGTTATTATTGTTGCACTTAATTATTAAATGTCTTAGTATAAATACACTAATATATTTCGGTACAATATATATAAACGAAATATATATAAGCTTGTATTTATACTTTTAATAATTGATTATATAATAACCTTTAAATAATTTAGACAATAATATCAAACACTATATAATTTAATAGCTTCAAATCATATTATGGATAATCTATAATTAACACATTGTATATTTACTCAACTAGTAAATGTACAAATACTTGTATTAATTAGTTAGTTAAACTAGTCTAGTAATAAGTTAATCTTAACTTAATACTTAACTGATTTATAATAACTATTATAAATCATCTTCCTCTTCGTATATCATTGCATATCTTTCTCGTATTACATGCACTCACCGGTGTGACCCTTATGTGTTTCGTAGGCATGGATGTATCACCATAGGTTGACTAACTGTGCACATAATCTCAACAGACTCCCACTTGTGCAAGTTCGTAACCTTAGCTTGATGACACGAGCTACAGTGGCCCTCTAGATAGGCATGTAGGTAACCAACCCCATAGAAACAACTATGTAACCCAGGTATAATTTTTGAAAAACTCTTTTAATAGCGTCGCCTAGTAAAGAACACTTCGTCTTTACTTCTTGGGTAACGTGTTAGGTTCATCCCTTCCAGCATGATATTTGTGATAACGAATACGAGCAAGGTAGAAATTATCAACTCCTGTACTCGAAATCGTTACTTGACCTCTTGATTTAAAACTGTGTGACAACGACAAAGAACAGATCAGTTCGTTGAGCACGGCCGTGCATTTTCAGTTTATCATCATGTCAAGGGACCCATAAATATCTCTCATAAAAAGGAGGCGCAATTACCATCTTGTTATATTTCGATTTGAAATACAACTTCCTCTGTACCCAGTAAATCCTCGTATGAAAACCAAGTTTCAGGCGTGTCTAAGACGACCCAAAGTACATTAGTCATTGTATCCCAAACCAAATACCTCAGGCTTAAGGACAATCCTAGTGATTAATACTTTTGAACTTTTCAACCACGAAGTATTATCACGGTGGTCAATCCAATATTCGTCAAGCTCCAACAGAATATCACCGATATTTGGTTTACACAAAAACTTGTGTAGCTATCTTCGAAGAACTTCGAATCTACCTCCAAATACCGCGATGACGTTAACGTCCCATCAAGGTTCCCACCAAGACAAGTAGTCACGGATTATAATTTTTTAATAAAGTAACTTTTATTCATGGATCATTTAAAACATACTAACTCTGAATAATAATGATGCTAACTCATGTATTATTCCTCACTGGACATAGATACATAATTATTACTGGATCATTACTTATTCCTTTTGTTCGTGTTGATTACTTAATGACTTTTACAACCTTAATTGTAACTTTATCACTAAACCTAGTCATTTCTATTAAACTAAAGACATAAGACAAGTATTTGAAAAATACTATTACTTTTGTCTTTGCTAGATTTTGTTCTTGCAACAATCTAGAACATATTCTAGTCTTGCCTTTTATGCAATTCGGTAAACATAGGAGGATTGGAAATTAACTCCTTAGTTTCTTGAATTCATAAAATTCTCCTTGTAACTAAAGCCTCTTTTAGTTACTTGATTTGTAGATATATCATTACTAGTTAAAGAAATTTCCTTAAATGATTATGTTATCCACTAGAGTGTGAACAACCTATTAGATATGCAATAATTAATCACAAGACTCGTGATCACGCTATTAGGTTTGCAATAATCTAATTAACGATCATTTATTATTTCTCTTAACTCTTTGGCTAACGACTTGGTAAAACCTTGTTGTTAATATCCTAACTAACTTACTATATTCATTAGTACCTCTAATGAATATGTTAGTCATAGCTCCCACTAAATTTTATGGAAATAAGCATCACTTAAACTACTACTTTTGACCTAGTCAAAATTTATAGTTTAACCCTTTAAGAATTAATCAATTATCAAAGTCATCCTTTGGATTTGTGAATATCCAACATTCCTTTTGAGGGAATCATGACTTTCATTGATTATTGTATCTAACAAGTATAAGACACTTGAAACGATACTTCCAATTCTTAAGTCTATTAGTATCTTTTAAGAATCTTATTTAATGCCAAAGTCATTTCTTGGATTTCTCAAATATCCATTATTCCTATTCGGGAATTATGACTTGATCAAATGTTGTATTTATTACAAGTATAAAAGACTTGCAATAATACCTTTTAATTCTTAAATTCTTTAATATAGTTTGTCCCTTTTAAGAGTTCATTTAATGTCTAAGTCATTTTTCTTAAATTATAGGAATATCCAATTATTTCTATTAGGGAATTATGACTTCATTAAATTCCTTTATCACAAGTATGAAAGACTTTTAATAATACCTTTTAAAGTCTATCTTGATTATATCCAATATAATCATACTATATTAATACTAATACTTTAAAACTTACTATTATAAGTAACCATTACTTAAGATGTTTTAAATAAGTTCAATGTACCTTGACCTTTATGCTTTCCATAAAAACTCTTAAATACTTTCATTAAAAAAAACTTTCTAATTACTAGCATCTAAGTAATTTGAGCTTCTAAGATATTGACACAACAATCAAACAAATATAAACAATGAGATCATTATTAAGTCAATACTTGACTTTATAATCTAGTCATAAAACTTGACTAGTATAATCAACACACATGCACACACAATATAATTCAACCGTGGATTCAGCGATAAACTTAAAACACCAAAATTTATCATAAAAATAGAAAATGTAATTGTGTTCAAAACAACTTAAAAACGAAAATTGTTTTACTGAACCCATACGAAAAATACTGAATTAAAACGTGGTGCTTGTGGGATCATTGTCTCATGTTAGTTCATCTCACTTTCCATCATCTCATGCAATAAACAATTGCTAAAGTTGAGTTACTCGCAATATCTTTTACAAGTAGGAAAGGAGTATCTAGAAGTTGGTCAAGTCAACTAAGTAGCAAGCATGGCCTCCTACCCTTTGACCCTTGCCACGACCAAGAAACCGTTTCTCGGTCCTTGTGTTGCTTGGCTTTACCTTCTAGACCTTTTGTTTGACTCAATTACCCTTAGGCACGTCGTGGCTGGGATTGGTTTTACCCTTTCCCTTTCCGCTGCGCCTCTTTCTCTTTTCACTACCATCATCAGTTACTACAGGATCATTCTTAAACTTGGTCCCCAAACTCAACTCATTAGCCTTGAGCATGGAATGTAGCTCATCAATGGATTGCTCCATGTTATGCATGTAGTAGTTGACTACATAAGACTTATAGTCATCTAACAACGAGTTGCGTATCATTACTGTTGCTAACTGCAACAGTAATGGGTGTCCTAGTCACTCAACATGATCCATGTGCTCTTTCATTTTCATGACGTGAGCACTCACCGATGATCCCTTAACCACCTTGCAAGATTTGAACACTCTACAAGCGTAAAATGCTTGTCCTAGTTCATTTCTAGCATTCGCGGCAGGAGCATTCAGTATTGCTCTTTCTAGAACATTTCCTTTTGACTCATGCCTAAGCATAATCCGAAGATCACGCTTCCAATTGAGAAATATTGACCCAGTCAATTCGTCCTTTTCTAGAAACAAGCGTAGTGAGAGATTGTTGGTATTTGTCGTTGTGGTTGTTGTTGCCATCTACAAATCAAACTCAGTTTAATTAGTAATCATCAACAAACATTCTCTAAAATATATTATAAACCCATAATTTATATTTTAGGCCTATTATCCATATATCACATTCTCGCCGCAAGGTTTGGGCACTTCCCGACGTGACATGCTGTTTCTGGTAGCTAACATCCTTACCGATCGTATCAAGATTTGACACGATTCCTAGGGTCGTAGAATCTTTAGACTTATAACTTATTACAACCTTGTACGAATTTAATCATACATTTCTACTCAAGTACTTTTTGGGCTGGGACTCCCGATTATCACCAAAGTAGATCAGACCATCTAAGACAATGCGATGCTCTGCGCCGGCACTCCCGATTATCACAGAACCTTACGCACCCTAACACTCACAATGCTTTGAATCCATATCTAAGGTTCTTTATCCTTACAATATGAATATCGTTGAACAAGTGAGGTGTTCCATTAGGTGGATAGTACTTCGATCTAAGATTTTCTCGGGTTTGTTTTAGTCTAAACTAAACTTAAAACTCATTCCAATTTTAATTCTTAATTTTAGAAGACTTGTGATTCGTGTACTTTATTCCACAAGACGCCTTTCTAAAATTATCTTTAAAACTCTAAGTTTTAAACTTGTTCGAATTTATTTGTATACCTTAAAAACGAGGTGTACAAAAAGATATTACTAGGTTTTGTGAAAAAATCTTATCTTAATAAAACGTACTTGTTTTATTTACTTTGAAAAACTTTAAACCCTATGTTAAACTTTAAAATAGAGATTTTAATTCTTTATGACTTACGAACCAAGTCATAACTCTAATTTAACATAACTTAGTTTTTCCGTGTCTAATAATAAAATTAAACATTTACTTATTAGATTCTCCAAAATATGTCCAAGGGACACATTTGTAAACTATGCGATTTTCTTGTGTAGCCCCCATTAATTCCAACAACCGTGATGGAATTTGAGCATGAACACAATCACTAGTTTAAACTTGGTGAACATTAATAATCTTGTTATATAAAGACTATATATAATAATCTTAGTTTGTTTGTACCATTCTTATATTCAACTTAGACTTAGTTAAATATAGGTTCTTAAATTTCCTATGTTATTTAACCATTGATCATTAATCTAGTACTTTACGTAACTCGTAATACACTTTGTATAATTAACTAGTTATAATTGCTTATAACTTTATACAATCTGATATCTTATAACTTTCGTATTATTATCTAATTATAATAAAACCTTACTTTGTACAATTTCTAGTTGTTTACAACTTTGTACATTTCTAGTTTAATTATAACTTAATACAAATTTCTAGTTATATAATATTACACCTTAAATGATCGAAATAACATATATATATATATATATATATATATATATATATATATATATATATATATATATATATATATATATATATATATATATTACACCTAATTTGTACATGTGTATTTTAACTTAGACTAATTAAAATACGTACAAACTATTTTATCTTTTAAAATCACTTTCTTTTAAATAATTTAAAAATGCCGAAAATTATATATAATATAATATAAATATAAATATATCTTGTTAATTTTAAGACTTTAAAATTAACACTTCTCTTTTATCCTTAATTAAATTTAATCAGTTAAACCCATCTCATTCTTGATCAATTAAAACTAGGTTTCAATATTGTTGATCAATAACATCTCTTAGTTAAAGATTAATCATAATCAATCCTATTCAAACAATTGTTTAAATTCTAGGATAGATTATAACCTAATATTTTTATTTGAACTTATTTATTTAAATCTTCTAAACAAAACTTTGTCTAGATTTCTAGATTTAAGGAACTAGTTTTAATAAACTCATTAAAACAATAATCAAACCTCATTAAACATAAACTTGTTTAATTTTCTAGGTTCTAGATTATGTTCTTGATTAATCCTATTAACCAATTAAACTAAACTAGTTTAATGTTCTTGGTCCTAGGTTACTTCTAGGGTTTTTCGAAAAATTTCCTTAAGCCTAGGAACACTTTTTCACCAATTAAACTAAACTAGTTTAATGAAACTTGGTGTCCAAGTATCCTCCTAATTTTCGAAATCTAGGGAGGAAAAGGAAAGAATCATTTTTGACCAATTAAACCAAAAACTTAGTTTAACATACTTGATCCTAGATTTTGAAGATCAAGTAATAAGGAAAGAATCGTCTTGATCAAAAACTTTGACATTCTTGATCCTAGGGTTCTTCAATATTTCGAACATACTATAGGGTTAGGGAAAGAAGCCTTTTGATCAATTAAACTAAACTAGTTTAATGTTCTTGATCCTAGGGTTCTTTCTTGGTTTTTGAAATTACTAGGGTTAAGAATCCTTATGACCAATTAAACAAACTGTTTAACATTCTTGGTCTAGGGTTATTTAACCCTCATTCAAAATCCATGGGAAGAAAAAAGAAGAAGGAATGGAAAAATAAAACTTGGAAATTAAACAAACAAACTTCGTTATTCTTGTTTAGATTTCTAAACCAACGCTCTGATACCACTGAAGGGTTTCATTGTAACTGATTGACCACTTGGGTCAACCTCCTAGTATGCTTGGTTCGAATCATACTGACAAGAACATGAACTTATTCTTGCCGGTTAAACCAAGTAGCTAGTTTAATCCCTAGAAGCGGAACTGAGATTAAACTTTATCCTTAAACCCTAAAGGATTGGGATGTTGCATATCTAAACTAGATTAACAAGAAAAGAAGCTTGTACGAAAAACTCGAACACACACACATATTGTGGTGTTCGTCGACCAACCAAGAACCCTATGGCTCTTGGTTCAATTTCGTCCAAGGGGAAAGAAGGGGAAAAGGGTTTTCCAAATCATACCTTAATCTTGCTTAAGTCCACTGATGATGAACTCGACGAGAGATCCTCTAGTTGATCACTTGCAATGATCCTTGTTCTTCAAGACTTGAAGAACACGAAGAACGAACGAAGAACACGAAGAACACAAGGCTTGTGTTCTTGTGTTGGTGTTTCGGCCGATCTTGGGGAGAGGAGGAAGCATATTTTCGTGGTTTAGAGACTCTACTCAAAAGAAACAAATAAATACAAACAACTCAAGCCACATAAGTGATCCCTAGAGACTCTACTCAATTCTCAATTACTCAAGTTTATTTTCTCAGATTTAATATTTATATAGCGCGCTTGTGTGACTTGGGATGAGAGATCAACCTCGACCCGCCTCACACAACTCAAGGCTCAACACCTGTACTCTTCGGTGTTGATTCAAAACGTCTGGCACCAGTACTCTTCGGTGCCAAGACAACTCAAGTATATTATGTTTAATGTTTTAACTCAAGAACTCAAAACTCAGATAACTCAGGCTCCAGATAACTCAAATCACAGATAACTCAAATCACATATAACTCAAATAAATCACCCAATCAATACTCAAGCTCAATCAACAAGACAATTCACAACACATAGCACAAAATCATGAATCGAAAGTAAGTACAAGTTTATAGTGAGATTACCCACCTCGAATAACCGTAAGCTCCTAAATATCCTCGGTACTGAAGAGCGTCTCTAACAGGTCCTAGAAGGTCCTACAATGTACAAGGAAGCTCGGGTTATGATTAGACTCAAAGGTTGTTTCAGCAGAAACTAAACAGCACTCAGCACTTTTGCGGGAACGGCTATAAATCTCAAACCACTCACTAAATATTATTCAAATTTTTACAGTAGTTAAATGACTCAGGGGACTACAATTTTACAGAAGACTTCGGAAGGTAGATCCAAACAGAAAAGGCTCAAAACGGACTCACAAGACAGAATAGCTGAACCGAAAACTATCCAGCGAAGGTTTACTAAAACATCAATAACTTTTAAACCGTAAATCAGATTAAGGAGCCGTCAGCGGCATTGGAAAGAGGACTCAGAAACCTAGAAACCAATACGACCCAAAAATCCAGAAACGTACTTAAGTGTGACAAAAACGGACTTAAACCCAGACTACAGTTTCTGCCGAAAATCCAGCATGACGTTAAAAACCTGTTTTAATTCCCGACATCAACCCGTTTATTCCCGAGACACCCGACAGATCAAGACCGAGACAATGCAATAAACTACAAAACCAAAACCGAAGCCCTTCTACAATAATCAATAATCTCGGGTTAACATGGAAATGCTAAGGAAACGAATATGGAATAAAGGAAACTACCGAGGAATTCCGCTGCTCGATCCCTGAAACTGTTAGGTATCTTCGACCAGCTCAACACTGCATCAACACCAACAACTCGGTTGTTGCAATTTGATTGGTGGCTGCCTCAAGATTTTATTCGCCTTTATGTGATCTTTTGATTTTAAAGAAAATAGTACTGCCTCAAACACTTGTTCCCATCGTATCACAAATAACACCCACAACCATGGTACTTCAGCGTCACAAATAGAACAAACGGCAGCCTCATGATTTGGAAATTTCTCTACTGACCAAAAGAATTAATATGATTACTGATCAAAACATCACCACTGACCTCTACATAAAACCCACTGTCACCGTCCTCTTTGATTTCATCCAAGAATAATACATAGGCCACATAAATTGTTTTGGCTTTCTTAACTGACAAACAAGATGACAAAACTCTTGCCGCCTAGGATTATCACCACCAATCCTAAATTAATCTCCACTTCTCAATATTCTAAAAAGAAAGATAACCGACTACAAAACAATAAAAAAATCCAATACTTCCTCTCATTTGTTACTAATCGAGCAACTCCAAAAAGAAAGAACAAGAAACAAGCACGTGAGGTGCTTCAATTTTATTCACCTGCTTGTTTAATTCGATGAAAGGAAATGCACGGCTGAAAGTTGTCGCCGTCGAATTGGGAAACAAGAAAAAGAAGAAAATACAGGGTTTTAGGGTATATGCTCCTTGTAATAATTAGATTTGTGCTAGGCCTCAAGCCCGTAACCACTAGCCCGACAACATAATTCATTTGGCCCGAGCCTTGTCCTTTGGCCGGCCCGACTCATTCAAGTTAACTAAAACCCGGACCGCCTAATTGCAGGTCATCTAAATAATACGAACCGTCTAATCTCATTATAAATAATTTAATAATTAGTCATTTTAATATTAAAACATCTAATAAAAACGTACCGTCTAAGTATAGGTCTTCCAAATATTGTAGAATTAATTATAAATAAAATGATGTGATCAAAAATAATATTATTTAATTACTAAAATTTTGGGGCATTACAACTCAACTCCACTTGAAATAGACTTCGTCCCCAAAGTCATGGCTTGGAAAAAGCTTAGGATAGCGATCTCGCATCACAGGCTTATCAACGACACACATCCGTAATAGAAGAAAACGATATGGTTATGAAATAAGGAAACTCTTTAGGGCGACCTACGCGATCAGAATGAAATCCGGCTCTTGCAACTGCTCATACAAATCTTCCATCCCTGGCGGCGAGAGACGATAAGGCTAAAAGAATAAAATTTGAACGCTTTCTAAGGATCTCAGTTTAGCGATGAAAATGATGTCAACAATAAGCACAAATAACCACGATACTCTGCTGAAGGCGTCTTCTTGCTCAGGTAGTCGAACACAGTTGCTGCACTCTACGCTAAACTTTGCGTTGAATCTCGGATTCAACTCCACTTGGATATTTGTTATGGTTTGGTTTGTGGCGACAGATGATCTCGTCGTAGTACTCGGTCGTCCAATTCGTGCTCGCAATCATACTTGGCTCTCTCACGGCTATAAAAATAAGTTAAACTTTCCCGCACAGTTCTAACAAGGTATTACTTTTACACAATATACACCATAATTTTTTTATTAGTTTTTATTTTTATTATTATCAATCTCCACCAAGAATGATATCTCAATGTCCTCTACTCTATGGGACATCAGTTTGTTTTAAAACAAATAAACAATTTAGCGGTTCGCACCACTGTCAATCACTACACAACAAGTTCATAATTCACATAGATGTATTTTATCACACATAACCCCAGATAGTAGGCAACTCATGCCTCTTACTGAATTTGCATATACTCAAACGCACTCATCTCAAATCTCTACAACTTGTTTTTAGCTCAACGCAAGCTATATAATCAATTTAAACTCCAATCTCGTTTTAATGACTTCCTACATGTCAACACAATGTATACACTTACTCGCTTTTACGATTTTTCACGTGATCAAATTTAATTATCAGATTACTTGAACAGATAATTTCTCTTTTAAATTGCGTTATTAGTTCCATTGTTAACTTATATTTAACAATCTCTTGTTAACTCTTTTTAACATTACTCGTTTAACTCATTTTAACGATATTTATCAACGCGGTTAATGATTTTATCATTTGGCTCGTTAATTATTTTCTCGCTTTATTCTCATTTAAATTGTCTCTTGATCAATTTGTCCAAAATTCTGCTCATTAATTTCACTTATTTTTAAGTCTCAAACGTTTCCGAATAATATTTTCTCTTCACTTGGTTAATTACACAACTCGATAATTCTCATGCACTTGATTACTCAGCTATTTTCTCGTTCTCCAAAAAAAATATCCTCATTACTCTGTATTTTTAGCTTCTTCTCGCTTTATAAAATTTTATTTGTCTAATACACTTGTATTTTTCTATTTGCCCATTTCAGTAACTATTCTTAATCATGTATATATATATATATTATAATTAAAGTTTTATCATTTGGTTCATTTTAATAATTTATTCATTTATCTCGATTTATTAGTTTCTTACAGTTCGGTAGTTTCTCAAGTATTAATAAGTCTTTCCCATAATTTATTATGGCGATCTTCTCATGAGCGTCTCGTTGATAACATTTTCATTACTCGAATTTCATAATTTCTCGTTATTTATATGATTATATACTTGCCACTTCTCATTTGCACCAATTTAATTATTCTTATAAATTCCCTAGTCACATGTATATATATTACTCAACACAATAATTTGGCTCAAAAATTTATCGACTCGATTTAATAACTTCTCATGTTTTTCTCATTTAACTTGACTTGAATAATTCATAATAAATTCTCATATTTTAATAATCTCTTTTTATCTCATTATATTCCCACAGGAATAATTTATAGATTAATTATCACTCTTATAACTTTTTAGCCAGTTATATGCACATATATGCTCATAATAACACATAACAAAATTTTCTCTTGGTAGGTCTCTTAATTTTTACTCATTACAAACTTTATTTTTCACATTTAACTCGATTTATTAATCTCCATTAGCTCAATAATACAAATTTAATAATTCACAACTTTATACTTATTCTCTATTCACACCATTTAATATTGGTAGTTTTCCCTTTTACCACCACTCAACTCCACTTGGAGAAAACTCATCCCCGAGTTTGGAAGTGGCACTTAAAATCTCAAAGAACTCGTTACAAACACTCGATAGATCGGTTTGTTGATTCTCATTTAATTTCATATTTTAAGGTTTATTTGATTACTCGATAATTAAACTCTTATGCACAGGTATGAGTCGGTCCCAACGTATACTCTTTACGCCCCTCTGACACCCCTAAAAAAATTTATTGCTCATATTAGGTGTTAGCTTTCTCAATTATAACTCATCATTCTTTATTAGTCTCATTAATAATTAGTCATTTTATGACCCCTCATAAGTCAAGCTTGTTACATTTATTAGCACCACAAATCTTTATTTCGCGTTACGCATTTACGATTATCTCTTGTTCAAATCTAAGTATTAATCCTCCTTTTGGTTTACTCATAGCATATTTGGTATTATTATTACCAGATAACATTTTTTATCGTTAGATAAAATTCTCGTTTAATTCATACTGAATAAACCTCGTAGATTTTCTTCTGTCAATTAACTCATATTAATTAACTCATCTTGGGTTTCTCATCTCATCCAATTAGTGATGTTTTAGCTTTACAACTTTTATTAACCCTGTCAAATTTTTATCTCTTATTCAATTAATTGTTCAATAATTGCATAACTTCTTATTACTCCATTAACAATTCCAGTCATTAGTTGTCATTTTAAAACATAATTTCCTCTATTTATTAAATTAAAATTTTTCAATAAACAGTTATATTTATTCGACAAATGTATTTATTAAATCAAACATTTCGACTCAAATTAGTAGCTACTTGTAACTTTAAACATAATTCTCCATTTAATTTATTTAAATAAATGTTCATTCATATCTTGATTTATTAATTCCCCATAATTCAAAATTTCTCGTTTAAAACGAATTACATATTCTCAACTATATTGTTCGATTAATATTCTCTATTCTCAATTTAATAATTCTCAATACATAGATTTCTTCTTTTAAATTTGTTTTGGAGAATTTCTCATTCATCATTGATTTATTGATGTCCCCTAAATTTTATAATTTAACAGGAATTAATTTATTCTCAATCATTTAATTTACTTCCGCATTGCTCAGATTAACAATTTATCATAAATGAATCTTACTCAATTTTGTTTTAAAAATAAAAAAAACTTTACTTGATTTGTTTGGATAACTTCTTATCACTTCAAAATTTTCTTATTTTCTCATTTATTTCGCTTTAACGATTGTTCAATCGTTCTCGATGTATTAATAACTCAATTAAATCATTTAACGAATTCAACCAAATTAGGTTTATTAGTCTCTCTCACATGTTTTGATAACTCTTTATCAATTCTTGTTTGATGATCCTCTTATTCAATTGATTGCACTGTTTTCTCATAAATATCTTTTTAGTGTTTTTATTATCAATTATTATATATAATAATTGAGGGTTTTCATGATACTTAGATGTTTGACGAATGGTCTCCTTGAATCCTTTTCGAAACATAGGCACGAGTCATGTGCGTATAATAATAGGGGCCCTCTATTATTATCCGCACCTACTCACGTCATGGTTTCGAGCCAGCTTCAAAAATTCCACGATCTCCCATCCTTATACCATCCACATAACAAGTAATTCACAACAGTAATATAGTATATATATACATATATAGTCGTACAATTCGCGCTCATCTCGAGTTAATTTTATTTTATTCTCTTAGTAATCAATGTCACTCGCGACGTTTTTAATAAACTAATTAACTCATGAATAAGTACTAGAGGCATAAGGTCATTGTGATGCGCTGCTTCTCGATTTGGATTTGGACTCATTTTAAAACACTTGAAAACTCATTTTGAAAACTCATGCTTCGACTTGAGTTTGGAATCCACCCCGTGTGAACCCAATTCTCTCAAGCCAGAGCTCTGATACCAACTTGTAATAACCCAAAAATCAGGGGAAATTTAAAAATTTTAAATAATAAAATAGAACAATTTCCCCAAGAGTACAAGTAACTCAAAGGTCCCAACTCATGAATAAAAATATAAAACCGTCTCGTGGTTTAAATGCGGAATAATAAAAGATTTTAAAACAAAACATGTTTGACTCGAAATAAAGGTTTTAATCCAAATCCATAAATATAAAAATAGAAACGCAGCTCATCAACCATTGACCTTCTCTTTGCCCTTGCTAGTACCTGTAGAATGGGGGGAGTGATTGGGGTCAGCCACCGCTGAGTGAATAATATCAAAATAAACAAATAAATACAAACAACTCAAGCCACATAAGTGATCCCTAGAGACTCTACTCAATTCTCAATTACTCAAGTTTATTTTCTCAGATTTTATATTTATATAGCGCGCTTGTGTGACTTGGGACGAGAGATCAACCTCGACCCGTCTCACACAACTCAAGGCTCAACACCTGTACTCTTCGGTGTTGAGTCAAAACGTCTGACACCAGTACTCTTCGGTGCCAAGATAACTCAAGTATATTATGTTTAATGTTTTAACTCAAGAACTCAAAACTCAGATAACTCAGGCTCCAGATAACTCAAATCACAGATAACTCAAATCACATATAACTCAAATAAATCACCCAATCAATACTCAAGCTCAATCAACAAGACAATTCACAACACATAGCACAAAATCATGAATCGAAAGTAAGTACAAGTTTATAGTGAGATTACCCACCTCGAATAACCGTAAGCTCCTAAATATCCTCGGTACTAAAGAGCGTCTCTAACAGATCCTAGAAGGTCCTACAATGTACAAGAAAGCTCGGGTTAGGATTAGACTCAAAGGTTGTTTCAGCAGAAACTAAACAGCACTCAGTACTTTTGCGGGAACGACCATAACTCTCAAACCACTCACTAAATATTATTCAAACTTTTACAGTAGTTAAATGACTCAGAGTACTACAATTTTACAGAAGACTTCGGAAGCTAGATCCAAACAGAAAAGGCTCAAAACGGGCTCACGAGACAGAATAGCTGAACCGAAAACTATCCAGCGAAGGTTTACTAAAACAGCAATAACTTTTAAACCGTAAATCAGATTAAGGAGCCGTCCGCGGCATTGGAAAGAGGACTCAGAAACCTAGAAACCCACACGTGCCAAAAATCCAGAAACGTACCTTAAGTCTGACAAAAACGGACTTAAACCCAGACTACAGTTTCTGTCCAAAATCCAGCATGACGTTAAAAACCCGTTTTAATTCCCGACATCAACCCGTTTATTCCCGAGACACCCGACATATCAAGACCGAGACAATGCAATAAACTACAAAACCAAAACCGAAGCCCTTCTACGATAATCAATAATCTCGGGTTAACATGGAAATGCTAAGGAAACGAATATGGAATAAAGGAAACTACCGAGGAATTCCGCTGCTCGATCCCTGAAACTGTTAGGTATCTTCGACCAGCTCAACACTGCATCAACACCAACAACTCGGTTGTTGCAATTTGATTGGTGGCTGCCTCAAGATTTTATTCGCCTTTATGTGATCTTTTGATTTTAAAGAAAATAGTACTGCCTCAAACACTTGTTCCCATCGTATCACAAATAACACCCACAACCATGGTACTTCAGCGTCACAAATAGAACAAACGGCAGCCTCATGATTTGGAAATTTCTCTACTGACCAAAAGAATTAATATGATTACTGATCAAAACATCACCACTGACCTCTACATAAAACCCACCGTCACCGTCCTCTTTGATTTCGTCCAAGAATAATACATAGGCCACATAAATTGTTTTGGCTTTCTTAACTGACAAACAAGATGACAAAACTCTTGCCGCCTAGGATTATCACCACCAATCCTAAATTAATCTCCACTTCTCAATATTCTAAAAAGAAAGATAACCGACTACAAAACAATATAAAAATCCAATACTTCCACTCATTTGTTACTAATCGAGCAACTCCAAAAAGAAAGAAAAAGAAACAAGCACGTGAGGTGCTTCAATTTTATTCACCTGCTTGTTTAATTCGATGAAAGGAAATGCACGGCTGAAAGTTGTCGCCGTCGAATTGGGAAACAAGAAAAAGAAGAAAATACAGGGTTTTAGGGTAAATGCTCCTTGTAATAATTAGATTTGTGCTAGGCCTCAAGCCCGTAACCACTAGCGCGACAACATAATTCATTTGGCCCGAGCCTTGTCCTTTGGCCGGCCCGACTCACTCAAGTTAACTAAAACCCGGACCGCCTAATTGCAGGTCATCTAAATAATACGAACCGTCTAATCTCATTATAAATAATTTAATAATTAGTCATTTTAATATTAAAACGTCTAATAAAAACGTACCGTCTAAGTACAGGTCTTCCAAATATTGTAGAATTAATTATAAATAAAATGATGTGATCAAAAATAATATTATTTAATTACTAAAATTTTGGGGCATTACAAGGACAAGCATTTTTCGCTTGTAAGGCGTTCGCTTCTTGCAAGATGGCCAAGGGAGAATCAGTAGGTCCACAAGTCATGAAAATGAAAGTGCACGTTGATCACCTAACTAGACTTGGCCCCCACATGCCATTGCAGTTAGTAATTGACGTTATACTCAACTCATTGTCCGATGACTACAAATTCTTTGTAGCCAACTACAGCGAACGTGATATGGATAATTCCATTCCCGAGCTACAATCCATGTTCGAGGCTATTGAGCTGAATATTGGGACCAATTCTAAAAGGGGTCGCACAACTGATGATAGCGATGAGGAAGGGCATGGTGGTAAAGGAAAGGGTAAAACCAATCCTAGCCAAGGAGTGCCAAATGGTAAAGGTGTCAAACAAAAGGTCAAGAAGGTAAAGCCTAACACAGCGAGGACCGAGAATCGGTGCTTCAAGTGGGGCGAGGCTGGGCATTGGAAAAGAAATTGTCCAAAAGGTGCAAGTGGTGGTGGAGGAAACGCAAGTTCCTCAGGTAACACGGCCACACTTCTTAATCACTTTAAGATACTTGTAAAGTACATTACGAGTAACCTAACTCTTGCAATCGTTTATTGCAGGGGGAGATGGAAAGTGATGATGACCGGCATGAGATGGTGATGATCCCACGAGCACCAAGTTTCTTATAATTAAGTATTTTATGGATTTAGTAAAAACAATTTTATTTTATTGTTTGAATAATCACTTTATGTTAAAACAAGGTTTTAAGTTTTAATCAATTCGAATCCATGGTTGAATTATATTGTGTGCATTTGTGATAATTGCACTAGTCAAGGTTTATGACTAGATTGTAAGTCAAGTTTTTGATTTACTTTATATTTCATGTTTTATACTTGTTTGATTGTTGTATGAATGAATAATGTCTTGATAGCTCAAGGTACTTAGATACTAGAAATTAGAAGTTCTTCTAATACAAGTATTTAAGAGTTTTTATGGAAGCATAAGGTTCAAAAGTTATTGAACTTAGTTAAAACATCTTAAGTAATAGTCCTTACTTATGATAGTACGTTTTAAAATATTACTATTAATATAGTATGATTATATTGGATATAATCAAGATAGACTTTAAGAGTATTATTACAAGTCTTTCATACTTGTAATAAAGGATTTGATGAAGTCATAATTCCTTAATAGGAATAATTGGATATTCGTAAAAATCCAAGTGAAATGACTTAGACATTAAATGAACTCTTCAAAGGGACAAACTATATTAAAGTATTTAAGAATTAAAAGGTATTATTGCAAGTTTTTTATACTTGTAATAAATACAATATTTAATCAAGTCATAATTCCCTAATAGGAATGATGGATATTTGAGAAATCCAAGAAATGACTTTGGCATTAAATGAAGTTCTTAAAGGATACTAATACATTTAAGGATTGGAAGTATCGTTTCAAGTGTTTTATACTTGTTAGATACATTAATCAATAAAGGTCATGATTCCCTAAACAAGAATAGTGGATATTCGCAAATCCAAATGATGATCTTAATTATTGGTAGAATTCTTAAAAGGATTAAACTACAAGTTATTAACTTGGTCAAAGTAGTAGTTTCAATTGATGCTTGAATTCCATAAAAGATAGTGGGAGCTATGGCTAACATAGTTCATTAAAGACATTAATGAATTTAGTAAGTTAGTGAGACATTAACAACAAGGAATTACCAAGTCGTTAGCCAAGGAGTTAAGATAAATAAATGATCATTGATTAGATTATTGCAAGCCTAATAGCGTGGTCACAAGTCTTGTGATTAATCATTGCATATCTAATAGGATGTTCACACTCCAGTGAACAAGCTAATCATTTAAGGGAATTTCTTTAACTAGTAAAAGTATCTACAAATCAAGTAGCTAAAAGAGATTTAGTTACAAGGCAAGTTTTATAGATTCAAGAAACTAAATGAGTAATTTTCCGATCCTCCTATGTTTACCGAATCATAAAAGAGCAAGACTAGAATATGTTCTAAATGTTGCATGAACAATATCTAGCATAGACAAAAGCAATAGTATTCTTAAAATACTCGTCTTATGTCTTTAGTTTAATAGAAATGACTAATTGTAATTAGTGATAAAAGTTACAATTAAGAGTCATTGAGCAATCAACACAAATGCAAAGAAAAAGAAATGATTCAGTAATAATTCAGTATCTATGTCAAGTGAGGAATAATACATGAGTTAGCATCATTGTTATTCAGATTTTGTATGTTTTACAATATCCATGAATAAAAGTCTATTTATTCAAAAGATATAAATTTGTGACTACTCGTCTTGGTGGGAACCTTGATGGGACGTTGACGTCATCGCGATATTTGGTGGTAAATTCGAAGTTCTTCGAAGATAGCTACACAAGTTTTGTGTAAACCAAATATCGGTGATATTCTGTTGGAGATCGACGAATATTGGATTGACCACCGTGATAACACTTCGTGGTTGAAAAGTTCAAAAGTATTATTCACTAGGATTGTCCTTAAGCCTGAGGTATTTGGTTTGGGATACAATGACTAATGTACTTTGGTTCGTCTTAGACAAGCCTGAAATATGGTTGTCATACGAGGTCTTACTGGGTACAAAGGAAGTTGTATTTTGAATCGAAATATAACAAGATGGTAATTGCACCTCCTTTTTAGGAGAGAAATTTATGGGTCCTTTGACATGATGAAAAACTGACAAGTGCACGGCCGTGCCCAAACGAACTGATTTGTTATTTGTCGTATATCACAACAGTTTAAATCAAGAAGTCAAGAAATGATTTCGAATACAGGAGTTGATAATTTCTACCATGCTCGTATTCGTTGTCACAAATATCGTGCTACAATGGATGAACCTAACATACTTGCCCAAGAAGTAGAGACATGGTGTTCTTTATTAGGAGACGCTATTAAAGAGTTTTTCAAAAACTATACCTGGGTTACATAAGCTTTTTTATGGGGTTGGTTACCTACATGCCCATCTAGAAGGCCACTTTAGCTCGTGTCATTAAGATAAAGGTTACGAACTTGCACAAGTGGGAGTCTGAAGGAATTATGTGCACAATTAGTCAACCTATGATGATACATCCATGCCTACGAAACACTTAAGGGACTCACTGGTGAGTGCATGTAATACAAGCAAGATATGCAATGATACTACGAAGAGGAATGATTCATAATAGTCATTATGAATCAGTTAAGTATTAATTTAAGCTTAACTTATTACTAGATTAGTTTAACTAACTAATTAATACAAGTATTTGTACATTTACTAGTTGAGTAATTATACAATGTGTTATTATCCATGATATGATTTAAAGCAATTAAATCATACAGTAATTGGATAATATTGTTGTATAAATTATATGAAGGTTATTATATAATTAATTATTAAAAGTATAAATACAAGTATATATTTTGTGTATATGGGTACCGAAATATATTAGCGTATTAATACTAGACATTTAATAGTTAAGTGCAACAATAATAAACTAGTTAAACTATAAGGGATGGAAGTGTTAAATGGAAAGTTTAATTAAAGATCTAATCTTAATTAAACTTAAGTGTTCTAAGCGTAACTTATTTGAATATAAATAAGAGGCTTAGGGTAACCCTAAAACCCCTAGATCACCACACGAATTCCACCCCCTTTCCCCCTCTCCTATTCGGCCGAGCAACAAGGGAAGAACACAACTCTTTGTGTTCTTCGTGTTCTTCGTTCGTTCTTCGTGTTCTTTGAGTTTCGAAGATCAAGGATCGTTGCAAGTGATCATCTAGACGATCGCTCGTCGTGTTCATCATCAGTGGACTATCTTAAGCTAAACCTAAGGTATGATTCATGGAACACTCTTTCTTCCTCTCCTCTTGTTCGAATTCGATTAAGAACCCTAGGGTTCTTGGTTGATGGTCGACGAACATATACAAGCCATGTGTGTGTTCGAGTTCTTCGTACAAGGTGTCTTTCTTGTTAATCTAATCTAGATTCCAACATCCCAATCCTTTAGGGTTTAAGGATTAGGTTTAATCTCACTTCCGCTTTTAGGGATTAAATCAGCTAGTTGATTTTAACCGGCCAAGAACAAGTTCATGTTCTTGGTCAGTATGGTCGAACCAAGTATACTAGGTGGTCGACCCAATGGGTTGATCAGGTTATATGTAACCCTTCACGAGCCTAGACAGTGCCATACACAAGTAGAAGTATGTCTTCCGTCGAACCCTTCGCCTATGGGGAATAAACCCCACCACTTTTTTTATCTCCAAGTTTTGCCTCTAACAAGGCTCATTACCCACTAATCATTACTTAGTTTCCCCACCAAGAGGGTTTTTAGCCCGTTGTGGGGGGTGGTGTTGCGATCTCCTCCACGGCGTGGCGTGTGCCACATCGGCTCCACTACGAGGGTTTTTAGCCCCATACCGACCAATCTAAATATATATGGGGTTTAAAATATAAAATTATTAAATATTGGGACTAAAGAAGACAAACACTGAAGTTGATTAACTGATTATGGAAGAATAAGTGGTCGAAGTGATGTTTTAAAAAAGTGATGTATTTCAATGATAAAGAAAACTATATTAAAAGTTATTCAAATAGTAAAATCTCTTAAAAAAACCTCCCATTGCAGATGCTCTAAGAAAAATGGACGATGAAAACTAGAGGAAGAAAGAATTGTGGTTTTTTTTTATGAGAAATGATATGTATTTTTATCATTTGTTTATATATTCAATTTCCTACCCACTTGATATAATGACATATGTAATCCACAAATTCTCTCTCATAATATCATCCCTTTATTTTGACACATGTATTGATCTAATGTGTAGAAAGATTGGTAGGAAACTAGGAACAAAATGTATGAATCAATATCATGATGTAGTTGTTCCTCCTATTCAAATTATATTATAAAATATTAATTTCATGATTTTTTAGATAAAATATTATGTTGAATGTTAAATTATATTAAATTGGATATTTAGTGAAGAATGAATCATACGAATTTTAAATAAAATAAGGTTAGTGATTATAAAAAGATAAAAAAATAAATATCATTTCACTATATTAAAAAAAAATTATTAGTAAAAATACAAAATTTATTTTTTAAATTTTACCAAAAGTGTAAAACCTATTTTGAATATGAGATAAATATAGTTATGATAACCCTTGTAGTACATAGAAACGTTTAACACTTTTGGAGGCTTTCAAAGGTATTAATAGTTTAATACTCCCTCCGTTCCACAAAATACTTCTAATTTCACCTTAAATTTTTGTCCCACAAAAAATTTCTCATTTCATACATTTGGTGGGCTCCACATAATAAAATACTATGATTCTTAAAGACTCCACCACTTATTATCCACTAACTATCATTCTCTCTCCAAACCAATCTTATATTTTAATAAAAATTATTACCAATGACCCCACAACTAACTATCACCTTAAAACTTCTGCCGAATTCAAATGAGAAGTTGTTTTTTGAGACGGGAGAGCACTCTGTAGAAAAGAAGAAATATTAATTGTTCTTAATTTTCTTAATTCCATTCCCCAAAATACCTTTTTTCCTTTTTAAATTTGTGGTTTACCCTCCTTTTAACAGTGAAATGATAACCTTCCTCTTCCATGAAACAATGTTATAGGCCTGAAAAGTGAAAACAGGCTATTGAGTGTCTGAAGCAAGTTTTACGATCACAACATCATAAATATTCATCTTTTACCACTAATTCTTTTCATCAATCACGTGCTTTCTCTCTACATCTGCCCGGCGATCCCTCCTTCGCCGGACACCGTTTCCAGTGGTCACCTTCTTGCGTTCACACAGACCCCATGAATGTTTGGTTTTGGGTCTACTTTGGACCATTTCTGGTAAGAAACTTCTCCAAGATTTTCTTTTGTTCCTTTTTGTTAGAACAAATCACAGTTCAACTTATTACTGATGCTGCAGTTAGTACTGATCATGGTTACTACTGGTGAAGTCTATGGTTACTACTGATGGGGCAGAAACACTTGATACTGATGAGTTGATACTGGTGAAGAGTATAACTAACTTACTACTGATCATGCACATATTGAAGATTACTACTGATCATTAGTAGTTACTACTGACGTTGGTTTTGGACTTACTACTGATTATCAGAGTTACTACTGATCATCACATTTACTACTGATGATGCATATTTACTACTGGTGATTGCAGTTACTACTGATACGCGTATTTGGAACAAATCAAGTCCGAGATCTTCGCAGAGTTAGTTATAGAATGTTATTCAATGTATATCTTTTATAATTCGATGTAAATCAAGTCCTAGAATAACTAGGGTAAATATTTAGGCTTCAAGGACTGCTATAAGTAGTTCCTTACGAATTGTAAACGTACGTGTGTATCGTTAATCAATAATATATATTGAAGCTTTTTGTGAATCACTGTGTTCTTAATATTATTGTTCATTGTTCGTTCAATATACAATATTCTATTGTTCTTAATATATTAATACAAGTGTTGATCCGCTGCAACTTCTTGTTATTAGTTGATCTGGATTGGCACTAACTTGTTTTGGTTATTCGATCCTGACAAGTGGTATCAGAGCTTATTGGTTCTAGATCTACGAATTTTAAGAACAACAAAAAGTTTTAATCTTTAAAACACACAGATTGTTAATCATGACTGATAACAATGAAAGTATTCAAGCAAATAAAATCCCTATACTCACTCCCAATAACTTTGGAATGTGGAAGAATCGTATTAAGCAATACATGCTTATTACTGATTATTCCATGTGGGAAGTTGTTGTTGAAGGAAACAAAACCGTTCACAATCAAGCAACAAGTTCTGCAACTGAAGCAGACAAACTCAAGTGTGAAAAGGAGAAGAAAGACAGAGGAATTGAACTCAAAGCTCTAAGCACTCTTCTTCTGGCCATTCCTAATGATTATCAACATCTCTTTGTTGAATATGATGATGCAAAGATGTTGTGGCAGGCACTGGAAAAGAGATTTGTTGGCACCAAAAGCACCAAAAGAAACATGAAGTCTGTACTAAAATAGGACTTTGAAAATTTCAAAGGCCAAAAGAATGAATCCGTATCTCAAATCTTTGATAGGTTCAACAAATCATTGGTGAATTGAATCAATTTGGTGTGAAACCAGACAATGATGATGTCAACAGAAAATTTCTCAGATCTCTTAGAGAAGAATGGTCTATGTACACAGTCATATATAGATAAGGTGATGCTCTGGAAGAAAAAGAGCTGGATGAATTGTACAATGAGCTTAGGGTGTTTGAATCTGAGGTAAGCTCTAAAACTCCTAATTTATCTTCAAACAATGCTGCTTTTGTGTCTAGTACAGGAACAGGTCAGGAAACTGCAAAGGCTGCAGATTGTGAAGATACTGCAAGAGAATCCTTCTTCACTAGTCATGTGCATACTGCACTAATTAGTGATGATTTGGAACAATTGAATCCTGATGATCTTGAAGAAATGGATCTAAAATGGCAGATGGCTATGCTGAGCCTGAGAACCAAAAGGTTCTTGAAGAGGACTAGTAGAACAAACCTTAACTACAACAAAGGTGACAAGGCTGGATTTGACAAGACTAAAGTCAAATGTTACAACTGTAACAACCTTGGGCACTTTGCTAAAGAATGTCCTCAGCCAGAAAAAAGATCAAACTCAACTGCTCTTGTTTCACAACAAGGACAAGGTTATGATTGGAGCTTTCAAGCAGAGGAACATGCACATAATCAAGCTCTCATGGCTTTTACTGATTCTCCTACTAAGGTACATTCTAAATCTTGCAATCCTGAATGCATTAAAGCATATAAAGATTTAGAAAAACTTAATAAAGAAACACTTGAAGAGATGATTCTAAACAGAAATAGAAGAATTGAATATAATGGTTGTATAGCTGATCTTGAAAATCAAATTAAAATTTATAAAATAACTGATCAAAAGATAAAAGAATTGCTACAAACCACTTATGAAAAAGAACATCTTGAATTAAAATTAAAAGAAACTTTGATCAAACTAGAAGAATATCAAATGGAACTAGAACAAAATAAATTAACCATTAAAAAGTTTGAAAGAAGTTCTCAAATTGTTAATGAATTAACAAGTAATCAAACCACTGAAAAAATTGTGCATGGAGTGGGATATCATGCTGTTCCACCTCCAATTAATTTTATCCCTCCTCTTAAATCAAGCACAGAAAGAATTTTAGATGATTTAAAAATGACAAATAACTGTGAAACTAGTAATGAAACATCTGATGATGATCAAACTACATACTCAATTGATACAAGTTTTCACACAGCACAAAGTCAAGATGACTCTCCTAAATATGATGCAGAAAATATACCAAAAATTTTAAGAAGGGGAAATGAAAGAAATAAAAATCAACTCTTAGATCAAAGAAAACCTGAAGGTGCTAAGGATAAGAAATTAAGATGTGTTATTTGCAACAAAGTAAACCATTTAGCAAAGGATTGTCACTTCAATCCAATTAACTGCAAAGAGTTCAAAGAATTTAAAAATTCTAAAGCAAAAGCAAAAACACAAAGGTTAAAAGATACTACTGATCCATCTGTAGTAAATAAAACAAAATCTCAAAAATCTGAAACACCAAAATTTGGAAGAAATGCACCAAGGTTTGTGCAAAATAAAAGAGTTGGAAGCCCAAAGAACAACAATTATTTCAAAAATAATGGAAAAACAAATCAAAATAAACAATATTTTAATTTTTCCAACATCAGTAGAAACTTTAACAGGTTTACTGCTGATCCTAACCCTAATTACAATGCTGTTGGGTACCAGTACCAAAACACTGCTGGTAAAAACCTTAATTTTAAAAATACTACTGCTGCCAAACCAAATGTTAAAAACACTACTGGTTATCCTAAACATGATAATTACCCAAATACTACTGATCCATCAGTAGTAAAGTATTCAAAAGCTAAATATAATGGGTATAGACCAAGGTCAATAGTAAACTCAGCCACCAGTAACAAATACAAAAGGGCAGTAGTAAAACAAAACACCAGTACTAAACAGGCATGGGTACCAAAAATGTTTAAAATTAAATCCTCTAAATCATACTTCTCAAAGGATGAACCCAAGACATATAAAGCTTGGGTTCCCAAACTTATCTAATCTTTTACTTACTTGTGCAGAGCATTCAGATCCCTGAAGAAGGTAGAACATGGCACATTGATAGTGGATGCTCAAGGCACATGACTGGAAATCTGCAAATTCTTAAGGATTTCAAGTCATTTGATGGAGGGTATGTGGCTTTTGGGGAGAACCCAAAGGGAGGTAAGATTACAGGCAAAGGTACAGTTACTAATGGTAAAATTACTTTTGATGATGTATTTTATGTAGCTGAGCTAAAATACAATCTTGTCAGTGTGTCTCAAGTATGTGATAAAAAGAATAAGATTCTTTTCACAGATATTGAGTGCATCATTCTTTCTCCTGACTTTGTTTTATATGAAAAATATGTAGTTTTGAGAACTCCAAGGAGAAACAGTGTGTAACACCAAAATTTGGAAGAAATGCACCAAGGTTTGTGCAAAATAAAAGAGTTGGAAGCCCAAAGAACAACAATTATTTCAAAAATAATGGAAAAACAAATCAAAATAAACAATATTTTAATTTTTCCAACATCAGTAGAAACTTTAACAGGTTTACTGCTGATCCTAACCCTAATTACAATGCTGTTGGGTACCAGTACCAAAACACTGCTGGTAAAAACCTTAATTTTAAAAATACTACTGCTGCCAAACCAAATGTTAAAAACACTACTGGTTATCCTAAACATGATAATTACCCAAATACTACTGATCCATCAGTAGTAAAGTATTCAAAAGCTAAATATAATGGGTATAGACCAAGGTCAATAGTAAACTCAGCCACCAGTAACAAATACAAAAGGGCAGTAGTAAAACAAAACACCAGTACTAAACAGGCATGGGTACCAAAAATGTTTAAAATTAAATCCTCTAAATCATACTTCTCAAAGGATGAACCCAAGACATATAAAGCTTGGGTTCCCAAACTTATCTAATCTTTTACTTACTTGTGCAGAGCATTCAGATCCCTGAAGAAGGTAGAACATGGCACATTGATAGTGGATGCTCAAGGCACATGACTGGAAATCTGCAAATTCTTAAGGATTTCAAGTCATTTGATGGAGGGTATGTGGCTTTTGGGGAGAACCCAAAGGGAGGTAAGATTACAGGCAAAGGTACAGTTACTAATGGTAAAATTACTTTTGATGATGTATTTTATGTAGCTGAGCTAAAATACAATCTTGTCAGTGTGTCTCAAGTATGTGATAAAAAGAATAAGATTCTTTTCACAGATATTGAGTGCATCATTCTTTCTCCTGACTTTGTTTTAGATGAAAAATATGTAGTTTTGAGAACTCCAAGGAGAAACAGTGTTTATTGCCTGAATATAGGGGGAGAACTCATTTCTTCAAATGAGGTCAACTGTTTTATATCCAAGGCAAACACTACTGAATCAGAACTATGGCATAGAAGGATGTGTCACACAAACTTTAAAAATATGAACAATTTAGTAAGAAAGAATTTGGTAATTGGATTACCACAAAAACAGTTCGTGTGTGATCATCACTGTGTTGCATGCCTAAAAGGTAAACAACATAAGTCTTCTCATAAGTCTAAAATTGTAAATTCTATTTCTTTTCCTTTACAACTCTTACATATGGACCTTTTTGGACCTACAAATGTAATGAGCATTGGAAAGAAACAATATTGTCTTGTTATTACTGATGACTTTTCCAGATATACATGGGTTTTCTTTCTCAGGATAAAAGATGAAACAAGTGAACTCATCAAGAACTTAATTGTTAAACTGTAGAACACATCTGATCAAAAAGTTAAAGCCATAAGATGTGATAATGGCACAGAATTTAAAAATGCTAACTTAATTAACTTTTGTGATCTTAAAGGTATTGACAGGCAATACAACTCACCTAGAACTCCTCAACAAAATGGTGTAGCTGAAAGAAGAAATAGAACCATCATTGAAGCAGCAAGATCAATGTTAGCAGACTCAAAATTACCAATTACTTTTTGGGCTGAAGCTGTTAATACTGCATGTTATGTACAAAACAGAGTATTAATAGTTAAGCCACATCATAAAACACCATATGAACTTTTTAACAAAAGAAAACCTTCCATAAGTTTCTTAAAATCATTTGGTTGTCCTTGTACTATTTTGATTACAAGAGAACAAATTGGTAAGTTTGACTGCAAAGCTGATGATGGAATATTTGTGGGATACTCTACTCAAAGCAAATCATACAGAGTGTTCAACAAAATATTAAGGATTATTGAAGAAAGCATCAATGTATCCTTTAATGAGAATATACCTAATGAACAAGGAAATGGTCCCGATTGGCTATTTAACATAGACAATCTAACCAAATCCTTTAACACTAACTTGGATTTAAATGCAGGTGATTCAAATTGTCATACTCAAAAGGAAGGAACATCATCTTTCAATTCTGGTCAAGAAGAGATGAGATACATAGTAGTTGATACTATTCCCACAGTTAATACTGAGAACAGTAATAACTCAGATTCTGGGAGCAGTAGTGAATCAGATAATGAGGACAATAGTAATTCAAATACTACTGGTACCAGTAATAATACTCATAATACTACTGGTCCTAGCAATAACCTAAATTCTCTAAATACTACTGATCCCAGTAATAACTTAAATACTACTGATCCCAGTAATAACTTAAATACTACTGATCCCAGTAGTAACTCTGAACCAGCAAATGATGATGAACCAAACATCAATGACAATGAAGAATCTCAAGAGGAACAAATCCCTGAGACAAATGAGTCAAATTTTGAAAATCAACTAGTGGTTGATAGAGCTACAAACTCAAGGACTCAAAAGAACCATCCATTAGACAATGTTCTAAGTGATGTTAACTCACAACTACAAACAAGAAGCAAATTAAATAAAAGTCTAACTGCAAACATGTGTAACATAAGTTTAATTGCTAATGAATGTATGTTTGAATGTTTTCTGTCTCAGGATGAAGCAAAGAAGATTCAACAAGCAATGGAGGATTCAAACTGGATTGAGGCAATGCAAGAAGAACTCCTTTAATTCAAATTACAAGCCGTTTGGACACTTGTACCTTTACCCAAAGGAAAAAGAGCCATTGGAACAAGATGGATCTTTAGAAACAAGAAAGATGAAAGAGGTATAGTGATCAAGAACAAAGCCAGACTTGTAGCCCAAGGATACACTCAAGAAGAAGGAATAGACTATGATGAAGTATATGCTCCTGTTGCAAGAATTGAAGCAATAAGAATATTCCTAGCATATGCTTCATACAAGAAGTTTAAAGTCTATCAAATGGATGTGAAGAGTGCATTCCTGTATGGGAAAATTGAAGAAGAAGTATATGTGTGTCAACCTCCAGGTTTTGAAGATCCAGAAAATGGTGACTATGTATTCAAACTAGACAAAGCTCTGTATGGCCTACATCAGGCACCAAGAGCATGGTATGATACATTATCATCATACTTGTTGAAGAATGATTTTAAAAGAGGAGCTATTGACAAGACTCTGTTCACAAGAAAGGTCAAAAATGATATACTACTAGTTCAAATCTATGTAGATGATATCATTTTTGGATCAACAAATGATTTATTGTGTAAAGAGTTTGAGGATCTCATGCAAACCAAATTCAAGATGAGCTCCATGGGTCCAATGAACTTCTTCCTTGGTCTCCAAGTCAATCAAAGATCAGATGGTATTTTGATAAACCAATCAAAGTATGTTAAAGACATCTTGGGGGAGTTTACCATGAAAGACTGCAAGAGTGCAAGTACACCAATGGAAACACACAAACACCTACATCCTGATGCTGAGGGGGAGGATGTAGATGAACACTTATATAGATCAATGATAGGCTCTCTGATGTACTTAACTGCATCAAGACCTGACATTATGTACAGTGTTTGTGTGTGTGCAAGATATCAAGCAAGACCTAAAGAACTACACTTGCAGGCTGTCAAAAGAATAATCAGATACTTGAAAGGCAAACCATCACTTGGTCTATGGTATCCACATGACTCACCATTTGAACTCATAGCCTACACAGATAGTGACTATGGAGGTGAATGTGAAGATAGAAAGTCCACTACTGGTGGATGTCAATTCTTTGGATCAAGACTGGTGTCATGGCAATGTAAGAAACAAACAAATGTATCCACATCAACTGCTGAAGCAGAGTATGTAGCTGCATCTGCTTGTTATGCTCAAGTACTTTGGATTCAAAACCAGCTTCTAGACTTTGGTATCTCTATACTTAAAACTCCTATTTTTATTGATAATCAAAGTGCTATTAGTATTGTGAACAATCCAGTAAAACACTCTAAAACTAAACACATTGAGATAAGATTTCATTTTATAAGAGATTGCAATGAAAATAAGTTAATCAAAGTAGTTAAAATTCATACTGACAATCAATTAGCAAATCTTTTTACAAAAGCATTTGATGTAGGAAGATTCAGCTTCTTAGTTAGCAGTATTGGAATGATTTTAATAAATTAATTTCTCACTCAAAATCATGTGTAAAGTTTTTCTGTTGTAAAAAGGTTCCTGTTTTACTACTGATAGGTCATTACTACTGATGTATTTTAAGTATGCACAAAATACTACTGGTAAACAAATGTACTCACACATACTAATGGTCTCTAAAATGGTGGTTACTACTGCTAGGGTTGGTAAATTAGGTCAGTATTAAAATTCATTAGTTACTACTGATGTCTACAGTCACTACTGATGTCAAAATCCTTAGTTACTACTGATGTTCATAGATACTACTGACGTTTTCTACTGGTATCTAATTTACTACTGGTCTCTAAACTGTCAAAGTTACCAAACTAACCCCCATGAAAATAACCGTTGTGTTATGATTCAAAGGGCAATTTAGTCTTTTTGCAGATCAAATCGTAAGATATAAATAGCTGAAGTCGATTAGTTTAGCATTATCCTCACATCGATCTGCTAAATCCTCTTGATAAACCCTAAATCGCGATCATAAACCCTGCACCAGTAACAACATTCATACTTTTTCTCTCAAATCAAACGATCAAACACAAACATCGAAGACAATGGCAACTCTACAATCTCTTGATGTTAACACAAATCTTAAATACTCAGAGTTTCACAACATGTGTGCGTATCTAAAGAATCCAGACGGAACAAAAGACTTTCGTCCAATCGTCATGTTCTTGAAACAGTCTTATATAAAGTTTGCACTCACTGTAAACCCTAAAGCTTATCAGAAACACTTGGTTGATTTCTGGACCAATGCTGAAAGAACCGAAGGGGCAACTATGTCTATGATCAAATCAACCGTGGATGGAAAATCTATCACCATAACTGAACAATCCATCAGACACCATCTACAACTGCACGACGACGAAGGTATGTTTTCTCTTCCTAAGGAATACATTGTTGAAATTTTAAACAGAATGGGATATGAGGGAAGACTTGACATTGTCACTTTTCAAAAAGGTCTTCTCTCCCCACAATGGAAATTTCTTGTACATACTATTCAACACTGTATTTCTCCTAAAAGAAGTACATGGTATGAGTTTAATAAGTCAATAGCATCTGCTGTTGTCTGTTTAAGCACAGACCAAGTATTTAACTTTTCAAATATGATCTTTGAGGGAATGTTGGGAAATCTTTCTACTTCAAAATTTTTAATGTATCCCAGATTTCTTCAACATTTAATAAATTGTGAATTGCAAAACTTGTCAACTCCCAAAAATATTTTTACAACACCTGAGTTGAACAAGAAAGTTTTCTCAAATATGAGAAAACAATTTAAATTTTCGGGCAAGGAAACCCCTCTGTTTCCTAATATGATCAAAGATCAACAATTTTTTGGAGAAGGTTCAAACAAAGACACAACCCCAATTGAACCTCAACCCACTCCTTCACCCCCAAATGCAGCCCAAACACAACCCCAAACAGTCACTCAATCATCCACCCACTTAGATGTCCTGAATGTGTCCCAGGAACATGAATTCAATCTGCAGAGTGCTACTCTTCACTCTGTAGAAGACCAACCAATAGCCAAATCAGTCCAGAAAAGATATAAAAGGAAGAAATCTTCCTTAAAGGACACCAGGGGACCCATTGAGTCAAACCCCAGGCTCCAAGAGTTGTCCTCCAAGGAGGAGAGAGGGCATGAGGAAAGGGCTCTCACTACTGATGCCCCAAAGGTGGGTGCACAGGATAGTGAGAACATCACTAAGACCCAGACCTCGGCAACTCTTAGTGATGACTCTTTTGAGGAATTACTAAGAGGACCCCGGTGCCAAGAACCCACAAGGGGGGCACTAGTACTTCTTCTAGGAAGAAGAGAGTGTCTAAACAACCCATTTCATCACCAAGAAGTGATGAGGGTAGAACTGAAACTATTGATTTGACGGAAAGGATGGAAAACCTTAAAGCCAATGTACCTGTTAGTGAGTCCGATGATCTTGCTAGAAGGAGTGAGGGCAGTATTGAACAAAAACAATTGACGGATAGGATGGAAAACCTTGAAACCACTGTACAAGATTGTCTGAAATATTTAACAAATCAAGGAAAAACCATGACCTATATGAAGAAGCATATCAACACAATCAACAAAAGGATGAAATTATATGAGCATAGGCTTCTTCAACAAACAAAGATTATAAGGAGACTGAAAAAGAAGGTTGATAGTAGTGATGCTCCACCAGTTGAGCTCACTAAGGGTGAGAAGGAAAACATACAAAGCATGATAGATGAATCTATTGCAGTAGCAGCAACTTCTCTCCTCAATCTTAAAGAAACAAAGGTTGATGAAGGCCAGGTTAATGATGAAAGGCTAGAAAAGATGGATATTACTGATGAGGCTACTACTACTGCTCCTATGGAAGAACAAGCTCAACAAGAAGAATCAGTAGTAACTCCTACTACTACTGATGTCATAGCAGTAGTAAATCAAGAAGAGGCAGCAAACACTACTGATGCCCTATCAGTAGTAATTCCTGAAGACATACCAGTAGTAACTACCTTGGCTACTACTGATGATATTATTGAGCTGCCACAACTACTAGAGCCTGCAGTAATAATTCCACCATCACCAGCAACAAGATCAACACAATTGGTGGTGAAAGATATTGATGATGATATCAACTGGCTGGAAGTTGATGAATGCACTTTACCTCCACATCGCAAAATACTTCCCATGTCACAAATACATACCTATGGTCACAAATTTAGAATTGAAGCTGCACCAGATAAAAAGAGTGACAATTACATAGGAAAGGGAAAGGAAATTGCAGATGAAGACCAACCTAACAGAGCACAAGGTCATGAAATGGTCAACAAAATCAATTATGCTAAATCAGCCAAGCAGGATAGGTGGAAAGTAAAAAGGGCAAATTACTTGAAAAGGGTTGAAGCCTCTCTAGCCATTGAGAACAGAAAATTAGCAGAAATGGCTAGAATACTAAGACAACCCTTCACAGAAATAAAATTGGCAGATATAGCTGACATATCAAAACTGCCACAATTTCAACACAAGGTCAAAACCAAACAAGTTGCAGAAACCAGAAAAGAATTTTAACGAAGAGAACTACAAAAAATAAGGCAACTTGAATCTGAAACAATAGAACTTCTTGAAGCACAAGTACAAGAATGCAAAGAGATGAAGGCTGATATGCCAGAAAAATTTGCAGACAAGAAGAAAGAAATGGTCACATTCTTGAAGTCAAGAGGTCACAACACAAAGGCCTTTGGAAGAATGAAGTTGATCAATTTAATTGAAAAGTACCGTGTGGAGAAGAAGAAGGACCTTCTTGAACAAAAGATTAAAGAGAAGGACACCACAAAGCTTGAACAGATAAACTCCAAAGAAATGAAAGAAAGAAAAACTATAACTGGTGAAACATCTGGTGAACTCTCTTTAACTACAAGAAAAAGGAAGGCTGATCAATCTGAACTAGAACAACCAAAGAAGAAACTACAAATAGTTCAAGTTCATGATCTTCCTATTACTCCCCTAGAAAGCAATCCAATCATCAACTGGAGATGTATAGATGATGTGATTGAGATTGTTAGAGAAGATAAGGTCACTCAAAGATTTAGAGCTTGGAAACCTTTAGTCATGTCTCTAACCAGAAGTGACATAATCAAACTGTTGATTATTGGTAAACCAAGAATGACCAAGAAGACTTGGAAGAATTCAGCAGCAGGTTACATTACAGAAATGATTAATGATGCTTTCTATCCAGATGAATATCCAGAGAAGTTTACAAATCCAGAGAATATTCAAGCCTGGAATGTGCTACCAACAGTCAACATGTACTTCTTTGAATATACAAGTAAGAAGTGTGATTTATTCCTATATGAAAAAGAGTATCCACACTCTGAGAAAACTCTTTATCAACTTTGGTGCATGAATTTTATTAAGCCTAATGATGTTGTGATGTTCCAAAACAAGTTAAATGAATTTGTGAAAAAGATCAGCAAATATATTATTGCACAAAGGAATAAAAGAAACCAACAGACTTTAGAAGGAGATCAAAGAAGAGCAAAACTGTTAGAAGAAAAGAAAAAGGAGAAGCAGAAGTAAGAAGAAACTTGATTGATTGAAAGAGAATCAATAAGTTTAGGGGAAGATTGTTAGAACAAATCACAGTTCAACTTATTACTGATGCTGCAGTTAGTACTGATCATGGTTACTACTGGTGAAGTCTATGGTTACTACTGATGGGGCAGAAACACTTGATACTGATGAGTTGATACTGGTGAAGAGTATAACTAACTTACTACTGATCATGCACATATTGAAGATTACTACTGATCATTAGTAGTTACTACTGACGTTGGTTTTGGACTTACTACTGATTATCAGAGTTACTACTGATCATCACATTTACAACTGATGATGCATATTTACTACTGGTGATTGCAGTTACTACTGATACGCGTATTTGGAACAAATCAAGTCCGAGATCTTCGCAGAGTTAGTTATAGAATGTTATTCAATGTATATCTTTTATAATTCGATGTAAATCAAGTCCTAGAATAACTAGGGTAAATATTTAGGCTTCAAGGACTGCTATAAGTAGTTCCTTACGAATTGTAAACGTACGTGTGTATTGTTAATCAATAATATACATTGAAGCTTTTTGTGAATCACTGTGTTCTTAATATTATTGTTCATTGTTCGTTCAATATACAGTATTCTATTGTTCTTAATATATTAATACAAGTGTTGATCCGCTGCAACTTTTTGTTATTAGTAGATCTGGGTTGGCAATAACTTGTTTTGGTTATTCGATCCTGACACTTTTTAGTGTCAATCTCGAATTATACGAGTTTCAAGTGGATCTGGGTTTTGTTTCAGTTTTTGTATATTAAAGTTAAGATTTCTACCCATTTCTGCTTGTATGTTGTACTTTTGATATCATCTATTAATTTTTTTGGTTATCAAATCTCTTAATTTGTCTTTCAGGTTGTCGATCTCTACATAAAAATGGACTTATTAAGCAAAAGCAGGAGGTTCTCGATCCAAAGTGATTATTGACTTCCCTATCTTGTTACTACGCTTGTTTCTGTTTGTAAAACTAAAAAGTCCGGAAACATACCCAAAAAGTTTCTATACATTGTATACAACATCTTAATACAAAAAGTTAGATTTAAAATTTAAAAGCACGACCTCTCTCTTTCCTTTTTTTTTTTTAATTTTGACTGCACAAAATCACAGTCCTAGAAAAGTTCATGACTTTTGATTTCTTTATGTTTGATTGTCTTCAATTGCTATCATTATTTCTTCGATCTATTATCATGACAGCAACATTTACGACGTGTTTCTTAACTTTAAATCTGAAAACATACTCTAGCACAAGCAGTTGTTGACGCGGTTACTTTTTTTTCTATATTTTTGTTTCTACTTTTTTACATAATTGATTTGCTAACATAATTTTTTGTATTATGTAATTTGAGGTCAAACATGTAGAAATGACTTCACTCAACCAAGATAAAATGAAGAGAAGGGTGAGTCAGGAAAAGAGGGCCACAACAGAGGCGCACTAGTAACCGCATATGCAGTGCAAATTCATGATTGAGAGAGTTTGTTATTTAGGGTATAAAATAAAGAGTGTAATTATATTAATAGAACATTCTTTGATAACAATCGAATCGAGGGGTGTGAAATGAGTCTATTGTCTTCTCTCTCAATATGCTCTCTCATTTCCTTTTATACTTTGGTCCTTCCATTGTTGTGTATTGGATATTAAAACTTTCCTTGCTATTTTCAGTATAAAGTTAGTACTACTTCCTCCGTTCCAAATAAGTGATACATTTTTTATTTTTTAGTGTTTCAAAATAAGTTATAAACTTTGAAAACTTACCATATTTGTTAAAAGGTGGTGGATCCCACATCCACTAATTATCTTCTTTAATATAGTGAAAATACACATTTACCTTTATTTTTACTTTTAAACATTATTAAATTCACTTTAATCATGTGGGATTCATCCTCTACTAACTATCTAATTTAATACTTCGTATAATTAACCTCCATTATCATATTTTGCCTCAAAAACCCTGAATTACAAAGTGTGTCACTTATTTTGAAACGGATGAAGTATTACATTGGTGCTTTCATTAAGCCATGACAGAAAACATCATACTGAAAGAGCTTACAGCTACATTGGTGTTTCCAAAAAATGGAAAGCGTATCACTAATTATAATAAATACTTTTGAAGTGTATTACTTATTTTGAAACAAACATATATAGAAAGTATATCGCTTCTTATGATACGGATGTCGTATTATAAAGTGATACACATATGATACGTTTATCATGTATCTTCCATCAACTTATGTAGGAATTGATTTGGTTGGCTTATAGAATTAACTAGAGGGTGATTACCCTCGCGTTACCACGTGAGATTTTTATATGATACTCAAAATAATATCTATTGATATTCGTACAATCATAAATTCGTATTTTTAATAATTAGGCTAAGAAAAAACCTTTGAAATACTTGGCTAAAATGAAAAAACCTTATAATAATTAGCCTAAGAAAAGATAAATTGTAACATCCTAAAACTGGCCTAGTTGTTTTAGGTATATTTTGATATTTGAAAATATCTATTTGACCATATGTGGAATAAATTGATTAAGTGTTAAATGAATTGTTTGACCTTTTGTCCTTTTGTGATATTTTAATCAAGGGATTAAAATATCTGTTTTCTGAAATGTTTAAATGAAAATGTGATTTTTATATTTTTGGATTCCCCTTTTAATATTGTCTCCAGAAATACTTTCGTTTTTAAAATTGGAGCCCATTTGGTATTTTAAATAAATTAACTACGAAAGGGACTTTTGTATTGTATTTGTTTAAAAGTGAAAAAAAGTCAAGTGGGTCCCACCCCATCCCTTGACCGGCTCCTAGATGGGGAGTGCCCATCTTTTTGATCATTTTTCTCCATCTCACTCTCTCTCTACGTCTCTCTCCTCTCTCTCTCTAACATCTCTCTAAAATGAAAACCCTTTTGTGTTCTTGAGTTATCTTGAAGATCCATAGCTCGTTTCTTGGCCAATCTTTAATCCGAACACGTTTTTGGATAGCTCTTGAGGTAAGCTTCAACCTATATGTGTTCATTTTTGATTTCATGATAGTTGATAAATTAGGGTTTATGTGTTCTTGAGATTTGGGTGGTGATTATGGTGTTAAATGTTATATTAAGTGTTTATGCAAAGTTTGACATGTTTTGTTGCTTATGTACAAGTAATTTAGCACAATGTACAACTATTTTAGCAAGATGTACAAGTTGGTGTGTTTATGTAAAAGTAGGTTGTATGGGTTTTGTCAAACCTTGGATTTCTTGTTGTTTAAATGCTTGGAATTGTTCATTAGGTCGAGAAAACATGTTTAGTAAGTTATGGATGTTGAGAAATCAAGTATTGGATGTTTTGGTGGATTATGACTTGAATTGGGTGAAATTGTAGTTAAAACAATTGTTTTAGTTTATGTAGAAATTATGGACCAATTATTGTGATAAATGACTAGTTGGTGGAATCATGGCATTGATGTGTTCTTGCGGGTTTTGTTGCTTAAATATGCTAACATGATAGATTGGATATGTTAGTTTTGAATTATGTTGAGATTTGGCGAAATTGTTGAAATGCTAACTAGTGTTTGGATGTTTTTGGTTAAAATGATTAACTAGTAAATTGGAAGTAAAATACATGGATTGTTGGTGACTTGAACTTGATGAATGGTTACATGATTATGACTTGCAAAGTTATAGGATTTTGTGCTAATTGATGGAAATTGGAAGTGTTATAGTCATATTCGGACTTTTGACCCGTTTGGGCCGTTTAGTGGTAAAATGACTTAAAGTAACTTGGATTGTGAAAGTATAAGTATTTTGTTAGGTTTGTGTGATTAGAAATGTTATAGGTAACATTTGGTGAATTGTAAGTTGATGATGTGATTATAGTTGTAGGATGTGTTGTTGTTTAATAACCCGGTTTGACCCGTTTGAATGTAAGACTTGCAAATGACTAGTTGACTTGTTAGATACGTGTAGATGGTCATGTCATGTTCTTATGATGGTTTAAGTGTTTGGCTATTTAGTTAATGCAAGTGTTAGTGTTAAATGTATATTTAACATTGTTTATAATTTGGTGGAATTGTATACTAATTCGGTATTCCTTTGGTGTACAGGAATCGGGATCGAGACTCAGAAACATTAGACCTCTGAGTTCGACAAGTGGAAGGTTTCGGTGAGTGGATTTAACCTCCAACTTGTGTTTGGTTACAATTGGTTCGGTATATTGCATACTTGTGAAAATGCATGATTTTGGCTGATCTGGGAAGATAGCGGCGCTATCTTTAGATAGCGACGCTATCTTGATAAGGTCCGGGAATGTGTCGAAAACAGAACACCGAAATAGCGAAGGACAGGAAATAGCGACGCGATTTTGTTGGAGATAGCGTCGCTATCTTCTAGATAGCGACGCGATTTCTGGGTTGAACAGTTTTGTCGTTTTGCTTAACTTGCTTGCTAGTTTAGCACCTATTTGCTAGACTTGAGTCAAATAGGTTATGTGCACAATGTGAAGAGACTTGGCTTGATTGCAAGCAACAACTCGGTGTGTTGGTTAGCCGAGGCTCGGTGTGTTTGGTAACCGAGGTTTGAGAAGTCACTGCGCTGGACATCGGGTGTCGACTAAAGGGTATCTGACCTTACCTGTATTTGTTGCATGGTTAAGGTAGGTTGTGGCCCGGGTGTTGGGCACGAAACGCTATCGGTTACCGTGGTTTGGCCGACCATGGTTTAAGGCTCCGGCAGGACCCCGATCTTCTCGAACAAACAGTGTTGTCCCCAACCGGAGATGTTCTAGAACTTCCGTGTTTTAGTGGACGGTGATTCGTAGTTACGTGGCCTTTAGACCGTATGGATGTCTATGCTAGCTTGTTGGGCTTTACAGAAATTGTAGATTATATTCATTCACTTAGCTTTGTGCTAATCCCTCCCTCGTTGAATCTTTTCAGGTGATCGGTGCTTTGGACGGGATGATTGACCAAGCTCAGTTGATATGTTTTAAAAAGGAGCCATGTCGTTTAAGTGACACCGTTTAAATAATTAATGTTTTGAAGTTTATTTTGGGACATTTGATTTGTAAACCTAAACCTAAACTTATTATTATCTTTATGCTTCCGCTAAACTAACCTAGAGGATAACCTAATCGCCTTCGGGCATTTAAAAAAAAAAAAACGCTTCCTAAATTTTGCGGTGTTACATAAATAGAAAAAGGTTTGATTTATATTTTAGAGTTAGTAGTGTAAGAAAAATAAAAAGTTTCTTAGTTTGTGCCTTGTGTTTTTAAATTTAGAATCTTTTTTGGTATTAAAAACTAAATAAAATTCACAATATTTTTTGGTATTACAAATTTGAACCATCATCAAGAAGATAGGGTGAAACATAAAATAGTAGATAAAATAGCCGCGGCTCAAGCATTTCTAGTGTATAAATAGGGGATGGGGAAAAAAGTTAAAAAAGTTGTTGGGATTCGAAATCATGACGTGCAGTTCAAAGGGTTGTAACCCGCCGGACAGATTTACATAAGTTAATAGAAACGGACTATTAGCATTATATAATAAAAGTCGCCTAATAAGACAAAATACTGTTCATCCAAGTTGGTAAATGTATTACTACCTCCGTATCAAAATAAGTGATACATTTGAAGATTCACGATTTTTTAGGCAAAAGATTAAAATGTGGGTTAAGATGGATTAAAGTGGATAATTAATGGAGAGTGGGACTCAATCATATTGAAAAAAGTGATATTAATGATGTTTGAAAGTAAAAGTAAGGGTAAAAATGTAATTTCACTTTATTAAAGTAGATAGTTAGTGGAGTGTGGGTCCCATTTATTTACCAAATAAGGTAACTTTTAGAAGTGTATCATTTATTTTGTTTCACCCTTAAATGAGAAGTGTATCACTTATTTTGATACGGAGATAGTATTACTAATTTGATTGCTTTATTTTAAGTCATGAAATTAACCTACTTACCTTTTATATCTTACGTTTTAGTCATTGTAATTGTATATACATCCTCCGATTCAAAATAAGTGATACACTTTGAAAAATTACCTTATTTGGCAAAAAATAGTAGGGCACGCCCACTAATTTATCTACTTTAATATAGTGAAATGGTCATTTTACCCTACTTTTACATTTAAACATCTTAACCTCACTTTATTCAAAAGGTGTGGGGCCCAATCCCACTAACCATCCAATTAATTTAATTTAACCATTATTATAATCTTTTTGCCTCAAAAACTGTGAAACCTAAAGTGGATCACTTATTTTAAATCGGAGGAAGTATATGTTCTCCTTGAGTGTGGAAATGAAAATATAAGTTTTAACAATTCTTCTCTGTATTGCTAACTTCATATGGTATCATAACAAGGTTCGAATACTTCCTCACAAAACTCATCTCGTTCCTCAACTCCTTTGCAGTATTCCTCACCAAAAAATAAAACATCTTTTGATTCATATTTTCTACTCAACCCTTCATTGAAAGATTTGACAGTGGTATATATTTTTTCAAATTCGAGAAATAAAGAGAAATTTCTGTCCAGGGGTAGGTATAACCGACATAACGTCACCAGCAGCGGGAATCAAAGAGACAGAGGTGAAATGATGTTTATACTAATGATGTTTAGTTGAACTTTAGAATAGAAAAGATAAGAGGTGAGTAAGTCTGCACGGGATGAAAGAGAATGATAAAAAGTTTTCTAGGGGCAGTGCCGCAGTGGTCCAGTGGATTCGTTCAATTGACAATCTTTAATTGGGTTATCATCTGCAAGTGATAATTTTGGCTGGAAAAATCCTTCTAAGATACACAAGATTTCTTTGCTTTACTGCTTTCCCTCACAAGGTTTTTGGTTAATTTTTTAGATTATGTATATAATTTTTAGAGTTAATTGCAAGAATGGTCCTTGTGGTTTGGCCAAATTGCACGTTTGATCCCTATGTTTCATTAAGTGCAAGCGCGGTACCCATGGTATGCATTTTGTGCACTCGTGGTCCCTCCGCCCTAACACTGTTAATTTAACTCCGTTAGTCAAGACATGTGCCCCTCACATGAAGGCACTTTAGTCATTTTACACATCTTGTACATATTATATAAGAAAATCAAATCTAGAACCCTTCTTCTTCATATTCCTCAAATATTCTTCTTCCTAATTGCTTCAAATTAAATTCTAACAAACCCAAATCATCATATGAACAGACACACAAAAAAAGCAAATATAAAAAAACGGAAAACCTAATTAAGTGAACGGATCTGGTAACATATTTGAAGATTTGTGAAAAAATCTGGAATTTTATCGACACACCCACCTTCCTTTGACGACAGATCCGGTGGTGCAAGTAAACGGAGAGGAGGATCGGGGATGGAGATACATAGAGGTGGTAGATCGGATTCTTCATCTCTGCCTGAGTAAGGTGGGAAACAAAAATCCGGCGGATGTGGTTTTGACAGATTTGGCGGATGTGGTTTCCAGGAGTGAACACAAAATCGAACCAGACGAACGTATATGGTGGTGTCGATGGTGGTGGTGGAGGCGTCGTTACTCATCATGGCGGAGAAATGAAGGTTCAGGCAGAAATGAGAGAAGACAACGAGAGAGAAGAAGGAGTGAGGTGGACGAGATCACGAGATATGGCCAGATCGTTTTCCAACTGATCTTACACTATTTCATGTAATTAACATATGTTAATTCGCATTAAAAATTCCAAGAAGTTAATTTCCTTATATATTCATCATGATTACGTGAGTTTTCACAATTATTTAGGTCACGATTTGCAGGTGGTTTAGGGAAGAAGATAAGGTGGGACCACATATGTAAATTGACCAAAATACCCTCGTGTGAGGGGCACATGTCTTGACTAACGGAGTTGAATTGGAAGGACCACGAGTGCACAAAAATACATACCATAGGTACCGCGCCTGCAATTAATGAAACACATGGACTACACGTGCAATTTGGCCAAACCACAATGACCATTCTTGCACTTAACTCTAATTTTTATTGCAAATACGTTGAATTTTTATTGCGAATACAAATTCAAGCACTGAGGTCAAGTGTTGGTGTAAAGTTACAATGTTGAACTCTGCTTTAAATACTATGTAGATGTAAGATCAAATTCTTTCGTTAATATCATTTTTAGATCAGTTAGATAATGTCATGACTTAAGGTTTGATTTTTGGTAAATAAAATCTATTTTGCAGCTTGTTAGAAGGGTGAATCAGGTATAACAGAGCATTGCATTTGGAAAACGACCACACATTGATGTAAGTTTTATTTTATGATCTTTATAGTGTCTATTTTACTGTTAGAATTTAGAGTAAATTACACAGATAGTCCCCGTGGTTTGCATGTAGTTTTGGATATGGTCCCTAAGTTTTAGAAATTACACGGATAGTCACTAACATCGAGACTTCGTCTTGCTGTTAGTCCCTAAGCGTAATAGGCGTTAAATTTTATCCTTAAAACCTATCATGTGGGTACACTTGTCTTTTTACCCTATCTTCTTATTCCTTCTATCATCTATTTCTTCTTCGCGGAGTCTTTTTACCCTTTTACAGTTTTACTTCACAGTTCACATTCATTCATTCATGGCCCCAAATTCTCATACCCATTTTTCTTTTTGCTTGTTTTTGTCTAGAATTAAAGCAAACACGTAGTGATAAATTGGTTTTCATACAGATAGATGTGCTGCTCCGAACAATCAAACAAAAATTATCTTCAACTCATATTCTTCTATAAAAAAATAAAAATCTCATCTTCATCTTCTATAATTTTCACAACACACAGATTCACAAACACAAACAAAAACTCATCTTCATCTTCATCTTCAACTTCAACTGCAACAGTCAACCAGACATCAAACAGAAATCGCCATGGATCGAACCGAAGATGATATGAAATCGCCATTGATCGATTTCGTCACCGATTGGCTCTACTACTCGCTATTCAAGGTCGCGAATCTGTCATCAACTGACAACTATATGTCGGGCCGCCTTTTCATTTTCAACAGTCACCATATTTTATATTCCAAAAACCCACCTTTAAATCCGTACATAACTGCTTGTTAAACATCAAAACCGATTAGAAAATCTAACCCTAAAATTCAATTTGGGGGTGGTGGTGGATGTGGAAGAAAGAGATGATGAAATTAGAAACTGAAATGGGGGAATTGATAGTTTAATATTGTTGTTCAGTTTTGATAGTTTTTGGATATTTCACTTTTTTCGTTCTTTTACATCCACCTTATGTTGATTTTAAGGGATTAGTTGATTGTTAAACCAAGAACAGAGAGAGATCAGGGTCATTTGATAATCTTGGGAGATAGTGATAATGGGGTAATTTACTTTTAATAAAAGAGGGGAGATAATAAAATGACATAAATACCCTCATGTGCATCACACATGACAGGTTATAACAGCAAAATTTAACACCCGTTATGCTTAGGTTGCATGGTATGGGCAAAGAGGCGTGATCGGGGAGCTGAGGTGGCCTCTTGGCCACGACGTGGACTTCCGGGGAACACCGCCCATACACGGCGTGGGGTGTGGTGGTGAAGGGACGTGGGCACGAGAACGGTGGGCAACGGCGGTGGGGTTGCGTTTTTTTGACCGTTGGAGCGTATTAAACGGTCATATGGTCGTTGTAAATTAAAAAAAAAAGTTTTTTATTTTATTTTTTATTTCCCCTATATGTACATACAATAATACATCTTTTTTCTCACATCTTTACCATCTTTACAACTATTCTCTCTACAATGTTATTATTCTTACAACCAAATGGATTCCAACCAAAGCACACCCGATTCAACCCATGTAAACTAGAATCTTGGATTTGCGCAGTTCGAGCCATATATTAATATGCTCAACACATGCGCTCTCATTCCACCAAATCCCCAATACTAACAACGTCAATTCCAACAACCACGATACCAAAACCCACAATTCCCAAACCCACCATACCAAAACACCCAATTCCAAAACCCTCATTTCCAAAACCCACTAATCCAACCAAGTCAGTTTCAACAAAGTCAATTCCAAAGTGCTCAATTCCAAAGTACACAATTCCAACAAACAGAGGCTGGCGGTAGTAAAGCAAAAAAGAAGTCGAAAGGAAAGGGGAAAGTCAAAGAGAAAGAAGTTATTGATTCTGATGGTCCATTGACTTGGAACACTAAAGAAGAAGTCGCTTTGTGTAAAGCTTGGTGTGTCGCGTCAAAAGACCCAAAGGATGAGAATATCAAGAAAACAGAAGGGCTATGGGAGGCTGCGTCCAAAATATTTCACGAGCTTATGGGGTGTCCATCGTATCGAAACCACGACAAACTTTCTGGGAAATGGCGTCAACTAGTCACCAATTTAACAAAGTTTAACTGTATCTACAACAAACTTATGTCTGAAAAACGTAGCGGGATGAGTGATTTTGATGTTATGACAGCGGCAAGGCTAGAATACAAGGCTAACGGGCGTAATGGTTTTGAGCAAGAACAGCAGTGGTTGGTTGTCAAAGACGATCCAAAATGGTTAGCGTTGCGACTTCACAAGAGCACCAACAACAACAACAATCAAAGATGTCTCGTAGTTCCCAATCGGTTGATGTTTTTGATGGCCGTACAACTACTTCGCGTATCGACCTGAATGCTGGGGACGACGACATCCCCGATGACATATTCGATGAAGTCGAAGAAACCCCCACTCCAAGCCGACCGGTAGGAGAAGATAAGACCAAACGAGCACTACGACATGTGGCGCAGCAGGCGTCATCGAACAATACGAAGGAGGAAGTCGCAAAGTTGTTGGCCGATCATGCTGTGTCGTCAAAAGAGAAGGTTGAGTTGCGGAGGGAAAAACAGCAGACGGACAAGACCGCTAAAGAGGGAAAAATAATGCTCAATACCATCTCCATTTTGAAGCATAACGAGGAAGGATTGGATGTGGAGGATCTCGAGATTTTGAGGAAACGAAGGCGAGAGCCGCTTTCCGCAGTTTAAGCTAGTTTTTTTTTTCAAGTATTGTATTTTTTTTAATTTCTAGGATTTAATTTTTAATTTCTAGTATTGTAATGTTTAAATTTTAATTTTAATGAAATTTAAATTTTATGTTTAGAAAATAAAGGGAAAAGAAATGATGAGTTGGAAAAAATGGTATGGTGTGGTGTGGGGTGGGGTGGGGTGGTGGGTATTTCCTGGATAAACTGGAGTGGTGTGGTGTGGTTGCTGAGGTGGCAGATGATGTGACAGAAATTTTCAAGTGGTGGTGGTGCCCATACCCCATAGTCTTAGGGACTAAAGCAAGACGAAGTCTCGATGTTAGTGACGTTCCTTGTAATTTCTAAAAGTTAGGGACCAAATCCAAAACTATGGATAAACCACAGGAACTATCCGTGTAATTTACTATAGTATTTAGTAAGTTTTATTATTGTGGTTTCTGGGTAGAAAGAGTATTGTTATGCTTTGATAACTTATTTTTGTGTTATAATGCCAGGTATATATCTACTTTGGTTAACTTGACCTACTTCAACAAGTTTTGTTTTCACGCAAAAGCTAGCCTAATAAGTAATAAGTAACGTGTAGAGTGATTTGTAGAGTTATAATTTCGTATAGAATTGAAACGGTTAAATTATTTTCATGTGATTTGTAAAGTAAGCTGGAATTTTTAGTTGTATAAAGTTATGATCTTACTGTTGAAAATTACAAAGGTATTTACAAGTTGGCAAATTTCCTATCTATCATGAGAGTTGTGGAGCTTAATATTTTATGAGCATCTTTGAAATGTCTTAACCAATGACACTAAATGTCATAATGTTTCACACTAATATTGAAATTAATCAAGAGTTATAAAACTCTTGGTTTGAATGTCATTAAGCTCCTTCAAGGCTTGAGAGCTTATATAAACAACTTCTAGTTGTGAAGTTCTACACACAAAAAAATCATAAGCTCTCTTCTCATAAGCTCTCCTCTCATGATGTTGTGTTTGATATACTTCATGTGTTTCCAAGTAGTCACTTTGTGTTGTCGGTAATTCTAGTGCTGTAGAATAATACCGATAAACTGCATCAAATCCTGGGGTTCTACGTTGAGGCTTGCAGCATATAGAGCGCGTAAAAACCTTAAAGGACAGGAATTACATTTCCGTGCGGTTCGTTCTTCATCAACATTCAGGTTTGATTGTTCCATTTGATTCTTTCTTATTTGTTGGGTTTGATATTGAATAATCAATATCAAATATGGTTTTAATATTATAATTGTCTAAATATTTAATCACCGAATATATAAAGCTTTACAACAATCTTTAAGGTTTTTAGGTTTGTCATATATTATTGTGTATGTATAATATATACACATACTTTCTTTTATAAAATATTTGGTGATTAAGCTTCCATGGTGATTAGATAAATATATATATTCGGTGATTAATAAAAAATTGAGATATTATGCCAATGTTATATATATATATATATATTTATGTTATGGATTAATTGTTTTAAAAGAGAACATTATGGCTATTTAGTTTAACTTTTATAAGTTACATATTTACGAATTATGGCTATTTAATTGATATATTTTGTTTTGACACATTTAAATATCTATTTTAAATCTAATGGACAATTTAAAACAAGAAGTTTTTTTTCTCGTAAAAAAAAACATATAATCTCATTTAAAGTGGATGTTATATGAATTATCATGCTTATGGTTGAAGCATTATAATTGAGTTAATTACTAATTTTTGTATATAGATTATTTCAAAATACTTTTATGTTTGAAAAGTGTACTATTTAAAAATCATGATTATACAAATTAGATAATTTTAGTGTTAAACGGAATCTTTCGAGCTGTGTATCATTAAGCATTGTATTGAACCTATAAGTGGAATAAATTATCAATCATCCCCAAATAGGCTCACCTATTCTTATTACAATGTCTAGGAAAGAGAAAGGCGGTTTTTCTGACTCCAAATGGGGGTGGTTCCGATACGCACTAGCGCTGTCTACCCTCACCGTCTTTCCTGGTTGTATTCGAATAGAGCTACCGAAAAGGGTTGACTAAATAATGTTTTCCTTGAATGTGGTTAAATGCTTGGAGTTTCACAAATTTGAGGACTACTCTTTGGATGTTTTGTTGAAACACTTCCTTATTGAGAAGGAAAATCTCATAAGAGATCAAAAGAGTAAAGTCAGATTGAGTGTGTACCACATGTCAGGTGAGGACTTATTGGTGATTTTCGGTTTAAACAAGAAACAAACGCAGCGGAAATAATTAAATCACCATAAACGGATTGTGATATTTATCATACAATCAAACTATAATCAAAATCAAAGAGTTAGGAAGAACATTTCATACCCTTGGAGCCTTTGATCTTTGTGGAACGGATGGATGGAGATGTTGACCGAAACCAAATATTCTAAAGGAGAATACCTCTAAAGAATGATCCACACAACACTTGCAAGAACACCACTTGAGAATGCTAGTTCTTTCTTAGAGAAAATGGAAGCAAGAGATGGATGTTTGTGTGTGTGTGTGTGTGCCATGGTTAAGCAAGGCAAGAGAGGGAGTTTATGGAGTCATTTACACTCCATAATGGTGCCATAATTCCCATTAATGATTTCCATAAACCATTGATGTATATTTACACACAAGTCCTTATCTTTTGTTCCTTCGAGTTTGCTCACAATAAGGTTTCAATATTAAAATTTAATATTAAACTTATATACAAGCATGTAGCTTATATTAATATATAATGTAATTACCCTAATTACACTATATATCTTATGGTGTTAAGTGTTTAAGTGTGTGACCCTTTAGGCTCACAAACTACTAGCCATATAACCATATGTTATACGCGTGAAGCATATTCCAACTGTTAAGGCAAAAAGCCTTGCCCCTTTGGATCTTAAGATAACAAAACAACCTAGACTAGCTTTGATTAATATGTAGAATAATATAGCTAAGTTTAGGTCTGATACTGAGTGATCAGTATTGGAACTCAGTATCAGTACTCAGTATCAGATAGTGATACTGAGTACAAGGACTGAGTAGAAGGACTGAGTGATACTCAGTATAGTAACGGACTAAGATCAAATCCCTTGATCTTAGTCATTTTCCTTACTTAGTCCTTCGGTTACTCCTTTGCTTAATCATGTAAGATCTCTATAACATTATAAATAGAGATCATCTTGCAAAGAAGTACTTACCAATTCACTTTACACTTTCATATCTTTGTAATTGATCAGTGGTCTTGTTATTCCGCAACAAGCCACACTTAGTGGATTTATACATTGACTATATTCTTGTGTTATCACTCTAATATTTCTCTAAGTATAATATTCTTTCAATTAGCATTAAAACAGGGTTGTTGTGACCTAACAACTGGTATCAGAGCAGGCTAAATAAACTCTTATTTAGTCGATCTATAACCCTGGCAGCCATTTCCTACATCTATCCCTGCAACACTCAAAATCCAAAATGTCTACAATTGTTGCACCAATTATGTCTGGAAAGGGAGTACCCATCTTTGATGGAAAAGACTTCCATCAATGGAAGCTTAAAGCTCAGTGGTATCTTGAATCTATTCACCAAGAGATGCTCACTGTGCTATATGATCGTCCCATCATTCCACAAACTGTGGAACCTGTTGCTGCTACTGATGATGCTCCTGAGGGCATAAGAACTGTACCTAAACTAAAGCACAACTGGACTGATACTGACCGTCAGTTGTATGCTTTAGACTCCAGAGCTAAAGGGGTGATTGGTAATGCTGTTACCAAAGAGATACTTAATGCAATTATGAAATTGCCAACAGCAAAGGCTATGTGGGATAGTCTATCAGTTACCTATGAAGGCACAGCAAAGGTGAAGTTGCAAAGAAAAAGCAACATGAGAAGGAAATATGAAAATTTCTTCTCAACTCCTAATGAAGACATCACCACTCTCTATAACAGGTTCAATACTGTTATCCATGATTTAATCAGTGTAGGCATTGTGAAAGAAGAAGGAGAGCTTGTTCAAAAGTTCCTGGATAGTTTCCTCAACAATTTCTTGACATGACAAACTCTGTCAATGCTGCTAACAACATTGAGTCATACACTCTTCAAACTTTGTATGGTCTAATGTTGAATCATGAGGAGAATAATGTTGCAAGACTGATCAACTGGAAGAAAACTGACAAGTCTTCCACTGACATGGCTCTAGTTGTGCAACAGGCCTATACTGTGACTGAGCCAGATGAACCAGAAGTTGATCTTGCTGATGCTGAGGCAGAAGAGCTTGAAACTCAAATGGCTCTTATGTCTATGAAGCTGGATCAGTTGAAGAAGAAGAGGCTTGGTGTTAGCTCTTCTAATACTGACCCAAGATCAGGTCTGTGCTATAGGTGTGGAAAGCCTGGATATATTGCTGCAAATTGTCATAACAAGTCTTCTGAGACTGACCAAAATGACAAGATTGCATACCGAGCAAAAAGGTATAGAGACAAATATGTCAAGCTGAAGAATTGGAGCAAGGGCAAGAGGGCAGAAGGGAATGGAGCACCTCATCAAGCACTTTACTCAGAAGCCTGGATGGATGAAGAGTTAAGTGATGATGAAGAAGAGATTGAGAATAAAGCCTTTATGGCTTTCACTGAAGATGATTTGAAGAGCTCCTTTGAAAAGGACATCAAAGAGGCTGAGAAGATGAGTGTTCATACTGATTGGGATTCCACTCAGTTGTACAAGGTAAGTTCCTTTCAAACTTATTCAGTGAATGAAAAAACCAAGATTTTTGAGTATATGATTGTTGATCTTAAAACTTCTGTACAAAAAGAAAAAGCTTTAAAATTAACAATTCAAGAACTTGAAAGGGTAAATAATGAAAACTTGGATAAATTAGCAAAATATAAAGATTTAGAACTAAACTTTTCAGATTTAAAAGACATTAACCAAAGATTAGCTGATAAAGCTCATTTACACAAACTTGAAAAAGAGAAATTTGAAAAACAGTGTAAATCTTGGGGAAATGCTTCAATAAAATTAAATAAATGTTTAAATCAACAATTCCCAGAAAATGTGAGGGCTGCACTTGGTGTTGATCCTAAATTTAAGAATAGGAACAATTTTGCTGATTTATTTGAAGAGTTTTCTACTATGAACCCTATTAATTTTGTAAAAGCTAAAACTTTATGTGAAGTTGGATGTCAAACTGAGTCAGATGATGAGGAAAATGAAATTTTAGAAAAACCTATTGGTCCCTCCATCTGCTCAAAGTGCTATACTGAGCTACAAGAACTCAGTATTGAATTTCATATAACTGAAATTTCTGATACCGAGCTACCAATAGTTCAGTATGACACTTCTGCTGTTCCACCTTTTGAATTATTATTTAATACAACAACTTTTGAATTATATAATGATAATAAGACAACTTCTATCTCACATGCTTCATCTAATACAGAAGTTGCAGGAACAGAAACATCATATACTGAGACATCTAAAGAACCTGTTAAAGTTGTTTCTTCAAAAAATGATAAACAAAAAACAACTTCAACTAGGTCTTTGGTTGGCAAAGACAAGAAGTCTACCACTAATAATATTAGAAAGACTTCTCTGCCAAATAAAAATAAGCAACCAGATCCTCCATCTCCTAAACCAGTTAAAAACAATGTTAATACACCTATTAGAAATGACAAAATTAACATTTTAAAAACACTTGGTGATCAGGTCAAATCTTTAAGTAAACAATTTGCAAAACTCGTTCATACTGACCTACCGAAAGTGAAACATTTTTCTAAAATACCATATGAAAATATGTTTAGAAATAGACCTAGAAAATGTTATAGATGTCATCATACTGGTCATAAGGGAGATGAATGCTGGACTGATCTTTCAAGTCCTAGGTACTCAGGACCAAAGAAAATGAGAGAAACTAAGTCAGTATCACCAAAGAAAACCTCAAAAGGTTTCACTGAAGTGATACTGACCTCTCCACATAAGGAGATCAACCCCAAATATGTTTATCCCACCAAAGGTCCCATTCAAAAATGGGTTCCTAAAAAGAACTAACTCTTATTTTGTGTCTTGTGCAGGGTGACAGAAAATGGTATTTAGATAGTGGCTGCTCAAGACACATGACAGGCAGTATGGAGTACCTTCTCAATTATACTCCAGAGAAGGGTCCTTCTGTTAAGTTTGGAGATGACTCGGTGGGAAAGACAAGAGGTTATGGTGTGATCAAGGCAGGCAACATAACTTTTAAAAGAGTTGCCTATGTAGAGGGTCTTAAACACAATCTGCTCAGACACAAGACGGCCCTTTGGGCATGATCAGACACAAGAACGAATATTGCGTGAAGATACCATAATTAAAGCCCGAAAAGTTGAATTTCCTTCTAGACCTTCTGTGTCAAATGAAGCAAAAGAATTTATTAGGCGATGCTTAACATATAACCAGGAAGATAGACCCGATGTGTTAACTATTTCTCAAGATCCATACCTAATATATTCCAAGAAATGACCCCATCACTCAACTGATAAAATTATTTTATTTTGTACTCTTTGTTCTATGGTTCTTTATATTTATATAAAAAAAACTTTTTGTATGTATATATGAGAAACTTTAGCATCGTGGCGAAACGGGGATTTGGAATGAGCATTCGAGCAATGTGGGATTTGGAATGAGTGTCAGTTTATTCTTTTGTGGCCGTAATTAATCTAACTCTTATTTTGAACTGTCGAATTTTAATATGATCGAGTTTTTTGATGAAAAAAAAAAAAAAAAAATGGTTATTTATAGGAGATTTGAAAGATAATTAAGGTATTGGGAAGTAAAAATGGCTGATTTGACTGCCTTATCCTCTGCCAACGGTAACTTTCTTATTAAGAAAGGTTACCGTTTGCGCAGTATAAGGATTAAGCTCGGTTTGAGCACCGTTTTTACTTCCCAATACCTTAATTATCTTTCAAATCTCCTATAAATAACCGTTTTTTTTTACTTCAAATTTTTTAACGATTTCAATTCTCTCTGCGATTAACGATTTCACTTTCTATTAGCAAGCAAACTTTTTAAAATCCAAATCACAGATGGCGAATTACACTTTTGTTGCTCCAGAAGTTGAGTCGGAAATCAAATTCCGAAATGATGAAGTGCCCAGGTTTGCAAGGAACAACATCACAGCGAATTTCACTATTCCTCAAGCCTGGGTATGCCAAGAATTCACAAATATTGTGACTTTTATGAAGCATTGCCCAATTGCTCGTGCACTGACCTTATCTCCTCGAGCAATTTACCCAGAAATGTTATGTGAGTTTTGGTACTCTGCCACACTCGATTCTCCAGATATGATTGCTGGATGGGTAATTAGGGATCAAAGAAGAGCTTTTGTTTCTACTGCAATCATTCGTGAAACTCTGAGGCTTCCCGCCCAAGCTCAGTATGACCCATTTGTTGATAGATCAGAGGCACGCTCAGTACTGCCATTTTTGGGTCGAAGAGGAACAACGGGCACAATCAAAAGAAATGAATTTGGTCCTATGTTGGGTATTCTCATTACAACAATAATTCGGTGTATGACCCACAAGACGGGAGCTTTGGACCAAATAAATGAATTTGGGATGCAAATAGTACATGCCTTGTACTATGGAAGAAACATTGATTATGCACGGCTCATCTTCAATGAATTAGCTGCTCTGGTTCGGGCAAACACAAGGGAATGCAATGTCCCTTTCTGCAGATTTCTATCACTAATCTTTCATCACTCAATGCCCACAAACATTTATGATGAATTTCACAGTCCAAGGGTTGATCTTCCTCCTCTTAGTGAGAAGATTTTCTTTTACAGACCAAGAGAAGGAGAACCTCTTCTAAGTCCTCCTATGTGGGCCATTGTTCAAGAACACATCGATGATGAAGAATACATGTCTGATACTGAGTCAGACAATGATGATGATGATGATAATAATGATAATAGTGGTAATGGAGTACAGACCGGTCCAGAAATTGAGATACAGGATGTTCCACAAGTTCAAGAACCTACTCAACAGCATATCTCTCCACCTGCACAGGATCTTGATGCTCCTCATATTGAAACAGCTTTTGATACTGAGTCCTCAGAAGACACACCACTGGTCCTCCAAAGAAGAAGAAGACATCTTTCCCCTGTTATTATGGGAAACTTATCATCTGAGGAGGTGCAGCCTGCAAATGTTCCATCATTAACTGCATCTCTTCAAGTCCAAAGCTTAGTTGCAGCCACCGCTGACCTTCCAGGTCCAGAACTAATTCCAACAGCTCAACCAATTGAGGAACCTCATGTTCCTCTTGATGTGGAGATTCAATATGAGCAAATTACACTGGAAGGTGCTCAGCAAAATAGAGAGGTCGGTATTGAATATATTGGTGCTACAAATCCACAATCACATGATCCTGCACCGACCTCTGCAGATGCTAGAAGGGAATCTGACAGAGTCTCAGGTATGAATTTCTAAAAAGCCCTTAAACTTATATATATATATTTCATTCCCAAATAGAGACTAAGTATTGGCCAGTACCAACTCAATACTGACCAAAGTCTCAAACGATCTTTCAAATATATATCCTTTTATGGCCAACATAGCTAGCCCACTGCTGCTATGCAAAATTCATATACTGAGCACACAAAATTGATCATTGTCAGTCTACAGTTGTCTCAACATTTAAAGAGACAATGGTGGTTGATGTCATACTGACACCCACTGGTGCTGCTTGAATAATGTCCAACTTATTTTTGAGTTGGGTAGCATCACTCAAGAAATGATCACAAACCCTTAAGCCACAAAATCCAAAAACTTTCCATGGGGTTTAGCCACATTTCTGTTATCACTCTAATACCGAGTGATAAACATTGAAAATAACTAGAAGCACATCCCAGGCTTCGAATTCCCAAACCCAAACCTTTTAGTAAATGTGACTTATCCTATACTGAGCTACTCAAATTTACACACTCACTTTTACTAAAACCTTCTTACACATGCTATGCACAAGTCCACAATATTCCATCATATACCAGATGAAATACAGACTTCACAAACTCTGTTTATATGATTATAGAATTAAACAACACCACAATTCTATTTGATAAACCTCTCTTTCTAACCAGTTTTATATTTTCTGTTTCTTTAGCACCATCTGTGCAGGGCATTCAGGCATCACAGGCTGCAGGAGACCAAATGACTCTGCAAGCAATCATGCAGCACATTCTGGCCATCCAACAAACTCAAAATATAATACTAGCCAGAATGGACAAGATGAGTGGTGATATTGACTCAATAAAACAGTCAGTCTCACTACTTCAACAACCACATCAGCCTCCACAAACTCCACCATGTTCACATGGTGACCACAATGAAGAAGGAGAAGGAGAAGGAGGTGCTGGTGATACTGATGCCGCAACTGAGCCCATGCCCTCCCCAACTCTTGAACAACCTGAGGGGGACATGGGTGGTGATACTGATCCTCTTCCATCCTCATCCAATGATAACAAAAAGGGGGAGAAGAGACAAAGAGATAATACAGAGGTTGATCAAACTGAGCCATCTGCTCAGGGGGAGAAAAGAAGAAGATTGAATGAAGATCAACCTCCACAACAACAACATCAGCAAAGACCTCATACTGAGCCACTTCGCATTCAGTATGAGAGAAGAAGACAAAGAACTAGGTCAGCATTACAAGTTCAAGAACCACTTGAGCCATCTGCTCAGGGGGAGACTCACACTGACCAACCACAGCAAGCTTATACTGAGCCACCTGTTCTAGAAGAAAACAACTTGCAAATTGTGGTCTATAGGCCTTTTGTGTGGCCCATTGCTGATGATGAAGATGAAGAACATCCAGTGGCATCAGAAGAATTCTTAAACTTTGCACTGGATGAAGCAAATAAAGAAACCTCTTCATCATCATTCTCAGATGATGAAGTACATACAAGAAAACCTATCTCACCTCATGATGAAGGACCTTCTAGAATTACTAGAAGACCAATAACCAGAAGAATGACAAATGTGGTTATGTCCTCAGAATCTAGTGAAGAAAAAGATCCAGCCCCTCTGATCTCAAGACCTAGAAGATCTGCTCAGTTTACTGAGGAAAAGAGTGAAGCTGAGGATGAGATTGAGGCCCAAAAGTTCTTCCCTGTTAAGGAAGAACCTGAATCTGAGTCTGAAGATGTTCCAAGAAGATCTCATACTGTAAGAAGAACTGGAGATGAATTACTTGAACAGTATTGGAACATTGTGGCACAAAGAACAAGATATAGGGAAACAAGGATGAGTATGCTGAGGAATAAAGCATTTCTAACTGTAAGAGACATATACTGGCTAAATGAATTTGTCAACAAAATAAAGGTCAAAACTGTTAATAAATCAATTGTTGCAACTTGTACTGGGCCAGTCAGTCCTCCAATGAAGTTTCTCCTCCATGACATCCAAAATATGGGACTTCAAGATTGGATAAAAATTGCTAGACTGATAAAGGAGATGCCCTCAAGATCCTCTGAAGCCCAAGTGATGATGGATGAAATCTGGGCTGTATCTGCTATATGCTATGAAAAAGGCATTCTTTATGCAGCAGAATACAGGGCACTCAGTGTGATGACTGAAGCTATGAAGAACAACAAACCTGAGTGCCTTAATACTTTCAGAATAATTCCCACATATACTGTTCCCCCTAATCTCATCTTTCAGGATCAAAAGAGTACCATATATCCAACATCTGGATACATGTATACTGACTCAGATGACAGGGAGTGCTTCATTACTGAAGCAGATTTGGAAACAGCTCCTATCAGCCATTTGGTGGGCCTTAAATGGATGATAACCAAGAAAGAAGATGCTTGGTTTAGAAAGAAGATAGTTGCTGTACTAAACAACAGGCAAGATGAATTGAAGAAAAGAGAAGAGTTCATCCATGTGAAGAAAGAAGTCTTCTACGAGTTTGAGTCGATCAACAAAGACTAAAGAAGAAGACTTTGCAGCATGTAGCTTATTTTGTTTAGTTTCTCTTTGTAATTGTTTTGTTATCATTAGATAGGGGGAGATTGTTAAGGCAAAAAGCCTTGCCCTTTTGGATCTTAAGATAACAAAACAACCTAGACTAGCTTTGATTAATATGTAGAATAATATAGCTAAGTTTAGGTCTGATACTGAGTGATCAGTATTGGAACTCAGTATCAGTACTCAGTATCAGATAGTGATACTGAGTACAAGGACTGAGTAGAAGGACTGAGTGATACTCAGTATAGTAACGGACTAAGATCAAATCCCTTGATCTTAGTCATTTTCCTTACTTAGTCCTTCGGTTACTCCTTTGCTTAATCATGTAAGATCTCTATAACATTATAAATAGAGATCATCTTGCAAAGAAGTACTTACCAATTCACTTTACACTTTCATATCTTTGTAATTGATCAGTGGTCTTGTTATTCCGCAACAAGCCACACTTAGTGGATTTATACATTGACTATATTCTTGTGTTATCACTATAATATTTCTCTAAGTATAATAATCTTTCAATTAACATTAAAACAGGGTTGTTGTGACCTAACACCAACAGCTCCCACTTGCGCACGTGATAACATCGAGTAGTTATACAAGAAAAGGTTAGAGTCTAGCAACCCGCCAATGCCCCTAGAAGTACATGAGGAGTTTCATAAAATCTTTGTTCAAAGTTTTTGAGCAGTTATCCTTTTGTTACTGATACTATGTTGAATTTTAGACAAGGATTAATGTCAATCTAAAATTTCAACAATTCTGTTTCTCGATCTATACATTGAAGTAAATTACCAAAACCAATCAAGATTCATCTTGATTACCTTTTGGGTGTGGCCACACATACATCTATTCAAATCATCGAGGGGCCCAGTAGTATCTAATCCACATGCATGGAGGAACAAATTCTTTGTTGACTGCACGTGTCTGTCATATGCTTAATCACAAACCCGATAATGGTTGTTATAGCAGCCTTATTCAGGTCAGCGTTTAACCATATCAAAGTTTGCCCCTCTACATACACAAACCAACTTGCATCTCAAGTCAGAGGATAAGTGACAAAGCCTTTGTGAGATTCACTTGTGACATAAATCCAGGAAGTGATTTCTCATAGGTTGGGTCAGTCCAATTGTGCATCAATATGAACAACATGTGAGTTTGATTTCATCATCCTTAGTCATACTAAGATAATGTCATCAATGCCCTCAGATTTGTCTTAATAATATCCCCATACTATTAATATGACAATGGACAATTTAGAATATAAAACGTAGTAAATATTCATGGATATAAACATGCAAATATAGAACACAGTAGATATTCATATAAAAACGATCATATCAAATATATCAATTTATTCCAATAAAAACTGCTCAATGTTCCATTATCCAAATACTAAAACAGATTTATATGAAACTAATAGCTTGTCGAAGTCCAATGTTCCATTCATATTCAATATGTTTAGTACTAGACATTGAGTTCGATAAAGTGTCAGCTAGTTAGTTATGTGTTTGAACTTTAAGAGTACGAATTTCACATATCTCGATTAATCATTCGAATGTAGTGAACCTTCGTAAATAGGGTCTAGCGTCATCACGACCTATTTCAAAACTAGCATAAGTATAGCAAGTATACTTAGCTTCAGTTTGGTATCTCCATCATAACCAAGGAACATATATCCAGTATTTCAAAAATACTTCAATGTGTTCTTAACAGTGATCCAGTGACTCTCTCGTGGATTCTGTTGGCATTTTCTAGTAAGATCCCTTAAGGACGTTACGTTTGGCCTAGTGCTTCTTACAGCGTACATGATGAATGGAATAGCCGACTCATAGGGGATTACATTCATTCGCTTCACCACATCAGGTGTGGAAGGTCCTTGAGTCTCACTCAAGTTTACATTGTGTTGTATACGAGGACTTCCTCGTTTGGGAGCATTCATTCTAAACCATTTTATAATTTTGTCAATGTAAGCACTTTGACTTAAACCAATCAACCGCTTTGATCTATCCCAATAGATTCTTAACTTCAAGTATGTGTGTAGTATTTCTACAATCCTTCATGTCAAAACATTTCCAAGCTAGGATTTTCATCTTGTAGCCAGGGTATATTGTTTCACATGAGTGACATGTCATCAACATGTATGATTTGAGAAATGACAATGCTCCCACTAGCTTTCATATATACACATGCTCAGTTTGGATTTTAGGTGAAACAAATGTTTTATTTCATCATTAACCAAATCTCATAGTCATAGTACACTACTTTGGCTATAAGAATCCTAACGTCTTTAGTAAACAAGCGAGAAGGTTTCATCATTGTCAATCTCGTAGAATTGAGTGTAACCGTTTGCTACTACAAGAGCTTTATAGGTGTGTATATTTTTATCCATGTCAACAGTCTTACTGTTTTGAGAAAGACCAACTGAGTTCAAAACTTGATTGTCTCTTATGGATTTCATTTTCGCATTCATAGCTTCAAGTCATTTTTCGAATTCAAAATTCGGTAATGCAACTTGACAGTTAGGGGGTTCATTATGATCCTCGAAACTTTGCCCCTTAGCATCGACATAAATCTATATCGTCCAGGTGCATGAGGTGTCCTTGCGGACCTAAGAATGGGAACAACATCATTCTGTGGTCCAACATATATATGTCCAACCTCATAATGATATTTGCTAGTGTTACCAGAAGGTTGTGCATCTTCGCTTTGAATCTTGTCAAAGTCTATAGTGCTCCCACTTGCTTTTTGAATTGAGACTGTTCTCAAGAAACTCAGCATACCGAGCAACAACAATTTGTTCTCAGGTGGGTAGTAAAATAGTAATGAAGATACAATTGATAGATATGGGCTCAAGTTTGTTCGGCATGTCTCGTTCCACGAGATCCTCACAACCCCAGATCTTCAAGTAAGACAAATTAGGGACTTTCCCATGCCATATTACATACGGTGTCTTTTTAACCTCTTGGTTGGAACCATATTAAGTATTCAAGCAGCACACTTCAGTGCATGCCCCTCAAAAGGATAGAGGAAGAGTAGTAGGACTCATCATAGATCGAACCATGTCAAGCAGGGTCCGATAATTCTTTTCAGACACACCATGATCTTGTGGAGTGTATGGAGGAGAGAATTATGAGACAATCTCACGTTGGGTTGGATGATCCTGAAACTCTTGGCTCATGTACTTTCCTCCTTGATTAGGACGGAATTCCTTTGTTGTCTTGCCGAGTTGATTTTCTACATCACTTTAGAAAGCTTTGAACATTTCAAAGATTTTATGTTTATGTTTAATCAAGTAAACATAACCATAACTACTGAAATCATCAGCGGAAGTGATGAAGTAGGTAACACCTTCCCTAGTCTTAGTTCTAAAAGGGCCACATACATCAGTATGTATGAGTCCAAGTAGAGTTTTAGCTCTTTCGCCAACATGGGAGAAAAGCTTTCTTGTTATCTTTCCATAATATACAAGAGAGGCATTTAAATGATTCATAATCATTTGTTAATAAGCCCTTCGTATGGTAGTGTCAAAATGCGTTTCTTGTTTATGTGGAAAATATGACAAGGCTCTAGGTAAATGGAATCCAAACCGTTTTGGATTCTTGAGTGCTACATTTCTATATAGAACTATCGTTTGAATCTGGATCATGCATATCAATTTCAAGCATACTATTACAAGGAATAGTTATAAAATATGTTATTTTTCATAAAATAAAATATCATAATCCATAATAGTTTGAATAAACCGTTATTCAACAAACGATAAAACTAAACAATGCATAATTAACAATTGTTCAAAACAATAATTAACGCATTAGGAAGGATTAGATCACAACTTCCATTATTTAGCTTTATACTTTACTTTTAATCTTGCACATTTGTGTAAATGTGAGTTCCACAACTAGTGTCATACACTCAAGATTTATTAGTAAAAGTATAGAGTTCTATAATGAAGATACCTAATATGCTAGCCAGAACACATTTTTCCTTCATCAACTCTGCCAAGTAGGCAGGACAGTTCCTCCTTCAATGGCCGGTTTCATCACAATGATGGCAAGAGATATCCTTTGTAGGGTGCTCCTTTTTAGCATGTGGGGGAATCGTAGGTTTGGAAAAGTAACTAGCTTACCCTTACCTAGACTCTTGCCTTGTGCTTGTGGTTTACCTTCCCTGATTGCTAGAAAAGAATTGGGTAACCTTTGCTCAACCAGTTTTACCATAGCATGTAATACACCAATTGTCTTCCCCATGCTATGTATTTTTAAAACACTTTTCAAACTGGTCATAGTCCTTGGATAGTGAGGTACGCATCCAGCTCATTCCAAGAACTTGTGGCAATGGGTAACCAAGACGTTCCATTGGATTAATATAGCATTTCATATTCAAGATATAAGTGCTATTTGATTGGCCTAGCCTGCTTGTAAGCGTGGAATGCTTTAACTGTTTTGAACAATTCATGTTCTGCTTGTTGTTGAAATATCATTTTCAACTCGCTTATCGTGTCATATGCTGTGAGTTCCTCAAAGTTCTTTCGGATCTCGGGGTTCATGCTCACAAGCATAGGTGTCGTTTCGATAAAGGCTTGACGAACAGCAGCAGAAGCATTTGCAGGAGGTGCCTCAGGTAAGGCCTCTTATAGGTGTATTAACTTGTTCTCATCTCTAAGGACAATCCTTAGAGTTCGATATCAGTCGATAAAGTTGATATTAGTCAGTTTCAGTTTTCAAGAACTGATTTTAGAGTGGAGATACTTAGGTTTTGATTTGTTGTTGTTATCTGTATAACACACAAAGTTCAAAAAATAGTATTTTCAATAATAATTTCTTTTAATCAATTAACTACCCAATTAATTTTAATTAAAAGCTAAGATCCCATTGAGCTTCTATCACCGCATCAGTTGATCTGCTAGAGATGATAGATCCAATAGGTAGGTGACGATCAACAATTGCATTACAAGTGCAACTCTTAGAGGTATGGGACTTCATGGAACCTAGTGAACAAGCATCTAGGGTCAAGTGGCATGTTTGTCACATCTTCGCCTCGAGTCAAGGTCTCACCGTTAACTCGATTAAGTCATCCAATGTGAAATTATGTCAAAATAGATCTAGGTCTCACGCGTAGAGAATAATGACCTCGGATCTAAATTCAAACCACGTCTCACGTGAATTCAAAAATAGAAGCAAGTGATTTCAACCGATTGGACGGCGTGACTTAAATTTTAGGTATGTTTTAATTAATAAAATTTTATTAAGATATGAATGAATCATGTACTTCATTCATACCACTTCATAAGTCGTTTAATAAACGGTAAAAACATTTAGCGATTATTAGGGGTTAAGTTTCAAATCGTATTTAAACATAGTTTATTCTCAAAACAATTTTAGATTAAAGGTTAATCATGAATGATTAACAAGTAATCATAGATGATAAAAGGTTTGGATGTTTTAATGTTTGTGTTTAAAATCATATTTTAATTGTTTTATTACTTGTATCTAATATAAAAGAAAACAACCACAAACATAAATAAAACATGCAACAAATTTTGTGCAAACCTCGACCGATGAAATCCTAGGTTCGGTCACGTGAGTCATCACGACGGACCGAAGGGTCAAACTAGGGACGGGCCAACATGAACCTAAACGGGCCTACATAAACCCAATGGGCTCCCACTTGCCCTCATGACATTCATGGGCAAGTAGAAACCAATATTTGTGAAAAAATACATTCTGCCAGAAACTTCTGACTGACTTCAAGGCCCGAAAAGTCACTGAAGGAGTCTTCGGTAGTCTTCCCTGCCTTCTGTAAAGCTGTAGGTCTCTGAGTTGCGGAACGTTTGGCGGTGGTTTCAGGTCCAACGGAATAGCCAATCTCCGGGAAAGTCTGTTTTACTGCAGCTGCGCAGGAGGTGCCGAAAATTGTTGTTTTATCCCCATTTTCTCTCCATCTTTGGTCAACAAATTACAACATACAAAGAAATAAAATACAACTATTCTAATTACTTTTATAATGAAATCTGCCCCAAAACATGGCACCAAAAATAAAAGAAAAATTGAAACAAAATTATAACAATTTAAGCCAAAAACACGGCTTTTCCCAAATCAACCAAAACAACAAAACAATCAACACATTCATTCACAAAGGTCTAGGCTTTCATCGGTTTGCACAAACAAGCAACAATTGACAAGGCTTTGGCTTGGGATATGGCAAAAATACATGTGTTTGCCATATCAAAAAACAAAATTAAACAAGTAATTTCAAGCCAAATAATCAAAAAAATTCAATAAATTAGATTAATTTTTTGATATGATTTTGTAATAAATGACAATTGGGTTCCAAAAATACAAGTTTTAACCCACTTTTTAATTAAAAAGCCGAAATTTTAAATCAAAAAAAACCTTACGGTTTTTTCATGTCCGATCGGTAGGTTTTTTACATAAAAAAAGATTGATTTTTGTCACTTTTTACAAAATCTAGCTAAATATATGATTAATATAATGACTCGTGATACCACTATTGGTGATTTTCGGTTTAAACAAGAAACAAACGCAGCGGAAATAATTAAATCACCATAAACGGATCTTGATATTAATCATACAATCAAACTATAATCAAAATCAAAGAGTTAGGAAGAACATTTCATACCCTTGGAGCCTTTGATCTTTGTGGAACAGATGGATGGAGATGTTGACCGATACCAAATATTCTAAAGGAGAATACCTCTAAAGAATGATCCACACAACACTTGCAAGAACACCACTTGAGAATGCTAGTTCTTTCTTAGAGCAAATGGAAGCAAAAGATGGATGTTTGTGTGTGTGTGTGCCATGGTCAAGCAAGGCAAGAGAGGGAGTTTATGGAGCCATTTACACTCCATAATGGTGTCATAATTCCCATTAATGATTTCCATAAACCATTGATCTATATTTACACACAAGTCCTTATCTTTTGTTCCTTCTAGTTTGCTCACAATAAGGTTTCAATATTAACATTTAATATTAAACTTATATACAAGCATGTAGCTTATATTAATATATAATGTAATTACCCTAATTACACTATATATCTTATGGTGTTAAGTGTTTAAGTGTGTGGCCCTTTAGGCTCACAAACTACTAGCCATATAACCATATGTTATACGCGTGAAGAATATTCCAACAGGACTCGGATATTGCTTATGTAAAAGGAATTGCAAATGTTGTTGCAAATCTAACCCACTTGGGTGCAAGTATGGGTCATGTAGGAGTTAATATGACTACCTCAGTTACTCGGGTGATAGAGGCCCGAGACTGGTGTGTGGATTCTGGAGCAAACCTCCATGTATGTGGAAATTGTGATAGTTTCTAAATTCATAGTACGGTTCGAGAAGGAACTGTGGTGACATGTGGTGACATCTGTTGACGGCCATATAGTACGTGTTCATGGCATTGGCACAGTGGTTCTAACATTGCGAAATGGAATTATGGTTACCTTCGAGAGGTCGTACATGTTCCTTGAATCTCCAAAGGACTTATATCGGAGAACAAATATGACAAAAAAAAAGTTACAAGCTGGTAATAATAAAAAATGGTCATATCGTGTTCTCCAAAGATGGGTTATTGTGGATTAAACCATCAACACGGGTGGAATGTTTATGCTTGATCTATGTGGTGATGGATAAGATAATGTTGTATCTATATCCAATGATTATGTGTTAAATGTTGATCTTTGTAATCGTGAGAATATGATACTGTCAGCGTTAGTGACAATATCGCTAGTGATGATGTAACTAAGTTTCGAATTAATGAAATAGTTTTTTCAAATTATAATGCGTGTTCAATTTCTTTGTGCCATAAAAGGTTAGCTCACACTAACATTAAGAAAAGAAATTTTGAAAAGACACAATCTAAAAGTAAATAATAAAAATTTTAACAAATGTGAAACTTGTATAAAATCAAAGTTTACAAAGAAACTTTTTCAAGTGTCAAAAGAATTACATCATTACTAGAGTTAATCTATTCAGATATTTGTGAACTGAATGGAATACTCACGCGTGGAGGTAAAAGATATTCATTACATTTTGTGGTGACTCTAGCCGCTATTTACATGTTTACTTGTTGCATTCAAAAGATGAAGCTTTTAATGCATTCAAAGTGTATAAATGAAACAAACACATTAACATTCTTCGCTTGGAAAGAGGCAGAGAATACTTTAATCAAGAGTTTGATGCATTCCGTGAAGAGAATGGTATCAAGCATGAAAGAATTTTACCATATACTCCCCAACCGAATGTATTAGCTGAAAGAGAGAGTTAACCCTTCTTAAAATGGTCAATTGTATGTTGAATCAATCGGGATCGCCACACAATCTGGTGGGGGAAGCTTTGTTTACTGCATGTCATGTGCACAACAGAATCACTAGTCGTGTGATTCCTTCTAGTCCATATGAGTTATGAAATGAAAGAATAACTTAGATTATCTAAGAGTGTGGGGGGTGTTTAGTTTATTATCTTACACCTGATCCTAAACGGTTAGATTATCTAAGAATGTGGGGGTGTTTAACTTATTATCGTACACCTGATACTAAATGATCCAAGTTGGGAGCTCGAGCTATGAAGAGTATATACATCGGGTATGCTCAGAATAGAAAGGCCTACCGATTGTTGGATAAAGAATCAGGTGTCGTGTAGAATCTAGAGATGTGGAGTTCTTCGAGGATAAGTTAATAGGAGATGATGAAAACTCCAATCCCAGCTTTAATCACATTCTAGCACCCAGTACTTCTCGAGACTTTATCTCATCTTCTTCTGTTGTAGAAGAACCACATTCTTCTGTTGTAGAAGAACCACCTTCTTCTGTTGTAGAAGAACCAAAGAGAAGTACAAGGGTTAGAAGGGAAAATAGTTTTCGAGACGTTTTCTTTCATACTTGGTTGAAGGATCTCAATCTAAGGTGACGAGAGAGGTCATTTTAGTTATTAATTTAGATGATGATCCTAAGACTTTTACTGAAGCCATAACATCGCTAGATGCTCCTTTATGGAAGGATGTCATTAATGATGAAATGGATTAAATTATGGGAAACGGGACTTAGGAGTTAGTTGATCTTCCCAAGGCTATGAGACTCATAGAATCTAAATGGATCTTCAAGAGGAAGTATCATCCATATGGATCAATATCTGTCTATAAAGCGAGAGTAGTCGCTAAAGGTTATAGACAAAGAGAAGGTATTGATTATTTCGATACATATGCACCGGTTGCTAGAATTAGTTCTATTAGAACTCTTATAGCAATCTCAGCATTGAAAGGATTGTACATTCATCAAAATGGATGTAAAGTCAGCCTTTCTAAATGGATATCTCAAGGAGGAGATATACTTAGAGCAACCTGAAGGTTTCATAGTATCCAGACAGGAAAACAAAGTTTGTAGACTTATTAAATCACTGTACGGTTTGAAACAAGCTCCAAAACAGTGGCATGAGAGATTTGACACCACTGTATCTGCATTTGGTTTGAAGCATAATAGTGTTGATAGATGTTTCTACCCTAAATGCACAACTGAATACACCGTAGTTATCTGTCTTTATGTTGATGATAAGTTGATCATTGGCACTCACCTACAAGGTATACTTGATACGAAGAAATACCTACCCTCGAACTTTAAGACGAAAGATCTAGGGGAAGTGGATACCATTCATGGTATTAAGGTCACAAGGACAGATAGTCAAATTTCTCTAAGTCATTCTCATTACATAGAGAAAATATTGACAAAGTTTCAACACTTGAAGTTTAAGGAATTTAACACTCCTTTCGATTCTAGTTTAAAACTTGAAGTGAACTCTGGTAGAGCAGTGGCTTAACTAGAATATGCTAGTGCAAACTGGAAGCATGATGTATGCTATACATTGTACTAGACATGACATTGCTTGTGTTTTAAGCAAACTAAGTCAATATACTGTAAATCCCGGTGCAGAGAACTGGAAGGCAGTAGGAAGAGTACTAGGATAGCTGAAAAGGACTAGTAATCTTGAGTTGACTTACACGTCAAATTCTAGTATACTAGAGTGGTATTCAGATGCCAGCTGGATTGATAACATGAGTGATTCTAAATCCACAAGTGGATGGATTTAAACACTAGCTGGTGGGACTATTTCTTGGGTGATTAAGAAACATTCATGTATAGCTCACTCAACGATGGAAACTGAGCTTATTGCTTTAGCCGCTACAGGAAAATAGGCAGAGTGGATTAGAGATCTACTCTTGGAAATCTGTTTGTGGGATACTCCGATGCCTTCAATTCCCATGTACTGTGATAATGAGGCCACACTGTCTAAAGTATATAATTATGAATATAATGGGAAGTCGAGACACGTAGGTCTTCAACGTCATTTTGTGAGACAACTAATTGATAGTGGTACCATCAAAGTTGTTTAAGTCAAGACAACGAAGTACTTGACGGATCCGTTTACCAAACCTCTGACGAGATATTTTGGTTATATCTACCGCGAGAGTCATGGGTCTAAAACCAAACTAGAATCGTTAGTAATGGAAACCCAACTTGAACTTAGTGCTCCTATTTTCAAGTTTAATGGGTAACAACGAAATTACTAACGATAGAAGATACTATCAATCAAGATAGATCCATGTGAGGTAGGATAGTACGTCGTTGCAGAGAACTAGGATGAGTTAATACTCTTAACAAAATTTTGGAGACATCTAAGCAACGAAGATGTTGTAAAATTTTGCCTATCTGATCTAGAGGTGGTGCCGCCTCAAATGAAGACTTTTGGTTTGTCTTCTAAAGGGTCATGAAAAGGATTTTAACACATGGCCATATTAGTGCTCAGAGAGAACACAAAGATGGCAGATGTTGTGTGGGGGTAAACCGGGGAGGTTACTAAGGTTCTTGGTTTAAACCTATAAGGATACCATTGAATTGATCGCCTCTTGTTTGCTCACATTAAACATGGGTTTAATCTTCGTGACACCCAAGTAATAACATTTGTCTGAGTGAAAGGAAACTTTCCAACTTGGTGGGGGATTGTTGGAAATTACAAAGGTATTTGCGAGTTGGCAAATTTCCTATCTATCATGAGAGTTGTGGAGCTTAGTATTTTATGAGCATCTTTGAAATGTCATAACCAATGACACTAAATGTCATAATGTTTCACACTAATGTTGAAATTAATCAAGAGTTACAAAACTCTTGGTTTGAATGTCATTAAGCTCCTTCAAGGCTTGAGAGCCTATATAAACAACTTCTAGTTGTGAAGTTCTACACAAAAAAATTCATAAGCTCTCTTCTCATAAACTCTGCTCTCATGATGTTGTGTTTGATATACTTCATGTGTTTCCAAGTAGTCACTTTGTGTTGTCGGTAATTCTAGTGCTGTAGAATAATACCGATAAACTGCATCAAATCCTGAGGTTCTACGTTGAGGCTTGCAGCATATAGAGCGCGTAAAAACCTTAAAGGACAGGAATTACAATTCCGTGCGGTTCGTTCTTCATCAACATTCAGGTTTGATTGTTCCATTTGATTTTTTCTTATTTGTTGGGTTTGATATTGAATTATCAATATCAAATATGGTTTTAATATTATAATTGTCTAAATATTTAATCACCGAATATATAAAGCTTTACGACACTTACGAATAACAGAACTAGCAAATCTCGAATAAGCTTAAAACAAAAAAGTCCATCTTTTCTTTCTTTGTTAATCTCGGAAGCTTATTGGAAGTTTATTGCTGTATCGTTTTGTTCCAACTTAGCTTGTGATAGAAAAATTTAACAAATAGGGGTATTTTTAACCACTTCGCCCAGAGCATCAAAAATTCATTAGACCAGCTCTGTGTTATTATTATTTTCCTATATTCATTAGCAACCTTGTCTTGAATTTTATTATTGTAGCACAACTTTTAATTGTTTAAAAACACATTGCATTAAGCATACATGTTTGCTTTCTTGTTATATTTTTCGCATTTCGAAATAAAGAACTTATTTATGCTTAAATATTCAAATGCGATCATGTTGAGGTTTCCATAAAGCTCCCTTAGTCATACTAAAAAAATCTACAAATCAAAGTCTACATACATGATGCATGAATAAATCATCTATGGTGCCATTTAACATTATCTCAGAAAGTGCCACTCTTTTTAGAGTTTATAAAACAAACTCCTTGGAAACATGTCCGTAAATAATAGCATGTATCCATGATCGCAACATGATCACTGTCCTGACTTTACGATTTTATCTTCCTATGGGAGAAGAAGCACCAACACCCATAACTACGATTGTGTTCACTGCATAACAGTAAAAAAAAAAAACTTTTAGCAAACATCGGTACGTCAATTGTTTCTCAACTATACATACAACATAGGTCAGTCGCAGACATAGCCACAAGAGTATCCGTTCAGGGCCTATTATTTAGAAGTTCATGTTAAGAATCAACTCGATTAAAATATTAAACATGAACAAATTAAAAAAATCAGAAATCAAAAGATAAACCACACATATAACTTTCATATTTGTGACACTTTCAATTCACCGAACAATTTTACTTACTCGAACAAAAATTTAAAAAATTCTTTTTTAAATTATTTTCACGGTTCAAATATTAATTGTGACCGACTATGTCCACATGTTTTGTGAAACATAATAAATTTAAAGCATGATACATTGATATACAAGTGTGAAAGTGTGAGACGGCGAAATATATTTAGAACTAAAAACATTGTTGACAAGCGACATGTGGTAGAAGTCTACAGCATCCATTAGTTTCCAGCCTGCCGTGTTTAACATGGCCATTTTGACTATTCTACGTTATTAAATATTACATAAAATAAATCATATTACTTCATATTTTTTTAAGTATATACTTCCTCCGATTTAAAATAAGTGATACACTTTTCATATTTGGGTGTATCAAAATAAGTGATACACTTTGAAAATTTACCTTATTTGGTAGAAAATAGTGGGACTCACACCCACTAATTATGTACTTTAATAAAGTAAAATGACATCTTTAGCCTTACTTTTACTTTTAAACATCATTAACTTCACTTTATTCAAATTTATGGGACTCATTCCCCACTAACCATTCAATTAATCTAATTTAATTATCATTATCATATTTTGCCTCAAAACCCGTGAAACCAACAATGTATCACTTATTTTAAATCGGAGGAAGTATAAAGGTTAAAATGTATTTTATTATTATTAACTTGATAATTAGATTTTCTAATACCTTAAATTTCTAAATGTGCAATATTATACAATGAATAGAACAAAATAATCAATTTAGTATTATTACTTGTTAATCTGAGCGCATGTTCTTAACTTATCTACTTACATCGGATCTTTTGAAGAATAGAAAATATACATGTATCTCAATGTATTGAGATCAGATTATTAGGGTACGTTTGGTACAGAGAATGAAATTGCAAAGAAATGATTGCAGAGAATATTGGAAATGCAGAGAAATAGAATTAGTATGGAGAATGAGAATTGACTCTTCTGTTTGGTAGCACAGAGACTTCAATAGAGAAATGTAACAGAGAATCATTTCTCTTGTTTGGTACAACAAGAAATTCAATAGAGAATTGTATCCACTTTATATTTAACACACATATATTTTTTCACAACAATCATTATTAAGACACGAAATATACAAAAATATGGATAAATTAATAATAAGAATGTATTGATAATATTATTGATAACATCCAAAAATATAGTTTCAATCAAACCATGGTCACATTCAAAAACATTACTTCAATCATCTCTTTGCATGAATCACGATATATTTCATCTCCATCCATGCTTTTGCGTCTTTTACGTTTGCTAGTTACACTATTTGTTGGTGCTTCATATCGACCAGAATCGTGAACGCCATTTACAACGAAGTCAAGGTCATCAAGATCAATCGCCCTCTTGAACGGCCCCATCAACAAGAACTGAAACCACAAGAACTGTATTTGAAGCAGCTTCAGGGGTAACAAGAGCTCTTATGCATTTTCAAAACAAAACTGATAGTCTGATACATCATAATTATAAAGCCAAAAATACAAACAAAATCAAATACAACTCCAGTCTCTTCAATCCGGTTTTATAAATATGCTCAAAGCTACTAAAGCCCTAACCTCATGATCTCCAACTCATAAAATCTTAACCAAATTCAAATTAATCTCTACAATTGAAGTCATCCACGTATTGTGCAGGTTACATGCTCCAATCAAATGTTGAATCAGTAATAAAAATGCAGCTCATAATCTTGGATTGAACTAGTGCTCAAAGCTACTAAAGCCCTAACCTCATGATCTCCAACTCATAAAATCTTAACCAAATTCAAATTAATCTCTACAATTGAAGTGATCCACGTATTGTGCAGGTTACATGCTCCAATCAAATGTTGAATCAGTAATAAAAATGCAGCTCATAATCTTGGATTGAACTAATGCTCAAAGTAAGCTGAAAAATGTACGTTATGTTATTCGATTAAAAACACAAACAACACAAAATTATATCTAACTAGTTGACTTTCTCCGCGCGTTGCGGCGTGAGATTTTTATATAATACCAAGATGATTGTTTGCTAATACACTAGAAAAAAAACACCTTTTGCGGCGAGGAAAATCGTCGCTAAAAGACGAAAAATCGCCCCAAAAGGCTTTTTGCGGCGACACGTCGCAGCAAATGGATCGTCGCTAACACTTCGCAGTTTAAGATTTTTTGCGGCGAGAATTTTTCACCTTTTGCGGCGAGAGTTTTAGCGGCGAGCATTTTAACCTTTTGCGGCGATTATTGGGTTTTCGCGCGTTTGGGCTTTTGCGGCGACAATTGGCTTTTTGCGGCGATAATTTTTTTTTTTTTTTTTTTTTTTTTTTTTTTTAATGAGATTCGTATGAAATTATTAGGCTTTCACAGCACCTATCATAGTATAGACTTTATGTGTATCAATATCTTCAAAACTTACCAAGTCTAAAAACGTCAGAACTTAAATAAATAAAAAATATCATTAAAACAATAATACAAATGCAAAATCTTAATGTTCACATTACATTTTTCCATGTTGATTCAATAGATAATTGGCTATGTAAATAAACTGAAACCAGTTGGTGTATTCAAGATTCAGGAGCATACTGTTATTGCATTGCAACTGGAATAGCAGGTCTCAAGGTTGTGCTATCCATCAGAGCAATCCCAACTGCAGCCAAATATTTTCTAATTTCATCTGATCGTTTGTACTCCTTGTTTTTTCTTGCTGCATTCCTTTCCTTAATTTGCTCATTAACTTCATCTTCTGTTAATTTTGCACGTTTTAGTGCTTTTCCCCTCAGCTACTGCAAAACCTTTTAAAAAACAAATCTAAAATGTTACTAAATTTAAAATGTAGTTATAAAGTTAAGATTGAACTAGATTAGTTACATACCTCATGGTAACTTGGTGGCATGAGACCTAAAATATCAAGAACGTTCTTGATAGTCTTCTCTATAGCAGCAAGTGATTGTATTCGTGTTCCTTGTTTCTTCCCTTATAAATTATAATCAACAAAATGTAATATATGTCTTATAAACCAATGTAATTAAAATGACCATTAATAAGATCAAAATACCTAACGAGTATGTAGAAGATCATTGGCAGTTTTCAAAGGGTCAGATAATGCAGAGAGGACAACTGGAGAATGAAGATTAGTTAAAGTTTTTTATGCTTTCATATATTTCTCTTGGTATTTCTTTCTCATTTTCTTCCATGTGTTGGCCTGCAACGTCTACACACTCTTGTAAGGTCTGCAACCGAAATAAATAACTAAATAGATAAATTCAATGTTGCATTGCATTAATCTACAATATGATTGTAATTAGAATACCTGATATATGTAATAAGCCCTATCAGAAGCACTCATTGCCGTGCATTCAATAACCCTAAATCATACACAAAATACCTCTTGACATACAAAATAATCCAAATTACTCTGAAGTCGTGAATAGCAGGAATAGGAATGAGTATGTTGAGCTGCTAATTAATCAACGGTTTGTAACATTACTCTGAAGTTGTATTCATGTTAAGTTACGCTAATTCTGGATACAATTATGTAATATGTATAGTTACTTAATCCAAATCAATGTAACTTTATAGCAGGTACTACATTTCTCAAAGTTGCTACCCAAAATATAAATCGAATATAGAAATACAAAAGTGTATGCATTTCCAATTATTCTGTTTGCAAAATCAGCAGTTTTAAAAATCTTAGCAAAACACGAACAATTATGTCACCACAGTTAATACATTCTATGCAATTATGCAATTATTCTACGCAATCAAAATAGGTACCTGTTAATCCGAGATTCCTAAAATCCGAAAGCAACAAATTTGTTTGGTTGTGATAGCAGGAAATCAACAGATCTGGTTACGTACCTAGCAAATTATTAACAATTAAACATCACAAAATCAACGGTTATAGCAGAAGCAGCCGAGAATTAAATCAGAAATTGAACTGATGGAGGTGAAATACCTAATTAACGACAGAGAAATTGAACCGATGGAGGTGAACATACCTAATTAACGACAGAGAAATTGAACTAACAAATTCTTTAACACAGCCGGATGAATCGGTGGAGGTGAATCAGTGACAGTGGTGGCGATTCGGTGGTGGAGGTGGCGAATCAGTGAGGTGAATCGGCAGTAATTGTCGTGAAACGGTGGTGGTGCTTCGGTAGTCGCCTCTGCCTTCGTCTTCTCGAACTCTCGTTCTCTGCAACTGAAAAACTAAACCATAAATGAAATAAGGAAAAGTTGTATGCCCTATATTCCGTTTACTCTTATGCGGCGCAGGTATTGCAGCGACAGACGGGTTTTCCGGCGATAGGTCAACATATTTGGGGGGAAAATTAACCCGCCATATTTTTCGGGCAAAAAAAGGGTTTATGCGGCGTCGGTGTCGCCGCAAAAAACGATGTGGAAAGTTGAACAACGCGCGTGCTTTATTTTTCGTCGTTTTGTTCCTTTTTGAGGCGTCTCGGGTCGCCGCAAAAAACTCCCCGCGTCAAAAAATGATTTTTCTAGTAGTGATATCTATAATATATCCAAAAGATTGTTACCTGAATTTTTTACATGACCTAAAAAAAATTGTTTGCTAATATTCACACTACAACCAAAAGGTTTCTAAGTGAAATTTACATGACCCAAAGCATATTGTTCATAAGAAAAATTAGAAAGCTACATTAAATAATATAGTTAGTGGGTGAGAGTCCCGTTATTTTTTTATCAAATAAGAGAACTTTTAAAGTATAACACTTACTTTGAAACACTCTAAAATAAATGTGTATCACTAATTTTGAAACAACCTAAAATAAAAAGTATATCACTTATTTTGAAAGTTGCAGGGTTGTTTTAAAACTTTTAAAAGTTGAGAGGATATTTTTAAAACTTTCAAAAGTTGGAGGGGTAAGTTGTAGACTCTTGAAGAAAGCTAGAGGGGCAAGTTGTAGAATCTTGAAGAAAGTTGGAGCGGCAAGTTGGGGTTATTTAAAAAAAAAGGAAAGAAGAAGTAATTTTTTATAAGGACAAAAATGTAACTAAACATGTATGGTAAATGTTATACTTCCTCCGTATCAAAATAAGTGACACAAATTGGGTTACACATTTTTTGAGGTAAAAGATTAAAGTAGAGGTTAAAATAGATTAAAGTACATAATTAGTGGAGAATGGGTCCCACTTTTCTTGAATAAAGTGATATTAATGAGTTTTAAAAGTAAAAGTAGGGGTATAAGGGTAATTTCAATTTATTAAAGTGGATAGTTAGTGGGTATGGGTCCCACTATTTTTACCAAACAAGGAAAGTTTTCAAAGTGTGTCACTTATTTTGATACACCCCAAAATGGAAAGTGTGTCATTTATTTTGATACGGAGGAAGTATATAGAATTAGATAGCAGGCAGACTTTCAAAGAAAAAAAAAGATCAATTATACGTTGAATAATATGTACACCATCTGTATGGTTGTATTGCTTCACCTGCTTATCATAATACTAAACCATTATCTTTTTTCTTACATATTTTCTTATTTACTTACATATAACATGAAATCAGATTATAAATCAGTTTTATGACATGTATTTTACCTAAATTTGGCCTAACCATTTTGATCAATATCAATTAAGCAACGTAAATCAAAATCTAGTTAACCTACATCGAAATTTCTGTCATACCAGGAAAGTACAGTAACCTAAATCAAGAAAATTTTCCATTTTGACAGTAACATCGATGGAGAGTGAGCGCCGGATGGAGAGAGAGAGAGACAAAGAGCGAGATACATCGATGGAAATGGAAGAAGAGAGAGAGAGAGAGAGGGTACCTTGTTGTGGAGAAGAAAATGATTATGTGGAGACATTCGACGGAGAAGAGATTGAGCAGAGGAAGTTGTACTCTTCTGTTTAGAAGACGCCACTTCAAATGGGATTTGTCAATTCTCCGTGTTTTTTTTTATCAATTCCTTGTTTTGCAATTCTCGCCCATTCTCTATATTACAAGGGGAAATAAATTAGGGAATAGGAATTGCTAATTCTCTCCCTAACATTTTCTCAATGCAACCAAACAAGAGATTTGATTGCCAATTGCATTTCTCACTTCCCATTTCTCTATACCAAACACATCCTTATAGTCAAATCAAGTAAGAATATACTTCCTCCGATTCAAAATATGTGCTATACTTTTTTTATATAGGTGATTCAAAATAAGTGCTACATTTTGAAAAATTACCTTATTTGGCGAAAATAGTAGGACCCACACCCACTAACTATCTACTTTAACAAAGTGAAATTACTCATTTATCCTTACTTTTTACTTTTAAACATCATTAACCCCACTTTATTCAAAAGGTGTGGGATCCATTATCCATTAATCATTCAATTAATCTAATTTAATTATCATTATAATATTTTGCCTCAAAAATCGTGAAACCCAAAATGTAGCACTTATTTTGAATCGGAGGAAGTAAAACTCAATTAGTATAAAATCTAAAGGTAACAAAAAGAATATAGTGATTAATTTTCGAAGATAGTGAACTTTTGAAGCACGGCGTTTATGCTTTTTCCTGTTCCATGCCGCTAATTTAATATTCACGCATTGAGGTGATTAACTAACTTATAAAGTGTTATTAAAATCAGCCGACAACAAATATAAAAGTATTTATATATATCATCGTTATCATTTTAATTACAAACACAAATATATTACTTGTGATGTATCTTCTAGAAAATTCAGAGAGGTGTTATAAAAACTTGAACTTACGTATTTATTTTTCAATTGCAAAAATCTTTTTTGTCGGTTTAATTCAAAAGTAGTACAGTAATATTTTTATGACAGTAAATTGAAAGAAAATCAAAGGATCAATCATTATTAACTTGTACAGTACACGTTACCGATGCATCCTAGTATTCACGATCAAAGCAGAAATAACAACATACCTTGCACTGTTACTACGGATGGTGCCGGCAGCACTGCTACCACTACTGCCGCGGCGGCCACTTCTACGGGTGCTCTCACCGTCGCTACTGCTTGTAAACCCCAAACTTTCACTACCCCCGGAACCCCTTCCACCACCAGTCCCTCCGATCACCACCGGATTTGTCCAATAATTCCGGCTTTGGAGAGAATTTTACTCCGGTACTACTCCCAAAAGATGAACTAGTTTTAATACTTGTATTTTTCTTTGATTTAATTGAAAATGGGAAGACCATATTAATTAGTAACCCTTTGTTGTTATCCATACTCCCTTTTTTATGCCTTCCTTTTATGTTCTTCTTCCACCGTTGACTTTCTTTTTGACCACTGCGTAATATCGACCGTTCTTCCCCCTCCTCCATACTTTGGGTTTCGTCAATGAAATATCGTCTCTGTTCAACGATGTCTTTCAGGGACAACTCGCACGATGTTTCCGGCATGTTCTCCACCATCTCCATGATCTCTCTTTGTCCTCTGGCGATGGCCTGAGCTCGTGACGTCGGCAATAAAGCTCGGTGACTATCAGGCGGACTAATATTATTCCGCCATAACGGAGGTGAACAGACGCCTGAGTCTTCCTCCATCGGTTCTAATCTAAACTGAACACCATTAAACCTGTTTCTGTAATTGGGATGGTGGTTGAAGTTGTGATTCGATTTTGCATATTGGTTGGTGGGGAATTGAGGGTTGAGGTCGAACATGGTTTGTTATTTATTTTTCTTTCGGTGTGTGAAGTTGTGGTGGTGGCATTGTCGATTAATGGCTCCAAGAGTCCGTTTGTGACTTTAAATAGCAGGAAACTTTAATTTGGTGTCAAATTTTGTGAAGTCAAGGACTTCTAGATGGGAAGGTCGGCATTTTCATATTTGTGTTTTCCCTTGTTTCTCTCGTTTACGTATCAAACTCAAAGAAATTACACATTATGCAAATCTTGTGATTTGTTGTTTATTAAAATTTTAGTTCTTTTAAATTTATTTATTTATTATATTAGATACGGAGTACTTTTTATATGTGTAGTTTGTTATACGGATAAGTTTTACTATTAAATTGGACTATATATTATTCTATCAACCTCTTTTTTAATAAACAAATTACTCTTTTTATATGAACGAAAATAAAAATTTATGCATGTAATAAGGGGGCGTTTGGTTCGCGGAATGTTTTTCAGTGGAATTGGAATCTGGGATGAATTGGAATCCGAAGGAACTTGAATTTGAATCCAATTCCTTGCCTTTTGTGTTTGGTTTGTGTCATTATGAATTGGAATTTAAATGTAGTTTCATCATTCCACAGCCATCTAGGGGTGTTGTTCAGTCGAGTTATTTGCGTTTCGGGTCAGTTAGGTCGGGTTTGGTTTTGATGTATTAAAATTATTAAGGATCAGCTTGGTCCAAAAACCGAACCGAAACCGATAGAACCGAAAATGAAAACAATGAATTTTCAAAACCGAAACCGAACCGATAACATGTTATCGGTTTTGGTTCGGTTCGGTTCGGTTTCGGTTCGGGATTTTTAAGCCAAATGTTCATCCTTTTCCGAAGACCGAACCGAACTGAAATCGAAAACGATAAATTTTCAAAACCGAAACCAAACCGATAACATGTTATCGGGTTCTGGTTCGGGTTCAGTCGGTTTTCGGATTTTTCGGTCCAAATGCTCACCCCTAAAACTTATACCCGATAACCGAATACGTTTCATGTTTCAGGTCGAACAAATTCGATTTTTTTTTCTCCCGTCAACCGAACCGAATGATATACTATAAATCAGGTAACCCGCACAACACACCCGAAACCCAAATAAGATACCCGATTAACCCGAACTTGAATCGGGGTGGTTGAGTTATTCGGGTCCAGTTATAACCCGACCCTATAAACTGGAAATCCAATTAACACCCAATCAGGTGAAGGAGAGTTCTGGTAGTCGGAAGGAATCTGAATTCCTTAGGGTGTGGGAAGGAATCTGAATTCCCTCAACTGAAGGAAAGTTTTGGTGCCATGGATTCTAATTCCATCATGAAAATGGTGAACCAAACGCAGGAATCTCTGGAATTAGATTCCAATTCCCACTAATTTCAGGGGATTCCAACGAACCAAACGCCCCCTAAGTGTCAAACCATATGAATAATCCGTAACATATACTATAGTAATACATTTCCTTTTGTCTTTTCTTTTACTTTTTAATTTTTGTTCTTTCACTATATGCAGACCACCAAAACAAGCAACTTGCTCGGATAACCCTACATATTTACATACTACATATTTACACAGTTGCTCAACTCATTATCACTCATTCCATGCAACCACATCACTTTTATTGTTTTTAATGTTAGGTACTAATTATGTTGTAAAAAATAGTCTAGGGGTAGATGGTAACATTGTATAATAATTTAGTTAAGATTATGATTAGTCTTAATTAATCAGGGAATTAAGCCCATGGTATATAAACCAAAGTGTAAGGCTTAATTCCCCAACTTTAGCCATTAATCAATTCCAATATTCCATCTATTGTTCTCTCACCTTCTCTCTTATTATCTCACTAGAAACCCTCACTTGTTCTTCAAGTTTTCCATCTAAAATCATCATCTAACATCTAGTATGGATTGATTTAGTGTTATTATGCTTTTCAATTGGTATCAGAGCATAATTTCAATCTGAAAACGATCCATTTCCATCACTTGGTGTTAAAATCAGAAGATCAAGAGGTTTTTCAAGGTTTTTGAAGAAAAAGGGGTTTAGAATCAAAAATAGGATTCAAGGTACAAATTCTTGTTCTTATGAATTAAATAGCTTCATTTTGTTCATATATTAAGCTTAGAATCGAGTTAGGATCGAATCCAATCCATTCTGATGAAGAATTTGGATTTTTAGGAAAAACCATTAAAGCTTCAAAAACCCTCTAAATTCAAATTTTCCATTAGATCTAGGTTGTTTTTGAGTAACATTGTAGTAATGGATTGAAGGAAAAAGGTTTTGGGTCAGTTTGCAAAAAGAATCAAAGAATTTGGGTTAGAAACGAGCATTTTAGGATCAAATTAGTGGGTTTTTAGAGGCTGTTCGTCACTGTTCTGCTCAAGAACGACGTAACTGTTCTCGGCCCGAGAACAGTAACAAGTTCGGCCCGAACTCATCCTTAAGTTCGGCCCGAACATCAGAACAAACTTCGGCTCGAACATCACCAGAACTTCGGCTCGAACATCACCAAATCTTCGGCCCGAACTATAATCAATCTTCGGCCCGAACTATACTCAATCTTCGGCCCGAACTATACTCAAACTTCGGCTGGAACTTCTTTCAATCTTCGGCTCGAACTTCTTTCAATCTTCGGCCCGAACTTCTACTCCATCTTCGGCCCAAACTTCTACAAAAGTCTTCGGCCCGAACTTCTTTTTTTTCAAACTTAATTTTTGTGCGGTCTTTGTTCTTACCACTAAGAAATGACTTCCAAGGACGCCTTGTCCATTGGTTCAGACACAAAACCAGATGTTCTCTACCGGGGAGAATACGGTCAATGGAAGAAATGGTTTCTCCATTTCATCCTGAGCCAACATGCCGGTCCAGATATCCTTGACGCCCTTACAACCGGACCTGCTAAGTTCTATCGTGCAGTGGCTCCAGCCCCAAACACTGAACCATCAATACCTGGAGGTGTAATCGAAATTCCCCCGGTGAAATACACCCAAGAGCAAAAGGATAGGGCTAGGGCTGATGTGTACGCACACTCCTATATGCTACAGGGCATCACGAATGAAATTTACAGCAGCCTTGATAGCTCCGGCACGGGTAAAGAGCTTTGGGATGAGATCCAAAAGCAAATGGAGGGTACCGACCTGGGTTAACAAAGCGAAGATGGTTTCCACCCTAAACACCTATGGTCAATTCAAAGCTACCCCGGGAGAAGAACTGGAGCAAACCTATCTCAGATTCTGCAACATGCTCAATGATCTCCGAAAGAACAAACTCATCAAAGAGAAGCTTGAGATTAACATCAAATTTATCCAATCCCTACTACCGGAGTGGGAGATGTTTGGCAACAGTGCGATGCAGCACAAGGACTTAAGCTCCATAGATATTCATGAATTATATGAGTACCTGCATCAAAACGAGCCTATGGTGAGAGGAATCGCCAAAACTAGGCAAGATACTGCAGACACCCTCGCAATGTTGGCCAAACAAAATCTGGCTCTCAACAAAGGTATCAACGAAGCAATGGTTGCAGCACAAACAAAAGAAGTGGTAAATGAAGAACCAGAAACTCTGATCCCTGCAGGGACACATGATGAAATTGACTCAGTTCGTCAAGCCTTGGCTCTCATTTCATCCTATAACAACAAGTACTATAAGAAACCAACCAACAACAACCTCAGATCATCCTCAAACTTCAAATTCAACTCCTCTTCTCAAACCCTGAACAACAAATCCTCATCATCCTCCACTGAGCCACCTAAGAAATGTTACAACTGTGGTATGACGGGCCACTTTGCCAAAGAATGCAAGAAGCCAAAGGTGAAGGACTCGGAATACTTCAAGAGGAAAATGCTCATGGCCAAACAAGTTGAAAATGGCAAAGTCCTATTGGTTGAGGACCAGCAGTGGTTGGAAGACTCTGACGATCAAGAGGAAGAGGAATGCACTGCCATCCTGGCTCTTATGGCGAGATCAAACGAACTCAGAGCTGCGCTGGGCATCCCTGAGAACGATGAAAATGAGGTACACTCTTTTTCCTTTGACTCTTTATTATCTGATTCAAACACTGATGAATCAGAGAATTCCTTGTTTAATGAGAAACTTTTTACTAAAATTGATGAGAAATCACATTTGACAAAACAAATAACTGATTTGGAATCTGAAAAAGCACAACTCTTAAATGATTTGAGTGACTTAAGTCAATGCTCTCTTCAAATAACTCAAGTAAACAAGGAATTACAAAATCAGTTGTCTACGTCAAAATCAGCTTATCAATTTCAAATTACTAAATTACAAAATAATCTACAAAAACAAGTAAATACAACCAATGAATCAAATACACAAATCTTAAAATTAAAGGAAGAAAATTTAACCTTTCGTCGCCAACTTGAAACTCTTGTTCCTCAAGTAAATCAAAATAATCGTTCAAATCAAAAAACACAAGAGTTACAACAACAATTGTCAACATTTCATGCTGCTCACACCAGTGAGGTAAATCGTCTAAATCACATTATTAATACAAAAAATCTTGAAATTTCGAACCTAAAAACTATGAAGACGGTGTCAAGTGATAAAGACGACTCCAAGCAGCTGATAAATGACTTAGCTAATCAACTCAGTCGAGAGCAAAAATGGATGAAGTCCGCAGACATCAAGATGAAAGACTACCAAGATAAGTTGAAGACGGCTGACAACGAAATTCAAAAACTAAATGAACAAATGACAAACATAACAAACTGCTTTAAAAAGGAAATCGATGAACAATCAGCAACCATACACAGTCTTACTGTCAGAAAAGAAAATGCTGAAGAACACATCTCAAAACTGGAGCAGACGATTGTGAAAGCTGGTCACACTGAACAAACTATTAAATTAAACCAGCCAAAAGAGTTCAGATCTTTCAAATCAAAAGTGGGTCTCGGAGCTAAGAATTCCCGTCCTCTGGAAAAAGCTGCTGATGTTCTTCCCACACTATACAATTACGATTACATGAACTTGGGAATATGGCAAAGCTTCCTTCATATGCCTGATGAAGAAGCAGAAGTTGAAAAGTTCAACCGGGAAAAGGAAGAATATGCTCAAATTAGCTTCAATTATGATGCCCTAAACTCAACATACGAAAAGATGAAAGCAAAATTTGAACACAACGAATATTTTCCAATCATCACATCTGCTGAATTTTCCATTCCTGAAAACCAAATTTTAAAACAAATCAAAGAGCCAAAGCTTTATGTTCCATCATTAGTTTTAGAAAAGAAAATTGTCCAATTAGAAACCGAAATTGATGAAACTCATAAGGCCTTTGATAAAGAAAAGGAAAATCTTCAAAACAAAATACATAACTTAGAGGATACAATTTCAGAATTAAAAGCTAAAACGAACCACACTGTTACTCAAAATTCTAAAGCCTCTTTATTAGGGCCAGCACTGACAAACCCAGTTCCAACCATCTTGAAGAGAAGCTCTAATCCACCTATTTTGAATCTTGCAGATCGAAGATTAGAGTCTGGAGGGAAGAAGTCCATGAAGCAACCCGAAGTCAACAGAGCCACACAGTCAAAGAAGTCTATTCAGACTGGATCCAATATGCTTAAGAAGCCTAGTCTACTTAAGAAGTCTAGTCCACCTAAGTCTGTAGTTTCATCTTTTTCTGTTCAAAATAAATGTAATGACTCTACACAGTTTATTTCTCCGAAAGAAGCTTATGGCATTGTTTATGATTATGCAATTTATCGTCCAGTTAATCACGGTGTTAATGGTGTAAATTTAATTATTAAAACTGATAAAAATGGCAAAAAGATTTATTTTGATAAAAAGACCGATAAACCAATTTCTCAGTACGGTGAACGATATTTTATTAAAATAAATACTCCTTGTGGTAAAAGACATGATGTTCTTGGTAAACGTCGTGAAATCATTCATTCTTACACAACTTGCTATCCAGATCCTTGCAAATCAATAAACTCTCGATCAGAAAAATCTACCGTTACACGTCCATTAAAACCAACATCTGAAAAATCTTCATCTCGTCGTTCCCTCGTGTATCGGGAAGTTTCTAAACAAACATTGTCAAATCCAAAACTTCCATCAAAAGCTCAAAAGAAAACTTTCGAACAACAGAAGAAATCTTCTCAAACTCCACAAACTTCTGTTTCTCACAAAAGCTCAAAAGCTAACCTCAAAACAATCAAAGAAGCCGTCTAAACAACCACAAACTTTTGTTTCTCACTCCTCTTCTAGTCGCACATCTCCTCAGGGAAAAGGTGCACAAAAGCCAAAACCGTCAGTTTTCCCCAAATTCGACAAGCCATCCACCAAAACGTCTCCTCATGTGAAATATACTTGGATTAAAAACGAAAAATCTCATTGGATTATCCAATCCTCTGAAAAATCTCTCAAATGGATCATCAAAACTGAACTGCCTCCTAGCAGTTCCCAAATGCTCTAAATTGATCATCTCATAAAATCTGCATAAAACATATGTCTCTAATCGTTCTGGACCCATACAAGATTGGGTACCTAAAATGTTTTATTTGTTTTATGTAGAATTTATGGTACCTCGACTCGGGCTGTTCGAGGCACATGACAGGAAACAAAAATCTCCTGACCAACTTTCGAGAAAAATACTTAGGAACGGTCAAATTTTGGAATGATCACTTAGCAGCCATCTTAGGACTTGGTGATCTCATCTGCCATAACCTGATAATCAAAAATGTTGCCTTTGTCGAAGATCTCTCTCATAATCTCTTCAGCATCGGAAAATTCTGTGACAAGACTCTAGAAGTAAACTTTCGTACAAAGAAGTGTGCCATTCGTACATATGACGGGGATGAACTTCTAACTGGAACTCGTGACACAAACCTCTTAATTATTGATCTTAATGACCTTAGTACAACCGAGGAAGTTTGTCTCGTGTCAAAAGATACTGCCAATGAGTCATGGTTATGGCATCGACGTTTGTCTCATCTCAACTTTAAAACAATGAACAAACTTGTAAAAGGAGGTCATGTGTCTGGATTACCTGATGTTGCCTTTGACAAAGATCTCAAATGTTCATCATGTGAAAAGGGAAAAATGACCAAAAAGTCTCACAAACCTAAACCAGCTCCAAGTACTTCCAAACCTCTTGAACTCCTACATATGGATTTATGTGGTCCAATGAGCGTTCACAGTCTTGCAGGAAAATGCTATGTTTTAGTTATTGTTAATGACTATTCCAGATACATATGGGTTTATTTCATTCGTTCAAAGGATGAAGCCGCAGTGACCATCATCTCATTTATCAAGAAAACTCAAGTAAACCTGGAATTAAATGTTCAAACAATCCGTACCGACAATGGTACTGAATTCAAGAATCGGGTCCTTGACTCTTATCTTGAATCTGCTGGCATCACCCATCAATTTTCCGCTGCACGAACTGCTCAACAGAACGGTGTTGCTGAAAAACGCAATCGTACTTTAGTGGAAGCTGCTCGTACGATGCTTTCATTTTCGAAACTCTCTCTGTCGTTATGGGCAGAAGCCATCAGCACCGCCTGTTTTACACAAAACCGCTCAATCATCAACAAAACATACAACAAAACTCCTTATGAGCTAATCAACAATCGAATACCAAATGTAAACTTCTTCCACATCTTTGGTAGTCGAAGCTTCATCCTGTCTGGTGACGAGAAACTCAACAAGTTTGAAGAGAAAGCCAAGGAAGGAGTCTTTATTGGATATTCAAAGGATTCAGCCTCATTCAGAATATACAACCGATCCACAAGAATGGTTAGAGAAAGTGTCAACGTATCATTCGATGAAACATTCCTGCTTGATTCAAGCTCAACTGACATTGAAAGACCTCTACCTACAACCTCTACCAACCATTCCTCATCTCTGAATGATCTTGAAATCCTATTTCAACACTTCTATGATGAATATCACAACGTCAGACCTCCACCCCCAACCCCACCCCCACCCCCACCTCCACCCCCACCTCCACCCCTACCTCCGGCAGATGTTCAATCAATCACTGCTCCGGAAATCAACACTCCTTCAACAACTGAATCTCCATCCCCTACCTCACCTGCTCCAACCTCACCAATACCCACATCAAATGCAGGTCCTTCAACATCGACACAAGGAACTCAATCTACACCAGTCGATCCCCCACCTCCGTCAGATATTATCGCTCCACTGGTGATTGACTTCTCTAAATTTCATCATCCTCGTGTCGATCCACCACCTCAGATCAATCCCCCAAATCCTGAAATTGCAATCATACCACATCCTGCTTTCACTGATAATTCCAACTTTAACCCTGGTCGACTCCCACTTCCTCATTCTACGAAGTGGACAAAGGAACATCCTTTGGACCAAATCATCGGAAACCCAGAGTCGTCAGTCCAAACTAGAAGGGCTTCAGCGAATGAATGTCACCATGCATCATTCTTAAGTTCCACTGAACCTAAGAAAGTCAGTGAAGCGCTTGCCGATCCAGACTGGATATTTGCGATGCAAGAAGAAATTAATCAATTTGAAAGATTAAAGGTCTGGCGCTTAGTTCCTAAAACCCCGGGATCATCAGTCATCGGAACTAAGTGGATTTTTAAGAACAAGAAAGATGAAATGGAATCGTCATTCGTAACAAAGCAAGGTTGGTTGCTAAGGGTTACGCTCAACAGGAAGGCATTGATTACGAAGAAACATTTGCTCTTGTTGCCCGAATAGAAGCCATTCGCATCTTTTTAGCATATGCAGCTCACAAAAACTTTACTATCTATCAGATGGATGTAAAGACTCCATTCTTAAATGGAATTCTAAAAGAGGAGGTGTTTGTTCATCAACCAGAAGGGTTTGTAAATCCCAAACATCCAGATTATGTCTATGTTCTCGACAAAGCTCTATATGGCTTGAAACAGGGCCCTCGGGCATGGTATGATGTTCTTTCCCAGTTCTTAGTCGAAACTGGCTTTTTAAAGGGAAAAGTTGATACCACTTTGTTTATCAAACGACAAGGGGAAGATATCGTACTAATTCAGATCTATGTCGGTGACATGATTTTTGGGTCTACAAATCCAAAATATTGCAAAAGTTTTTCCGATCTCATGGTAAAACGCTTTGAAATGAGCATGATGGGGGAGATGAACTTCTTCCTAGGTCTTCAAGTTCGTCAACTTCCAACTGGCATCTTCATCAATCAGTCAAAGTATATCTCTGATCTGCTGAAGAAGTATCTCATGGACGATTGTAAACCTATTGCAACACCGATGTCCACGACCGCCAAACTAAATGCTGACCTGGATGGTAAACCGGTAGATGTCACAAACTATCGGGGTATGATTGGATCACTACTTTACTTAACGTCCAGTCGTCCGGACATCATGTTTTCAACATGCATATGTGCTCGGTATCAGGCTGCTCCCAAAGAATCTCACTTTCTGGCAATCAAACGAATCTTCCGTTACCTAAAAGACCAGAGACTTGGTCTTTGGTATCCCAAGGAGACCTCGTTTGATCTTTCTGCCTTCTCTGATGCTGATCATGCTGGGTGTATGATGGACAGGAAGAGTACATCTGGGGGAGTTCAATTTTGGGGAGATAAGCTAGTCAGCTGGTCATCAAGAAAGTAAAATTGCGTCTCACTATCAACCGCTGAAGCAGAATATGTTGCGGCCGCTAGCTGTCTGTCCCATGTGATATAGATGCAATCACAATTAAAGGACTATGGCTTTTCCTATAGCCGCATTCCTTTATATTGTGATTCCAGAAGTGCAATTGCAATATCCTGCAATCCAGTTCAACATTCTAAAACTAAACATATCGATCTTCGATATCATTTTATCAAAGATCACGTTGAACTGGGCAATGTTGAATTGTACTTCATATCCACCGATTTTCAATTGGCTGATTTGTTTACCAAGGCTTTGGACGAAAAACATTTTAATTATCTTGTCTCAAAGCTTGGTATGCTAAATCTCAAAACTTAATTGTCTTAAATTCGTATTCTTCAATTTGTTAAATCGTTGCATACTTCGTATCATCACAATGGCTTTCAAGAAACTCGTCTTGAAACCCGGTCGTCAAATAGTAGTCAACTGTCAAAGGAGAGATTTCACTCATCTCATCAGAAATGGGGGAGCTGATGTTGCGTCACTTAATTCCTTCTCTCGACAATTCTTAGGATTTTTCTTTATTTTTACCTAATTTTCAACTTTTTAATTTCTTAATTTTCCTTTTGTTTTATTTTCCTTCAATTTAAAAATCAAAACTTTAAAATTTATTTTTCCAAAAAGTCTTCGGGCCGAACTTCTTACTGTTACCGGCCCGAAGTTTGAAGTCGGTCTAAGGATGTTCGGCTCGTACTTCATCTCACCTATAAATAACTCGATCGAACTTCACTACTCCCTTCTACCTATTCTCGAACACACACACTACGACACCGGCGAAAACACACAGTTAACACAAATCTCGTGATTCTCGTTCTATACTGCTCGAACTCAGTCGAATCTCCTCTCAAATCCTTCTACAACCAATTTCTGTAAGGTCTCAACCTTCGATTTCATCTTTGTGCAGAAATCAATTGATTGAATGTTCGACTGTTTCTAGGGTTTCATAGTTGGTGAAATCGATTCGATCCAGGGTTTTATTGTTAGCAATACCTTATCTAGTATATTCGATTAGGTGATCGATCCCCTATTGGCCAGTTTTTCCCCGTAAAAATCGATCTACGAACGATCTGAATACAAAACTGTTAAAAAACCCTAACATCGTAAAAGTCTTCGGCCCGAACTCTATCAACTAGAGTTCGGCCCGAACACTTATGCTTACATCATGTTCGGCCCGAACTTCTGATCTGTCTTCGGCCCGAAGTTCTTTAGCAATGCTCGGCCTGAACTTGTGTTAATGACTTCGGCCCGAACTACTGAACAAACTTCGGCCCGAAGTTTGTTATCAATGATCGGCCCGAACTACACTTTGCATCTTCGGCCCGAACTTCTTCTTTAATGTTCGGCCCGAAGTTGTCTTGAATGTTCGGCCCGAACTCTTTAAATTCTTTTCCTTTTTCTAAGTTTTTTTTTATATAAGTATATTATTTTGTAATTATAATTTACAAATTTTATTTATTAAATCTTTTTTAATAAAATTAAAATTTTTATATTATTCTTATATTTAAATACTATATACTATTAAAATTACTTAGGACTTTCTCGTCTCGATCAGTGAAAATCATCATCGTTTCATTTTTCTTTATCCTATGCACTAACTTTAATTATTGTTTTGTCCCACCATGTTTTTAGTGTATAATTCTCAGATGGCGGCGGAACAAATCCTTGACGAGAACACCCTGGTTCCTCTCTACAGGATCAAAACACTGGCAGAGAACAACCCGTACTGGGCTCCGGAAGAAGAAATCTCCTTCAGCATCGCTTTCCCGGTTCATTCTCATGTTCTCCAACGTCACCCTCTATTTTACTTGATGAATGCCCGACCGTCAGTTCCAACGGTGTATGTCCAACAATTCTTCATGAACCTAAACCTGGTGACATCAACAGCCCAACACCAATTCGAAACAATGATTGATGAACAACCAATTCAATTCACAAAAGATGATCTTTATGACATCTTCCAGCTACCGCGTGGCGACTCAAGACCACCACTTACTACATTTGAACCACAGCTAACATTAAAAGGAATGTGGGAAGGACTCCACGATCTCGCTCTTGCCCTTCCTCGGGATAAAATCGACCTCAGAGAACTTAAAAAGAAAAACATGGCAAGGAGCTGGTCCCACGTCTTCACTATCTTCAACCGATGTCTGACAGGAAAGTCAGGTGGTCACGACAGGGCTTCCATAAACGTTCACCACGCCTATCATGCCCTATGCTAAAACCGACATTATGACTATGCTGCTTATTTGTGGGAAGAATTCAAGATCTCCAAATCAAAGGAACCACAATATCTGCCATACCCGAGGTTCTGGTCCATTATGATCGAACACTTCATGCGACGATATCCAAGCATTCATATCAGAGATGTTGCAAATCGATTTATACCTTCAAGTGTTACGTTCCTAAGCAGCAACAGTGGTACAACTGCTGTCAATGATGCCGCGATCCCTCTCCCACTCTTTTAAATTGCAAACTTCAATCTTGATAGCATCAGACAATACCGGGATCTTCATTACCCTGAATGGAGACGCGAGGGTGCACAACCGCAACCGCACCAACCAGATGGTCCAGCACAACAACCAGCTGCTCCTGAACAACCAACTGCTCCACTACAACAACAACAGGCTCAACCACACCAACCACCACCTCATCAACCACGTCCTAGACGTCGACCAGCTCAACAACAACAACCAGCGGCTCACCGACTTGCTAAACGACTTCGCATCTCATCCAGCGATGCCTCAGGAAGTGGGTCGGTTGCCACTACATCTTCCCAACAACTTCCACCTCCACCAACTCAACCCATCCTCACCAGACAACCAGCTGTACCTTCCTCTCCTTCCTCATCAGAAGATTCAGTTGCCACTATCTCTGATCGACCAGATTCACCACCACCACCACACGGTCCACCTTCACCACCACCACAAGGTCCACCTTCACCACAAGGTCCACCGTCACCACCACCACAAGGATCCCCAAACCCCTTTGATGATCCTTTCTTCACGACTCCTTCTCCACTACACACCCAACCACCAATCACCTCAACCATCCCAACTACCGCAACCACCCAACCACCAACCACAACCACCGTTCCACCTACCACAACCACCGCTCCACCAAAACAACCACCGTTCCACCTATCACAACCACCGTTCCACCTCTCACAACCACAATTCCACCAGTTACAACTACAACACCACCAATAGACACCTCACTTCCACCATTCTCCATCACAACTGGTACCGCCTCGAGGGTTGTTACAACTCCACCTGCAACCGTTGTTATGACCCTCCATCAAAAGACTACACTATCAGAGGCTACCACTATCACCACAACTACAATGCCAAATCCTGAACTGCAGCTCATCCCTCATCTCACCTCAACAATCCAAACACTTAGTATGAGGTTGGAAAACCTTGAGGGTAGACTGGCGACTGTCGCTCCTCTTCCACCGGCATCTGATCCATTTAACCGAGGAATGCTCCTGGAAGCATCCCGTTCATTTACAATAGAACAAATTAAAGCGGTGTTCAACTATCGCTTGGAAGAACTAGTCGAGCCCTGCAATCAAGGATCCCTCATATACAGAAGGCCAGGTGACCCTGAGGATGATCCTCAGGGAGGAGGACAGCAAAGAATACTGGAACACGGTGGGTCCAGTTCTCAACATCAAGGAGGTGCGAGTCATTCACAACAACACCCCAGCTCCTCTCATCAAACACAGGGAGGAGGCCAACAAGACTACAATTGCATCCATGACTGGGCGGTTGTTGAGTTTGATTATAATCAGGTGCTGAACGTTGAACCACTCAACCAGTGGCGTGTAGATGAAAGTGAAGACATCTTGCCACAAAACAATCGTACGCCGAGTGAGATGACTGTAGAAGAAAAACTCGAATCTATGAGTCATCTCCCATCTATCAATTTTGAGGTTGAGCATCATCGTAAAGACAACGTTCAACGGGTTCTAAGAAAAGAGGTGGACACAATTATTGATCTTCAAAGTGACCCGGAAGAAGATAATCTTGTGAAAGAGGCTTTTAACGAACCACCTCCAACTGCCAACTCTCCTCCAAACAACGACTCTGACAGCGACAAACCAAGGGAGGATGAACCATTTGATGTAAAAAGATACCCCTTCACCAGAGAAAACTATCACAGATACTTCCAAAACAACTATCAACTGGTTGCCGCCAGAACACCAGCACCGGAACCACCTACTACCTCCCCTACACATGATGTGCCGGTCCTATCCTATAGCGAGAAGCGAGCGGCGGATAGAGCTAACGAACGCCGTCTAAAGATCTCCAAAAAATGCCTATTCCAACAAGTTAAAATGCCATTTGTTGAAGACCGCTTCTCAGCTATTTTCCAGGAGACAGAGCTGCCGATAATTTATCAAGATTTGTACAAAGAAGTGATTCTGCCATTCAGAGAAAAGAAAATGTATTACCTCACAATGCATTACCTTAGGGGCAAAACAGATCGCTACAACAAGTCTCCAATAACACAGCTCCTGGAGATAACGACCGACCATTTCTCAGGCTACTACTGGTACACCATCTTCCATATTCGCAGAGCAGACGATCAGATGTACACGATTACTGAAGGAGACTTCTATATTCTCGAACCTCAAGATATAGAATGTCTTTGCAACAAAGTACGCTTACTTCCAGACACCCTCACCCAATTCAAAATCATGCCAGAAATTTCGCTCAGGCTGCTCTGAACGTTAAATCTCTATCTGCTCGAATGGAGGATGTCCAGATGGCTGTTGAGAGTGGAACAACAAAGGTTCACTTGGCTGCACCTTATAGATCACTTCCCTCCAAAATTCAAACTCGGAGAACAGTTGTTCTAGGTGAACCCAACTTGGGAATGACTTACACAAACTACTTCAACGAAAGTGTCTTCTTCCGTGTGTCAGACATTACCAAGTACTGTGACGGCACATTAAACCTCATGAAGAAAAAATTGGAGAAAAAGGGGAGGCACATGAACAGCAATCCCAGAAAACACCTCTCTTCGAAGCAATATTGAGACACTAATCACTGCCATTAAGGAAAGACTAAGCTGGCGAATAGTGATTAGACATTTTGAGGTTGACCTGGGTGTACGAGACAGAAGCAAAACGCCTACCTACACAACTGAAGTTAGTAATCCGCCACTACAATTCGGTCAATATCATGGGCACAGATGGCCGGACGAATCAGTGGATCGCCAAAAACCATATGGGAGACGTGGTTGGCGTTAACTTTCAAATGCTGGGAGGCACTTCACCTGTTCCAATCAATGGCTTCTGATCAAAACAGACTCAGAACCCGATCATCTAAAGAAAGCACAGCGAAGCTCAATCATCCTTCAATGCAAAAACTCTCTTCCAACCCTCCGATGATGTTTAAGGTACGTCTTCAAATCTCAAAACTTTTTCATACTTTTGATTTGTCGAGGAGGAGAAATACTAATTCGAGGGGGAGAAATACCTTCCCATGGTTTGCCAGATCCGGCCTAACCTATCCCAGGGAAATATTTCAGCCAACTGGTAAATGTGAGGGTATACGTCTAGGGTATAGAACTAGGTGAGTGCAAGGTGATGTGAAAACATGATAAATCTAGGAAAACACACCTTTGAGTGCATCCGAACCGCAAAATAAACCGGGCAACCACACAAAAAGGTGATCATTCATACGTTGAATGTTTCAAAAGACTTTACTCGCCCAGTAAAGCAAACGCACACCACCACCAACCACTCAAATTCCTCCCAACAGGAATTTGTTTCATTTCATAAGGGGACGTAGCACATAATCCGCTGACTGCTCATTTGGAGTTTGTCGGTATTGAAAATATAACCTCCTGCCCCGGGTTACGTCTCATTTGTATGCACAGTGTGTCTAGTTCTCACCCTCAAGAACCTTCCAATATAGGACACTTGCACTACAGAAATGGATATATGTGAATCCATCGGAACACTTGTAGTGGCATCACAATCTGATGTTTCACGAGGATCGAGTGGAAATCCTGCTAGAGCAAAAATCACACCAACTCTAAACTCAGGTCACACATTTGAATCAACGGTTGTGCAAACGACTACAGATTCATACCGTGTGCTACAGGATACTCTATGTGAGTCCGGTGTTACCTAAAACGAACAAGTTGCTGTGCCTTAAACTTCAAAATCATTGAGGCAACAACTTATACCGGAAACACATAAAATTCCGAAGAAAAATCCATGTGAATCTCTAAAATGCAACATCTTAAAAGGCTGATTAAAAATGCACATAAGCGTAATAGACCACTCTCAAACTACTCCTATGATCTGCTAAACCCAGCATGATCTTCCTCGGAGCCACCGACAATATAGGAACTAAAAAGTGAGGGTCCTAGGTCTAGGTGAGCAAAATCAAGTATCACGGGATCTTGATTGGGGTGCGCTGAGGTAAAAAATTGAGAGGGGGTATGAAGTATGGGGTGCAAATCAGCTGTTCACATGGTAAAAACAAAAACGAGGGTGTGGTTGAAAATGAAAAGGTGAGTTGAGTGAGGAGCGTGTGTGAAAGGGTTAAAGAAAACGGAAAACCCTCCCCAAAACCGAACAAATGACCGGGTAACCTCATCTATATTGGATTGCATATTTTGCTTTCTGATTAAGACATCATGGACCCAGTGATGCAATGCACATCCCCCACTGACCACTCAAGTACAAAAAGTACGTGTTTCAAAATCACGGAGATAACCACATCCACTATCGACATCTCATTTGGAGATTGTTGATATTGAAAAAGAGGACCCACCTCCAGTCCTCGCCTTCGTTTGTCCACGTATAGAGTCTAGAACCGAATTAAATTTCTCTAGGACACATGCACTCTACCAAGCATATCTTTGGGATATTGCCGGAACATTCATAGTGATACCAAAAATATTGGTATTCCACGATGATTGAATGTAAATCCTATCAGTGTTAACATTAATGCCAACACTGAACGTAGGTCACACAGTTTCAGTAACTGTTGTGCTAACATGCAATCTATGTGATCCTGGGTTACCCTGATACCTTCTCGTGCGAAGATCAGACGAGCGTACTCCACTCTTATCAACAACGGTCACTATGTCTGATAGAGGATCTGATGACTGTACTCCAATCTTATCAACAACAGTCAATACATCAGACAAGGGATTCTATGACCGTACTCCAACATTAACAACAACAGTCAGACAATCCAAATCATATCAATATTCCGCACTGCTTCGACTTCAACAAACATCAGGAACCAAGGATCAGCAGCAAATCGACAAACACCGCAACTTCAAGAAAGGACTTCCACTGCTAACCGCTCTATCTATGGGTCTACATTCCATAGATTTGCATGAAGTCTTCTGGAATACTTTTTATTGGTTGAAAAGCCAATTAAAGGTATATCGATCACCGATGATCAAAAGCTGATGTTGATTCTTCAAACAAAACTGCACAACGGTTTAACACTCAGCTCCAGCTTTACAAACAAGGAAGACTTCAAAGATATGCAACCTAGACTATTGTTACAAAGGGGGAGATTGTTAGGTACTAATTATGTTGTAAAGAATAGTCTAGGGGGTAGATGGTAACATTGTATAATAGTTTAGTTAAGATTAGGATTAGTCTTAATTAATAAGGGAATTAAGCCCATGGTATATAAATCAAAGTGTAAGGCTTAATTCCCCAACTTTAGCCATTAATCAATTCTAATATTCCAGCTATTGTTCTCTCACCTTCTCTCTTATTTCTCTCACTAGAAACCCTCACTTGTTCTTCAAGTTTTCCATCTAAAATCATCATCTAACATCTAGTATGGATTGATTTAGTGTTATTATGCTTTTCAGTTACTATGTAACTATTTTACGTTAGCTAGTAGTTTTTCTTTTGTTTTTTTACGAGTTTAAGTATTGGAGCTTTGGTCGTTACATATTCAAGTTCATTTTATCCTTTCGAAGCTTTGTTTTCGTAATCTATACATTCATTTCTTTATTTACTTATGTAATGATCGTTATAAGTGTTATGATTATGCTTAGTGCAGTTTAATTTATTATGTACTTAGGTTAGTTTAGTTTATTTGGCTAGTTAATTAGATGCAACTTAGTTAATTTTACCATGTATTTGCCATTATATCTATTACATTTTACAGTTTGGGTGAACAGTAAAACCACACCTCATGCTTGCCAGCTCCTGCTACCTTCGTCCACCTCCTGCTACCTTCGTCCACCTCCTGCTACTTCGACTTATCACTACGCCCACCTACTGCTACTTCGACTTATCACTACGCCCACCTCCTGCTTATGTTAATCACCCCTATTTGCCATCTGCCTCTAAAGATGACGCTCACTTATCTACCTACAAAGCCATTTCCTTCTTACTGGGGTTTCTTAGTTTCCAATTAGGGTTCGCAACTTTTATTGGTTCTGCATCTTCAGTTATTTTCTGATATTCTCCTTTTGAAAGTTTCCTTTATCAATTTTGGGTTCCTTACTCTTGAATTAGGTTTTGCTGTACACGAACAAGTTGTTCAATTCATTCCTCCATCAACGATTTCAGATCACCTCAGATTACTTTCGCTGAGTTTTTCTACTTTGGGTGTTTGGATTTTGGAATTCTATTTCCCGTCTAAATAAGGAATTGCAGTCCCCATCTGTAAAGGTGAGCTTCAACCATCACCTTTTCCTTTTAGGTTTTGTATTTTTACTTTCCAACCATGTGCAAATTAGGGTTTACATGTGTATAATGGGATTTCCAATTAATTCATGAAAAGAATGATTGTGAGGTATATAGAGGATTGTGAGTTATATAGAGGCTTCCGATCATTATACATTTAATTATGTTGTATTGTAGATTTGATGGTATAATGAGAAGATTTATTATATTTTTGAGATTTGGGCTTTTGATCTGTCTCTTGGAAGCGTTTGATATATCGTTTGAAGATTTTATGCTCTTTGTTGGGTAAAGTTTTAACAGAGGTACACATTTGCTTCCGATATTTTTCAGCGACCAACTTTTTATTTAAGTTCAAATGATTCGTGAATCGTGATAGATAGAATCCACCAAACACTTTGAGACCCACGTTAGTACTTTAACAACTTGCAACATCAGTAGGTAACAACCTTTGCACATTTAAAAACCATTAGAAAATAACATAAGAATGAGAATTTATATCTAACTAAATCGTTGCCCAATTACATATTTCGAAAGTCTTAACAAAAATTAGCATAATATAAAATATTACATATTTTGGTTATGATATGGTTTGTAGCCGCACCGGTGGCTAACAATCCGATCCCTGGCCTGGTCCTAAATATATTAGAAAAGAACCGGTAGTTTGGGTGTGGCTCTAGTTTAGACCACACAATGACAATTTTTCTAGGAAACAATAAATGATCATCATTTGTTCGAATTAGTTTTGACCATTCAGTTTGTGCTTAAGTTAATATATCTCATTGTCCATTATTTTGATCGATAAATTGTCAAATCGGTTCATATTTTATTTAAATCATATAGTTTTTGATGTTATGTCCAGGTTAGTTTAGGTGATCAATCTTTAGTATAACGTTTTATGTGCATTCAACCTTCTCCAATCTCATTTGCGAGGTATTTTGAGGTATGTGTTATTACACTGATCGCCTTTCTAAATCAAGTTGTTACTTTTACTCTGTATTATTAAGACCGGGAAATGAACACATTCTGAGTTATAGTTTGAATGATTTGAACAGAGCCTGGTAAAAAGTTGCACCAATGAGTAGGATCCAACCTCTACCTTCTGTAAGTTTTCTATTCCATTTGCATGACTCTTTTTTTTTCGGAGAATACTGTTTATTGGGTTACTTTAATAGATCTTACAACAAATTTTAAATTATGTATAGCATAATATATATATATATAGCATCTGAACTTAAAAATTAAGAATTAAGATGATAAGATGATATAGCATCTTAATATGTATTGTTCGGTTCCTATACATACTAAGTCATAGCATATATGTATAGCCAGGTACAACAAAATTTACTTCATATCAGCAAACAATTGTTCGGTAAACATATGAAAATCCCTCGCCGCAACGTGCGGGGTAAAACCCACTAGTTATGTATATGTTATATGTTTACTTTGTGTTATGGTTTAGCTCGTATGATAATAAAATATAATAGGTTAGTTAGATCATGTGGAGGTTATAGAGTAGTCGATATATGCCAATGGACTAACTTTGGATATTGGTAAGTCTGCCGGTGGTAGGAAAACATATACGTCAGGATCGAATAACACAATGCGTTATTGAATCACAGATCTACTCAACAATAGAAGTTACAGTAGATTAACACTATGTTGATTGTATAAGAACTATGTAATCTGATAAATCGAATAAGAATGAATAAGAACACAGTTTATCACACAAAGCTTCAATGTATATTAATTATTGATCAATACACACGTACGTTTACAATTCGTAAGGAACTATATATAATAGTCCTTGAAGCCTAACACTTTAACCTAGTTATTCTAGGAAACGATTACAATTGAATTTACAAAAGATAAACATTCTAAACTAATTCTACTAGAATCTCGGACACAATCTTCTCTGTTTATCGACATCAGTATTAAATACACCCATCAGTAGTATATCCAAGACCAGTTTTATATATGCATTTCTGCCCCATCAGTACTAACTTGAATATCATCATTAATTCTTCATCAGTACTAACTGCAACATCAGTATTAACTTGTTTATTTCCCAACAATCTCCCCCTAAACTTATTAATTCATCTTAAATTAATCAAGTTTCTTTTCTTCTTCCTCTTTCTTCATCTTTTCTTCCAACAGTTTAGCTCTTCTTTGATCACCATCAATTGTCTATTGATTTATCTTTTTCCTTTGTGCAATTATATATTTACTGTTCCTCTTCATAAAATAGTTGTATTTTTCTTGAAACATAGCAACATCATGGGGTCTCATGAAGGAACAGGTGGTGATTTGATACATGGTTTCTTCAGAGTGAGGATATTCTCTTTCAAATAGGAATAGTTCACACTTCTTACTTATGTTAACTGTTGGTAGCACATTCCAAGCATAAACATTTTCTGTGCTAGTAAATCTCTCAGGATAGTCATCTGGATAGAATGCAGCATCTATCATCTCTGTTAAGTATCCAGCACCTGAGTTTCTCCAAGACTTCTTTGTCATTCTTGGTTTACCAATAATTAATACTTTAATTATATCACTTCTTGATAATGACATAAGCATTGGTTTCCAAGCACTGAACTTTTGAGTTGATTTATCTTCTCTAATCACTTCTATTACTTCATTCACAACTCTCCAGTTAATAATGGCATTGTCTTGTAGAGGAGATATTGGAAGATCAAGTATTTGAGAATCTTGTTTTACTTTCTTCCTTGCTTCTTGTTCAGCTTCTATGGGTTTCCTCTTCTTGGCGTTTACAGTTGATGATTCACCAATCTTTGGAATTCTAGTCATCACCATTTTAGGATCAAGTTCTACCAAGTTTGTCAATTTTTCTTCTTCTACTTCTGGTTCAGCAAGTTCCTTCTTTTTCTCAATGCAGTACCTTTCAATGATGGTAATCAGCTTCATTCTACCAAAGGATTTTGCATTGTGACCTCGAGATTTTAAGTATGAGATCATATCCTCTTTCTTTTCTGCAAACTGCTCAGGCATATCTTCTTTCATTTGTTTGCACTCTTTTACTTGTGCTTCAAGAAGATCTATACTTTCTTGTTCAATTTGTTTTATCTTATTTAGTTCTTGTTGATCATCTTCTAAAAATTCTTCAATCTCTTGAATTGCTGCATTTTAAGTTTTTCTTCTTCAGCTTTTCTTTTATCTTCAAAAGCTCGAGTCTTAGCACATTTCCTTTAAAATCTAATTCTTTTTACCTTCCAGATATCTCTCTTTAAAGGTCTAACCATATTTATTTTGTTCACCATAAAGCGACCTAGAGCTCTGTGTGGGTAATCATCATCAAACTTTTCCTTTCCTTTACCAACACATATTGAAGGTGGGGTGTATTTCATATCAACAACTGGATTTATTGTAATTGATGGAGAAAAAGTATGTACTTTATCCTTTGTTAATATTTTAGGATGAGGAGGAAGAGCACATTCATCAACTTCATCCCAGTTCACATTATCATCAATATCTGGGATGATAAGTGGTTTTAATTCTGGAGTTGAAGGCCTTGAGATGATCACAGCTGGTTCAAGTAGTTATGGTATTTCTTCTTCAGATTCAGTAGTAACCAAGGTAGTTACTACTGGTGTTGTAGTTGTTGTATGTATTACCAGTTGTTGTGAGGAGTCTACTACTGGAGAGGTTGTTGATGTGGTTACTACTGCTAGGGTATCAGTAGAAACTGTAATGTTTGTTTCTGTTATTGGAATATTTACTATTGATGTTGTTTCTTCATCAATGGGATCAGTAGTAACAACCTCTGTTTGATCTTTAGCTTCAGTAATATCCATGGGATCAGTAGTTTCCATGACTTCAGTAGTAACTGGAGAATGTATTTGCTCTGCTGGAGATTGTTGTGCAGACATGAATACATCTTCATCCATACTTCTGACTCCTCTATTCAGGTCTTCACCAAAACTTTGACCTATTTCACCATGAGCTTCTCTAAGGTTTAGGAGGGAGGCTGCTGCTGCTGCAATGGAATGATCAATCATACCCTGTATGTGATCCTTCTCCCCCTTAGTGATCTCAACTTGTTGAGCCTCACTATCATCAATCTTCTTTTGTAATTTTTTGATGAGATTGGATTGCCTTTGAAGCCTATAATCAAACCTCTTATGTCTTATGTTCAATACATTGATATAGTGCTTCATATAGCTCATGGTCTTTCCTTGATTGTTTAATAATTCCAGGCAATGTTGTACAGTGGTTTCAAGGTTTTCCTTCCTATCCGTCAATTTGGTTTGTTCAATACTGCCCTCATTCCTTCTAGGTGGATCATTGGGCCTGTTTGGTACATTGGCTTTAAGGTTTTACATCCTTTCCATCAATTCCGGAATTTTCATTCTACCCTCATCACTGCTTGGTGATTCATTGGGTTGTTTAGATACTTTCTTCTTCCTAGAAGAAGCAGAAGTACCTCCCCTTGTGGTTTCTTGGCACCGGGGGTCCTTTAAGTGCTGCCTCAAATGATGAGTCATCACTTAAAGTTGCCGAGGTCTGGGTCCTAATGATGTTCTCACTAGCCTGTGCTACCTTTGATGCATCAGTAGTGAGAGCCCTTTCCTCATGCCCTCTCTCCTCCTTGGAGGACAACTCTTTGAGCCTGGGGTGTGACTCAGTGGGTCCCCTGGTGTGCTTTAAGGAAGTTTTCTTCCTTTTATAGATTTTAGAAATTTGTTTGGCTATGGGCTGGTCTACCTCAGAGTGAAGAGTAGCACTCTGAGGTTTATCTACATGTACCCGGGACATACTCGGTACATTTGTTTATGTGAGAGATTGAGTGGACTTATGGGATTCTGTTTGGGCTGTTTTGAGTGATGGAGTGGGTTGGGGTTCAATGGGGTGACTTGAACCTTCTCCAGTTGGTGGTTGATCATAGATCATATTTGGGAACAATGGAGTCTCTTTTCTAGAAAATTTAAACAGTTTTCTCATATTTGAGTATACCTTTTTATTTAATTCAGGTGTAGGAAAGATATTTTTTGTAATTGAAAGATTTTGAATTTCACAGTTTAGAATATGTGCAAGGAATCTTGGGTACATTAAAAATTTTGAAGATGAGATATTTGCAAGCATTCCTTCAAAAATCATATTAGAAAAATTGAATACCTGGTTTGTGCACAAACAAATAACAGAAGATGTTATTGATTTGTTGAACTCATTCCATGTACTCTTTTTAGGAGAGATGCAATGCTGAAGGGTGTGAACCAAATATTTCCACTGGGGTGAAAGAAGACCTTTTTGAAAAGTGACTATGTCAAGTCTTCCTTCATAACCATGTTTTTAAGATTTTCAGCAAGAACCTCCTTAGGAAGAGAGAACATACCAGTTTCATCATTCAGTTGAAGATGTTGTTTGATGGATTGTTCTGTTATGATTATTGTTTTCCCATCTACAGTTGATTTAATTTTGGAATGACTTGTTTCTTCAATTATTTCAGCATTTTCCCAGAAATGAACCAGATGTTGTTCATAGGCTTTGGGATTCACAGTAAGTGCAAACTTGATGGAAGAGTTCATTAGGAACATAACTATTGGTCGAAAATCCTTTGTTCCATCTGGATTCCTTCAAAAGGCACACATATTGTGAAATTCTGAATATTTGAGATCTGTTTGAACCTTTAGAGATTTTAATGTCGCCATTTGATATTGAACTTTGATTTTGATATTAGGTTCTTAGTTTCAGAGAGAATTCGATCTTTTGAACGATTTAGAGAATGAATTGCTTTGTTACTGATGCAAGGTTTTGATCGAGAGTTGCAGAGATTAGGGTTTATCGTAGGGTTTATCGAATCGAGGTGTGGATAATGCTAAACTAATCTCATTCAGCTATTTATATTTTTCAATTTAACCTGCAAAAGGACCGAAATACCCTTCGAATCATAACCCAACGGCTATTTTCATGGGGGTTAGTATGGTAAAATGTCGTATTTCACATATAACGGTCGATCAGTAGTAACTAAGTACCAGTAGTAAAGCATCAGTAGTAACTGTTGTTTTATACTTTTACCTAATTCTATGAAATACCCTATCAGTACTAAATTACGAGTACAACTCATACTCAGTAATAATAAATAACCAGTACTAAAACAAACACTTTTAAATGGAAATAATATACAAAATTTTACATATGATTTTATTTTAAGAGATTAATTTATTAAAACCATTCCAATACTGTTAACCAAAAAACTGAATCTTCCTACATCAAATACTTTTGTAAAAAGATCTGCTAATTGATTGTCAGTATGAATTAATTTCTTTTCATTGCAACCTCTTATAAAGTGAAATTTTATTTCAATACGTTTGGTTTTTTAGTGTTTTACTAGATTATTCACAATACTAATAGTACTTTGATTATCAATAAAAATTGGAGTTTTAAGAATAGAGATACCAAAGTCTAGGAGTTGGTTTTGAATCCATAGAACTTGAGCACAACAAGCAGATGCAGCTACATACTCTGCTTCAGCAGTTGATGTTGACACATTTATTTGTTTCTTGCATTTCCATGCACCAATCTTGATCCAAAGAATTGACATCCTCCAGTAGTAGATTTTATATCTTGACATTCACCACCATAGTCACTTTCTGTGTAGGCTATGAGTTCAAATGGTGAGTCATGCGGATACCAAAGACCAAGTGATGGTTTTCCCTTCAAGTATCTAAAGATTCTTTTGACAGCCTACAAATGAAGTTCCTTAGGTTTTGCTTGATACCTGGCACATACACAAATACTATACATAATGTCAGGTCTTGATGCAGTTAAATACATTAAAGAACCTATCAGGATGTAGGTGTTTATGTGTTTCCATTGGTGTGCTTGCACTTTTGCAGTCTTTCATTGCAAACTTCTCCAAGATGTCTCTGACATATTTTGATTGATTAATCAAAATACCATATGATCTTTGATTGATTTGGAGTCCAATAAAGAAGTTCATTGGACCCATTGAGCTCATCTTGAATTTGATCTGCATTAGCTCTTCAAATTCTTTGCACAGTTGATCATTTGTTGATCCAAAGATGATTTCGTCTACATATATCTGGACCAGTAGTATATCATCTTTGACTTTTCTTGTGAACAGAGTTTTGTCAATTGCACCTCTTTTGAAATTGTTCTTCAATAAATACGATGATAATGTATCATACCAAGCTCTTGGTGCCTGATGAAGGCCATACAGAGCTTTCTCTAATTTGTACACGTAATCATCATGTTCAGGATCTTCAAATCCTGGAGGTTGACAAACATAGACTTCTTCTTCAATTTTCCCATATAGGAATGCACTTTTAACATCCATTTGATAGACTTTAAATTTCTTGAATGAAGCATATGCCAGAAAGATCCTTATTGCTTCAATTCTTGCAACAGGGGCATATACCTCATCATAGTATATTCCTTCTTCTTGAGTGTATCCTTGGGCTACAAGTCTGGCTTTGATTTTTATCACTATTCCTCTTTCATCTTTCTTGTTTCTTGTTTCTAAAGATCCATCGAGTTCCAATAGGCCTTTTTCCTTTTGAAAGAGGTACAAGTGTCCAGACAGCTTGTAGTTTGAATTGAAGAAGTTCTTCTTGCATTTTTATAATCCAATTTGAATCTTTCATTGCTTGTTGAATCTTTTTAGGTTCCTCATGTGATAGAAAACATTCAAACATACATTCATTAGAGATTAGACTTATATTACAGATGTTTGAATTTAAAGTTGAATTAAATTTGCTTCTTATCTGCATATTTGAGTTACATCACTTAGAACTAAGTCTAAAGGATGATTCTTTTCGATTCTTGAATTTGAGGCTTTATCAGCAAAATTTTGACTATCAAGGTTTGATTCATTGGATTCAGGGATCTGAGTATCTGTCCAGGTTTCTTCTTGATTTTCTGGATTTTCTTGAGTTTCTTCATTGTTGCTGGTATCAGTAGTAACATGATTGTCATTGCTGACATCATTATTGTTTGGTTCATCATATCATTTGTTTGAGTTTCCGAATTACTACTGGGATCAGTAGTATCGTGTGATTTTGAGTTGTTACTGGTATCAAGATTGCTAGGGTTATCTGAGTTACTGCTGTCCTCAGTATTAACTGTGGGATCAGTATTAACTAGGATATATTTTATTTGTCTTGACTACCATTGAATGATGATGATCCTTCTTGTTGATTTTGAATGTTTGATTTTCCTGCATTACAATCATAATTAACATCAAAAGATTTGGTTAGATTATCAATATTGAATAACCAATCTGGACCATTTCCATGTTCATTCATTAGGTTTTCATTGAAGGATACATTCACGCTTTCTTCAATGATCCTTAGCCTTTTGTTGAATACTCTGTATGATTTGCTTTGAGTTGAGTATCCTACAAAGATTCCATCATCTGATTTGCAGTCAAACTTACCAATTTGTTCTCTTGTAATTAAAATTATACAAGGACAACCAAATGATTTTAAGAAACTTATTGAAGGTTTTCTTTTATTAAAAAGTTCATAAGGTGTTTTGAAATGAGGCTTAACTATTAATACTCTATTTTGAACAAAACAAGCAGTATTAACAGCTTCAGCCCAAAATGTAATTGGTAGTTTTGAGTCTGCAAGCATGGATCTGGCTGCTTCAATGATTGTTCTATTTCTTCTGTCAGCTACACCATTTTGTTGTGGAGTTCTTGGTGAGCTGTACTGCCTGTCAATACCTTTAAGATCACAAAAAGTAATTAAGTTAGCATTTTTAAACTCTGTGCCATTATCACATCTGATGGCTTTCACTTTGAGATCTCTTGTGTTTTCCAGTTTGACTATCAGATTCTTTATGATCTCACTTTTTTCATCTTTGGTCCTAAGAAAGAAAACCCAAGTATACCTGGAAAAATCATCAGTAATAACAAGACAGTATTGTTTCTTTCCAATACTCATTACATTTGTAGGTCCAAATAGGTCCATATGTAAGAGCTGCAAAGGGATAGAAATAGAATTAATTGCTTTGGACTTATGAGAAGTCTTGTGTTGTTTACCTTTCAGGCATGCAACACAGTGATGATCACATGAATTCCTTTTGTGGTAAACCAACTACCAAATTCTTTTTAACTAAATTATTCATATTTTTCTAGTTTGTGTGACACATCCTTCTATGCTAGAGATCTGATTCATTTGTGTTTGTCTTGGATATAAAGCAGTTGATCTCATTTGAAGAAATGAGTTCTCCCCCTATATCCAGGCAATACACATTGTTTCTCCTTGGTGTTCTTAAAACAACAAATGTTTCATCTTAAATAAAGTTAGGAGAAAGAATGATGCACTCTATATCTGTAAAAAGATTTTGTTCTTTTTATCACATACTTGTGAGACACTGACCAAATTATATTTAAGCTCAGCAACAAAAAATACATCATCAAAGGTAATCTTACCATTTGATACTTTACCTTTACCTGTAATCCTACCACCTCTTGGATTTACACCAAAATCAACATATCCACCTTCAAAGGACTTGAAATCTCTAAGAATTTGAATATTTCCAGTCATGTGCCTAGAGCATCCACTATCAATGTGCCATGTTCTTCCTTCTTCAGGGATCCGAATGCTCTGCACAAAAAGTAAAGGAATTAGTTAATTTTGGGAACCCAAGCTTGTTTTGTCTTGGGTTCATCCTTTGAAGAGTAAGATTTACGACTTGTATGAGCTTTGAATGCAGGTCAGGTCTTCATCTGTTGTTTATTACTGTTGTTTTGTTTTACTACCGACTTAGGTTTATACCCATAGTTTTTAGCTTTTGAGTATTTTACTACTGATGGACCAGTAGTATTTGGGTAATATGAGTTTTTAGCATGATCAGTAGTATTATGATAAGTGTATCCGACAGCATTGTAATTAGGGTTTTTACCAATAGTAAACATGAAATAGTTCCTACTGCTGTTTGAAAATTTTGAGTATCTTGAAAAATTGATTTTGCTTTCTATTATTTTTGAAATAATTACTCCTTTTTGAACTTCCATACCTGATATTTTGCATAAATATTTGTGCAGTTCTTCCAAATTTAGGGACTTCAATATGTGGATTTTTAATTTGTTTAACTTCTTCAGTTTGTTTTAATTTTAATTCTTTAAATTTTTCTTTGTTTTCTTTGAATTCTTTGCAGTTAATTGGATTGAAGTGACAATCCTTTGCTAAGTGATTAACTTTGTTGCAAATTAAGCATGTACGTTTTGTTGTTTTAGCACTTTCAGGCTTTCTTTGTTCTTTTAACTGATTTAGATTTCTTTGATTTCCCCTTCTTAATATAGTAGGTATATTTTCAGAAGTATATTTAGGGGATTCTTGACTTTGAGTGGTATGAAAACTTGTATCATTTGATTTAATGGTTTGTTCATCATCAGGTGAATCATTACTGGTTTCAGTTTGGCTTTCTAATTTTAATTCTTCTAGGATTCTTTCTGAACTTGATTTGAGTGGAGGAATAAAATTAGTTGGAGGTGGGACTGCATGATATCCAACACCATGAACAACCTTTTCAGTGGTTTGATTGCTTGTTAATTCATCAATTATTTTAGAACTTCTTTCAAACTTCTTAATAGTTAATTTATTTTGTTCTAGTTCTAACTGACATTCTTCTAATTTGATTAAAGTTTCTTTCAATTTTAGCTCAGCATATTCTTTATCATAAGTTGTTTGTAATAATTCATCTTTTATCTTTTGATCAGTTATTTTATAAATTTTGATTTGATTTTCAAGATCAGCATTCAGCAATACAACCATTAAAATTCAATTCTTCTATTTCTGTTTAAAATCATTTCATCAAGGGTTTCTTTATTTAATTTTTCTAATTCTTTGTACGCTTTAATGCATTCAGGAGTACATGATTTAGTATGTACCTCAGTAGTAGATTCAGTGAAGGCCATGAGAGCTTGGTTTTGAGCATGTTCTTCTGATTGAAAGCTCCAGTCATACCATTGAGCCTCTTGAGATACCAATGCAGTTGAGTTTGAAGTGTTGTTTTTGTTATAATTTGATCTTTGATCTTTGCTAGGACATTCTCTAGCAAAGTGACCAAAATTATTGCAGTTGTAACATTTGAGTTTGGTTTTGTCAAATCCAGCACGTTCACCTTTGTTGAAATTCTGATTCTATCTTCCAGTTCTTTGAAGGAATCTTTTAGTTTTTAAACTCAGCATTGCCATCTGCCATTTGATGTCCATCTCTTCTAGATCATCAGGGTTGATTTGTTCCAGATCTTCACTAATCAATGCAGTGTGTACATGACTAGTAAAGAAGGATTCTCTAGCTATATCTTCAGATTCTATCTGTTTTCCAGATGCAACATCTTGACCTGTACATGTACTTGACACAAAAGCAGCATTGTTTGAAGGTAAATTAATAGTTTTCTGACTTACCTCAGATTCAAACACTCGAAGTTCATTGTAGAGTTCATCCAATTCCATGTCTTCCAAAGCATCCCCTTGTCTATATATAACAGTATATATAGTCCATTCTTCACCAAGAGATCTGAGAAACTTTCTGTTGACATCATCATTATTTGGTTGAACTCCAACCTGATTGAGTTCACCAATGAGCTTTTTGAATCGATCAAAAATTTGTTACAAAGATTCATTCTTTTGTCCTTTAAAGTTTTCGAATTCTTGTTTAAGCACAAATTTCATGTTTCTTTTGGTACTTTTGGTACCAACAAATCTTTTCTCTAGTGCCTGCCATAACTTCTTAGCATCATCATATTCAACAAATAGATGTTGGTAGTCATTAGGAATGGCAAGTAACAGAGTGCTTAGTGTCTTTAGTTCAATGCCTCTGTCCTTCCTTTCCTTATCACTTTTGACTTTGTCTGCTTCAGTTGATGTGCTGGTGATTGGGATTGGAATGGTCTTGTTGCCTTCAAGAACAACTTCCCACATGGAATAGTCAGTGTTAAGCATGTATTGCTTAATTCTGTTCTTCCACATCCCAAAGTTGTTGGGAGTGAGAATTGGAATTTTGTTAGCCTGTGTACTTTCATTGTTATCACACATGATTAACAATTTTGTTTCGAAAGTATGAAACTTTTTTATTGTTCTTAATTCGTAGATCCAGAACCTTAATGATCTGATACCACTTGCTGAGTTTAGAACAACTCTTATAATCGATCTTTAGGCTCAAAAATAGTTAGTTCTTGATCTTGGAATAAACATATACAAATCATAAGTAATGCGGAATTAAACGAACAGATTTGTATTGCTAAACAAGATTTTCATCATAATCAATTAATACAATGATTACTAAAAGCCCTAATTCTACATAAAATATGTAGAACGGTTTTAATCTTCTAACGGGATCATAATTATGACCTTGGGGCTTAGAGCACACACACAAACACGTTTTTTTGAATAAACGTGGGTTTCAAGAACGACTAATTCTATGCCTCTAGGTTTCTTTATATACTAGAAACCTAGGGTTTACAAGGATAAACATAAAATAGTAACTAAATCTTTTTTATTCTATAAAGATATACATGACTTAGTTAATTAAATCTTTTAAGCTTTATCAATATCTTCTAAATCTTCATTCAAATATCAAATTCCATATCATTGATTTAGGTCCTTGTACTTTTCTTATTTTCAAGTTTTGACTCATCAAATCTAAGGAATATCATAGGAAATATTCCTAACAATCTTCCCCTATTTGATAATGACAAAACTTGTAGAATCAGCTCAGAATCTTCAAATCTCTTCCCCTTTTTGACATAATCAAATACAAAGTCGAGAAACTTGAACTTCCCCTTGAATGATCAACACCTGTTCTTCCCCTAAAAGTGTGCTACTTGTGTCTTCGAGGTTATATCAATCACGTAAGAAAATAAATTATCATCTATTTGAAGTTGAAGTAGAAACCCAAACCTTGCATTACATCCCGTCTAAATCAAGTGAACAGCAACGTCATAACTTGTATGAAGGGCATTCTTGGCCTTCAACAAACCTTCTCTCTAAGATTCTGTCGAATTGCAGTTACATTATAATCACATAAAACTTCTTATGTAGTAAGACTTTCCACTTCTTCTTCAAATAAAATCAAATAAATCTTCTTTTGTAATCAACTGATGGAGATCAAATATGTAACAAATAAACCTTCTTCATTTATCTTCATCAAACCTTCAACCTGTGTGTGTGTGAAATTTTCTTGAAACAAGAATCATAAGAATCTCGAACAAGAAAACAATGTGATATACATCACATAAATATCACAAGTTATTTTCATCCTCTTTTTGTCGAGAACGAACAACGAAATAACAAGTGATTAAAAACCGAATACTATCAATAACCGTAGTATGAAGCTAACATGGTGTGTGACATGTTCTCCAAAGTATGATGTACCGGCGATGAGGACGAAAAGCATGACATAAAGTGAATCATCTATGGTAATAATCAGTAGTAATAACGATCATCAGTAGTACCGGAATCAGTAGAAACAGAGTGACCAGTAGTAACTTTGGTCCATAATTAACTTTGGTCGATTACTAATGATAATACTTTCTTGAAAATTCGCAGCCTTGCAATTGCGTATGTCTTCCGTCCCAACTTCTCCCTATGTGGGATTCTCCTTTTTGTGGACAACAACCCCACGTGGGTTTCTTTTCTTTTTATTTATTTAATAACAATGATTAAAAAAAATTCAGTAGAGGAATTTTAACATCTGCTTCCCTAAAACCTATTGTACCCAAAAGATCTCTTTCCTAATAACACTTTCCTTCCTTCCAGCCATATTCGTAATAACATCTTTTACCATCAAATTTATATTCCTTTTAAAAAAAAAATAGAATATCTATATCTTCTGTCTATTTCTTCGTGATCATGAGAACTTTTTCTAAACGGGTTTTCTTCATGATTCGAGAATAATATTAAGCACGCAAATAGGCAAGAGACAACCATATTCTCTTTTTTTTTTTTTTTTTGTTTATTATAAAGAACACCATGATTTATTACACATTACTAACCTTTAATTCATTGCTTCATCATCAATAGATCCTTGTTTCATTCCAGATCTGGAGTCACCTTGCTCTGATACCACATGTCAGGATCGAATAACACAATGCGTTATTGAATCACAGATCTACTCAACAATAGAAGTTACAGCTGATTAACACTATGTTGATTGTATAAGAACTATGTAAACTGTAAATCGAATAAGAATGAATAAGAACACAATTTATCACAAAAAGCTTCAATGTATATTAATTATCGATCAATACACACGTACGTTTACGATTCGTAAGGAACTATATATAATAGTCCTCGAAGCATAACACTTTAACCTAGTTATTCTAGGAAACGATTACAATTGAATTTACAAAAGATAAACATTCTAAACTAATTCTACTAGAATCTCGGACACAATCTTCTCTGTTTATCGACATCAGTATTAAATACACCCATCAGTAGTATATCCAAGACCATTAGTATATATGCATTTATGCCCCATCAGTACTAAGTTGAATATCATCATTAATTCTCAGTACTAACTGCAGCATCAGTATTAACTTGCTTATTTCCCAACAATATATAAAAGAAAAAAAAACGAAAATGAAAATATTAATTAATAGAGTTAATTTCTTGGATGGTCCATATGGTTTACTTATCTTCCTTAATTACAAAAGGTCAAAAGGGTAGTTTAGTCATCCAAAAAGTTTAACATCCCAATCTAACGTTTGGAACTATAATCAAATTTAAAGAACTGATGTTGTAATAAACGGCAAATTATCACATAACCTTCTATATAATTTTCTCTAAAATGAAACACTTGTAAAATCTTTAGGAGCTTAAATATATTAGTTATACTTATTAAGATATAATGATGTTGATCACCTCTGTCACGTCAACGACACATTAGTTTTTTCTCTTCCGATCAAACATGTGACAAACTCTGACAATACCCATGTAGCAGCGACCAAACCCACAACCAAACTTAAAATTGATTTTATTATTACATTTAATTACCTCTTACCAAACACAAATCATAACGCTCACTGCACGCGCCAGGCGACCTCCACCAGTCGTAAACGTTTGCCAAATAGGCATTGGGACGTGTTGGGCTTAAAAGGTGTAAGGGATGGGACGCTTCTTAGAAAGATTATTACCTAAACCTTTGATGTGTATATTAGTAAATACCAAAACAGTAATTAAAGACAAATAAATGAAAATATCAAAAAATGTGTTGAGAGTGGGACTCGAACTCGAGCTAATGGAAAGGGTTGGCGATAACAAATGGGCAAGTAACCAACTTGCAAGACAACCTGTGTTGAGTTAAATTATATTTTCAATATATATTATACATTATGTGATAGTTGATAACAAAATGGAACTTTAAAAAAATCGCATTTTTGTTTATAAAAGTCTCCATCGGGATGTTCAAGTTTTGCTCATTATGCACGCGGTCTAGTCGTTGGCATGATCTTTTCCGAACCTTCTCCCGACCATCTAATAATTGTTTCTCTAGGGAAAGAATCAATCCGTAAACTGTAGAATATGAGACCTTGTTAGGAATTATTATGTTGCTCCTAATAGTCTAGGGACTAGATTTGCCAACATTGCATAGTTAGAAGATTAGTCATTATGACTAATTAAGGCAATTAGTGATTAGTATATAAGCCATCCTTGTAATCAAATCATTATACAAAGCAAAAGCTCTCTCCCTCTCTCTTGTTTCTCTCTCTAAAACTTTCTTTCTTCCTAATCAAGTTTTACTAAAATCTCCATATTTGGATCAAACTATGGATTGAAAGCTTAATCTACAAACAAAGATCTACTTGACAACTCATAATGATCAGATGATAGATTAGTATAGATAGACTAGCCCAAATGTGTTGGTAGGGTATGACAACTACAAACGGAGGCTGGCTATGGCTATAGAAGAACGACGACGCACCAATCGCAGATCTAATACCAAGTTGAATAATGAAGTTGTATCATCCACATTGGATTATCAAACAACGTGTCAACGTCTATACATATACTACAAGAAATATAATAATCCATACTAGACTTTAGCGCCTCATACATATTTGGGTAGGTGTATTTTTTTTTAACAGCTAACACGCACTTAGGGGTGCCCAACGGGTTAACCCGACCCGGTTCTTATCGGGTCGGATCGTCGGGTTTGAGGTTAAAAAATCCTAACCCCACCCGATAAGGATTCGGGTTTGTCGGGTTCGGGTTTGTAGGGTTGACTCAATCGGATTGGTTTTCACACTTAAGTTAGGAGTTATCTATATTACATTTACGAACGGATGAATAGTAACATATCCATCTAATTCATTCTACCTCCTTCTTCGACTTCCCAGTTTTTTGCCACCCATGTACCTACGAACACCTCCTTCTTCCACCTAATTCGGGTTACAAACGTTTTTGCCACCGAAGTCTACCTACGAAATCCACCTCCTCCTTCCACCTGAGTCGGCTTAGAAAATCCATCTCCTTCTTCCACCTGGGTCTACCTACAAAATCCACCTCCTTCTTATCGATGACCATTCTTAACCCACCCCCTTCTCCACGAAACTTTTATTCTACTTTTCAGAGTCTTCCTTTTTTATTTTGGGAATTGTTACCTTCAAATTAGGGTTTGCAGTATACCAACAAGTTGTTCGTTTCATCCCTACATCAACGATTTTGGGCTTTGTTGCCTTCGAATTAGGGTTTGCAGTATACAAACAAGTTGTTCCTTTCATCCCTACATCAACGATTTCCGTTCACCTTCTTCACAGGTAACTTTTGCTGAGTTTTTTCGAATTTGGGGGTTCGGTTTTTTGAATTTGATCGCCTTTCTTAATCAAGTTGTTACTTACTTTTACTCTGTATTTATTAAGATTGAGACACGAACAGATTCTGAGTTATAGTTAAATGATTTGAACGGGCCCTGGTAAAAAGTTGGACCAACGAACTGGATCCAACCTCTGCGTTCTGTAAGTTTTCTATTCAATTTACATGACTTTTTTTTTGAGAATGTTGCTGTCTTGATTCTTGCAGACGTTGGTGAAGGGAAAACCACCACCGTGTCAATTTATACCAACCTAGGCTCAAAGGTATCTGGGTTAGCTATGTGGGTTATTAAGCTCAAAGGTACCCATTTTTTCATTTATTTTTTCTCTCATAACCATATTTAGTGGTCAACGTACGTCTTTTCTCTCTTTCAATGATTTTTTTATGTTGAAGAAAAAATAAATTAAGTTATGTTATCTGTATTGTTGCAGATTCTCTAGAAGCATATGATGTTATTTCTAGGTACAGAGTAGTTAATATGGGTTCTTTTAAATAAATAGTAAAAGTTATGATTTAACATGTTGATAACACAATTAGAATGTTATTTTCAAAATTTGTAAATCTTATATTTATGCAGTCTTATGCAGGAGTCTTTTTGCTCTGTACAACTTATCTAGATAATTCAAGAAGACACCCTTGCAAATCGCCTTTCTTTATATCAAGAAATGAGATATGAACATCCAATTTGATACTGGAAAAATAGCCGATGTGATTGTGTTTCCAGATTATTACTTCCCCGGTAATATTATCTTTATTGCAATTAATAATTAATAAACACTAATATAATGCCAGGAGTGTTGTTTTTAAATATCACAATTCACAAAGGATCGACTACTTTACCTTAATTAAAATGATTTGGAGTTCTTCATATGGGTTAAAACTGAAAATTGTAAACTGTGAAGTTGCCCCAAAAGGTTGTGCTGAAGTGATAATATATTCCTCTTATTCAAATTACTTTAAAGGTAAAGTTGATTTGTCTATTAATTCTCTATATATTAACTTTTGTATGTATATAAGTACTTTTTGTATTTGTATTCCATTTTTTAAACCATGACTAAGTACTTGAGTTTGCAACAGTCACGAACTGATGTAGCTATGGTGAAAAATAATCAGGGGAATTAGTTTTTCAACAAGGCTTACATGGACCGATGCATGTCAACCCAACACAAAGCCATAATTAATTCTTTTCATTCATAATCTTATCTTTAAGCATGTACCAAATAAGTTTTACAATTTTTTTATAACTTTATATAAATCTTTATTGATTTACGTTATTTTTTGCAGTTAACTAGGTAATGGAATATTGCTGGTTGCTCAAACGACGTCTAACTGTGACATCTACGATCTACCTGTTTTACTTCCGTTGATACAACAATTTCTTTTGCTAGAGGAAATAATGGCATGTATATTTTTGAACTGGTTTTCCACTTCTTTTGTGGATGAAACAACAGGAAAATGCAAATCATTTGGTAGGATATCACAATCAGTAGAATAACGTGTGCCACATATATAGCTAGACAATGAAAATCCCCGCGGCATCACGCGGGGAAACTTTCTACTAGTTTTTTATAAAAATTAAAGAAATTATTTAATATATTAAATTTTATGACTTTTTATTTAACACTTGTAATTATTAATTGATTATTATTGAATGCTTTATCATATAATTTGCTAATTAATTGATTTAATAGTAAAAATATATTAATTTTTATAGGAAATAAAATACTTAAACTTTAATCGGGTCTAATTGGGTCAACCCGAAAAGGTAAGAAATTCTAACCCGAAACCCGACCCGATAACGAATCTGGTTGGTCGGGTCGGGTTTAAAACCCCGATAATAACATGGAACCCGAATAGACCCGACCCGATTAGCATAATCGGGTTTGAGTCGGATCGGGTCAACCCTTTGGGCACCCCTACATGCACCCGTTAAATTTACATAAGTTTTGTTTATAATAAACTTGAACTCACAACCTTATAAAACATTTAATCACCTTGATACCATTAAGTTATAAGCCTTTTGGTAGGTCGGTCAATCTATTCTATACTAATATTTCATCTAATATAGATGAATAATCTCTCCATAACATGAAAAAATAAATTTAATGCAAAATTTTCCAAAAAGTCACATCAAATATGACAAGTGGAAGAAAGAGGCCGGACAAATAGAACTTTCATTTTCAGAACTTTACTTTGGCACATGCTATTTGGTTCTCGTGACCACACAACACTTTTAATTAGAACCACAAAAGTCTCTGTGTTGACTAAAAGACAATCATCTTTATTATCATAAAAATCCTAATTTGTTATCTTACTCAATCAGACTAGCGAATTCCTATGGCTGCAGTCCCTCTTTGTCTCATTTTTCTAACTAATTTCCTACATTTTGTAGCTGCCCAACCGACTAGTGGTTCGATACCTGTTGGTGCATCACTCACAGCAGCACCTGATGCCAAACCGTGGCTTTCACCATCTGGCGAATTCGCCTTCGGGTTCCAACAACTTCTAGGGAATAAAGATCAGTTCTTGTTATCTATCTGGTACGACAAGATACCAGACAAGACTATAATCTGGTACCCAAAAGATGGTCCCACGGTTCCTCGAGGATCAAAACTAGACCTAATCCACGGCCGTGGGCTCGTACTCATTGATCCTTGAGGAAAAGAGGTATGGAGTTCTTCGGGGGCCGTCTCTAATCTCGCGTACGGTATTTTGACCGATACGGGTAACTTTGTGCTAGTTGGTCCCGATTCGAGCAAGGTATGGGAAAGTTTCAATCATCCAGCAGATACCTTGTTGCCCACTCAAACTATGGTGAGAGGTGACGTCATCAATTCTAAATTGGGAAAATTCCAGTTACGTCTGCTTCAAGATGGGAATCTTGTTCTGAATACGGTAGATAAATTTTCGGGCTCTCCGGGTGATGCTTACTACACTAGTGGTACTAATGATGAATCCAATACAACGAATTCGGGTGAAAAATTGGTGTTTGATGTGATGGGATATATGTATATATTGAGAGGAAACGGCGAAAGATTTGATCTTACCCCACGCTGGACAATTCCCTCGGGTGATTATTATAACCGGGCTACTCTTGGCCCGGATGGGGTATTTACTCAATACTACCATCCCAAGAATTTCCCAACCGGCGATTATGCCAGTTGGGAAGTTTTATGGGATGTTCCAAAAAACATATGTGGGGCTGAAAATAGCGGGACTTGCGGGCTTAACAACGTTTGCAGCCTTGAAGGTGGGCGGCGTAAATGTGAATGCCCGAAGGGGTTTGCGTTGCTGGATTCAGATGATCCGAATGGCGATTGCAAGCCGAATTTCAGTCCGAGTTGTGATGGAGGTTATAAGGAATACAAATATGATTTTACCGAGGTTATTGATATTGATTGGCCACAATCTGATTATGTGCACATGAACCCATCTAATCCTAGAGACTGCAAAAGTTCTTGTTTGAAAGATTGTTTCTGTGGTGTGGCGATTTATAGGGACAACCAGTGTTGGAAGAACAAGCTTCCATTGTCTAATGGAAGGAAGGATACTACACTTAATGTGAAGGCCTTCTTGAAATTCCGAAAAGGAATTAAAATGTTGATACGGATTCGTATAAAATGGAGCTAGAACCCTAGCTATGCTTATTTCGGTCGACCGAAATAACAAACGTGCACAAGACGTTTTCAAGAATAACTTGTATATTCAAAATAATCTACCATCCAACCAAGATTACAATCCCTACAAATAATAAACCTAGAAAGATAAATACGAGCTAAACTAGAAAATGGAAAACAATAAGATAAGTCCTAATAAAAGATAAACTTGAAGTTGGTTGGATGTGTGATGATAAGCTTAGCCGAACCAACTAGCCACGAATTGGTTCGGGTTGTGATGTTGTCGCCGGTTCGGGTTCTTCAGATACGGTATGATCCGTATCATCCTCCCCTTCTAAAAAAGGACTCGTCCTCGAGTCATCATCATTAGTCGGCTCGTACGGAGACAAATCGGCGACATTAAAGGTGGCAGACACTTTGTAATGGCCGGGAAGGTCGATTTTATACGCATTATCATTTATGCGTTGTAGCACTCGAAATGGTCCATCGGCCCTTGGTTGAAGTTTGCCAAACCGTCCTTGTGGAAAACGTTCTCGACGTAAATAAATCCACACTAGATCACCTTCATTAAACACTACTTTCTTACGATGTTTATTGGCGCGAGTTTGGTACTGTAAATTGTGCTTGATGATTTGTTCACGCACTTGTTCATGCAAAAGTTTAATTTGCGTGGCTTGTTCATCGCCCTCGGAGCTAAAATGTTGTGTTTCAATCGCCGGGGATAAATCAAGAGGGGTAAACGGGTTTCGTCCGTATACGACTAAGAATGGGCTTCATCCCGTAGAGCTATGGTTTGATCGGTTGTAAGCGAACTCGGCTTGTGGAAGCACAGAGTCCCACTTCTTAGGATTAGAACCCACCAAACTGCGGAGTAAATTGCCCAAACTGCGGTTCATGACTTCGGTTTGGCCATCCGTTTGTGGATGGTGTGAACTGCTAAATTGTAGTTTGGCCCCCAAACGCTTCCAAAGTGTACGCCAAAAGTGACTAACAAATTTAACATCACGATCTGAAGTGATGGTTTTTGGGACTCCGTGTAAATGTACAATTTCATCGAAATAAAGTCGTGCGATTTGTGATGCATCGTACGTTTTTGAGCAAGGGACAAAATGTGCCATTTTTGAAAAACGATCAACGACGACCATGATCGAGTCCTTCTTGCGTTGTGTGGATGGTAAACCCAATACAAAATCAATACTAACGTCTTCCCACGGTCGCTCGGGCGTTGGTAGGGGAGTCTACAGTCCTTGATTCGTGTGATGTGTTTTAGCAATGTGACACATGCGACATCTCTTAAGGACTTTGGACACATCGCGAGATAAACGAGGCCAAAAGAACCGGTCTTGTACTAAAGCAATTGTCTTTTCGCGGCCAAAGTGTCCGGCTAGGGCACCTTGATGGCATTCAACGATGATAGCATCACGAAAATAGGAAAGAGGCACGCACAACCGACTTCCTTTATAAAGTAACCCTTCCTTTTGTACAAACTCGCGGTATGGACTATTGGTGCTATTTGCCCAAATGGTGGAAAAATCGGTATCGTCTTGGTACAAATTAGTAAAAGATTAAAACCCAATAACCTCAAAAGCGACCGAAGTGTGGAGTGCAGGCCGTCGGCTCAACGCATCGGCGACGGAGTTCGCGGTTCCCGCCTTATGCCGAATAACGAAGTTAAAATCTTGTAACGACTCGACCCATTTCGCATGCCGCGGGTTGAGTTTCGCCTGACCTTGAATGAATTTGAGAGCCTGGTGATCGGAATATAGAATAAATGCACCGGGTAGAATATAGTGGCGCCAATATTCAAGGCTTCGCACAATTGCATAAAACTCTTTATCGTATGTGTTGTACCGGCGTCGAGTGTCGCTTAATTTTTCACTGAAGAAAGCAATGGGGCGTTGTTGTTGGCTCAAAACACCGCCAATACCGACACCCGATGCATCACATTCTACTCGGGAAACAAGGTTGAAATTCGGAAGTGCTAAAACCGGTGCTTTAGTAACCGCCACTTTTAAGGCGTCGAAGGAGCGTTGTTCGGATTCGGACCATGTGAACTTGGTCCGTTTGAGGCTTTCGGTGAGCGGGGCAACAATTGTACCAGAGTTGCGGATGAAACGCCGGTAAAAGGAAGCTAGGCCGTGGAAGCTGCGGATGTCATGTAGGTTTGTTGGGGTCGGCCACGTGGTAATTTCCGAAACCTTGGATTCATCCATGCGAATGCCACTTCCCGAGACTAGGTAGCCTAAAAAGATGACCTCGGTGGTGAGAAAATGACATTTGGTGGCATTGGCATATAGTTTTTGCTGGCGTAGCACCGTGAAAATATCGCGGAGGTGGTTGAGGTGTTGTGTGACATCTTTGTTAAACACCAAAATGTCGTCGAAATAAACGACCACACACTGACCTCCAGGTTTTGGGACGAGAAGAGCGGGTATTGCGCACGGGCTCATGCTCTCTCGGATAAGGCCTTTTTCTAACAACTCGGTTACCTGGCGGTGAAGCTCCGTGAACTCCTTAGGGTTCATACGGTAGGCGGGCTTATTGGGTATGCTTGCACCCGGGAGGAAATCGATGCAATGTTGTATTTCCATTTCGAGGGGTAACCCGGCGGGAATGTCCTCGGGGAATATATCACGGAACTCGACAAGTAATGGTTGTATATCCGACGGAATATGCGGTATCGCCAGGTTTTCTTCAGTAATTAGGAGGCCGAAGATGATGTGACCTGGATGTTTGGGCGGGGTTTAAGCGAGCTGTTTAAAGACGGGACCCGACACAAGCATTGATTCAGCCCCTTGGTCACGTCGGTCGAGTGGTGTGAGGGTAATATTTATACCTTCTTTTTTGAACGAATAAGTATTCCGGAAGCCATCGTGTTTTGCCCGGCGGTCATATTGCCACATGCGCCCAAGTAAGAGGTGGCACGCATCCATAGGGAGGACTTCACACCAAAGTTCATCAGCGTATTTATTCCCAATTGAGAATTGCACCAAGCACCGATGTGTGACCTTAATAAGGTTACCCTTCTTTAACCACGTAAGTTGGTACTGTGAAATAATAGGGTTAGGTTTAATTTCTCGACCATGGATGTAGCGACTATATTTTCACAACTACCGCCATCAATAACAACTGTGCACACTTTGCCCTTTGAAGTGCATTTGGTGCGGAAGATGTTACGTGGCCATTGAGTGTCGTCGGTCGGGGTATGGACGTCCGTATTGAGAATGTGTTGGACAACAAGGGCTTCGCCTCGATCGGGAAAAATTATTTCCGAATCAGTATCCGGATTCTCCTCTGCGCCGGTATCATAAGTGGGTTCGGTGTCATCAACAAATGCGACTACTTGTGTGTTCTGGCAGTCACGTTTGAGATGACCTAATCCTTGACATTTGTAACAACGAGGGGTATTGGTGTTAGACCCGACGGAGGCAGTGGGGGCTGGTTGTGCGGGTTTGACGGGACCCGTTCGGTTCGAACTGCTCGGGTTTCCATGGGGTCGGCTAGTGAACCGTGGTGGTGCGGCTCGGGTTTTGTTTGCTAACTGCTTTTCCACACGTTGAGCAAACCTGCACACATCAGAAAACGACCAATACTGTTGTAGCATGACAATATCCGATATATCGGATCGGATTGCACCCAAAAAACGTGCTATGATTTGTTCGTCATCTTCTTCTACGCCACACCTCATGCGTAGCCGTTCGAACTCGACAATAAAGTCTTCGACGGGAAGTTGGTTTTGTTTTAGATTGTGGTAATCTAAAAACGAGTCTTGTTTGTGATTGACCGGAAGAAACTTGGACTGCATCAATCTTTTCATCTTGTCCCACGTTTCGACCTTGCGTTTCCCTTGTCGAGACCGTTGATTCTGCACGTGTTCCCACCACAAAGATGCATATTTACGTAAACGTATAGCAACGATTTTTACCTTTAAGTCTTCGGGTATACGTTGTAGATTGAACATGCGTTCGACGGTTTGAAGCCAACCGATGAAGTCGTCGGGTAGCATCTTTCCTTCGAACTCCGGAATTTGTGGTCGAATTCCGAGGGCTCTTAACGGATCAGGGGGTGGCGGTGATGGACGGTGACGGTATTGTCGTCCAAAAACATTGTGGTCGTCAGCGTTGTAACGGTTGACGGACTCGGTGGCGGAATCGTCGTGATCGAACTGGTTGAGTTCAAGCTCGTGAATCCGTTGTTGCAGGCGTTCGATCTCAGCAACATCTAGTGGGTCGCGCTGTACAAAACCGTTGCCTCCGGCGGCGAATCTACGGTGGTGACGACGATCTTCCTCACGTCCCGACATGCTTGAGAAAAAAAAACCGTGCTCTGATACCACTTGATACGGATTCGTATAAAGTGGATCTAGAACCCTAGCTATGCTTATTTCGGTCGACCAAAATAGCAAACGTGCACAAGACGTTTTCAAGAATAACTTGTATATTCAAAATAATCTACCATCCAACCAAGATTACAGTCCCTACAAATAATAAACCTAGAAAGATAAATACGAGCAAAACTAGGAAAGGGAAAAACATAGGATAAGTCCTAATAAAAGATAAACTTGAAGTTGGTTGGATGTGTGATGATAAGCTTGGCCGAACCAACTAGCCTCGAATTGGTTCGGGTAGTGATGTTGTCGCCGGTTCGGGTTCTTCAGATACAGTACGATCAGTATCAAAGGTTGTGAGTTCAAGTCTCCACTGGGACATAATGTGGTATTAATTGTAACAATATTTTCATTCCCAGAAAAAAGAATAAATAATATTAGGAGAAGTTTGATATCGGTGGGATCAACCCTGTGACACGTCTGTGTTTGTAACTGTTGTACTGATTGTAAAATGCCCTTTAATTTTATGTAGTTTGATTCTAATATTACATCCTTTTAAAAAATAAAATAAAAAGGCATATTTTCAAGTTTTGGGGCTTTTCAATTGCTCTGAACACCGGCCTAGTAGTCATCCTGTTGAGATTATTCTCATTTTATTTATGTTGCTACAATATAAAGACTCACGCTTTTGAAATTTCGGTCGCTTAGACTGCAGGGGATATTAGATGATTGATAGACCAGCCCTAATGTGTTGACACGCTAAGGTGGAGAGCCGGAAACATTGTAGAAGAGATCGAAGATTTTGTTTTGCGAGATTCACTTAGCTAACATGTGATCTTAATATTGACGAAAAATTCATAAATATCAATGTTTATTAATAACAGGCAACTTTAAAAAAGTAATTAGTGATCAACAATGTTTCCGGTTGAAGGAAATGAATACATAATTTCAAATAACATATACTTTCATAGTTTTTGAATATGAAAAATTTATTCTCGCCAGATGTATTAAATGATATTAAACTTTCTAGTTTAGATAATGGTAGTGAACTTCAAATCATAGCATTGGTACCCGTGTTATAGAAGCAGTTGTTATATATGAAAATAATTTTGTATATCGTACTTTTATTTCAAGATTGTCACACCTTCGGACAAAAAGATTCTTTTCAAGTTCAAAAAAGAAAATTTGTGCTTGCTATTTGTTTTGCTATGGCCATAAATAAGAGTGAAGGTTTATTCATTGTCAAAAGTTGGTCGGCTAGTTTTTTCAAACGGAAAATTATGTATTGATTTACTTAAAGCAAAGAGCAAACAATGTTTGAAAATATTGATTTTAGATAAGGATGATTGCGCAACAAATAAAACATCTAATGTTGTATTCAATTAAGTGTTTAATATCTAGGTTAACTTACATTATATTTAAAGACACCATGTTACATAGGACAATCATAACTTACATAATTTACGTTTTTGCGAAAGAATTTTATTATATAACATAGTATATGACTACCTAAATTTTTAGGAGTTATAACCTATTATTCGACTAAGGCAAACATAATAACCTTATTAACTTGAAATTTGAAACCAATTTGTCTAGATTTATTGGCTACGAATGATAGCATTTGAGGTTTTCTTTCAAGAAGTCTTGGATTCAATATTTGCTAGAGACATTGTTTGGAGATAAAAAGGTGGTGGATTTATTCTCCAAAAAAAAGAGAGATAAATTCGAAGAATTCATATGGCCCGCTTAGATGTAATTACATTACTCGAACTACTAACTATCTTAACCGTTAAAAAAAACACGAATATTTTCAATGTTTCAAAAAATGCACCGAGTGATTCCAATATTTCCATTTAGGCACCTGAATCCAGACTCCAAATTCTTCCTCAATTGATTCGAAACTCTCCCTCCCCTAAATTGAACAAGAACCCTAATTTTTTAAATCAAATTCACAACTGAATCGTGAACTCAATTTGTTGAAAGAAAGATGTCTAATCCACCGAATTCATCTGCATCTTCTTCTCAATTCACATACTCCAACAACAACGGCTCCTATTTTCCGATGCCCTTCCACCTTCAACAACCACAAGCGTATCCTTCTGCCGGTCTTCCTCCGCCGCCTTCGGTGGTTCCTTACCCCGCTCCACCGCCGGTTTACCCTGCCCCGTCTTCTTCCGTCCCTGGAGTCTACTTTCCCCAATTCCAGCAGGTAATTTCCGTCAATTCTAGTTAATCTTAAATTGTTACGACTTCAAAATGCTAAATCCTCTGTAGGAATGCCTTTTAACATCTAATGATTGTGTTTAGAGATCTCAATTAAAAGTAATTGTGTATTTTTTTGTTGATAAATTAAAAAAATGAAAATAGGCGCAAGAGTTATTTCAAAGGGATGCACAAACAATAACACCAGAAGCATTAGAAAGTGTAAAAGCTGCACTTGCTAGCAGTGAAGTAGAACATAAAGCAGAAGTAAGAAAGAGAGCAATTCCTCGAAAAGCTGCTGGTTTAGCTTGGGAAGATCCTACTCTTGCAGAATGGCCACAAAGTATGTTTCTTTTGCCAATAAAACATGTATACAATTGTAATTAATAAAACATTTAACAGCCAATTTCATCATGTGTTGCAGATGATTATCGTGTATTTTGTGGGGATCTTGGGAATGAAGTGAATGATGATGTTCTTTCAAAAGCCTTTGCACGATTTCCTTCATTCAACATGGCTAAGGTCCAATTATTTTAACTTTAATTATTTAATACGATGTTTAGAGGTGATTTAATTGTTGTTTGCAACACTTAAATTTAAATGGTGTTGCGTTAGGTTGTCCGAGATAAGAGAACAGGCAAGACGAAAGGATATGGATTTGTCAGTTTTTCCAACCCAACAGATCTTGCTGCCGCCCTAAAAGAAATGAATGGTAAGAACCCATAAATGTTGCTCTTTTTTCTAACCGAAATCGACCCATTTATAAGAAATTGGTTAAAATTGGCACATCATCCACCAAAAAGTTAATTAAAAATATGTAAGTTTTGTAGGGAAATATGTGGGCAATCGACCTATCAAACTACGCAAGAGCAATTGGAAAGAGAGAACAGATATGGAGGCTTTGGAGAGACAAAAGGTAAAAAACAAATAAAAAAACAACTTTCTCTTATCTGTTGAACACATTTTAAAATCGTTTGATTAAACTCGTCTATGCTATTTGATTGCAGAAACACACGCAGAGAAAAACAAAACTGCCCAAAAAGAGTGTGTTGCACAAGTGAGTGAGGAATATGAATGTATTATGGTTTGCTATTGCTCTTCTTGTAAACCTTATGTATTTTGCATTATTTAACAAGCTTAAAAGTGGGTATTTATTTTGTTTCTAAGTGTAAGGATTAGATTTTGTGCCAAGGCAGCTAAAGAAATTATAGAATGTTCTCTTTTTCACTTTTTTTCCGACATAATTTCATTATTTATAGTAATTTTGTAGATAAAAACATGATTGTGATTGGTATAATATCGAGTTTAGTAATGTAAATCAACACTTCAACAGTATGAGACTATATATTGAAAAGGGTTTAACAAATGTTGAATACGTATCTTGCTTATACGTAACAAAATTAATGTTAAATTACACGTAACAAAATTAATGACCATTAATATTAAATTACATTAAATTTAAACTTTGTAAATTAATGTTAAATTACACGTAACAAAATTAATGACCATTAATATTAAATTACATTAAATTTAAACTTTGTTGAGTAAATTACACGAATGGTCCCTGTGGTTTACATAATGTTTTGGATTTGGTCCCTAAGTCTCAGTAATTACACCCGTGGTCACTGTGGTTTATACTTCGTATTGGTTTTGGTCCCTAATGCTAACAGCTGTTAAAATTTGATGTTAAACATTTTTAATTGACAATTTTACCCTTACTCTCACCATCTCCTTCCTTTTTTTTTTTTCTTCTATTCACACAAAAACACACCCAAATACAAACCCTACTTTAGAGGTAGCAGATGAAGCGGATAATGTTGTTAAGAGTGTCGGAGAGGTTACCGAAAAGCGACGGTGTCTCCTGGTGGAGAATGGTCGAGATTTCCCGATGAAGTTGAAATTGTGCAAAATGCAAGGCCGGTGACTTTGGTACGATCTCTCCTCCAATATATCTCCATATCGCTACCACCTCCAATGGCACGTCTGATATCAAATCCACTGACTTGATGGACCAAATGAAGATCCACTTCTCTACCGATGGACCAAATGAAGATGCACTTCTTAATAAATCACATAAGAAATTAGAACTCTATTTCACATATTTGGGCTTAATTAGATGACGATGATAACCACAAGGGTGGGCGTGGTTGGTAAGACTTGGGCCTCCTATGTGGGAGGTCCCGGGTTCGAACCCCGTGAAACCCCCTTGTGGCCACCAGCCCCGTTGAAACATGGGTCTCCCCTTTGTGCTGAAAATGCTGGGTCTCGTATATCGAGCCCAAGCAGAGGTGTGGATTCATGGTTAGGTGATTTGCCGGGGAATGCATCTGTTGCTGGGTCGGGTGTCCGGTCACAATATGTGGCCAGTGTCAGTGGTACACTCCTTTACCCCCCCCCCCCCCCCCCCCCCCCCCCGAAGATGATGATGATGAAGATTTCACATATTTGGGTTCTGGGTTTAAAGGTGGAATCAAAGTTAGATTTTTAGGGGATTTTTTTGGAGAAGGCGGTGGAATCTGCGTACGATCTTGGTGTTATCTCGAAATCATTTTGGGGAAACCATGTTCTGATCAACAATGGCGGAAATATGCAGCAGGTGTTTGGTAAACGATCGGGAAGAGAGAAGAAAACGATGATGAAAATGATTTTCGTGTTTTATTTTGAGAGAGAGAGAGAGATAGACGTGGTAATGTAGATTTTAACAAACCTTCAAATCTGGGTGTTTATCAACAGACCGGACTTTAACAAAGGAAATCATATCATTCAAATTGTGATAGGATTTCTGGTGTTGATGTTCTTCTTCTTCCCCTCACCCCTAACCCATATGTAAAGTGTTTTGTCGAAAAAGGGTTTATGGATGAGGATACACGAAACTGGTAGTGGTGATGGGTGTCGTAGATGGCGGCGGCGGCAACGGTGAGGTAGCCGGAGATGGTGGTGGTGAGGTGCCAGAAATGGTGGTGATGGTGAGGCTGCCGGAGGATTGTCAAATTTTCAATTTAAAAAGTTTGCAGGGAAAGAGGAAAGAGATGGTGAGGTTGAGGGTAAAACTGTCAATTTAAAAAGTTTAACGGCAAATTTTAACGGCAGTTAGTATTAGGGACCAAAACCAATACGAAGTGTAAACCACAGTGACCACGTGTGTAATTACTGAGACTTAGGGACCAAATCCAAAATATTGTGTAAACCACAGGGACCATTCATGTAATTTACTCAACTTTGTTTCATTCGATAGTCGATACTTATTAACATAGAGCATAATTTAGCCAAACCTGGTTGAAAATATTAATCGTGGTTAGGTTTAGGTAGTTGCAAATGGGATTTCTTAAAAATTTCTCTTGTGCATATTTGGTTTTAAGGACTGATAGATGTAACCTTTTTTGCAGTTGTTTCTTTAGAAAAATGAAAATCCCTGTATATTGATACAAAAGTACATAACAAACTTATAACCCTAAGTCGTTTATACAATTGAACTTGAGTCATTTTATAACGGGGTCAATTGAATTTCAAACTTATTTAGTTATTTAAGCTTATAAGTTAAAACCCCCTTAATAAATTTTCCTAATATGCCCTTAGTTCATGTGAACATTTTGAGCATTCCATCGACAGATTACCACAAAACAATTAGAGTCAATAGCATAACTTGAGATACATAATTGAAAATCATCACTGACAACGATTATCAAAACATAAATATTGAATCACATTAAAGTGACCAAAAGATAAAACAATGCAGGCATTTGGTTCAAAATAAAACTAAAATATCCAAATATCATAATTATTGAGAAAAAACCCTTACACAAAAACAATTTATCCAAATCAACATAATATATCCAAATAAGGTTGTATTCAAGGTAGTCCTTAATTTTTATGTACTCCAAAAGGACAAACCTCAATCATTGATTGATTATAAGTAATGGTCAAGATTAATCACATATTTTATACTTAAAGGGTATTTTGGTCATTTTTTAAAAAAATATTTTTTATTTTAGAATTATTACTTTTTATAGATTTTTTTAAAATTATTATTTTTTCGTTAATAACAAATAATGTAATTGGATACTGAATCACATGTGATTGTACTAAAACATCAAATGTGATTAAGTGCCAAATGACCAAAATACCCCTTCATATATAAAATATGTGATTAATCTTGACCATTAAATCTTATTGATCAATAGTTGAGATTTGTCCTTCGGACTACGCAAAAATTACGGACTACCTTAAACGTTTCTCTATCCAAATATGCAAAAATTAAGGACTATCTTGAACGCTTCTCTATCTAAATATCATAAATGTGTTGTGATTACCAGTATCTTTTAGAAAAACATCCCGCTAATTTTCATGTTTTTCCCATCTAACATCTCGGAAAAGGACAAATTTACACCTTCCAAATTTGGTGCATGAAATTCGGTTTAGAAACAACATTAAACAAATCATTTATCTAAGGAAAAATTGATCTGGGCTATAAATTACTTTTAAAGGGTCAAATTATAAAATAGCTAAAACGAGAAGTAATAGAATGAGTACCAACCTCGCCTTCTACTGTTTCGCATTCCAAATAAATCTTTTTTTCCATCCATGCAGCTAATGTTCTTGTCTCTATTAGATTCGTTACACCTTTAATTCAATCACTATATGTGCTGCCAAATTAATTAATTACAAAATTAGTGTTTCAAATGTTTCTTATCTATATAAGGTTCCAATCAAGGTAGATACTATAACAACGAATTATTATTTATTTACAAGCAAAAGAAAAATGATGCATCACTCACTTTTTAGTGATCATCGTCGTATCGCCAATCACACATTTACGTTCGCTTTTCCGTTGGACCCGGACTTCAATTATTGGAACTGGGGTAGAAACAACTAATTTACCTTGAACGTTTCTCTATCCAAATATCATACATGTGTTGTGGTTACCAGTATCTTTTAGAAAAACATCCCGCTAATTTTCATGTTTTTCCCATCTAACATCTCGGAAAAGGACAAATTTACACCTTCCAAACTTGGTGCATGAAATTTGATTTAGAAACAACATTAAACAAATCATTTATCTAAGGAAAAACTGATCTGGGCTATAAAGTACTTGTGACTGGTCAGTTATAAAATAGCTAAAAAGAGAAGTAATAAAATGAGTACCGACCTCGTCTTCTAGTGTTTCGCATTCCAAAAAAATCTTTCTTTCCATCCATGGAGCTAATGTTCTTGTATCTATTAGATTCGTTACATCTTTAGTCCAATCACTATATGTGCTGCTAAATTAATTAATTACAAAATTAGTGTTTCAAATGTGTATTATCTATATAAGGTTCGAATCAAGGTAGATACTATAACAACGAATTATTATTTATTTACAAGCAACAAAAAAGGATGCATCACTCACTTTTTAGTGATCATCGTCGTATCATTAATCACACATTTACGTTCTCTTTTCCATTGGACACGGACTTCATTTATTGGAACTGAGGTAAAAACAGCTAATTTACATTGAACGTTTATCTATCCAAATATCATAAATGTGTTGTAGTTACCAGTATCTTTTAGAAAAATATCCCGCTAATTTTCATGTTTTTCTCATCTAACATATCGTCAAAGGACAAATTTACACCTTCCAAACTTGATGCCTGAAATTTGGTTTAGAAACAACATTAAACAAATCATTTATCTAAGGAAAAATTGATCTGGGCAATAAATTTTTTGTAACGGATCAAATTATAAAATACCTAAAAAGAGAAGTAATAGAATGAGTGCCAACCTCGCCTTCTACTGTTTCGCGCTCCAAAAAAATCCTTCTTTCCATCCATGGAGCTAATGTTCTTGTGTCTATTAGATTCGTTGCATCTTTAATCTAATCACTATATGTGCTACCAAATTAATTAATTACAAAATTAGTGTTTTAAATGTGTCTTATCTATATAAGGTTTGAATCAATGTAAATAATATAACAACGAATTATTATTTATTTACAAGCAAAAGAAAAGGATGCATCACTCACTTTTTAGTGATCATCGTCGTATCGCCAATCACACATTTACGTTCTCTTTTCCGTTGGACCCGAACTTCATTTATTAGAACTGGGGTACAAACATCTAATTTACCTTGAACGTTTTTCTATCCATATATCACAAATGTGTTGTGGTTACCAGAATCTTTTAGAAAAACATCCCGCTAATTTTAATGTTTTCCCCCATGTAACATCTCGGAAAGGACAAATTTACACATTCCAAACTTGGTGCCTGAAATTTGGTTTAAAAACAACATTAAACAAATCATTTATCTAAGGAAAAATTAATCTGGGCTATAAATTACTTGTAACGGGTCAAATTATAAAATATCTAAAATTAGAAGTAATAGCATGAGTACCAACCTCGCCTTCTACTGTTTCGCGTTCCAAAAAAATATTTCTTTCCATCCATGGAGCTAATGTTCTTGTGTCTATTATACTCGTTGCATCTTTAGTCCAATCACTATATGTGCTGCCAAATTAATAAATTACAAAATTAGTGTTTCAAATGTGTCTTATCTATATAAGGTACGAATCAAGGTAAATAATATAACAACGAATTATTATTTATTTACAAGCAAGAAAAAGGATGCATCACTAACTTTTTAGTGATCATCATCGTATCGCCAATCACACATTTACGTTCTCTTTTCCGTTGGACCCGGACTTCATTTATTAGAACTGGGATAGAAACAGCTAATTTACCTTGAACGTTTGTCTATTCATATATCATAAATGTGTTGTGGTTACCAGAATGTTTTAGAAAAAACATCCTGCTAATTTTAATGTTTTTCCCCATGTAACATCTCGGAAAAGACAAATTTACACATTCCAAACTTTGTGCCTGAAATTTGGTTTAAAAACAACATTAAACAAATCATTTATATAAGGAAAAATTAATCTAGGCTATAAATTACTTGTAACGGGTCAAATCATAAAATAGCAAAAATGAGAAGTAATAGAATGAGTACCAACCTTGCCTTCTACTGTTTCGCGTTCGAAAAAAATATTTCTTTCCATCTATGGAGCTAATGTTCTTGTGTCTAATATATTCGTTGCATCTTTAGTCCACTCACTATATGTGCTGCCAAATTTATTTATTACAAAATTAGGGTTTCAAATGTGTCTTATCTATATAAGGATCGAATCAAGGTAGATAATATAATAACGAATTATTATTTATTTACAAACAAAAGAATAGGATGCATCACTCACTTTTTAGTGATCATTGTCGTATCGTTAATCACACATTTACGTTCTCTTTTCCGTCGTACCCGGACTTCATTTATTGGAACTGAGGTAGAAACAACTAATTTACATTGAACGTTTCTATGTCCAAATATCATAAATGTGTTGTGGTTACCAGTATCTTTTAGAAAAACATCCCGCTAATTTTCATGTTTTTCTCATTTAACATCTCGGAAAAGGACAAATTTACACCTTCCAAACTTGATGCCTGAAATTTGGTTTAGAAACAACATTAAACAAATCATTTATCTAAGGAAAAATTGATCTGGGCAATAAATTTTTTGTGACGGGTCAAATTATAAAATACCTAAAAAGAGAAGTAATAGAATGAGTACCAACCTCGACTTCTACTGTTTCGCGTTCCAAAAAAATCTTTTTTTCCATCCATGAAGCTAATGTTCTTGTGTCTATTATATTCGTTGCATCTTTAGTCCAATCACTAGATGTGCTGCAAAATTAATTTATTACAAAATTAAGGTTTCAAATGTGTCTTATCTATATAAGGTTCGAATCAAGGTAGATACTATAATAACGAATTATTATTTATTTACAAACAAAAGAAAAGGATGCATCACTCACATTTTAGTGATTATCGTCGTATCGCCAATCACACATTTACGTTCTCTTTTCCGTTGGACCCGGACTTCATTTATTGGAACTGGGGTAGAAACAGCTAGTTTAATAACAACTGAATTTAATAATTAAATGCATACAAATAAAAGCTTACGGTTAATCTCAATATAATAATTTGGTTCCTCCTCCTTTTCTCCTGTTGTTTCTCCTGTTGTCAGCGGAATTATAGGCTTCAAAAAATTCTTTCTTTCCTTCCGCGGAACCAACAATCTTGTGTTTATTAGATTCGTTGCATCTTTAGTCCAATCACTATATGTGCTGCCAGATTATTTATTACAATATTAGGGTTTCAGATGTGTCTTATGTATGTATGGTTCGAATCAAGGTAGATACTATAATAACGAATTATTATCTATTTACCAACAAAAGAAAATGATGCATCACTCACTTTTTAGTGATCATCGTCGTTTCGTCAATCACACATTTACGTTCTCTTTTCCGTTGGACCCAGACTTCATTTATCAGAACTAGGTATAAACAGTTAATTTAATAACAACTGATTTTAATAATTAAATGCATACAAATAAAAGCTTACGGTTAAACTCAATATAAGAATCTGGTTGCTCGTCCTTTTCTCATGTTGTTTAATCTGTTGTCGACAGAATTATAGGCTCCAAAAAAATCTTTCTTTCCATCCATGGAGCCAACGATCTTGTGTCTATTAGATTCGTTGCATCTTTAGTCCAATCACTATATGTGCTGTCAAATTATTTATTACAAAATTATGATTTTAAATGTGTGTTATGTATATAAGGTTCGAATCAAGGTAGATACTATAATAACAAATTATTACTTATTTACAAACAAAAGAAAAGGATGCAACACTCACTTTTTAGTGATCATCGTCGTATCGTCAATCACACATTTACGTTCTCTTTTCCGTTGGACCCGGACTTCATTTGTTGGAACTGGGTACAAACAGCTAATTTAATAACTACTGAATTTAATAATTAAATGCATACAGATAAAAGCTTACAGTTAAACTCAATATAAGAATCTGGTTGCTCATCCTTTTCTCCTGTTGTTTCTCCTGTTGTCAGCAGAACTTGGGTACAAACAGCTAAAAAAAATCATTAAGTTGTCGACAGAATTATAGGCTCCAAAAAAATCTCTCTTTCCTTCCATGGAGCCAACGATCTTGTGTCTATTAGATTCGTTGCATCTTTAGTCCAATAACTATACGTGCTGCCAGATTTTTTATTACAAAATTAGGGTTTCAAATGTGCCTTATGTATATAAGGTTCGAATCAAGGTAAATACTGTAATAATGAATTATTATATATTTACAAACAAAAGAAAAGGTTGCATCACTTACTTTTTAGTGATCATCGTTGTATCGTCAATCACACATTTACGTTTTCTTTTTCTTTGGACCCGGATTAATTTATCAGAACTTGGGTACAAACAGCTAAAAACATTCATTAAGTGTTAATGACGACTCGTTGGTGACCCGAAAATATCAGTTTGCATATCATTTCAAAGTCTCAAAATAGTTTAAGAAATCAATACTTAAATCGTAAGTTATTATGAAAATCGTGATATTAGATTTGACGAGTTTTAAAGTCTTTTACATTTTGTTTGGCGTTTCGTATATATTTTTTATGTTGATATATATATATATATATATATATATATATATATATATATATATATATATATATATATATATATATATATATATATATATATATATATATATATATATATATATATATATATATATATATATATAGTGCCCGATTCAGCGCAGAACCGTTTAAAGCTGCAGAACCGCAGAACCATCCTAACATCCAATGTTTTCTATGTTATACATAAGGTGTACATTTCCATACACGTTGTAACTCACTTATACATTCAATGTTTCCAATTTTTTATACAAATAATATATAAATATATTTATATATTATTTGTATAAAAAATTGGAAACATTGAATGTAGGATGGTTACAGCGTGTATGCATATTTACAACTTATGTATAACAAAGAAAACATTAGATGTTAGGATGGTTCTACGGTTCTGCACCTTTAAACGGTTCTGCGCTGAATCGGACCCTATATATATATATATATATATATATATATATATATATATATATATATATATATATATATATATATATATATATATATATATATATATATATATATATATATATATATATATCTGTGTGTGTGTGTTTAAAATGTATTTAATTTAATTTATTATTTATTTATTAATTTAAAATGTATTAAGAAATCTCAAAAAGTCTATTTAATTTATTATTTATTAAATTGTAGATCGTTTGACCATCGTTAGATTATTATCGCCTTTACGTTGTCGGAACACGTCGATTTTTCGTTATAAGTTAATGAGACTTGTATATTTCACAAATGACTAAGTTTATATTTTATTTAAGTTCGTTACTGATTTTCTAGATTTTAAAATCTAGACCATAAATTTCATGTTATTACACTTTTGGTCCTCAAACTTGCATTTTATGCGTAAATTACTTAAACGTTCGGTTTTATGATCAAATAGAGTATTTCTTCTTGGAGAACTTATTAAAATGAAGTGAAAATGAGTACACAACAAAGATCTAACCAAGAATGAAGTAGAAGTCAAAGAATCAAAACTTACTCAAGGATGTTGAGCAAAACTAAAAACTGGACAGCAGCTATTCTGTATTTTTCGATTGGTTTGAAGCAAGGTGTTGAGTGTTTTAAAGGTGGTATGTTGTAGAGAAAGTTGTTGTGGTGATTTTGCAACTTGAATCACCAAATTTGGAGCTCTAAATCAAAAGTTATGATGTTTTTTAGTGTGGAAAAGTGAGTGATTTCTTCAAATCCGGATTTGGGGTGTTGGGAGGGTTTTCTTAGGTTGTTTAAGTATTGTGTGTGTAGAATGAGTGATAGGGGAAGTATAAAGTAGTTAGGGTGGGTGGATAACATAAAGGATGGTCACAAGGCTCGTAAATATTTTCTTTTTGACTTTATAAATGTGTAAGAAAAGAGAGGTGTAAGTGATATGTGTAAGAGGCATGCTTGTTGTGTAAGAGTTTGTTGTTTTGTGCAAGCAACCAACCAATGTGAGGAGATGTGTGATGATGGTACGTACAAGTAGGGGGAAAGGGGACACAAATTAAACAAAGGGTTGAAGCCTGGAAAGAGGTGGTTTGTTTTGGTGCTTCCTAAGATTTAAATTCATAATAAATGGGTTAAAATTGACACATCATCCACAAAAAAGTTGATTAAAATTATGTAAGTTGTTGTTTGGTAGCATTTGAATGATTAATATCTGAATGATACTGAGGTCTGAATGATTCAGACTTCCACTGAAATCTGTCTGTTTAAGAGGCTGAACATGTTGAATTTTTGATTCAGAAGCTGATTAAGAGGTCTTACCAAACGCTTTGAATATGTCTGATTAAGAGGCTGACCTCTTAACTAGGGGTGTTCAAAACCGGGTATCCGAAAATTCGGGTATCCGAAAACCGGGTATCCAAAAATTCGGATAGTAGATTTTGCTACCCGATACCCGTATCCTAATTTTCGGATACCCGGTTTTCGGATACCCGAATTTCCGGATATCCGAAATTCTGATACCCAAATACCCGAATTTTAAACAATAAACCGCACAGTGAGCACACTACATAGCAACAATTTAAATCAGTACAGATCTAGAATTTCTTGTACGTCAATTTTTTTTCAATATACAAAACCTACAAATAAGTAATAAAAAATCTACCAAAGGGTCAATGGCCTAGCGGTAAGGTGTTTGTCCTCCAACCTAGTGGTTGATGGTTCGAGTCCCATAGTGGACATATGTGGTTATTTAGGAGTAGATTGGATTTACCGTTCAAAAAAAAAAGTAATAAAAAATCTAAAATCTATTTCATTTTAGGATTTATCTCCATAAAAAGTTAAAAATAAATGAACAAGTGGATGTGAACTAGCTCTAATATCATATCAAAACCCTTATTGAGCTTTGAAGGGGACGATTTACTCGAAGATCAAAATTTATGGAAGTTGCAGGGTTTGTAATTACTTTGAAATACGCAGGTAAAGCCCAAAGGGTTAAACATTAAATGACAAAGATTACTAAACATGATTAGATTTTGAAATATATATATAAAAAATCCGAATACCTGGTATCCGGAATTTCTTAATATTAGTATCCGTATCTGGTATCCGAAAATTCAGGTATCCGGAATTTCGGGTATCCGGATTTCGGTTATCGGACATTTTGAACACCCATATTCTTAACTGAATCATTAAGAGGCTTACCAAACAGCACCAAGTTTTGTAGGGAAATATATGGGCAATCGACCTATCAAACTACGCTAGGCTTTGGAGAGACAAAAGGTAAGAAACAAACAGCTTTCTCTGTCTGTTAAACACATTCCAAAATCGTTTGACTAAACTCGTCTATGCTATTTGATTGTAGAAACACACGCATAGAAAAACAAAAGTGTCCAAAAAGAGTGTGTTGCACAAGTGAATGAGGAAAGTAAATGTATTATGATTTGCTAGTTCTCTTCTTGTAAACCTTGTGTATTTTGCATTAACAAGCTTAAAAGTGGGTATTTATTTTGTTTCTAAGTGTAAGGCTTAGATTTTGTACCATGGCAGCTAAAGAAATTATAGAATGTTCTCTTTTTTGCTTCTCTGGCGTAATTTCATTATTTATAGTAATCTTATAGATAAGAACATGATTGTGATTTGTATAATATGATAAGATCGAGTATAGCAATGTAAATTAACAGTATTGAAGGGAGTTACAACTTACATGCTATCGAAAGATTGAAGTTAAGTAGTTTGAAAATTTGGACAAGCAGGAACTATGTTAAAAATTAATGTATCTTGCCATTGGTTGTATTCATTTATAAACTCTCTCTCTTAATTACATTTTGGCCTCCTAAACATAAGGGATAAGGGTCTTGGGGCCTAGTGGCCTACCATATCAAAAGGTTTTTAGAAAAACTTGTTAAAATAGGGCATATTTGTGGTTTGATTTAGGTAGTTGCAAATGGGATTTCTGTAAAAAAAAAAAAAAATCTCTTACACATATTTAGTTTTAATGACTGGTAGATGCAACTTCTTTTGCAGCTGTTTTCTGTAAAAAAAAAAAATGAAAACTTCACCTTGTACGGCTAATTGTATTATTATTATTTATTATTAATGTATATAGACACAAAAATGCATAAGAAAACAATACCGGACAGTAAGTCAGTCAATACAGTTGGGCTTGAGTCATACAATAACATAGCTATTATCGTTAACTAACATACCCCTCGCAATCCAGGCTGCGAAATCGTGAAAGTCTGGGACTAGAGTAAAAAAACTAATTATTATTCAGTTGGAACATACACCAGCTGGTCAAATCTTTACCAGCTAATAGTTATTTCTTCATTAAATTTTTGTTTACTTAGCTAGGGGATTAACATAATGTCAAGCCTTAGGACCTATAACAAACCCGACATCAACACAGAGGTTCGAATAGTCGTGTGTCGAAGGAAATGAGCAAAACCCTAAACAAACGAAAAGGCATTGATGGTGACACATATAACGATGAGTTGGTAGAAGTGATTAGGCTCCACAAAAGCAGAAAAAACTGAAAGCACGGCATTGGGTAAATCTAAATGGGTCAGTGGCAAAGAAAAACAACATTGAACATGTGCGGCAGCATAAAGCAGCGGCATGTAGATCAAAAGCAATATGCGAGAATAGAGACTGTGATGGCATGTCGTAATAAAATAAATAAAGAAAAACACTAACGAAAACTAGATCAAAAACGCAATTTCAGGAAAAAAAAACCCCTAAAAATCTAGAAGTTTTGGATGTCGGAGTCAATCACGAAGGTGTGTGATGGCTTTGAATATGGGTGAAACCACTTGGGTTTTATTCAGGATTCAATTACGAAGCTACTGGTGTTGAAGGTGAGATACCACTCTCCAACTATGATGAGATCTGAGTGAAAAACTGAGTTGGCATGCAATTTTCCTGCCAGATTTTGCGGCGGTGCTACAAAGGCTTGTTTAGGGGTCAATACAACTTTGGATGTTCTCAAAATCCAAAGACCTATCTAATGGATCCAAAAAATTAACACATATTTGAACAAAAAGATGCTTAAAACATAAAGAGAAAACCACGTCCCTAGTTCAAGATGGCAATCAACAGTGGTCATTGGAAACAAACGTGACTACAGCTAGGTCAAAGAATCTTAGACTTTGATACCATGCAAAAATAGTGAAAATCTCAAATTATATTATTGATCTAACTACTATTGTTATCTAACAATTATTCAAACAAGTTATCACATGATTAACCAGCCAATTGTGTTTCTTATGCTAAGCTTCATGGTATCAACAAACGTAGTTGACCACTCCAACACACATCATCAGCTAATGTGAATCATCCACTTAAGGGGGCGTTTGTATATGGACACATACTTAGATTTTGAAAACGTTGGTGTGTTTGTTTGAAAAAATGTTTGTTTGAAAACGTCAAGAAACTTTGGTTAACATGGAGAAGCAAACGATGACATCAGGTTTTCATAATCAGCAGATAACATTTCCCATAATAATAAGATTGATCCTTTGTTTTTGGAAAAAGGATCAATAACTAAACAAGACCATCTTCATAATTCTAATGTTTAGCAACAATTAGACCGTTGAAATCCATATAAACACAACATTCAGAGAGTAGTAATAACTAGTCCCCACCGACCTGCCTCTTCCAAGAATCCTCCACGATTAGTTCATCAACTCCCCAGTCTTCATAGCTGAAGAAAAATAAACATTCACATCATATTATAACACCATTAGTACGCAGACTATGTAAAACGTGTAAAGTATTATTATCGATTGTATAAATTTTGTAACAGAAATAGCAAAGATTGTTATTTAATTTGAGTTTTGACATGTCACCAATGATGTGGGAGTGGGATATGAAATCTACCTTCCATCTGGCAGGTATCGACGAATGGTGAAGGGTATCTTCCTCTGTCTAAGCTCCTTCATAGCAATCTATAAAATTTGAAACAAGAAAATATTTGATTTAGCATCTAAATATTCAAGAGAAAAAGGGAACAATTCAAATCCTTCATACATCATTGCTATGTAAGCATGTTGGTCGATCAGGTAATCTTTTTATCTCTAAGGGTGAAATTAAAGAGTCAAAAGTTGACTCGTTTTAATGCACAAGACATCCTAAATCATTTTATTCAAAGTAATATAATTTTCAGAATCATATTTCAAATACTAAGAATTATGATAGCCACTCAATTCACACTTGCAATGTTATAGTCACATCTCTAAAATCAAAGCTATACACTGAGCATCAGACAAACACATTACCTCAAGGGGATCAGTTTCACCTTCCAATTCAACCATCACTGGAGCATTCATGCTGAACATAAACAAACAAACATGTCATCATCTCAACATAACTACCACCAAATACCAAAACTATACATGTTGTTTAGGCAAAGAATTAGGCAACTATAAAAAACAGAGCACATAATTCAACCAAACGAATGAAAGATTAATTTCAATAGATAACCGAAAATCAGAACAAGAAAAGGAAACCTGATTTGCAGTGCGCGGGTGCCCAAAATCCTAGCCCTTTCATATTTGGTCATGTATTTTATCGTTTTCCGAGGTTTTTCTACAGGTTCCTGTTCTTCTTTATCTTCGTTGTCACCTAAGAGTGGATCTGGAATATCTTCTTCCGGTTTATCTCCATCGATCTCTTCCTCAGCCCCATCCTGAATAATTAACGGAACTCAAATCAAAATCACTCAGAAAGGAAAGAACAGTTGTTCAATGGAATCCGGATTAATTTTACTTACATCGAGCTCAGGTTCGACTGGCTCATCGTCGTACCTAGAAAAGAAAACATTCAGACACAGTTTTGAGAAATTAGATAGAAAATAAGATCAATTAAAGCTGAGACGATTATAGAGAAGCGATTTCTTACCCTCCGGCATCCATATCATAATCATCGTCGGCCATTTTAATCGGAGAAAATTTCTGTGTTTTGATTGTACGGTACGACGGGAGTGGAAGGTTAGGGCTTTCGAAAGAAACTAGGGTATAAAAATAGGCAAAAATGCACTTTACTACCCTGAACTTGGCTGACTGGAATTTCTACTATCCTGAATTATTAAAGGTGGACCATGGCACCCTGAACTTGACAAAATGGTCAATTTAGTACCCTAACTCATTAAATTGATCACGTTTTCTTACTTGAATTAATTTCGTTGGAGCTTTAAACGGACTAAAAAATATACATTCATCTCAATATATTGATATTAAAAGCAAATCACATGAGAAAATAAGACTAAATTAGTAAGCCAGGGTACTAAATTGACCAGTTTGTCAAGTTAAGGGTAGTATGGTGCACCTTTAATAATTCAGGGTAGTAAAAATTCCAGTCAGGCAAGTTCAGGGTACTAAAATGCATTTTGGCCAAATAGGCAAAAATACACTTTAGTACCATAAAAATAAGGGTTTTGCTAATGATAGGCTGTCACTAACATGCATAAAAAGTTTGTACATTGATTAAAAAAGTATTATTCCTAAAATTTAGGGGTTGTCTTTTGCTTTTTTAATGACATTTAGGGCTGTCATTAGCATTTTCCTAAAAATAAAACCCGAACGTGACGCCGTGAAATTCCCAATCGCGTCATGTACGGTTTATTTGTAGTGGAACCGGGGGTGTTACAACTAGTGAACCGGGTTATTTTTATTCCAATTTATCTATCTTTATTCTTTAGTGGTATTGGTGCTATAACTAGAGAACCTTTATAATTCGTACTTAAAGTTTGTAGCCTAGTAATATTATTAGTTGTGTATATCCCTTTAGTAGTTTAACTTATTGTGAGGTACAATTCTATGAACCCCTATGTTTATTTGTTCCCATATTCGTCCTAGTTGTGATCCTACGAGATCGGGTCGTTGTTTATTTATGCATTCACCTCAGTTTCAATTCAGTGGTATCAGAGCCACTTCTAGGCTTGGTAGGGATAGTTTATATATTTCTATTAATTTGATTCTCCAAGTCGGAATTCCGGTAAAGGCCAAGATATTATACTACCTTCGTATCAAAATTAAATAAGTGATACACTTTCTATTTAAGAGTGGAACAAAATAAGTGATACACTTCTAGAACTTACCTTATTTGGTAAAAAAAAGTAGGACCTCTTCTCCACTAACTATCTACTTGTGAAATTACCCTTCTACCCTTAATTTACTTTTAAACATCATAAGTATCACTTTATTCGAAAGAAATGAGACTCATTCTCCACTAAGTACTTACTTTAATCTATCTTAAACTACACTTTAATCTTTCGTCTGAAAAACCGTGTTTCTTCAAATGTATCACTTATTTTTATACGGAGGTAGTATGTATTTTATGATTAAAGAATTAAACATTGTTTATTCTGGTAATCATAATCAATTAAGGGTATGTTACCAATCACAATCAATTAAGGGTATGCTACCACCAACAGTTAATGATTATAGTTTTTATAGAGATTCATATTAATTATTTTTCGATAGTATTCCTTGTGTAATCATTTTTGTGTAAACTTTCATCAACATTGAAGGACTCTTAGTCCGGTCTACATTTAATTGTAATTATTAACTATTGGTGGTAGTCATGGAATGGTATAGTACTATCCAGGTTCGATCACTCACTCATGACTAGTCGCTCTAGTTGAACCTAAGATGTGAGTAATATATATTCTAACTATTTGTGTCCGTTAATTCCGATTGTCATTTGGATTTCGGTTTGATTATAAGCGTTTTAATTATACTTTAACTTATATGTATAGCTAGCTTACGATGGGTTACACATGAAACTTATACAATTTGTGATTCATCGAGTTTTTATGGTTAAAATGGATTCACACGTTGTGCTTATACACTTAGAATATACAAAACGATTTACGATTTTATGCGATGCATTTTCCCACTATTCATGGGTTTTGAAATGATTCAAATGATTCATACTTGTATTTTTTTTATATAATTGGTCAAGGTTTTTGAAACATTATTCAATGGTTAGTTTAGTATATGCTTTGTTTGAGGAAACATTTTGTACGTTATTCAATTATTTATCGAGCCACTAAAACCTGTGAACTTAATAATCTTTTGTCTTGAACTTTTTATAATATTTTTTCTCAGGACTTGGAGGACATGGAAATTGAAGATTTATTAGCATGTCCAAACGCAGGTTTCTATTTCGAAGAAGTCTTAGTTTATTCAAAAGATTATATTTTTAATTGAAGCAATGTTTGTTAAAAGTGTCACTTTTCTTGTAAACTTTAACCGTTGGTAATCCATTTTGATTTGCACCGCTTTACTATTAATCAATCGTTGTGATCATCATCATTACATCACGTATGTCGCACGCCCACTATTTCGTGCAATCAGTTTTGGTGGGGTGTGATTAATTCGATGTCAATCGCAAATAGTTTGCGAACCCTACACTGTATGGACATGATTTGGTACGCTATAAACATCAATCCAATTTCCGATGAAACTCGTACCAATTGTTATTAAAATCATGAATTCGACCTATCTAATTCGCGAATTGATGAGCGATTTCATCAATTTGATTGTTTCATTTCACTCTGTTTGATTTAGCAGGAACACAAATTGGAAACAAATCTTTAATTTTTGCCTTTTTGGTTAAATTGTTGGGCAAAACAACAATTTATCAACGATTCTACCCTCCTTTAATTCTATAAATATGTATTAACTCAACTGCAACTCACATCGACACTCCTCCTTCCTTGTATTGTTCGATAGAAACAATGTTTATGAATTAATAAGGATAATATGGTACATAAGTAATTGCAGTCAAATAATCAATATTTATTCAAGTAGCTTAGTTGGTTAAAGCTCTTTGCTAATAACATGAACATTGCTAGTTCGAATTTTGGGTTGTCAATTTTTTTCTAAATTGCAATTATTTCCTGAAATAGCAAGTGACTTGAAAATTAAGTTTTAGCAAAGGTCTCACACATAGTAAAGAATTTACTAAGTTGTGTCGTTCGTTTATTTCTTTAAATTATTTGTTTATTTCAATATATTTCACCATATTTGCAACGTAGCAAATCGGATGCTAAGCCGTTGAAAGTACTAGTATACAGGTTGTTTGTCAGGATTGAATAACTCAATAAGTTATTGAATCACAGATCTACTCAACAATAGAAGTTACAGCGGATTAACAATATGTTGATTGAATAAGAACAATTTAAACTGTAAATTGAATAAGAATTAACAAGAACACAATTTATCACAAAAACCTTCAATGTATTAATTAAAACGATCAATACACATATGTTTACAATTCATAAGGAACTATATATAATAGTCCTTGAAGCCTAAACTTTTACCCTAGTTATTCTAGGACTAGATTACAATTCGAATTACAAAAGATTTAAATTCTAAACTAACTCTGCTAGAATCTCGGATACGATCTGTTCCATATATCGACATCAGTAGTAAACAGCATCGTCAGTAGTAAGTTGTAATTCTGCCCCATCAGTACTAATTCTTGTAGCAGCTCCAAGATATCATCAGTACCAACTGCAGCATCAGTAATAGAATATATATTTCCCAACAATCTCCCCCTAAACTTGTTAATTCACTTTTATTTAACCAAATTTCTTCTCTTTTTCCTCTTGTTTCTTCTTTTCTTCCAAGAGTTTGGCTCTTCTTTCGTCACATTCTTTTACTTGCTGATGTCTCAACTTTCTTTGTTCAATAATATACTTGTTGTTTTTCTTAATAAAATAGTTGTATTTTTCTGCAAACATAACAGCATCATGAGGCTTCATGAAGGAGCAACAGATGATATATTGTTGGAAGAAACAATTCAGAGTGATTATATTCTTTTTCAAACAGAAACAATTCACATCTTTTACTAGCTCTTTCAAAGAAGTACATATTCACTGTTGGAAGAACATTCCAAGCATAAACATCTTCTTTGCTTTCAAACTTCTCAAGGTAGTCATCTGGATAGAATGCAACATCAATCATTTCAGTGAGATATACAGCACCTGAGTTTCTCCATTTCTTCTTTGACATTCTTGGTTTACCAATGATTAACACTTTGATTATATCACTTCTTGATAATGACATAACCATTGGCTTCCAAGCACTAAATCGTTAAGTTGTTTTATCTTCTCTCATCAATTCAATTACATCATTCACAAGTCTCCAGTTAATAATAGGATTATCTTGTAAAGGAGCTAGAGGAAGATCAAGTATTGAGATATCTTGTTTGGCTTTCTTCCTTGCCTCTTCTTCAGCATCTATTAACTTTCTTTTCTTGGCAGAAGGATTTGAGGATTCACCAGTCATTTGCTTTCTGGTAATCACCAGTTTAGGATCAATATCAACTAGTTCTGTGACCTTATCCTCTTATTCAGGTTCTGCCAATTCCTTCTTTCTTGCAGTGCAATATTTATCTACAATGGTCAACATCTTCATTCTTCCAAATGATTTAGCACTGTGACCCTTTGATTTTAAGTAATCTACCATTTTGGTTTTCTGTTCAAGTATTTCTTTTGGTAGATCAGCCTTTTCTCTTTTGCACTCTGCAACTAGATCTTCAAGACAATTCAAATGTTCTTCTTCTATTTTCTTCTGTTTGTCAAATTCTGCTTGTTGATCTTCTACCAGGAAATCTTCAATCTCTTGAATAGCTGCATTTTTCAATTTTTCTTCTTCAGCTTTTCTTTTATCTTCAAGAGCTTGAGTCTTAGCACACTTCCTTTGATATCTCATTCTTTTCACCTTTCATACATCTCTCTATAAAGGTCTAACCAAATTGATTTTATTTACTATATAATGACCTAGAGCTCTGTGTGGATAATCATTTATCAACGATTCTACCGTCCTTTAATTCTATAAATATGTATTCTTAACTCAACTGCCACTCACATTGATACTCCTTCTCCTTCCTTGTATTGTTCGATAGAAACAATGTTTTTGAATTAATAAGAATAATATGGTACATAAGTAATTGGAGTCAAATAATCAGTATTTATTCAAGTAGCTTAGTTGGTTAAAGCTCTTTGCTAATAACATGAAAGTCGCTGGTTCGAATTTTGGGTTGTCAATTTTTTTCTAAATTCCAATTATTTCCCGAAATAGCAAGTCACTTGACTGAAAATTAAGTTTTAGCAAAGGTCTCACACATAGTAAAGAATTTACTAAGTTGTGTTGTTCGTTTATTTCTTTAAATTATTTGTTTATGTCAATATATTTCACCAGATTTGCAACGTAGCAAATCGGATGCTAAGCCGTTGAAAGTGTGAACTTACAAAAGGAGGCTAGGGTTTCATTACAAAATAGCAAAAGTGATCTTACAGAACAAGACAAAGAAAGACAATATATATAATAAAGCTAACTAGCTAATGGGCTTGACATAAGGCCCAACTAATAAACCCAAACTATTAAGCTAACTATTAAGCTAACATCCCCCCTCAAACTCATAATGCAACAGTAATAAGCATTGAGAGTTTGTCAGTCAGAAAATGAAACCGGGGAGCAGTCAAAGACTTTGTAAACATGTCAGCAATCTGCAGAGTAGAAGGAATATGCGGAAGCGAGATAGTCCCCTGAAGCAAATGATGACGAGTGAAGTGACAATCAATTTCAATATGCTTTGTACGCTCATGAAATACTGAATTTTTGGCAATCAATATTGCACTTTCATTGTCACAATGTAATGGAGTAGGCTTCGAAATGTTAACACCCATATCTGCAAGAAGCCATCGTAACCAAACAATCTCACAAGTGGCAAGGGTCATGGCACGATACTCAGATTCTGTAGAAGAACGAGAGATTTGCAAGCCATCGTAACCAAACAATCTCACAAGTGGCAAGGGCCATGGCACAACAAATCTGAGATTTGCCACTTATGAAATGTTGTTAATCGTATCCCAAGCCTACGGCCAATCCCAATCACCCTCCGCGAGCGATCCTGAACACAACAAATCGAATCAAGAAAATAGACCAAACAACCAGACTTGCACAATTGACTGACTGAAGCAAGATTCAAAGCAAGCGTAGGAATATGATAAACATCTGTTAGAGATATATATGGAGTAGCAATAGAGCCAACACCTTCAACTAACATAGGTGTAGCACTAGCAGACATAACAGATACGGGTGAACGAGGAGTTAACGAAGTGAAAGATGACAAATGTGGTGACATATGATGGGATGCTCCAGAATCCAATATCCAAAGGGATGAAGGTATACCTGAATTACTGGATGTAGATGGACCTGATTGAGACATGGATGCAGGATTGGCAGCAATGAACTGTTTAAACTTCTCAACAATCTGGGGATCAAGAGCAGATGGTGGTGTAAAGTCTGTTTCAGGCTCTACAGAAGGTGCAGCAGCCGCAAACTGTGGTGGCCTGAAGTTTGAGGAAGAAGCACGAAAGTGAGGTTGTCCAACAGATTTGTTATGTTTCTGATTTCCCTTATTCAACAACAAGGGCCACTGAGCCTTCCAACGATTTTTCTGCTTGCAATAGGAACACTCATCAGAGGCAACTCTGCTCCGGTTCTGGTTTGAAGACTGTCTTGGCTGAGTAACAACAAGAACAGCAGGCATTGTTGTCTTGGAGCCTTTGTCTACATGAGATTTCAGACGAGTTTCTTCAGCAATCAACTCGTGAACAACTGAATCAACAGAGGGAAGTGGTGTGCGATGCAAGATTGAACCACCCAGACCTTCAAAATCTGAACGTAAAGCCATCAAGAACTGAACCAAACGCTGCTCTTCCCTTCTATCAATATAAGGCTTAAAAGCCTTCAAGTCAGCAGGTTCAGTAAGAGCTAGCTGATCCCACAAGTCAGACATAGCAGCATAAAAATCTTGGACAGTTAAACTGTTCTGTTGAAGAGCTCGAATATCAAATTCTAACTGATACTGTTTTGCAAAATTAGATTGAGTATACAATCTATCCAAGTGATCCCAAACTTCCTTAGCTGTGTCATACTTTGCTAACTGAGTACCAATCGACTGAGTAACAGAATTATTAATCCAAGTGATGATCTTGGAATTTTCAGTTTCCCAAGTTTCTAATAAGGTTGCATAATTTGCAGCCTTATCATCTGTTGGTTTGCTTTTGGTACCTGTTATAATACCCCACAAATTTTTTCCCTCGCAAAAAGTTTTTCATAACATAACTCCAATAGGCATAATTCTTGCCATCTAGTTGAGTGCTAATTGACTGAAGAGAATCGTCTCGAGCCATGACCAGACAGAAGTAATAATAACCAGCATAAGTAATTACTACTGCTCAACACCAGCAGTAACGAACCAGCAGAAACTGGTCAGTAGAAACAGATCAGCAGAAATGATCAATACTGATAAGCAGAAACAAACCAGCAGTAATGAAGATCAGCAGAAATAAACAGTACTGATCAGCAGAAACGAACCAGTAGTAAGTCAACACCAGCGGTAACGAACGGGTCAGTAGTAACAGATCAACAGTTACTACTGCTCAGCACAAACAGATCAGCAGTTACTACTGCTCAGCACAAACACCAGTAGAAACAGTAACCAGCAGTAACGATTAATACTGCTTAACCAAAATCAGGATTTCCCAAATCAACAAATCAGAAACCCTAACGAATACAAATCGCCAGACAAGAATACCAGTACTAACAGCCAAACGAAATCTCCAGAATCAGACAAAACCAAACGAATCAAAGCAAACGAAATACTGAAACGAGCGAGAAAAACATACCAAAATCGTCAAAAATTTCGAACCTCCTCCAACAATCATGAACTAAAGATCGAGTTTAGCTCTGATACCATGTGAACTTACAAAAGGAGGCTAGGGTTTCATTACAAAATAGCAAAAGTGATCTTACAGAACAAGACAAAGAAAGACAATATTATATATAATAAAGCTAAGTAGCTAATGGGCTTGACATAAGGCCCAACTAATAAACCCAAACTATTAAGCTAACTATTAAGCTAACAGAAAGTACTAGTATACCGGTTGTTTTTTACTAATATGTCACAAATCCGTCCAAATTTGTGATGGATGGTTGTCTGTCCTAGAAATCCGTCGCAAATGCCCCAATATAATGTGTATAGTAGTTGAAAAATGAAGTTCAATTTGCATTTTCTTTGTGACGTTTCAATTTTATTGCGCAATAAATGAAGGTCTACATATGTAAGAGATGAAGCTAAAAACATGTTCAAAAAGGTACATCTTTTGGGAAGTCTTGTGGGTGTCTCTTTACTGTTTCTCTAACTAATCTCTCTTGTTCCTTAAGATTTGATGGCACTTGTTCATACACGTCACTAAACAAGTCTGCAAGTGGAGGTTTCTCTGTTTTCTCAGCTACTTGAACTGCATGCATCACCTACACACAAAAGCCATCCCATGAATGCTAAAAACCCGACCCGGGTTCGATCAAATAAAAAAGGACACGTTGGGACTTGGGATAAAGAAAATATATACCTGTTTTTTAATATTGGCTCGAAATTGGGCCTCTTCATTATCGCTCCACCAACCTTTTCCCTGAACCCATTTTCTGAATCTTGATACGGGGTTTCGAGCTGTTTTCCAGTGCTCAATTTCGTCTAATGGTCGATACTTTGTTGAATCATCTGATGTAGAGTGGTGGCTTACTCTATAAGTAAGAGCCTAATCATGAAAGACAAGAAAATTAAGCGTATACCATATACGATACTGTCAGGATCGAATAACCAAACAAGTTATTATAAACCCAGATCTACTAACACAAGGAGTTACAGCGGATTAACACTTATGTTATTAGATTAAGAACAATGTAAACTGAAATCGAATAAGAATAAACACGATGAACACAGTTTATCACAAAAAGCTTCAATGTATTAATTTGTTCGATCAATACACGTATGTTTACAATTCATAAGGAACTATATATAATATTCCTTGAAGCCTAACTATTAACCTAGTTATTCTAGGAATCGATTACAATTGAATTACATAAAGATTTACATGCTATAACTAACTCTACTAGAATCTCGGACACGATCAGCTCTAAATATAACATCAGTAGTAATCTTGATCGTCAGTAGTATTTTGCCTTTAGCAGTAGTAAGTCGAGATCAGTAGTAACTTCTATTATCAGTAGTAATTCAATCTTCAGTAGTACTTCAGAATCAGTAGTAGATCCTGTATGTTCAAACAATCTCCCCCTAAACTTGTTAATTCCTTTTGAATTACTCAAGTTTCTTTCGTTCTTCTTCTTCCCTCTTTCTTTTCTCTAGGGTTCTTTGATTCTGTTGATTTCTTTGTTCAATGATGTATTTGTTGTTTTTCTTTGTAAAATAGTTCAATTTATTCTGGAACATTACAGCATCGAATGGCTTCATCATTGAGTTAATAAATATCTGATACATGATCTTTTCAGAGTGTGGATATTCTTTGTCATACAAGTATAGCTCACATTTCTTGCTTGATCTTTCAAAGAAGTACATATTTGCAGTGGGGAGTACATTCCAAGCATACACATTTTCTGGATTTGTAAATATTTCTGGGTAGTTATCTGAATAAAATGCAGCATCAATCATTTTTGTTAAATATCCAGCACCAGAATCTTTCCATGATTTCTTTGCCATTCTTGGTTTTCCAATGATCAGAAGTTTGATTACATCACTTCTTGAACAGGATCTAATCAATGGTAACCATCCAGTAAATCTTTGAACAACTTTGTCTTCCCTTATAATTTCTAATACATTATTAGGCATAACTCTCCAATTGATGATTGGATTGTTTTCAAGGGGAGCAACTGGTACTTCAAGAGCAGGAATAATTTGCTCTGTCTTTGATTTCTTTTGAACACTCTGTTTTTGAGTAAGAGCCTTTCTTTTCTTTGTTTGGGGAGTTGAGGATTCACCAGTAGTTAATACACTACCAGTTTGAATTAACTTTGGACTTATTGGGATTAAGGCTTTTAATTTCTTTTCTTCTTCAGCTTCTTGTTCAGCCAATTCTTTCTTCTTGGCAGTACAATATTTATCTATAATTGTGATCATCTTCATTCTGCCAAAAGACTTTGCACTGTGCCCTTTTGACTTCAGAAATTCAATCATGTTTGTCTTCTGTTCAAAAATATCATCTGTTAGTTCACTCTTTGTTCTTTTACATTCAACTACCAGATCTTCAAGATAGTTTAGATGTTCTTCTTCAACTTTTCTAAGTCTTTTAAATTCTGCTTTTTGAGCTTCTAACTGAATATCTTTTATTTGAACAGGTACTTCAGTTTCTTGAGTTTGTTGATTGTTTAATCTTTCTTTTTCAGCCTTTTTCTTTTCTTCAAGAGCTTGATACATAGCCACTTTCTCTAAGTATCTCTTGTGTTTCACCTTCCATCTTGATTGTTTTTCAGCTCTGACAAGATTGATTTTGTTCACCATGTGGTGACCTAGTGCTCTGTTGGGATAATCTTCATCATAAATTTCTTTTCCCTTTCCAATACAAGCTGGAAGTACAGATGGAGATGGAGTGTATTTCATATCAGGAATACCTCTGATTATTATTGATGGAGAAAACAATTTTAGTTTATTTTCTGGAAGAATCTTTGGATGTTGAGGAAGTGTGCATTCATATACTTCAAACCAGTTCACATTATCATCAATGTCAGGTATGATAAGTGGTTGATCAGGTGTTGGTGGTTTGGAGATTATAACATATCTTTCTCTTTCAATATGTTCCGGAATTTCTTCATCTTCCTCTTCAATAGTTGCTAAGGTGGTTACTACTGGAACTTCTTCAGGAATTGCTACTGATAGGGCATCAGTAGTGTTTGTTGTTACATTTGGAATTACTACTGCTATATCATCAGTAGTAGTAGGTACTACTGTTATGTCATCAGTATTAGGAGTTACAACTGACGTTTCTTCTTGTTGTTTTTCTTGTACTGGAGCAGTAGTATATTCATCAGTAGTATCCATGTGTTCTAGGCCTTCATCATTAAACTGGCCTTCAGTCACATTTGATTCTTTGAGATTAAGGAGAGAAGTTGTTGCTGCTGCAATTGATGTATCTATCATGGTTTGAATAGTATCCTTCTCCCCCTTAGTGATCTCAACTTGTGGAGCATCACTATCAATAACCTTCTTTCTGCGCTTTCTAATGATCTTTGTTTGTTGAACTAGTCTATGCTCATATAATTTCATTCTTTTGTTGATAGTGTTGATATGCTTCTTCATATAGACCATAGTTTTCCCTTGATTTGTTAAGTATTTCAGGCAATCTTGTACAGTGGTTTCAAGGTTTTCCATCCTATCCGTCAATTGTTTTTGTTTAATACTGCCGTCACTCCTTCTAGCAAGTTCATCGGGCTCACTAACAGGTACATTGGCTTTAAGGTTTTCCATCCTTTCCGTCAATTCAAAGAGTTCTGTTCTACCCTCATCACTTCTTGGTGATGAAATGGGTTGTTTGGACACTCTCTTCTTCCTAGAAGAAGCGGTAGTGCCCCCCCCCCCCCCCTTGTGGTATCTTGGCACCGGGGTCCTCTTAGTGCTGCCTCAAAAGATGAGTCATCACTTAGAGTTGCCGAGGTCTGGGTCCTATTGATGTTCTCACTGGCCTGTGCACCCACCTTTGGGGCATCAGTAGTGAGAGCCCTTTCCTCATGATCTCTCTCCTCCTGTGAGATCAACTCTTGGGGTCTGGGGTGTGACTCATTGGGTCCCCTGGTGTCCTGTAAGGAAGTTTTCTTCCTTTTATAAATGATGGATATGTTTTGGGTTACATTTGGTAGGTCTTCCATAGAGTGAAGAGTAGCACTCTGAGGATTTATTTCATGTTCCTGGGACACATTCAGGACATTTGATGGTGTATCTATTTGAGTGGGCTGTATGATTTCTGTTTGGGCTACGTTTGGGGGTGATGGAGTGGGTTGGGGTTCATTTTGGTTTATATTGATGTTTGAACCTTCTCCAAGAATGACTTGATCTTTGATCATGTTGAGAAACAGAGGGGTTTCCTTGCCCGAAAATTTAAATTGTTTTCTCATGTTAGAGAACACTTTCTTGTTCAACTCAGGAGTAGTAAAAATGTTTTTAGGAGTTGACAAGTTTTGTAATTCACAATTTATTATATGTTGAAGGAATCTTGGATACATTAAAAATTTTGAAGTTGAAAGATTTCCAAGCATACCTTCAAAGATCATGTTTGAAAAATTAAATACTTGTCCTGTACTCAGACAAACAACAGCAGATGCTATTGACTTGTTGAATTCATTCCAAATACTCCTTTTAGGAGAAATGCAATGTTGAATAGTATGTATTAAAAATTTCCATTGGGGTGAAAGAAGACCTTTTTGAAAAGTGACTATATCTAGTCTTCCTTCATACACCATTTTTTGTAAATTTTCAACAAGATCCTCCTTTGGCAATGAGAATATACCTGATTCATCATGAAGTTGAAGATGTTGTCTGATGGATTGTTCAGTTATAGTGATTGTCTTTCCATCCACCATTGATTTGATCATAGACATTCTTGATCCTTCAGTTCTTTCAACATGAGTCCAGAAATCAACCAAGTGTTGTTGATAAGCTTTTGGGTTGATTGAGAGTGCAAACTTAATGTATGAGTTCTTTAGGAACATTACAATGGGACGAAAGTCTTTTGTACCGTCTGGATTCCTCAAGAAAGCACACATATTGTGGAATTCGGAATATTTAAGATCAGTATGGACATTGAGAGATTTTAGGGTTGCCATTGTTTGATTTTGATCTTTTGGAGTGATTCTTGCAGAGCGAGTGATCGTTTTGGTATCAATTTCAAGAATGTGATCGGTATTGAGTTGGTACTGATGTTTAGGTTTTGATCGGATTGTGCAGAGATAAGGGTTTAGCGTAGGGTTTATCAAATCGAGGACAAGATAATGCTAAATTAATCTCAAAGTGCTTATTTATATTTTTTGATTATACCTGCAAAATGACCAAAATAGCCTTCGAATAATAGCTTAACGGCTATTTTCATGAGGGTCAGTAATGTAATTGTCGTATTTTACAGATAACGGTCGATCAGTAGTAACTAAGTATCAGTAGTAAAAACATCAGTAGTAACCTTTGTTTTTATACTTAACCTAATTCCTACTGAGAAACCCTATCAGTACTAGATTGTAGTATTAACAAGATCAGTAGTTATGAATAACCAGTAGTAAACAAACAAAAAAAAATTAAAGTAAAAATAACTAGTAGATTTGAAGATTCCTAGCTAATTCTATAAGTTTTGTCAAATCAAACCTTCTTTTTCTTTTAGTCTTAATTTATTAAAATCATTCCAATACTGCTAACCAAAAGTTGAATCTTCCTACATCAAATGCTTTTGTAAAAAGATCTGCCAATTGGTCATCAGTATGAATTTTCTCTACTTTGATTAATTTCTTTTCATTGCAATCTCTTATAAAGTGAAATCTAATTTCAATGTGTTTTGTTTTAGAGTGTTTTACTGGATTATTCACAATACTGATAGCACTTTGATTATCTATAAAAATTGGAGTTTTAAGGATAGAGATACCAAAGTCTAAAAGTTGGTTTTGAATCCACAACACTTGAGCACAACAGGCAGATGCAGCTACATACTCTGCTTCAGCAGTTGAAGTTGAAACATTAGTTTGTTTCTTGCATTGCCATGACACTAATCTTGATCGAAAGAATTGACATCCACCAGTAGTAGATTTTCTGTCTTGGCATTCACCACCATAGTCACTATCTGTGTAGGCTATGAGTTCAAATGGTGATGCATGTGGATACCAGAGACCAAGTGAAGGTTTTCCTTTTAAGTATCTGAAGATTCTTTTGACTGCTTGTAAGTGTAACTCTTTTGGTTTTGCTTGATATCTGGCACATACACAGACACTGTACATTATGTCAGGTCTTGATGCAGTTAAATACATCAAAGATCCTATCATTGATCTGTAAAGATGTTCATCTACATCCTCCCCCTCAACATCAGGATGTAGGTGTTTGTGAGTTTCCATTGGAGTACTTGCACTTTTGCAATCTTTCATTGAGAACTTCTCTAAGATATCTCTGACATATTTTGATTGATTGATCAAAATACCATCAGGTTTCTGATTGATTTGGAGTCCAAGAAAGAAATTCATTAGACCCATTGAACTCATTTTGAACTTGATTTGCATCAGTTCTTCAAATTCTTTGCACAATTTATCATTTGTTGATCCAAAGATGATATCATCTACATATATTTGGACCAGTAGTATATCATCTTGGACCTTCCTTGTGAATAATGTCTTATCAATGGCACCTCTCTTGAAATTGTTCTTCAGTAGGTAAGAGGACAATGTGTCATACCAAGCTCTAGGTGCCTGATGAAGGCCATAAAGAGCTTTGTCTAGTTTGAACACATACTCATCATGTTCTGGATCTTCAAAGCCTGGAGGTTGACATACATACACTTCTTCTTCTATTTTTCCATATAGGAAAGCACTTTTGACGTCCATTTGGTAGACTTTGAATCTTTTGAATGAAGCATATGCTAGGAATATTCTGATTGCTTCAATTCTGGCAACTGGTGCATATACTTCATCATAATCAATCCCTTCTTCTTGAGTGTAACCTTGAGCTACAAGCCTTGCTTTGTTTTTTATCACTATACCTCTTTCATCTTTCTTGTTTCTGAAGATCCATCTGGTACCAATGGGTCTTTTTCCTTTTGGAAGAGGGACAAGTGTCCATACAGCTTGTAGTTTAAATTGTAGAAGTTCTTCTTGCATTGCTATGATCCAGTTTGAGTCTTTCATAGCTTGTTGAATCTTCTTATGTTCTTCCTGAGACAGAAAACATTCATACATGCATTCATTAGATATTAGACTGATATTACAAATATTTGAATTTAAAGTAGAATTAAATTTGCTTCTTGTTTGCATGGCTGAATTGACATCACTTAGGACTAGGTCCAAAGGATGATTCTTTTTAGTTCTGGTTCCAGGGATTTTATCAATAGTTAGTTGAGAATCTAAATTTGACTCATTTGATTCAGGAATTTGTGCATCTATTCCTGATTCTTCTTGATTGTTTGTATTTTGATGAGGTTCATCATTACTACAGGTGTCAGTAGAAACATTTTCTTCAGTAGTTTCAGTAGTATCATTGTTGTTACTGGCATCAGTATTAAGTACATCATCTTCACAACTTTGAGGTTCAGAGTTACTACTGGGATCAGTAGTGTCTTCGACGTTTGAGTTGTTACTGGTATCAATGAAATTAGGGTTACCCAAGTTACTACTGTCCTCAGTATTAACTGTAGGAGCAGTATCAACTAAGATATATTTCATGATTTCTTGTCTTCCACTTGATGATGGTCCTGCTTGTTGGCTTTGATTGTTCAAATTTCCTTGTTCATTCATAAGATTTTCATTAAAGGATACATTTACACTCTCTTCAATGATCCTCAGCCTTTTGTTGAATACTCTGTATGATTTGCTTTGAGTTGAGTATCCTACAAATATTCCATCATCTGCTTTGCAGTCAAATTTACCAATTTGTTCTCTTGTAATTTGAGTAGTACAAGGACAACCAAATGATTTTAAGAAACTTATTGATGGTTTTCTTTTATTGAAAAGTTCATATGGTGTTTTAAAGTGAGGCTTAACTATCAATACTCTGTTCTGAACATAACAAGCAGTATTAACAGCTTCAGCCCAAAAAGTTATTGGTAATTTTGAATCTGCAAGCATAGATCTGGCTGCTTCAATGATGGTTCTATTTCTTCTCTCAGGTACGCCATTTTGTTGTGGAGTTCTTGGTGAGCTGTACTGCCTGTCAATACCCTTAAGATCACAGAATTCAATTAGGTTAGTATATTTAAATTCAGTTCCATTATCACATCTAATTGCTTTCACTTTGAGATCTCTTGTATTTTCCAGCTTTACAATCAAATTCTTGATTATTTCACTTGTTTCATCTTTGGTCCTGAGAAAGAATACCCAAGTGTATCTGGAAAAATCATCAGTAATAACAAGGCAATATTGTTTCTTTCCAATACTCATTACATTTGTAGGTCCAAAAAGGACCATATGTAAGAGCTACAAAGGATTAGAGATAGAATTAATTGCTTTGGTCTTATGAGAAGTCTTGTGTTGTTTACCTTTTAGGCAGGCAACACAATGATGATCACACGTAAATTCTTTTTGTGCCCCACCAACTACCAAATCCTTTTTAACTAAATTGTTCATATTTTTAAAATTTGTGTGACACATCCTTCTATGCCAAAGTTCTGATTCATTTCTGTTTGCCTTAGATATAAAACAGTTGATCTCATTTGATGAAATGAGTTCTCCCCCTATATCCAGGCAATACACATTATTTCTCCTTGGTGTTCTTAAAACAACATATTTTTCATCTAAAATAAAATCAGGAGAAAGAATGATGCACTCACTATCTGTAAAAAGAATTTTGTTCTTCTTATCACAGACTTGAGACACACTAACCAGATTATATTTAAGCTCAGCAACATAAAAGACATCATCAAAAGTAATTTTGCCATTTGATACAGTACCTTTACCTGTAATCTTACCTCCCCTAGGATTTTCTCCAAAAGCAACATACCCTCCTTCAAAAGACTTGAAATCTCTAAGAATTTGAAGATTTCCAGTCATGTGTCTAGAGCATCCACTATCAATATGCCATGTTCTACCTTCTTCAGGGATCTGGATACTCTGCACATAAAGTAAAAGGATTAGTTAATTTTGGGAACCCAAGCTTGTTTTGTCTTGGGTTCATCCTTTGAAGAATAGAACTTCTTAACTGTATGATTCTTATATGCAGTATTGACTTTAGTACTGGTGTTGTGAGTTACTACTGATCTAGGTTTAAACCCGTAGTTTTTAGCCTTTGAAAATTTTACTACTGATGGACCAGTAGTATTTTTGTAATAAGGGTTTTGACCATAATCATTAGTGTTTTTGTAGTTATACCAGACAGCATTATAATTAGGGTTTTTATCAGTAGTAAACTTGGAATAGTTTCTACTGATGTTTGAAAATCTTGAAAATTGAGTAAAACGATTTTGAGTTCCATTGTTTTTAAAATAATTACTTCTGCTTGGACTTTTATATCTGGTATTTTGAACAAATCGTGGAGCATTTCTTCCAAATTTATGAGTATCATTAGTATATGTTTTATTAAACTCCTTTTGATTTGGTTGCTTAGACTTCTTTTCTTTTTCTTCTTTAGTTTGTTTTAATTTTAATGCTTTTTCCTTTTCTTTGTTGATTTTGAATTCTTTAAATTCTTTATTGTTAATAGGATTGAAGTGACAGTTTTTAGCTATGTGATTAACTTTGTTACATATTAAGCATGATAATTTTGTTGATTTAGAATTTTCAGGTTTTCTTTGTTCTTTTAATTGATTTAAATTTCTTTGATTTCCCCTTTTTAAAATTGTTGGTATATTTTCTAAGTTATATTTTGGGGATATAATGTGACTTTCTGTGGTGTAAAAACTAGTATCATTTGATTCATTTGTTTGATCATCATCAGAGGATTCATTTGATTCATTATTGATTTCAGTTTCAGTTTGACTTTCAATTTTTAAATCATTTAAAATTCTTTCTGTACTAGATTTTAGTGGTGGAATAAAATTTGTTGGAGGTGGGACTGCATGATATCCCACTCCATGAATAACCTTTTCTGTAGTTTGATTGCTAGTTAATTCATTGACAATTTTAGAACTTCTTTCATACTTTTTAATGGTTAATTTATTCTGTTCTAATTCCATTTGACATTCTTCAAGTTTGATTAAAGTTTCTTTTAATTTCAATTCAATATGTTCTTTTTCATAAGTGGTTTGTAGCAATTCATCTTTTATCTTTTGATCAGTTATTTTATAGATTTTAATTTGATTTTCTAAATCTGCTATACAACCATTATATTCAATTGTTCTATTTCTATTTAAAATCATCTCTTCTAGAGTTTCTTGGTTTAGTTTTTCTAATTCTTTGTATGACTTAATGCATTCAGGAGTGCAGGATTTAGAATGTACCTCAGTAGTAGAAGGATCAGTAGTAAATGCCATAAGAGCTTGATTCTGTGCATGTTCTTCTGCTTAGAAGCTCCAGTCATATCCTTGTCCTTCTTGAGAGACTAAGGCAGTTGAGTTGGACGTATTGTTCTTGTTGTAGCTTGATCTTTGATCTTTGTTTGGACATTCTTTGGCAAAGTGACCTAGATTGCTACAGTTGTAGCACTTAACCTTGGTTTTGTCAAAGCCAGCTCTATCACCTTTGTTGTAAGACAGATTTTGCCTTCCAGTTCTTTTAAGAAACCTCTTTGTCCTTAAGCTTAGCATGGCTATCTGCCATTTAATATCCATCTCTTCCAAGTCATCAGGATTGAGTTGTTCTAAATCCTCACTAATCAGTGCAATATGCACATGACTAGTGAAAAAAGATTCTCTGGCTGAATCTTCTGTTCCTGAATTCTTCATAGCCTCCTGACTTGTTCCTGTATTTGACACAAAAGCAGCATTGTTGGAAGATAGATTTGGAGTTTTAGTACTTACCTCAGATTCAAAGACTCTTAGTTCATTGTAAAGTTCATCAAGTTCTTTTTCTTCAAGTGCATCTCCTTGTCTATATATCACAGTATACATAAACCATTCTTCACCCAGAGACCTAAGAAACTTTCTGTTGACATCATCATTATCCGGTTTGTAATCCACTTGATTTAGTTCACCAATTAGCTTGTTGAACCTATCAAAGACCTGTGATAATTGTTGGAGTAAAACACAGATCAACTTGATACTGATGCTGCAGTTAGTACTGACAATAATTAGTACTGATGGGGCAGAACATATTACTACTGATGAAGTTGATGCTGGTGTATACTATAACTTAGTTACTACTGATCATGCAAAGACTGAAGATACTACTGATCTTAGTAGTTACTACTGACGATGGTTTCTGGACTTACTACTGATCACCAAGTTTACTACTGATGTTACATATTTACTACTGGTGATGAGTTTTACTACTGATACGCGTTATTGAAGAATATCAAGTCCGAGATCTTCGAAGAGATAGTTATAGAATGTAATTAAATGTATATCTTTTATTATTCGATGTAAATCAAATCCTAGAATAACTAGGGTAAATAGTTTAGCTTCAAGGACTATTATAAATAGTTCCTTACGAATTGTAAACGCACGTGTGTATTGTTAACTTGATAATATACATTGAAGCTTTTTGTGAAACTGTGTTCGTAATACTTTGCATGTTATTTACAGTTCATTGTTCTTAATTACATTGATATAGTGTTGATCCGCTGCAACTTCTATATTCAATTAGATCTAAGGTGTTTATTAACTTGTCTATAGTTAATCGATCCTGACAAGTGGTATCAGAGCTTATTGGTTCTAGATCTACTATTTGTTAAGAACAACAAAAAGTTTTAATCTTTAAAACACACACATTGTTAATCATGTCGGATAACAATGAAAGCACTCAGGCCAACAAAATCCCTATTCTCACTCCCAATAACTTTGGGATGTGGAAGAATCGTATTAAGCAATACATGCTTATTACAGATTATTCTATGTGGGAAGTTGTCCTTGAAGGAAGAAAAACTGGTCCTGGTCAAGCAAGCAGCTCTGCAACTGAGGCAGACAAACTTAAGTGTGAGAAGGAAAAGAAGGACAAGGGAATCGAACTCAAAACTCTAAGCACTCTCCTACTGGCCATTCCTAATGACTATCAACATCTCTTTGTTGAGTATGATGATGCAAAGATACTATGGGAAGCACTGGAGAAGAGATTCGTTGGGACTAAGAGCACCAAAAGGAATATGAAGTCTGTTCTCAAACAAGACTTTGAAAATTTCAAAGGAAAGCCCAATGAAACACTCACTCAAGTGTTTGACAGATTCAACAAATTAATTGGTGAACTTAACCAGGTTGGGGTTAAGATGGATCAAGAAGATGTCAACATGAAGTTCCTGAGGTCTCTTAGTGAAGAATGGACCATGTACACAGTGGTATATAGACAGAGAGATGCACTAGAAGAAAAGGAGTTGGATGAACTATACAATGATCTCAGAGTATTTGAAACTGAGGTAAACCAAAAGAACCCTTCTATTTCTTCTAATAATGCTGCATTTGTCTCTAGTACAGGTCAAGGTCAGGAAACCTTCACAGGAAAGGCTGCAGATTCTGAGGATGCTGCAAGAGAATCCTTCTTCACTAGTCATGTGCATACTGCATTGATTAGTGATGACTTGGAACAATTGAATCCAGATGATCTTGAGGAGATGGATCTTAAATGGCAGATGGCTATGCTGAGCCTAAGGACAAAAAGATTCTTAAAAAGAACTGGTAGGACAAGCCTCAACTTCAACAAAGGTGACAAAGCTGGATTTGACAAAACTAAAGTCAAATGTTACAACTGTAACAACCTTGGTCACTTTTCAAAAGAATGTCCTCAGCCAGACAAAAGATCAAAATCAACTGCCCTTGTTTCACAACAAGGACAAGGCTATGACTGGAGCTTCCAAGCAGAAGAGCATGCTCAAAATCAAGCTCTCATGGCCTTTACTGACAACAAAACTGAGGTAAAACCTAAACCTTGTACTTCTGAATGTGCTAAAATTGTTAAAAACTTAGAAAAAGAAAACACCAAATTAAATGAAGATTTAGCAAAAGCAGTCAGAAGAAATCATGAGTTTGATAGTGTGATTGCTGATCAAGAACATCAAATAAAGGTGTACAAGATGATTGATCAACGGATCAAGGAAGAATTGCTTCAGGCTGTGGATGAGAAAGAGTTTTATGAAACAAAAAATAAAGAATTAACAAGTAAATTAGAAGAATGTCAGCTTGAAATTGAACAAAATAAATTAACAATTAAAAAGTTTGAAAGAAGCACTAAAATTCTTGATGAATTAACTAATAATCAAACTACAGAAAAGGTTGTTCATGGGGTGGGATATCATGCTGTACCACCTCCACATAAATTCATTCCTCCACTGAAAAACAGTTCAGAAAGAATCATTAATGAACTAAAAACTGACAATCAAACTGAATCTAATACTGAAACATCTGAATCAAATGATTCTTCTGATGCTGAGCAATCAATTGAATTTACAATATCTCAAACTGAATCACCAAAATCAATTGATACAAGTTTTCACACAGCCCAAAGTCCAAATGACTCTCCCAAATATGATGCAGAAAATATACCTAAAATTCTAAAAAGGGGAAATCAAAGAAACAGAAATCAACTTTTAGAACAAAGAAAAACTATCAAGGCTAAAGATAATAAATTAAAATGTATTATTTGCAACAAAGTAAACCATTTAGCAAAGGATTGTCACTTCAATCCAATATATTAACTGCAAAGAATTAAAAGAATTTAAAATTTTTAAAGAAAAAGCAAAAACTCAAAAGTTAAAAGATACTACTGGTCCTTCAGTAGTAAATAAAATCAAAACTCCAATTGCTGAAACTCCAAAATTTGGAAGAAGTGCACCAAGATTTGTGCAAAACAGAAGAGTTGTAAGCCCAAAGAATAGCAATTACTTCAAGAACAATGGAAAATCCACTCAAAATAAACAATATTTTAAATTTTCCAACACCAGTAGAAACTTTAACAACTTTACTACTGGTGTTAACCCTCATTATAATGCTGTATGGTACCAGTACAAGAATACTACTGGTAAAAACCCTAATTACAAAGATACTACTGCTCCCAAAACAACTTTCAAAGATACTACTGGTGTTAACCCTAAAAACACTACTGGTCATTCCAAACATGGTAAGTACCCAAATACTACTGATCCATCAGTAGTAAAGTATTCAAAAGCAAAAAATCACGGGTATAAACCAAGATCAGTAGGAAATTCTCCCACCAGTAATACTTTCAAAAGGGCAGTAGTAAAACAAAACACCAGTACTAAACAAGTATGGGTACCAAAAGTGTTTAAAGTTAAATTTAAATCTCCCAAAGCTTATTTCTCAAAGGATGAACCCAAGACATATAAAGTTTGGGTTCCCAAACTTAACTAATCCTTTACTCTCTTGTGCAGAGCATTCAGATCCCAGAAGAAGGAAGAACATGGCATATTGATAGTGGATACTCAAGGCACATGACTGGAAATCTGCAAATTCTTAAAGATTTCAAGTCATTTGATGGAGGATATGTGGCTTTTGGTGAGAATCCCCAAGGAGGTAAGATTACAGGTAAAGGTACTGTTACTAATGGGAAAATTACCTTTGATGATGTATTTTATGTAGCTGAACTAAAATACAATCTTGTCAGTGTGTCTCAAGTTTGTGATAAAAAGAACAAAATTCTTTTCACAGACATTGAGTGCATCATTCTTTCTCCTGACTTTGTTTTAGATGAAAAATATGTTGTTTTAAGAACTCCAAGGAGAAACAATGTGTATTGCCTAGATATAGGGGGAGAACTCATTTCTACAAATGAGGTCAACTGTTTTATATCCAAGGCAAACATACTGAATCAGAACTATGGCATAGAAGGATGTGTCACACAAATTTTAAAAACATGAATAATTTAGTAAAAAGAAATCTGGTCATTGGACTACCTCAAAAACAATTCATGTGTGATCATCATTGTGTTGCATGCCTAAAAGGTAAACAACACAAGACTTCTCATAAGTCCAAAACTGTGAACTCTATTTGTGTTCCTTTACAGCTCTTACATATGGACCTTTTTGGACCTACAAATGTAATGAGTATTGGAAAGAAACAATATTGTCTTGTTATTACTGATGACTTTTCCAGATATACATGGGTTTTCTTTCTCAGGACAAAGGATGAAACAAGTGAACTCATAAAGAATTTAATTGTCAAACTGGAGAACACATCTGATCAAAAAGTTAAAGCCATAAGATGTGATAATGGCACAGAATTTAAAAATGCTAACTTAATTAACTTTTGTGATCTTAAAAGTATTGACAGGCAATACAGCTCACCTAGAACTCCCCAACAAAATGGTGTAGCTGAAAGAAGAAATAGAACTATCATAGAAGCAGCAAGATCAATGCTAGCAGACTCAAAATTACCAATTACTTTTTGGGCAGAAGCTGTTAATACTGCTTGTTATGTTCAAAACAGGGTATTAATAGTGAAGCCACATTTTAAAACACCATATGAACTTTATAATAAAAGAAAACCCTCTATAAGCTTTTTAAAATCATTTGGTTGTCCTTGTACTATCTTGATTACAAGAGAACAAATTGGTAAGTTTGACTGCAAAGCTGATGATGGAATCTTTGTGGGATACTCTACTCAAAGCAAATCATACAGAGTATTCAACAAAAGACTAAGGATAATTGAAGAAAGCATCAATGTATCCTTTAATGAAAATGTACCTAATGAACAAGGAAATGGTCCAGATTGGCTATTTGACATAGACAATCTAACCAAATCCTTTAATTCTAACATGAATTTCAATGCAGGTAATCCAAATTGTCCCAATCAAAAGGAAGGAACATCATCAGTTAATACTGGTCAAGAGGAAATGAGATACATTGTAGTTAATACTGCTCCAAAAGTTAATACTGATGTCAGTAATAACTCAAGTTCTGGAACCAGTAGTAACTCTGAGAATGAGGACAGTAGTAATTCAAATACTACTGATACCAGTAATAGTACTCAAAATACTACTGGTCCCAACATTAACCCAGATTCTCAAGATACTACTGATACCAGTAACAACAGCAACAGTAGTAACTCTGACCAAGATGATGATGAACCAAATATCAATGACAATGAAGGATCTCTAGAAGAACAACTACCTGAGACAAATGAGTCCAATCTTGAAAATCAACTAGTGGTTGATAAAGCTACAACTACAAGGACTCAAAAGAACCATCCATTAGACCTTGTTCTAAGTGATGTTAACTCACCACTACAAACAAGAAGCAAATTAAACAAAAGCGTAACTGCAAATATGTGTAATATAAGTTTAATTGCTAATGAATGTATGTTTGAATGCTTTCTGTCTCAGGATGAACCAAAGAAGATCCAACCAGCAATGAAGGACTCAAACTGGATTGAGGCAATGCAAGAAGAACTCCTTCAATTTAAGTTACAAGCTGTTTGGACACTTGTACCTCTACCCAAAGGAAAAAGAGCCATTGGAACAAGATGGATCTTCATAAACAAGAAAGATGAAAGAGGTATAGTGATCAAGAACAAAGCCAGACTTGTAGCCCAAGGATACACTCAAGAAGAAGGAATAGACTATGATGAAGTATATGCTCCTGTTGCTAGAATTGAAGCCATAAGGATATTTCTAGCATATGCTTCATTCAAGAAATTCAAAGTCTATCAAATGGATGTGAAGAGTGCATTTCTGTATGGGAAGATTGAAGAAGAGGTCTATGTATGCCAACCTCCAGGTTTTGAAGATCCAAAACATGGTGATTATGTGTTCAAATTGGATAAAGCTCTATATGGCCTACATCAGACACCAAGAGCATGGTATGACACATTATCATCATACCTATTGAAGAACAACTTTAAAAGAGGAGCCATTGATAAAACTTTGTTTACAAAGAAAGTCAAAAATGATATTCTACTGGTACAAATCTATGTAGATGATATCATCTTTGGTTCAACCAATGATTTACTATGCAAAGAATTTGAAGAACTGATGCAAATTAAATTCAAGATGAGCTCTATGGGTCCAATGAACTTCTTCCTTGGACTCCAAGTCAATCAAAGAACAGATGGCATTTTGATAAATCAATCAAAATATGTCAAAGACATCTTGGAAAAGTTTAATTTGAAAGACAGTAAAAGTGCTAGTACACCAATGGAAACACACAAACACCTACATCCTGATGTTGAGGGGGAGGATGTAGATGAACACTTATATAGATCAATGATAGGCTCTTTGATGTACTTAACTGCATCAAGACCTGACATTATGTATAGTGTTTGTGTGTGTGCAAGATATCAAGCAAGACCCAAAGAACTACACTTGCAGGCTGTCAAAAGAATATTCAGATACTTGAAAGGCAAACCATCACTAGTCTATGGTATCCACATGATTCACCCTTTGAACTCATAGCCTACACAGATAGTGACTATGGAGGTGAATGTCAAGATAGAAAGTCCACTACTGGTGGATGTCAATTCTTTGGATCAAGACTGGTGTCATGGCAATGTAAGAAGCAAACAAATGTATCAACATCAACTGCTGAAGCAGAATATGTAGCTGCATCTGCTTGCTGTGCTCAAGTACTATGGATTCAAAATCAGCTTCTAGACTTTGGTATCTCTATCCTTAAAACTCCTATTTTTATTGATAATCAAAGTGCTATTAGTATTGTGAATAATCCAGTAAAACACTCAAAAACTAAACACATTGAAATAAGATTTCATTTTATAAGAGATTGTAATGAAAAGAAATTAATCAAAGTAGTTAAAATCCATACTGATGATCAATTAGCAGATCTTTTTACAAAAGCATTTGATGTAGGAAGATTCAACTTCTTGGTTAGCAGTATTGGAATGATTTTGATAACTTAAAATCTCACTTAAAATCATGTGTAAAGTTATTGTTGTAAAATATTATTTACTTAAGTGTTTTACTACTGGTATATCTGTACTACTGGTATGTAGGCATGTGCACAAAATACTACTGGTAGTTAAATACTACTGGTGTGTATTAGGTCTACACAAATACTACTGGTAAGTCAGTACTACTGATGTTCACATATACTACTGGTCTTGTGTGTTAATGGTTACTACTGATGTCTATAGTTACTACTGATGTCAACATCCTTAGTCACTACTAATATTAGTAGATACTACTGACGTTTTACTACTGATATCTTATTTACTACTGGTCTTTCAGAAACACAATTACCAAACTAACCCCATGAAAATAACCGTTATGTTATGATTCGAAGGACATTTTAGTAGTTTTGCAGGATAAATCGAAAGATATAAAAGGCGGCAGTCGATTAGTTTAGCATTATCTTCACTTCGATTCTCTAAATTCTCTCGATAAACCCTAGTTTACGATCAAAAACCCTTCGTCAGTAACAAAATTCATTCATCTTTTTCTCAAAATCAACATCAAAATGGCAACTCTACAATCTCTGGATGTGCAAACCGATCTTAAATACTCAGAATTTCACAACATGTGTGCCTTCCTGAAAAATCCCGACGGCACAAAAGACTTTCGACCGATCGTAAAATTCTTGAGAAATTCCTATATACAGTTTGCATTAACGGTAAAACCAAAATCATATCAACAGCACTTGGTGGATTTCTGGACCAATGCTGAGCAAACGGAAGGAACAACTGTATCAATAATCAAATCACAAGTAGATGGAAAGCATATCACAGTAACAGAACAATCAATCAGACACCATCTACAACTTCACGATGATTCAGGTATGTCTATTCTTCCTAAGGAATACATTGCTGAAATTTTACAAAAAATGGGTTATGAGGGAAGACTCAATATAGTAACCTTTCAAAAGGGTCTTCTCTCCCCACAATGGAAATTCTTAGTTCATACTATTCAGCATTGTATTTCTCCAAAAAGAAGTACTTGGAATGAGTTTAATAAGGCAATAGCATCTGCTGTTGTCTGCTTATGCACAGACCAAGTCTTTAATTTTTCTCAAATGATTTTTGAAGGTATGTTGGGAAATCTAAGTTCTACCAAATTTTTAATGTATCCCAGATTTCTACAACATATCATAAATTGTGAATTGCAAAACTTGTCAACTCCTAAAAATATTTTCATACTACCAGAGTTGAACAAGAAAGTTTTCTCAAATATGAGAAAACAATTTAAATTTTCGGGTAAGGAAACCCCTCTGTTTCCTAATATGATCAAAGATCATCCCCTTACTGGAGAAGGTTCAACCATTGCTACAACCCAAGTTGAACCTCAACCCACTCCATCACCCCCAAAAACAGCCCAAACACCACCCCATCTAGCCACTCAATCACCAGCCCACACAGAAGTCCTGAATGTGTCCCAGGAACTTGATTTAAATCTGCAGAGTGCTACTCTTCACTCTGTGGAAGACCTGCCAGATAAAACCAAAAACATTTCCACACTTTATAAAAGAAAGAAATCTTTAAAGGACACCAGGGGACACATTGAGTCAAACCCCAGGCTCCAAGAGTTGTCCTCCAAGGAGGAGAGAGGACATGAGGCGAGGGCTTTCACTACTGATGCCCCAAAGGTGGGTGCACAGGACAGTGAAAACATCTTTAGGACCCAGACCTCGGCAACTTTGAGTGATGACTCATTTGAGGAGTTACTCAAAGGACCCCGGTGCCAAGAAACCACAAGGGGGGGCATCTCTGCTTCTTCTAGGAAGAAGAGGATGTCTAAAAGACCCAATGAATCACCAAGAAGTGATGAGGGCAGATCTTCTGAATTGATGGAAAGGATGGAAAACCTCAAAGCCAATGTACCTGTTAGTGAGCCCGATGATCTTGCTAGATGGAGTGAGGGCAGTATTAAAATCAACCAATTGACGGATAAAGTGGATTCTCTTGAATCCACTGTACAAGATTGTCTCAAGTATTTAACAAACCAAGGGAAAACAATGGCTGCCATGAAAAGGCATGTCAATACCATCAACAAGAGAATGAGGTTCTATGAGCAAAGGCTTCATCAACAAACCAAAATCATCAGAAAATTGAAGAAGAAACTTGCTGATAGTGAGGCTCCACCAGTTGAGCTCACTAAGGGGGAGAAGGATAACATACAGACCATGATTGATGAATCTATTGCAGCAGCAGCATCCTCCCTCTTGAATTTAAAAGAAACAGAAGTTGATGATGGCCCAGAAATGATGGTAACTGAAGATGAACCATTTACTACTGCTACAATGGAAGAACAAGTTGAAAAAGAAACACCAGTAGTATCTCCAACTACTGATGTGATAGCAGTAGTAAGTAAAGAAGAGGAAGTAAAAGCAGCAAATACTACTGATGCCCTATCAGTAGTAACTCCTGAAGTTACACCAGTAGTAACTACTCTAGTTACTACTGAAGAGGAAGAACTACAACTACCAGAACTAATTGAAAGAGAAAGATTTGAAATCATCACCAAACCACCTACACCTGCTCAACCACTTATCATACCTGACATTGATGATAATGTGAATTGGTTTGAGGTTGATGAGTGCTCACTTCCTCCACATCCAAAAATACTTCAACAAAATGAACTTAGGTTATTTTCTCCTTCTATAATAATCAGTGGTGTGCCTGATATGAAATATATTCCACCTCCACCTTCAGCACATATTAGAAAGGGTAAAGAAATATATGATGAAGATTACCCCCAACAGAGCTCTTGGTCATTACATGGTAAACAAGATAAATCTTGTTAGAGCTGATAAACAGTCTAAATGGAAGGTGAAGCAAAAGAGATATTTGGAGAAGGTAGCTAAGTATCAAGCTCTTGAACAGAAGAAGGATAAAAGAGAAATTTCTGTTCAAGCACCTGTTCAAATTAAAGATGTTCAGATAGAAGCCCAAGAAGCAGAATTCAAAAGGCTTAGAAAAGTAGAAGAAGAACATCTAAACTGTCTTGAAGATCTTGTAGCAGAATGTAAAAGAACAAAAGGTGATTTACCAGATGATATCTTTGAACAGAAGACTCTTATGATAGACTTTCTAAAGACAAAAGGGCATAGTGCAAAATCTTTTGGAAGAATGAAGATGATTACTATTATAGACAAATATTGTACTGCAAAGAAGAAAGACTTGGCTGAACAAGAAGCAGAAGAAGAAAAGAAATCCAAAGCCTTAAGTCCAATCAAAACTTTAATCCCAATTAGTCCAAGTTTATTCAAGAAGGATAGTATCTCAACTACTGGTGAGCCATCAACAAAGAAAAGAAAGATGGTCTCTCAAGAACAAAGTGCTCAAAAGAAGTCAAAAACAGAGCAAGTAATTCCAGTTCTTGATCTACCAGTTGCTCCCTTACAAAATAATCCTATCATAAACTGGAGAATTTTGAATAATAATGTGATAGAGATCATAAGGGAAGACAAAGTTGTACAGAGATTCACTGGATGGTTACCATTGATCATGTCCTGTTCAAGAAGTGATGTTATTAAACTACTGATCATTGGAAAACCAAGAATGAGAAAGAAATCATGGAAAGAATCTGGAGCTGGATACTTAACAACTATGATAGATGCTGCATTCTATCCAGACAACTATCCAGAACAATTTACAAGTGAAGGAAATGTTTATCATTGGAATGTTATTCCAACTGCTCAAATGTACTTCTTTGAAAAATCTAACAAAGTATGTGAGCTGTACTTGTATGCAAAAGAATATCCACACTCTGAGAAGACAATGTATCAGATATTCACAAATACTATGATGAAGCCATATGATGAAGTAATGTTTCAGAACAAATTGAATTATTTTACAAAAAGAAACAGCAAGTACATCATAGCTCAAAGACATGCTCAAAATCAAAGAACCCTAGAGAGGAGAAGAAAAGAAGAGGAAGAACAAAAGAAACTTAATTGATTAAAAAGATAATCAATAAGTTTAGGGGGAGATTGTTGGAGTAAAACACAGATCAACTTGATACTGATGCTGCAGTTAGTACTGACAATAATTAGTACTGATGGGGCAGAACATATTACTACTGATGAAGTTGATGCTGGTGTATACTATAACTTAGTTACTACTGATCATGCAAAGACTGAAGATACTACTGATCTTAGTAGTTACTACTGACGATGGTTTCTGGACTTACTACTGATCACCAAGTTTACTACTGATGTTACATATTTACTACTGGTGATGAGTTTTACTACTGATACGCGTTATTGAAGAATATCAAGTCCGAGATCTTCGCAGAGATAGTTATAGAATGTAATTAAATGTATATCTTTTATTATTCGATGTAAATCAAATCCAAGAATAACTAGGGTAAATAGTTTAGCTTCAAGGACTATTATAAATAGTTCCTTACGAATTGTAAACGCACGTGTGTATTGTTAACTTGATAATATACATTGAAGCTTTTTGTGAAACTGTGTTCGTAATACTTTGCATGTTATTTACAGTTCATTGTTCTTAATTACATTGATATAGTGTTGATCCGCTGCAACTTCTATATTCAATTAGATCTAAGGTGTTTATTAACTTGTCTATAGTTAATCGATCCTGACAATAATATTTCATTCTTCTGGCCTTTGAAGTTTTCAAAGTCCTGTTTCAGTACAGACTTCATGTTTCTTTTGGTGCTCTTAGTACCAACAAATCTCTTTTCCAGTGCCTGCCACAGCTTCTTAGCATCATCATATTCAACAAAGAGATGTTGATAATCATTGGGAATGGCAAGCAAAAGAGTGCTTAGAGTTTTGAGTTCGATTCCTCTGTCCTTCTTCTCTTTCTCACACTTCAACTTGTCTGCTTCAGTCAATGAACTTGATGCTTGAATCTGAATGGTTTTGTTGCCTTCAACAACAACTTCCCACATGGAATAATCAATAATAAGCATGTACTGCTTGATTCTATTTTTCCACATCCCAAAGTTGTTGGGAGTGAGAATGGGAATTTTGTTAGCTTGAGTGCTTTCATTGTTATCAGACATGATTAACAATTTTGAGATCGAAAGTATGTAACTTTTTGTTGTTCTTAATTCGTAGATCTAGAACCAATTAGCTCTGATACCACTTGTCAGGATCGAATAACCAAACAAGTTATTATAAACCCAGATCTACTAACACAAGGAGTTACAGCGGATTAACACTTATGTTATTAGATTAAGAACAATGTAAACTGAAATCGAATAAGAATAAACACGATGAACACAGTTTATCACAAAAAGCTTCAATGTATTAATTTGTTCGATCAATACACATATGTTTACAATTCATAAGGAACTATATATAATAGTCCTTGAAGCCTAACTATTAACCTAGTTATTCTAGGAATCGATTACAATTGAATTACATAAAGATTTACATGCTATAACTAACTCTACTAGAATCTCGGACACGATCAGCTCTAAATATAACATCAGTAGTAATCTTGATCGTCAGTAGTATTTTGCCTTTAGCAGTAGTAAGTCGAGATCATTAGTAACTTCTATTATCAGTAGTAATTCAATCTTCAGTAGTACTTCAGAATCAGTAAAAGATCATGTATGTTCCAACAGATACTATATTAGATGTAACATGATTGGTTAGACAAATACATGTACAAAAAGGTCTGAATTGAATTAATTCAAGTTATAATTAATACCTCAATGAGAATAGGCTTTTGTTCTTTGATGGCCATTTCACGAGCTACACGAACTGCATTATAAATCGCAAGAGCATCATTTCCATCCACTCTCATACTTCGGATGCCATACGCTTGTCCCTTGACAATAACGCCATCACCTGTCATATTAGCTTTTTTATTATTAGGGGTGGTTTTTATTAGTTAATGTACAATAATTTTAACTCAACAAAAATTTCTTAACCATTATCCTAATGGGTTTCCCTTATTATTAATGTTATTGTATTTTTCTTCGATCTAACCATAATTATCTCATTAACTTTTCAAAATATACAACAAAGTCCTGAAATCGTAATGAATGTGGTAAAAACACGTACTTCGAAATTGTTGAGTGACAGGGGTGCTAATAGCCCATCCGTTGTTGCGGCATATAAAAATAACAGGGGCTTCCATAACCGCTGCAAAGTTCAGAGCAGCATGGAAATCTCCCTATAAAATAATTAAATAGAAACATTATAATATAAAAAGCCCGAGAATTAAAAAAATATTAAATTCAGATGTTAATTTGTACCTCACTTGAAGAGCCATCACCAAAATAAGTTACAACACATGCGTCCCTTTTGTCCATTTTCAGAGAATAAGCAACACCAACAGCTTGAGGAAGCTGTGTCCTGTATAAAATGACGGATTAATCCCTAAAGGATGGTGAGTTTGTATAATGAACCAAATTAGCAACAACTGACCCTAAAGGCGAGGAGATGGTGAGGTAATTGTGTTTCTTGGATCCATAATGTATAGGCATTTGCCTGCCTTTCCCGTAATCATTCATGTTTCCAAAACATTGGTTAACAAATTGTTGTAATGTAAAACCACGCCACAATAACACTCCTTGTTCTCGGTACTACATGCATTAAGAAAATCAACCAAATTATTATTATTTTTATTTAACAAATATAAGTATGATATTCAAAAGAGTTAATTACACGGATGGTCTTATATCAAATTTCACCAATGGTCCTTTAGTTTTAAAAATTGTACTGATAGTCCTTATTTTTGAAACGTTTTTTCACCGATGATCCTTTATGAAAACGACCGTTAATTTTTCAAGTTAAGTGACCTCACGTGTGATGCACGTGAGGGTATTTTGGTCATTTCGTCGTTTCCTTCCCATTTACACGGTTGGTCCCTTATGTTTATAACAAATTTCACAGATGGTCCTTTATGTTTATATCTAATTTCACCAATGGTCATTTAGTTTCAAAACTTACACTGATGGTCCGTATTCCTGAAAGATTTTTCACATATGGTTATTTACGAAAATGATGGTTTATTTTTCACGTAAAGTGACATCACGTGTGATGCACGTCAATACATCTCCTCAACAATCGGGTAAACGAAACAAAATGATGGAGAAGAGTTGTTTCGTTTCGTTTACCCGATTGTTGACGATATGTATTGACATGCTTCGCACGTGCATCACACGTGCATCACACGTGCATCACACGTGATGTCACTTTACCTGAAAAATAAACCGCTATTTACGTAAAGAACCATCTCTAATCTTTCAGGAATACGAACCATCAGTGTAAGTTTTGAAACTAAAGGACCATTGGTGAAATTTGATATAAATCTAAATGACCATCCGTGAAATTTGTTATAAACCTAAAGGACCAATCGTGTAATTTACTCGGAGTAAATGAGAAGGGAAAGACGAAATGACCAAAATACCCTCACGTGCATCACACGTGAGGTCACTTAACTTGAAAAATTAACGGTCGTTTTCATAAAGGACAATCGGTGAAAAACCTTTCAAAAATAATGACCATCAGTGCAATTTTTAAAACTAAAGGATTATTGGTAAAATTTGATATAAACCTAAATGACCATTCGTGTAATTAACTCTATTCAAAATTTCAAGATAGAATGGGACTTAAACCCACTCGCACCCCTAATCTAAAATCTACTTCTAAGTGGGACTTAAATTAACCCTTAATCTTGTTAAGGGACACCGATGCACATCTTGATACGATTCGATCACTAAGAATTGAAGTGTGAATTCTACTCCTTCCAACAACAAAGATACCGAATCCTTTCAAAGGAGGGGTATGAGAAGGTAAAAATGAGACCTCATAGAATTAGATTCGACGATAATGACAGAGGTAAGTTTCCGGCCAGTATTAGGGTTTCAAGAAAAAATGGCTCGATATCATCTAAAATAATGAAAACCCATAGGGTAACGTTATAATTGATCATTATATATAGATTACAAAGAATATTAAGAAATCTTACTAAACCCTAAGCTCATCTATACAATTAGATTTGGATCATGTAATAAACTTAAATTATATTAGTGAAAGTTTTAATTATTCGTCATATAACAAAAGATACAATATTTAAATAAGTAGCTTGATTAACAAACCGAACAATTGGTAGATTATAAATGGAACATGGGAAAGCAGGGGAAAACGTGTTTTTAATGGACTTGGCCACCTGTAATGATGGTTATACATTTATCTTAGCCATGTGCGTATTTATTTGACCTAAATTATCAAAGTGAATCGAAAGGAACCGAGCTATAAGTTAGATATATAGTCAGTGTAAAAAAGAAATGAAGAAATAGAGATCGAGGGTTTTGTACCTGCGGCAAAATCAAGTCATTAGGGGTAAGGGCGGCTGCTGATGCTATGTTGATAGCTTCTTCACCAAATGCGGTTAGATAGAAAGATATTCTTCCTTGCATCTGTGCTTCATACAAAACTGTATCCATCATTTGAAGGCTAACCATCCCACTATACATCTTCACTGCAACTTCCTTCTTCACCTAAAATTTCATATATCACAAAACTTATATTACTAACAAATTATATTTTATACTCCCTCCGTCCCACAAAAAAGTTCTCATTTGTGTGTGGCGTAAGTTTTTATGTGATAGTTAGTGGTAGGGTAATTGATTTTAAATTTGATTAAAATATAAGGATGGTTTGGAGAGAGAAAGATAATTAGAGCAAGGGGTGTGGTAACGAGTGAGACCCTAAGTCGGACGTCACCTCAGCTTTCGACCCAAGCCACCACACCGCGCGCTGGGTGAGTGAGGCTCTAAGTCGGATGGGTGGCGTAGGCGACGAGCCAATGAGAGCAAAGATGGTGTTTTGGGACCAATGGGAGGAGAGAAGTTATTATTTTATTAATGGTTTTTATTTTTTTAAAGGAGTATTATTGGTTAGTGATGGTAGAGGAGGTATTTAGGGGTTTTGAATGTGAAATGTGAAATAATGATGTGGCGCATAGGTGGCGCGGAGGTGGCATCCGACCCCGAGCCACCACACCTAATGCTTTTAGTGGATATAAATGGTTCAGTTAGTAATAATAATATTTTATTATGTGGGACCTATCAAATATGAGAAATATGAACTTTTTTGTGGGACAAAAGTTTTGGGAGAAATGAAAACTTTTTTGTGGGATGGAGGGAGTAAAACTTAACTTACTAGAAATAGGCAGTTGGGTACTTACATGATGTAGAAATTGGGTAGATGAAAGTGGATAACCGTTGTCATCAAGAACCCGTGTTAGGAATATTTCTATAATATTCATTATTGATTTGATGTGTCAAAACTTATAAAGTACAAGTACCTAAATTGAAGATATGGAAGTTCAAATTCAAATAAAGATTTAGGAGATAATCATAAATGTAAAAGATATAGTATATCTTTATTAGTTTAAAAGATTTAGTTATTATCTTTTCCTTGTAAGTCTTAGGTTTTCTAGTATATAAAGAAACCTAATGACATAGAATTAGATGTTCTTGGAACCCACGTTTTAACGTGTTTGTGTGTATACTCTAAGCCTCAAGGTCGTTTGATCCTGTTTAACGAAAAACCGTTCTACATATTTATATGCAGAATTGGGGCTTTTAGTAACCTCTTGCATTATGTCAGTTTCAAGGAAGATTGCTTGCTGGAATCGGGTCGATTCTCAGGCTTTATGATTTGGGAAAAGACGGTTGCTCAGAAAGTGTGAGAATTAATTGTTCCCGAATACGATTAATTCAATTCATACGTATCGTGATCGTATTATGTTCGTTTAAGTCTACTACTGATCAATAATGGGGATGAAGGTCAGTAGTATAATCTAGAGGCAGTAGTAAAATTACAGCCCATTGATGATCAACATCCATCTTACTACTGATTCGATTACTACTGCTCCATGGTAAAATCGATTTTACTACTGATCCTTTTTAAAATTACTACTGAGCAGTAGTAAAACAACAAATTGCTACTGATCCAGTGTTTCGGTTATTACTGCTCCTAATTGAAATATACTACTGATCAGTAGTATATCTCGATTACTACTGATCCGATGCTCAATTCCGATTTTACTACTGGTAACAACAATTTATTACCGATCCATCAAAATACTACTGATCAGTAGTAAATGGGGAAATTAGCTTATTAGTAATTACTACTGATCAGTAGTAAAAAAAGAAAGTAGTGCTCCGAATTTTGTTACTAATCAGTACTAAACGAAGAAAACTGAAGAAAAATTTTGATAATGATTTCTTCCTTACAACCGATACATCATATTTTGGAAAACATGACACACACCATGTTCATTCCATATTACGGTTCATTGATTGTATTCGGTTAATCACTTGTTAATTTTTATTCTTGATAAAAAGAGAATGAAAATAACTAGTGATATTAATGTGAAACGAATCACATTATTCACACACACAGGTTGAAGGCTTGATGAAGATAAAGGAAAGTTCTATAGTTGTTACATATTTGATCTTTATCAGTTGATTACAGAAGATAATTGATTATATTTTATTTGAAGAAGAAGTTGAAAGTCTTACTACATAAGATGTTATGTATTGTTGTAACTGCAATTCAACACTCTTGACGAAAAGATCTGTTGAAGACTAAGATAAGAAAGTCCCTCATACAAGATATGACGTTGCTGATTACTATATTTAGACGGAATGTGATGCTTAGTTTGAATTTCTACTTCAACTTCAAATAGAAGATAGTTGGTTTTCAATGTAATTAATATAGCCTTGAAGAACACAAGAATGATAGCACACTTTTAGGGGAAGAAAAAGTGTTGATCATTCAAGGGGAAGTTCAAGTTTCTCGGATGTATTTGATTATGTCAAAAAGGGGAAGAGACTTGAAGATTCCTAGCTAATTCTACAAGTTATAAGTTTTGTCAAATCAAATAGGGGAAGATTGTTAGGAATATTTCTATAATATTCATTATTGATTTGATGTGTCAAAACTTATAAAGTACAAGGACCTAAATTGAAGATATGGAAGTTCAAATTCAAATAAAGATTTAGGAGATAATCATAAATGTAAAAGATATAGTATATCTTTATTAGTTTAAAAGATTTAGTTATTATCTTTTCCTTGTAAGTCTTAGGTTTTCTAGTATATAAATAAACCTAATGACATAGAATTAGATGTTCTTGGAACCCACGTTTTAACGTGTTTGTGTGTATACTCTAAGCCTCAAGGTCGTTTGATCCTGTTTAACGAAAAACCGTTCTACATATTTATATGTAGAATTGGAGCTTTTAGTAATCATTGTATATAAAGATGATGATGAAACCTTGTTTAGCAATACAAATATGTTTATATAATTCCGCAAGTTTGTTATTTGTATATGCTTATTCCAGATAAGAACTATCTATTCTTGAGCCTAAAGATCGACGTTTATGAAGAGTTGTTCTAAACTCAACAACCCGATAACATTGCACCCTCTTCTCAGATGACTCGGGAAGGAAGCTCAGTTCCGACGTGAAGCGAACTCGACCACCAGGAAAATCCACACCCTATTAAAATCAACAAAATCACAAATATAAACACCAAGAACTATCAAATGAAGAAGATTATGTAGAAATGAGAGTTTTACGTGATTTTGTTCCTCATCATCATCACTAGAGAAGTACTGATCCAATTGAGTGCCGGCTTGCGTTGATTTAAAGTTGCAATTGTTAGTATATAATAATTTAATACTTTATGGTGTATATTTGTAAACTCCAAATTCTTGATGTACTGTTATTGTATCTTCATTTTCTATAAATATTGTGATTCTCCTTTATTTGGAGACATCAATTGTAATTATAACATGGTATCAGACAGGTGACCATCTCATTGCCCCTGCCTCTTCCAATCCCACGTTCTCTTTCTCTTCCCAAAATATCTCCTCTTCTTCTTAACTTTCTATCTTCCTTCTGATCCACCATGGCCGCATCTTCATCAACACAAGAAAACTCACTAACAATGAACACCTTATTACATATGATCACTATCAAACTATCATCTTCCAATTATCTTCTATGGAAGAATCAAATGCTCCCGTTAATCTCATATCAAAATCTTCTCCCACATATTGACGGTACCCCGGTTCCGGAACCGACAATTACTATTGAAGGAAAATCATCACCAAATCCATCACACTCAACATGGCTCTCTGCTGATCAACGAGCCATCATCATATTACATGCCTCTTTATCCGAAGAAGCCATTGCAGAAATTATTGGGTTAACCACTGCTCGACAAATCTGGTTAACTCTTGAATCGGCATATAGCAATTCTTCTGTGGAACGCATTCAGAATCTAAAAGATCTATGTAGGCAACTTACTAAAGGGTCTCAATCGGTAGCTGACTATGGCCGAAAATTCAACGGTTATTGTGACCAACTTGCGGCAGTTGGTCACCCGGTTGACCCATCAGACCAAGTCCACTGGTTCTTGTGCGGTTTGGGGCCTTCATTCGAGACATTCTCCACCTCCGTTCGTACATCTCGACAAACACCAACGTTTCGTGATTTGCTGGCTCTAAGTGAGAGTCATGAAATGTTCTTAAAATCCCTTCATGGAACCACTACTCCCCCGGTTGCATTTTATTCTGATGCAAAACAGCAACGTAATACATCTCATGGTCGTTTTGTCAATCGACCCTCTCGTGGTGGTGCTTCGGGTGGTCGTGGTCGTGGACGCAGACCACCCCATTGTCAGCTCTGTCGCACAAACGGGCACTACGCTAACATGTGTCCTAATCTTCCACAGTATGCAACTAAAGCCACACCTACCGACAACGACCTTGCAAATGCTTTCCACGCTCAATGCCATGTCACTTCCTCGGGCCCTGATTGGTTTGTTGACTCTGGGGCAACCGATCACATGACTTCATCCCCGGCAAATGTCAACAATGCTACACCAAATATGGGACAAGCCAACGTCACTTTCGGTAACGGTAATAAACTTCCTGTCTCACATATTGGTCATACTACGGTTCATAATAATATTCGATTGCGAGATGTGTTAGTGGTTCCTAATCTTACAAAGAATCTCTTATCTATTAGTAAACTTACCTCTGATGACCCTTTGGATGTGTTGTTTTCGCAACCAAATTTTTATATTCAGGACCGCTTGACGAAACAGGTCCTAGCTCAAGGAAGATGTGAAAACGGTCTATACGTTTTATCTCCCAGCCGTCAAGCTCTTATTGCTGATTCCAAGTTGAAGGCATCTTTTGAATTGTGGCACTTACGTTTGGGACATGTTTCATTTGATACTATTATGCATTTAAATAAAACAGGGTGTGTATCTGTTACATCTATTTTGCCTAAACCACTTATGTGTTCTTCATGTCAAATGTCTAAAGGACAACGATTATCTTTTGTTAATAATACACAAAGGGCATCACAACCACTTGAACTAATTCACTGTGATTTATGGGGGCCATCCCCGGTTACATCGGTTGATGGATATCGATATTATGTGCTCTTTGTGGATGATTTCTCTCGATTTACTTGGCTATATCCATTAAAAGCAAAATCTGAATTTCATGTAATTTTGTCGGTTTTTATGAAACTTGTTCAAACCCAATTTTCCACCAAAATTAAAGTGTTTCAAAGCGATGGAGGCGCTGAATTTGTGAATCAACATGTGCGTGGATTACTAGAGGAAAATGGTACTTTTCATCGCTTATCATGCCCATACACGCCTCAACAAAATGGTCGAGTTGAGAGAAAACATCGACATGTGGTTGAAACGGGATTAGCCATGTTATTTAACGGGAAAGTTCCGCCGGCATATTGGGTTGAGGCATTTAGCTCAGCTGTTTATATCATAAATCGGCTTCCCACAACCATCTTGGATCGCAAGTCTCCATTTGAGGTTTTATTTTCTCGCTCACCATCATATGACAATTTTCGTGTATTTGCTTGTCGAGTTTATCCGTACTTGCGTGATTATGCTCAACACAAGCTCGCACCCAGAAGTTTACCATGTATTTTCATAGGTTACTCATCCCAATATAAAGGATATCGGTGTCTTGATCCGTGCACATCACGAACATACATAACTCGGCACGCTCGATTTGATGAAACCGTTTTTCCTTTTTCAAACAATTTATCTAGTGCAGATGAGGCCAATTTACCTCTACATGTATTTGTAGATGACTCATGGGGTATCGCATGCGCACCAAATGTCTCAGCCTCGCCAACATCTAAGCCAACGCCTACGACCCCATCAAAATGTGGGTTGTGCTCCGATGATTCTAACACAGATAGTACCACTATTACACAACAAGAAAATCTTGGCGACTTACAAAATGTTCCTTCGGTAAATGAGGCAAGACAATCTGCACCATCTGAGCCCGATTCTCTACCATCGAACTCGACACAACCTACTTATACACCTGATACGGCACCGGTTCAATCAACCCATTCCATGACGACTCGGTCAAAAGCCGGTATTTTTAAACCAAAGCACAAAGCTGATCTTGCTCACATCGAGCATCACGCCTTATGTGCTGCTTTATTTGCCTCTCGTGATCCTAAAGGTTTTAAATCGGCTGCCAAGCATTCTCATTGGATGGATGCCATGCGGAAAGAACTCACTGCTCTTTCTAATAATGACACATGGACTTTAGTTCCTCGACCTGAGACACAACATGTAGTTGGCTCTAAGTGGATCTTTCGCACAAAATACTGTTCGGACGGGACTATTGATCGTCATAAAGCACGACTTGTTGCTCAGGGTTTTAGTCAGATTCCCGGCCTCGATTATTCACACACCTTTAGTCCAGTTGTTAAAGCCACTACTGTTCGAGTGGTTCTTTCACTAGCTGTTATTAATGGTTGGAAACTTCATCAGCTTGATGTTAATAATGCGTTCCTTCACGGTCATCTAACTGAACGCGTGTATATGGAACAACCTCCGGGATTTGCTAATCCTAGCTTCCCTACTCATGTTTGTCGCTTGAACAAAGCCATCTACGGCCTAAAACAAGCCCCACGGGCATGGTTCCACAGACTCAGTTCTTTTCTCTTAAAGAACGGGTTCTCATGCAGTCGCTCTGATCCATCCCTATTTGTGTTCCGACGTGATTCATGCATCATGTACTTACTTGTATATGTTGATGATCTTATTTTGACTGGAAATCATGATCACACCATGGTTTCGTTTATTAGCAAATTACATCATGAGTTTGCTATTAAGGATCTTGGAGAGCTCAACTACTTTCTCGGGCTTGAAGCTATTCGTACCTCCGAGGGGTTGTTTCTTAGTCAGTCGAAGTATGCACATGATATAGTTAAACGTGCAGATCTACTAGATGCAAAACCAATTTCAACACCTTTGGCTGCAAATGAAATTTTGAGCACACACGGTGACGAGTGTGATGATCCTACTTTTTATCGGTCTCTAGTCGGGGCACTTCAATATTTAACCATCACACGACCAGATATCTCTTATGCTGTCAATCAAGTGAGCCAGTTTCTCCAATCTCCGACTACCACTCACATGCAACATGTAAAAAAGAATTCTTCGGTATGTCAAAGGCACCTTGGCTTATGGTCTTACGTTCTCCAAACCCTCTCGCACAACCATAATTGGTTACTCTGATGCTGATTGGGCTCGCTGCATTGAGACTCGTCGATCCACATATGGTTACTCGATCTTTCTCGGTGACAATCTTGTCTCTTGGAGTGCTAAAAAGCAGCCCACCGTTTCTCGCTCAAGCTGTGAATCAGAATATCGAGCTATGGCCAACACTGCTGCTGAGATTGTTTGGCTTACTCATTTGCTCCGTGAGTTACATGCCTTACCACCTGGTCGTCCCACTTTACTTTGTGACAATCGTAGTGCTCTTTTTCTCTCTCAAAACCCGGTTGCTCACAAACGTTCGAAACATATCGACCTGGATTACCATTTTATACGGGAGTTGGTATTGTCGGGAAAACTTTACACACGATTTGTTCCCACTACGCTTCAGGTGGCGGACATATTTACCAAGAGTTTACCAAGACCTCAATTTGAGCTCTTTCGTGCCAAGCTTCATCTCGGGCCACCTCCCTTTCGCTTGCGGGGGGATGTTAGTATATAATAATTTAATACTTTATGGTGTATATTTGTAAACTCCAAATTCTTGATGTACTGTTATTGTATCTTCATTTTCTATAAATATTGTGATTCTCCTTTATTTGGAGACATCAATTGTAATTATAACAGCAATGTCTTAAAACGGCCGATGAATACGAGTTTCTAATCAAACTCCCTTTCCTTTGGAGGAAATGACATTGGGTGGCGAAAGTGACGAATGTTTTTGTAAAATAATTTGCACCTCGTCTACCCGCGGCCAGCCAAATTGCCATCTTCACTACAAAAAAAAAAAAAAGCCTTTTGTAGCGATAAAAAACGCAGCAAAAACTAAAACTATGGTCGCAAAAGATATTTTGAGGTGAAAGTTCGCAGCAAAGATTAACGTTAATTCACTTTAATTCAACGTACTACTAAGAGCAGACTAGAGAAAGAAGAAAGTGAAGGTGAAAGTGAAGTTGAAAGGAAGATCTTCAAGAGGATTTAATAGCATGAGAGTTGACATGATTAAACCATATAATAATAACGTACGTAGTGCGTGTAAACAGAAACAAATATTAAACGTATTAAGTTATAGGTCAGCTGGTGATGGATCGTATCGGAGAAATTAGTTAAATATGTCAAACGGGCTCGCGCGTTTCTAACGAGATACGATATGATGTAACAAATTAAAATTTTATAGATGTATTAGGTTGGTTTTGATTTATATATTCACATTTATTTGATGTATTATTTAAGAAACGTGCAAACCTGCCTAAAATGGCATCTATCCCATTTGGGTAATCCATGCAAGTTAAGTTGACTACTAATAATGCAAATTATAATAAATATTAGAGTTATATTAACTTGGGCAAAAGATTAAAATACGATTAAAATATACTACTTCCATATCAAAATAAGTGATATACTTTACTAAAAAGGGTGAATCAAAATAAGTGATACACTTCTAAAGTTTACCTTATTTGGTAAAAAGTGAGACACATTCTCCTCTAATTTGTGTTATCAGTTTGCTGCCATCGTTTATCCGGTTGATATTAATGATCAAATCCACTGGTTTCTCTGCGGTCTTGGACCCTCTTTTGAAACATTCTCCACCGCCATATGTCTTAATTGGACAGGGTGAAATGTAAAGTGTGATAAAACGACAAGGCTAGTACCATCGACACATGAGTTCGGGAACTGACAGTTGTCGGCCTCTTCTCACCGTTGGCACACTCCGTCGTTTACCTTCCGTTGTTGATTTGAGTTGGCTATAAGAAGAGAAGTGACGAGGCAATGTATTTTAATATGTTATTAGTATTGCATATATAGTTTATAATGGCGTTCTAAAAAAACTGAAGATAATGTATATTCTAATATTATTAGCATGAATATATCAATTGGGTATCAAAAACTAAAGGTGTTAGTCGTGTCATAGTTATGGATGACAACTGATAGAATGTTGATCAAATGATGCGACGTTCACATCCATATCTATTTAAATTTACATTGTCTATATCCATATCCATTTAAAATCATTTCATCCATCCATATCAATTGGATTATATCGGGTAAATAGGCATCCGTTGGATGTCGAAAGAAATTTTTTTTCTAAAGAAAGTACGATATTTTTATAGATAAATTAGCAATTTTTTTTTTAATATATACATAGTTTCTTCCAAAATAATATACAAACGAAAATATAACTACAAACATACTTTCGATGCATATAAGCATAGAACATAGTTTGTAAGTAATCCTTAAATATTGGTAGATACAAACAAATAATAACTTAATACTTCATATAAGCATAGAACATAGTTTGTAAGTAATCCTTAAATATTGGTAGATACAAACAAATAATAACTTAATACTTCTATATATAAACATAGAGCATAAATTGTAAAGTTTACAAATTTAATTATCTTGAATGTTATATATAAATTATTTTGAATAAAAAATGTGTAGACATATATTATTAACGAAGCGAAATTGTAATGTATATAAAAAATTAATTTCAGGTTAAGTGAATTCATCTATGGATTGCAATTTATCATCTATATCCGTTCTAATAAACGTCTATATCCGCTACACATAGGATATTCACCTATAACTTTTTTATATACTTCTCCGATTTAAAATAAGTGATACACTTTGGGTTTAACAGTTTTTTATGCAAAAAAATATAATGATGATTAAATTAGATTAATTGGATGGTTAGTGGGGAATGAGTCTCACATCTTTTGAATAAAGCGAGGTTAATGATTTTTAAAGTAAAAAGTAAGGGGTAAATGCGTCATTTTACTTTGTTAAATTAGATAGTTAGTATGTATGAATCCTACTACATTTTATCAAATAAGATAATTTTTCTAAATATATCACCTATTTTGAATCACTAAAAAAAGTGTATCATTTATTTTGAATAGCAGGAAGTACAACATTTAACATTAGCAGATCAGGTCGAATGGATGAGTATCGAGTCGGACGATGGTTTTCATCCAATGATCTACTCACAGTTGACGCGAGCCTAAATATTTGAAAAAACCCCTTTTGGTTCCGCAATTTCCCCCAAACACACATGACACGCCACCATCCACTACACGTGGTTTGGTACGTGCCACCCGTTTCTTTCATTCCGTCACGCTTCCCCTCCCCAATAAACTTCTCAACAGCTTTCTCAAGAACACAACTAAAAAATACCTCAATTTCTGTCTCCACCCTCAAACATCAATAATTTCATTTTTTGTACTTGTAACTGATCATCTTCTGCAATATTAAAAAACGAAAGAGCTGTATGGTATTCAGTGTTGTTTTATTTAGGATTCCATCACTTTCCGTACCCCCAAATTTGTAAATTACTGAGAATTCTGGAACACATGACGTGTTGTTTTAGTCGAATCGCATCTCCCCAATATAAGATTTCTCTTTCGTGAAGAAACCCACTCCAGTTGTCCTTTTGAGGAATTGAATAATTAGGGTTATTTTATTATATTCCGTCCGTGTTCTGCTCTTCGTCCAGTATTACTCAACTTCATACACCATCAAAGTCTTCTTAAGCTTGCTTTAATACACGTTTTCTGACTTTAATTCGCTATTGTATATCTACAAATAAGTTTAATTCAGTTCTTCTTATCTTTGGGCTGGCAGAAACCAGGGTTTAGAAGATGGATGAATTGAACACGTGTTTTAATAAATTGATGGTGTTTGGAGGTGGGCGTAGGGTGATTACCGAGTGGAAAGACATTCCTATGGAGCTTTTGATGAGGATTGTAAGTTTGTTGGATGATCGGACGGTTGTAGTTGCTTCTGGAGTTTGTAGTGGATGGAGGGATGCTATTTCCTGGGGACTCACTCATTTTTCATTCTCTTGGTATATTTTCTTTCTCTTTTCATTCTATTGTGTTTTAGTTTACAGTTTGTTTCTTTATTGTATTTGTCTCGGTTGGTTCTGCATAAAGTATTTAAGAGCCTTTTATACAATATTGATTTGATCAACTTATAATTTTTTTTATTTAAAAGGGTATTCCGGGCTCCCCCAGTGGCCGTTTTCGATCTAACCCTTGACTTCTAGGAAGTCATTAGATGGTTATGATCAGTTTATTATTGTAGATTAATAACAACTTAATTTCTTTTATCGTGATTTATTTAAATTTAGAGGTTAGTAGGCTAGCCTAGCTTTAGACAATTAACACTTTTTGTGCATTAAAATTTATTTAGTTAGAAATATATTACAGTTAAAATCAACCCGCTTTCAAGTAAATGGGTTAAATCACTGTCTCTAGGTCTAGCAAAATCATACACCCAACCATCTAAAGAATATCATAATTCATGATTTAGTGAATTACCACTTGTTTTGTGTTAAACTTTATCTTTTTCCTTGTTTTACAATAATAATAACAATATCATAAATTAATTTAAATTGCTTGGTGTCATGGTTGTTTACATGTCCATTTCACTTGTGAACATCATTAGGCAAGTGGTTCAGAGTCAAAAGCAAATTGACAACGATTGGAGAGTAATTCAGTATCTTTTGTTGCTTATCATATATATAACACTCACTAAAGAGACCTGATTGGATACCTTGACAGTATCTTTTAAAGGTAGCAATTTCTACCCATTTAGATGGAAACGGGTCGGGTGGTATATAATTGCTAATGGGTCAGACGAGTAAGTTGCGAAAAATGAAACAGCTCAAAAGTCTACTAACATGTATTCAAATGCTTACATAGTCCTAAACTGTTGTGTTTCAAAGATATCATCATAATTTTAACAATATAATATTATAAACATATTTATTATGTTAATTTTTTACAAAACTAGTCTCCACTATCCAAAATGAAAATTAAAAAGGATGGCACCTCTAATATTTCTATTGTAGGTGCAAAAACAACATGAACAACATGGTGTTGTCACTTGCTCCCAAATTCACAAAATTAAGGGTTTTGACCCTTCGACAAGATAAACCACAACTTGATGATAATGCAGTTGAAATCATTGCGAAAAACTGTAACGATTTAGAGGATCTTGACCTGAGTAAAAGCTTTAAACTCAGTGATCGGTCCTTATATGCTTTAGCTCGTGGTTGTCCAAATCTTGTAAAACTCAATATTAGTGGTTGTTCGGCTTTTAGTGATGGTGCTCTCAAGTATCTCAGTGGTTATTGTAGAAAATTGAAGATTTTGAACCTTTGTGGATGTGTAAAAGCAGCATCTGACAAGACCTTGAAGGTATGGAAGAAGTGTAGATTGAATTACATGAATGGTCCTTGTGGTTTGTATAAATTTATGGATTTTGTCCCTCAACTTTTTTAATTACACACACAGTCCCTAAGTTTTTAATACTCGTAACACCAACGGTCTCTAAAGCAAGAAAGGCTTTAAGTTTTGATGTTTCAAATTTCAACATTTATTAACATTAAATTTATAGGATTCAAAATCAGGGGCCATTCGTGCAATAAAAGAAGTAAAGTCAAGAGACGAAATCCATAATGTCTTACAAACCACAAGGATGCTTTTTCGTAATTTACTTTTCAATTATATTTGTTTTATTTAAGTCTTGAAAAGTAAAAGTCAACTCACTACAATAAATAATTCAATTTTCCACAGTTTTTTGTGCACATTGACACACTTAAAACGTGTCTACAGTAGATAACACTTAAAATCTCCAGACTTATGAATGTGGAGTAATCCTTTTCCACAATTATTAATGTGACAATAACTCAATATTCCGCCACATTTTTCTAATGCGTTAAAGAATTCATGTACTTTTTTTAGCGACTATTTGACTTTTGGATGATGGTTTTTATAAGTATGTTTGGTTTTCTGCAGGCAATTGGATATAATTGTAGACAACTACGGTCAATAAATCTGGGTTGGTGTGAAGGCGTGGGTGATGAAGGAGTGATGAGTTTGGCATACGGGTGTCCCGATCTTGGTGCTATTGACTTGTGTGGCTGTGTCCTTATAACAGGTAATGTTTCATCTTTTAGTTGACTTTTCAATTTCAAATTTTTATATAAAGTCAAGCGCCTACATTTGCAGACGAGAGTGTAATAGCACTAGCAAACAACTGCCTACATTTGCGATCCCTTGGGCTATACTACTGCCAAAATGTAACTGACCGAGCCATGTACGCATTAGCCCACAGCCGGGTGAAAAACAAACATCAATTGTGGGAATCGGTTAAAAGCCGATATGAGCAAGAAGACGGGCACGGGCTCATAAATCTGAACATTAGCCAGTGCACGGCTCTAACCCCACCCGCGGTTCAAGCCCTTTGTGACTCGTTCCCTGCACTCCACACGTGCCGGGGGAGACATTCTTTGATTATAAGCGGGTGTTTGAACTTAACCTCGGTTCATTGTGCTTGTGCCTTTCAAGCTCATCGAGTTACGACTCGGTTTTCTAATCCGGCTCATTGATGTCGTTGGGTGGAAGTATATGTACTTGGTTTATGTGAAGGATTATGGATGCTGGGTTATTTATATGTAAAGAAAGTTTATTGGATGATTTTAGCTATTTTATATTGGATGTTTATTTGGTTATTTTTTTAGCAAACTGCCATACTTAACTTTTCAAATCTCACCCTATATATGCAGCCTAAATTTGAATTTGTTTTGCCCACGTGTCCAATCCTCATTCGTTCGAATTGCTGACCTGTAATGTCAATAAACTCCACATGTCAATCTCCAATTTCATTCTTACGACCTTTCAACCTTCAGATCCCCTCTAACATCCCTAATTTCTCTTTAAACCCCACGCCGCCCGAATTCTCCAATGAAGTCAAAACCTCCCTATACCGGCATACCGCCATTCTCTTCCATCAAGCTTCCTTCATCAAGATTTGACGATGCACAATATAATGTCCACATAAACCCATTTCATTGTTATGACCTTTCAAATTTTGGGATCCTCTCTGCCATGCCCTAATTGTTCGACGCATGAATTCGTACATCTTATTGCCCGACGCACAATTTCGAACAAGTTCGGTGGGTTTTATGCTTCAATTTATGGAAGACAAATAATCCGTTCAACATTGGACTATGTCGATTCAAACTCTATAGTTCAATCGAGGTTTTTAGGTTTGCAATTTTGAGTTATTTCCATGTTCGATTACAAAGTCCATGCTATGAGAAATAGAAAAATGCTCATGTTTGTTATATTCACTTTCAGTATTAAAGAACTTTTACGAAATTGATGACGGATGTGTGTTGTATTAAAAATGCCCACGTTTTAAATTCAGTTTAAACTCTTTGATAGATTATAAGTTTGATCATGTGATTCACTACAGAAAGTCAGATGTACAAATCTTGAAACCTAATGTCTTCGATAACATGTGGTTCCGTTATGTGTTTAAGATAATCTTGCAATATAATAGTATTTCGATGAGTATTTTGTATTATGTTGAAAACATGATCCATCACATAAGATGCATAAATCAACCAAACGGGACACACCAATAGCTTCAAATACCACTACGATTACTTGGAAGCACAAATGGGTAAAATACCTTTTTGCAACTGTCAAAATATAATTGATGCAATATAATTTGTTTTGACTATGGTCGTTTCTAAATTTTAGTTGACTTCGTGTTTGAACCCTTTTGTTTTAGTTGATTTCGTGTTTGAACCCTTTTGTTGACCCCTATCACTCGTGCAGAGATGGACAGAAAAACGACAGATGTTGACAGAGATGGTCCTGCTGATATGTAGAAGGTACTTATTGGGTCTATATTTTAGGCCATGCAGGTTGCAATGATGTTTGCAGTAATGTTAGATATTGATTACATGACAAAACCAGTGTTTAAGGAAAATGATTGTGATTTATAACCAATACATGAAAGTAAATGAGTTCAGAAGTAAGTTTGATTACTTGTGATAATAATCAGATATTTGAAAAATTCAGAATTACCAAAAAGTTAATGTATGAAATGACATATTTGTGAAATGGAAATATAAGTCTCTGTATAAAGATAATAATCATACAACTAACGATTTTTAATTTCTATATTTTATTTTTTTTAATCTTTGCACACAGGGTTAATCAGATAATAGTGTGCAATACATTGAAACATGGTTCGGTCCTCTGTTGATAAGGTGATGAATCAAAATGGTCTGGTTTAAACGGGTTGGGTCATATTGACCCAAATCAGTTTATGTTTGAGAATTATTTGTTGACCTTAAAAAGTCAATGGTGTTACATGATTTATTATTTTATTTTTTTTTTTGTTTTGCAGGTTAAAGCAGAGAGTAAAAACTATTGGTGCTAAACTTAAGGATTCAGAGTCTCGATTTTCTAAAGAATATATGAAAAAAATTGTTTTAAGTACGATATTATTTTAAAGGTACGGAGTTTTTGATGAATAAAACGTATGTAATTCACTAGGTGAGACTTTATCAGTATTCATCTACTTAAGAAGCTTATAAAGATGGAACCAAATGATTGAAAAAAATTGGTGTTTGAACTAAATTATGTTGATCCATTAGTGACTGTTTTCTATTTTAGCATCATGACGGGTCAGGTACAATGAACTTTTATATCCTCTAACTTTTTATACGATGTTTTCATCTATAACAAAAGATTTATTCATCATTTCAATAACAATTTACTATTTGATTTCGTAAGTTTTTCTTATTGTTATATATGCATTCTATGTTTCGAAGCTAGCCCGCCCATTCGGGCGGGCTTTGAAGCTAGTAATTTAATGTAGGGCAAATGCGAGATTTTATAGTTTTTATTTTCTTAAGCGGATTATGATAATAATGAAAATTTATAATATTTAATTGCAGCAACGTTTAAAGAGTACTATTAATGAAACTAATTATAAAATACCGACATATAAGCTAACATCTTTTTTAGTACATAAATATACTAGTTATTAAGTAAAATTATTTTTTATTGAACTCACCATAGTATCTAATGTTTTTGATATCCTACCCTATATATGAGACTACACATGATGAATGCTTGCCACATCACCACAACACACCCTTTCTATTGGCTAATAAATCCAGCTGTAATTCCGTTATTGGTCCACATGTTCAGCCTACAATTCGACGACTAATTAATACGGCTTTGAAATAGTTGTTGTCATTCCGAAATATGAGGCATGCAAATATGGTATTTTTCAACATATTAGTTAATGATACTTTAATGAAAAACTGGAGATTAGGAGCAGATCTTCTCTACCAATTAATATCGCCCAAATTATGCGGTTTTGTTTTAATTTATTCCAATTAATTACGGAAACTATATAATACCATATTGTTAATAATATTTAAAATCAAACTCACCATACTTCGTATTAGTCTTTAAGATCAGCTGTAATCTATTCCGTAAAATCCGAGATTTTAATTTCAAAAGGATACCCACCCCTATATAATCAGAACTCACCATACGAAAATCATAAAGCTAAAAACCCTGTGAAAATCGAACTGCAATTAGTTGAAGGTACATACTTTGGTATTAATAATTTTTTTTTACGTATATACTCATTTGTGTTTGTCTTTAATATTTTATCGTTCATACCTCATATGTTTTCCTGCATTGTTTTTAATGGTCAATAATTTGTAAGTAAACATTTTATTTCTACTGCATTGTATTTAATCATCAATTTTGAGGTATGAACGATTTTAGATAATTCTTTTTTTTAATAATAATCTTCTTTTTCTTAATAATTCTTTTTTTTAGTCATAATTTTCGGTGACCTTGCAGGAAAACTAATCAAGAGGACACAAAAAACCATTCGATTGAAAGGTAATTTATAAACCCTATTCTTTTTTTTTGTTTATTTAAACTTTTAATAAATCACAATTTTTGATTAAATAGTAGCAGATTTTTAAGAAATTGACAGATACGAGACATGCTTGATTCAATCAATCCATTGGTAGAGAAGTTTCGGATGGCCGCCCGATCGATAAGGTCTTCAAATGACAGTAATATTAAGCTCAGACTTATTGGCAGCAGGTCACGAGACGGTAGGAACTACAATCTACCAACTTCATCCGAAGTAGCAGCTTTGATTGTTGGAGATTTTGAAGATACAGCAAATCCTAGGGATATTGTCGTATACAGGCAAAATGGAAAACTTAGAAAAATCAGCGAGCTGCACGTACTATACCTAGCATTGCATTACCCTTTGTTTTTCCCCTATGCAGAAGATGGGTACCGTACTGATGTTTACCACCAAGGCGTTACTGACTTTAATGAAAAAAATAAAGGTACGCGAGTGTTAATGAGGGAGTGGTTCGCTTACCGATTGCAAGACAGGAGAAATCAGTTCTCCATGATACTCAATGGTAGGCGATTGTTACAGCAATTTTGTACCGACGCGTTGACATTTGTTGAGGCTGAGAGGATGAGATACATTAAAACGCAACAAAAAGATTTAAGAACTGAGACGTATGCGAAATTGTCCATATTGGCGCAAAATCAGGATAATGCTAATGTATTACGTGGTAAGAAGTACGTGCTACCGTCGTCATTTACCGGGAGTCCAAGGTATATGATGCAGAACTATTTAGACGCCATGACGATATGTAAGTTTTACGGTTATCCTGATTTATTCATAACCTTCACGTGTAACCCTAATTGGCCTGAGATTGCCCGTGAAATGGCCAAGAAAGGTTTGAAATCTGAAGATCATCCGGATATTATATCTAGAGTGTTCAAAATCAAGCTAGACTGCCTCCTAAAAGATTTCAAGGAAAATCATACTTTTGGCCACGTAAAAGGAGGTAAAAATTCAACACATATACTTACAATTTATATTTAAACATATAAACATAAATATATATGATTTAATTTATTTATATTTATTCTAATTCGCAGTTGTTTACACCATTGAGTTCCAAAAGAGGGGTCTTCCACATTGCCACATATTATTGTGGCTCGAGGAACGAGACAAGATAACTGCTGCGTCAAAAATAGATGAATTTATATCAGCAGAAATACCCGACAAAGAACAGGATCCGGAATTGTACCAGATAGTCACCGATCAGATGATGCATGGCCCGTGCGGGGCTGAAAACCCAAGATGCCCTTGCACTGTCAATTTCAAATGTACGAAAAAAATTCCCAAAACAGTTTAACGAGCCAACTGTCATCGATGACAATGGATACGCAATCTATAAGAGGAGAAACAACGGAAATACTGTACGAAAAAGTGGAATAGATTTGCATAATGGTTATGTCGTGCCCTACAATCCAGGTTTGTTGAGGAAGTACCAGTCTCATATAAACGTAGAATGGTGCAACCAAGTTGGTTCGATAAAATATCTTTTTAAGTATGTGAACAAAGGACCAGACAGGGTTACTGTTGCTGTGGAGGGCGAAGAGGTCGACGAAATTAAAGATTATTATGATTGTAGGTATCTTTCAGCGTGTGAGGCAACCTGGCGTATATTTCAGTTTGATATTCATAAAAGGACGCCTTCAGTAGAACGGTTGCCTTTCCATTTAGAGAATGAACAACCTGTAATCTTTGATGCAAGGGGGAGTATTGATTACGCGTTAGATAAGTCATCTGTAAACGAAACCAAGTTTATAGCGTGGATGGAACTAAACGAGAGAGATCTAGACGCCCACAAACTCCTGTATGTTGAGATCCCCCAGTTTTACGTTTGGAATCAGCAGCAACACATTTGGAACAAAAGACAAAGAGGAAACACACTAGGCCGTATACATCATGTCCCGCCGTCATGGGGTGAACTTTATTATTTACGTGTATTACTAAACAAGGTGGAAGGTCCGAGAAGCTGGGATGATCTCAGGGAATGGCGCGGTGTTATTTATCCGTCATATAGAGACGCGTGTTTTGCCCGTGGGCTCCTACAGGACGACAAGGAGTACATTGATGGGTTGTTGGAAGCAAGTTTTTGGGGAATGGGTGATTATCTGCGTTCTTTCTTTGTCATGCTACTCATGACTGATAGTATGTCTCGACCCGAGTTTGTCTGGGAAAAAACTTGGCATGTTTTGGCAGAGGATGTGTTAACCGTTGAACGAAGGAAGCGTAACAATCCAGGTAATACTGAAAAACAACTCAATCAGTTTAATTACTACTTTTTGATTCATAATTTATTAATATTGTTTGATAATCTTATCGTTTATTAATGTAGATTTACAACTTTCTGACACACAGAGGATGAATATATGTCTTACGTATATTGAACACATGTTGCTATGTAATAACAAGAGTTTGAAGTCTTTTTCAAACATGCCATATCCGGATGAACAATATACGATGGAAAATTACAACCGGTTAATACATGATGAGGAATCGTACAACAGAGACGAACTCCGCGAGCAGCATCAAACTCTTTATGCCAGCCTTACATCAGAGCAGAAACGTATCTACAGAACAGTCATGGACGCCGTTAATAATCAAAATGGCGGAATGTTCTTCGTATATGGTTACGGTGGTACTGGGAAGACTTACCTGTACAAAACTATGTCTGTTGCATTACGTTCCCAAGGGTCAATAGTATTGAATGTTGCATCAAGTGGTATTGCGGCCCTTTTGTTGGATGGTGGTAGGACGGCTCATTCCAGGTTTGCGCGTCCTTATTATACTCGAACAAAACACCTTTAATATTGAATTTTTATACTTTTGTTATAAATTGCTAATTTTGCACTCTCTTCAGGTTTGCAATTCCTATTAATGTGGTGGAAGATTCGTTGTGCCACATATCAGCTGACGGTGACCTTGCTGAGTTGATACGAAAAGCCAAGCTAATTATCTGGGACGAGGCACCAATGATTATCAGATATTGTTTCGAGGCGTTTGATAGAACCCTGAGAGACATATGCAGGCAGGACCCTTCGACACCGTCAAAATCTGTATTCGGTGTAAAACTTGTTTTGTTTGGTGGTGATTTTTGGCAGATTCTTCCTGTTATTCCAAACGGCTGTAGGCAAGACGTGGTTCATGCGACTATCAATGCGTCATATCTTTGGGACCACTGCACTGTCTTGAAATTAACAGTAAACATGAGGCTTGGTTCGGGAGCATCTGAGGTTGAAAGAAAAGAAATAAAGGAGTTTGCAGATTGGATACTCGATATTGGCAACGGCACTATAGGTATGTATTTAAACTATTTGTAAATTTTTATAAACCGTTCCATTAGATTTATTACTTATATGAATATTTTTTATATTATCTAAACACAGGTGGTGAAAATGATGGTGAGTCGTCAGTAGAGTTCCCGGATAACATGTTGATTCCAGCATCTGATGATAACGTTGGGGCTATTATTGCAGAAACATACCCTCATTTGCAAGATAATCTATGGCAGCCCAACTTTTTTCAAGATAGAGTCATTCTTGCTCCCACGCATGAAATGGTTGACCTCATAAATGAACGTATGCTGTCATTAATTCCTGGAGAAGAAAAGAAGTACGAGTCATCGGACTCGGTTTCCGCTGCGGATGAAGATGATACTATGTTTAACCTTGATCTTTACACCACTGACTTCTTGAACAGCATAAAAATGTTAGGTGTCCCGCAGCATATCTTGAAGTTATAGATTGGCGCTCCGGTAATGTGTATGAGGAATATTGATCAGAAAGCTGGATTGTGCAACGGAACCAGACTTCAGATATTACGAATGGGGGTAAATATAATCGAGGGTAAAATCATATCTGGCAGCAAGGTGGGTACAATTTGCGCTATTCCTCGAATGGTTATTAGCCCTTCCGACAACAAGATGCCTTTCAAACTGAATCGCAGGCAATTTCCTGTTCAGGTATGCTTTGCTATGACCATTAATAAAAGTCAAGGACAGACGTTGTCTCAGGTTGGGTTGTTTCTGCAAAAACCGGTTTTCTCACATGGCCAGCTTTATGTGGCCATATCACGAGTTAAGAACAAGAAGGGATTGAAGGTCATTTGTTGTGACATCGATGGGAATTACACTAATTCGACAGCAAATGTAGTTTACAAAGAAGTCTTATTTCGTTTGTAGATTTTATGTAACATTTTTCAATGTATTGATTTATCTATCAATTCATCATTTCAGCTACAACATTATTATATCATTTTTAAAATTATTAATCTTTGTTTGGGATTTTTCTACATAATAAATTTTGAAGCATACCCGCCCATCGGGCGGGTTATGTAGCTAGTATATTATATATAGCAATGCATTTAAAAATGATGGAAAAATCAGAAATATTGTAATATTTTAAATAGAAGTGAAATTTAATGAGGTTATAATTGAAAAGTAATTAAAAAATAATTTGGAGGTAAAAACAAAAATGTTTACAAAATAACCTTTATATTTGGGTGATTTTGAAATTTTTCATAGAATCCCTTTTGGTGGAGCTTTTCTCTTCCATCACACGTGTTGCAGTTGCACGGGCAAACACCTAGGGTACGTTTGGTACAGAGAATGGAATTGCAGAGAAATGATCGCATAGAATGGAATTGCAGAGAAAGAGAATTAGTCTGGAGAATGAGAATCGATTCTTTTGTTTGGTATCACAGAGACTTCAACAGAGAATTACAACAGAGAATCATTTCTCTTGTTTGGTACAACAAAAAAATCAATAGAGAATTATACAAACTTTATAATTAACAAAAATACTTTTTTCACAACAATGATTGTTAAAATATAAAACATACAAAATTATGGATAAATTAGTAACTAAATTACATTAATGAATCAAACACACAACCATCGAAGTTTTATTTCTAAATAACATGCAATATTTGAATAATTAATCAATGAGTCAGAACTCAGAAGTGTTACATTACATTGATTAAGTGTACATTTAACCGAAAGAAGTTGATGCCTATGTGATTTTAAGTATACATTCAAAATACTATACATCAATATAATATTGATTGTGTGCATAGCATTTCTCTCCTAAAACACCATCTTGCTAATTGATATCCTGCATAAGAGGAGTAAACATTTTAACACACCAAAATGATAAAATAACTGGATTAGTTGCTTTTAAAGTGTTCATATTTGATCACATACAATGTAGAGACACCAAAATCTAAGTTTAAATATACCTCCAAAGCCTTCTCAATTATCAACATCACTTCTGGCAGCATCCTCAACAGCCCTGTTTAGTCAATTAATCTTCCTCACTTGAACTTCAACCTACAAATGGTGAACTAAATATTAACCATCAATAATTCAGATTTCACAATCTAATTTAGGTGGATCAGTAAACACTGATTCAAAACACCACAATTATCATCGTCATGAGTATCTACAAATCACCAATCTTATTGATTACAAAATTAATGGATTGTTGGCTAGAACTCACCTTGTAGGAACAGTTACTATTCCTTCAATATCAACAAACGATTCTTTGCTAATTGCAGTATCCTAAATTACAGTACTAAAACTAATTTATGACATAAAATTACTGTAACCAATCACATGTACTAAAACCAAATAAACTATAGGAACAATTCAATTAACCAAAAGCAATTTCTGCTCGATTTACCCCTAAGAATTTGGATTTACGCCCTATATTTTTGTGTTATGTTCGATTTGGATTTATTATGTTCGGTAGAAAGCAGGTCTTGAATTTTGTGTTCGATAGAAAGCAATACACTATACGATTTCTATGCTATACCAAAAACTAGGTCATAAATCTGAGTGAGAGAGTGAGACACACACAGACAGAAATACAAAATCGAGACAGATAAACAGATCGAGAGAGATAGGGCAAACCTTGAAGAGAAGTTGTGGAGAAGAGAATGACAACAGCTGTGGAGAAGACGATGGCTGAGGAGATGACGTACGGTGATGAAGATAAATTACATAAACTGGTGAAGGAATCGGGTTTCGAAGGAAGGATGTTTCAATTCTCCGTGTTTTTTTTTGTGAAGCACATTATTTGATTCTCACCTTTTCCCTACATGTGGAAGAGAATTAGAAATAAAGAATAAGAATTGGTTTTTCTCTGCTTTTTCTTTTCTCGGATGCAAACAAACAAGAGATTTGTTTCTATTTCCATTTCTCACCCTTCTTTTCCCTGTACCAAACACACCCTAGTTATTGTGTGTCTAAGATATCATTCTTATTCCAGAGTTCTTTTGAATTTATCTATTAATTATAATAAAAGAAGTTTTTTATATTCCACGTGGTAATTTTCTAGAGAACCCAGTGCCACATGGCAGCCACTGATTGGATGCAAAATTCATTTTCCCGCCCATGAGTTAGATCTGGTTTGTAAAAAACTATAAAATCGGTTTTCTAATTACAATTAATATGATTAAATGCATTATATTTATTCCAAAAATATATAGCTAATTAATGGGGAAGTTTAACAAATTCAACCTTAATTTACGGATTCTCTCAACCGTACCTCAATTCTAAAACCATATTTCGCCTTCTACACCGCACCGCCGTCAAACCCTGGTTTTGATTGCTTGATAAATAATAAGAAACCCCAGTTAAATGGACTTTGATTATGCTACGTTGTTGTAACAGGGAAAATAGCTGCTTTGAAGAAGGTTAGGGTTGATACTTTAGAGCTAGAAAATGTAAAGTTCATGGCAAGAGAGATTCTTATACTGAAAAAGTTTAATCAGCCCAATATTATCAAGCTTGAAGGATTGGTTATCTTACATGTAACATGATCTCTCTTGTTCGAGCCAAAGCCTCAGGTAACGTTTCAAAATCCAAAATTGGCAATAAATTTTGTTTATTGTGCTTTACTGGATCTTTTAATGCCATTGATTCCAATGATATTTATATTTGTCTTTTTTGCTTAAATGTCAACGCCGTTTTTATCTTTACGTTACACAGTTGACCATTGAAAGTCAAGCCATTGCAAAATATGATAAAAGAAGTCTTTTTGCAGGTCATGTGCTTCATCAGACAATTACTCTCTGGACTTGAGCTTTGCCATAAGAACAATGTCTGTCATACACAGAGATATAAAGGACGGTCGGTAGGAGCCAAACTCGTCGTAGTCCCCCAGCCATTTGTTAGGTCCGGTTTGTAAAAAAAACAAAATTATGTTTCACAATCAAACCAGAATTTTATACTTTTAAAGCAATAAAATCCGTTTTCTAATTTTGAATAAATTTGATTAATGCATAGTAATCTTATATGATTAATTTGCATTCTATATAATTTTATATTATTGAATCTAAGTTTTTTGAAAGTTGATGCAACTGTAAAAGTGCATTTTTTATTAATTTTATTTTTAATTTCTTTTGCAGTGCTTAAAAAAGATACAATACATGCTGAAACAGTTGAATGTACTTCAGGTTATATTAATTAAACTTTTATTCTAAGAGCATCCCCAATGGTTAACCTCACAAAGACTTATTACTTTTGCCACATCAACTATCTACTAACAAAAAACCTATTTAAAAAAAGCATCTCCAATGGTTAACCTTTCAAAAAGCTTTTTCTTATTAATATTACTAGTTTACCTTTATGTATCTCAAATGTTTTATAAATGCCCCTCATATATAATTTGATCATTTTTATAGTATTTTATAATACTTAATATACCACAAAATAACAAAACTTATCATCATTTTTGTTCTTTATAAAAAATATTAAAATATGACAAAATTATCATTTATAGTTATAAAAATAATAAAGAATTCATATATAAATTTATCTAGGGTTTAAAATGTAAAATTAGTAAATATGAGGACTAAATAAATCAAACATTTAAAGAAAGTTAAGAGGTTATGGAAGAATAAGTCATTGAAAAAAGCTTTTAAAAAAGCTCTTCACTCCAATAGCAAAAAGTCATCCAAAGACTTATTTAAATAGTAATAAGCTTTTGAATAAGTTACCATTGGAGATGCTCTAAGTGTTTTGGGCCGTTTCTAATTGTTAGAAAAGGATAAATGTGGTTTCTTTCTGCATAATATAGTCATGTAAATCTATGATTAATATTTGGTACATGGTTCAAGAAGTTAATTGATATGATTACACAATTATGATTGTTGCAGGGAAAGTGTTCTTGGAGTTTCATTTTCAAAATATCTTCCAATATAAGCAATGGTTGATCTTTATTTAAATCCACATAATGTTAACATCATATTAATCAAACAGAAAGCTTTTTGTCGATTTTGTTTTAATTTTTTCAGCTTGACCGGCCATATGAAGAATTTTTTACCCAAAAGGGGATGTTTTTGTTGTTTCCGGAAGTAGAAGAGACTTTGATATACTGCAACCAGAAACATTTGTCAATGATACAATCATTGACTTTTATATCAAGTATGTTCATTCTCATTTTTTGTTTTTTCTATTTTATATATTTTTGCAGAGATGACAACATAGTAAGTTCAAGTTCTTGAAAACTCTAAGTTATCATCTAATTCTAAATTTCCCAATTAATTTAGTAGAAATTATGCCCATTTGATTTTCTTATTGATGTGTTGAATGGTATAGCATGGTATTGAGATAGAATATGCCTTTTTGTAAGCTTTCAAAATATATGGGTTTTTAATTTAATAGTTACATCATTTTAATTTATAATTAGATTTATATTTATTAGTATTGTATAGACCAAATGAAGTGGTAAATAGGGCTATCAAAACCTGACACGGCACGCCAAAAGTAATGAATTTTAAACACTTACATTTTAAACACTTAAAGAAATTGGTGTTCCCAGAAGAGTAGGTAAATGTTTCTTTCTTTGTATGATGTTTTTGTAGGAAAATATACAACTAACTTAAGGTGAGGTAACTGTTTCATATGCTTAAAGCGAGGCAACTAATCATTTAAGAAAGCATTATATATTTTCTTATTTACCATAAAATAACATGAAATATGTATTCGATCAATCTTAAGTTCAACATAATTATTGACCACCCGTGATTTTTTACTATTTGCCTTAAAACACTTATTGATGTATTATAAAGAAAATTATATTTGATTGCTCTAAACCATAATTTTTCTACGTGAGCAAACTAATTGAAAATCAAATAGCCAGCCCGATTAGAAGAAGACATGGATTAATAAGTGATGATTATTAGTTTGGCCTTCTAATCGTTCTGGTGATTTGATTTTTAATTAGTTTACTCACGTATGTTAACCAAATTTGTTTTAAATCAAAATAAATAAAATCTTAGTTTTTTTGTTCTTATTTTGTTGACAATAATTGAGTATTAACACCTCAGTTTGGTGATGCCAATGGTGATGCCTTCCAATGGTGATGCCTCGAGTTGTTATTCTTTATTCAGTACTAAAGAAGGCAATTAAAATTCATGATTCTTTACAACTATTTGTTCATGATTAAACCTAAGAATGTAGGACCTATTCTTCTACTGACAGATTCAAAGAGATGTTTAGAAATTTATATTAAATTTAATTGTTTTGTTGAAGACTTTGGTTTATCTTTATAATACAATTTTTTTATAATTTTTCTATTTTCTATTTATATTTTGTTACGTCACTGTAAACATCAAGAATCTAACAAAAATTATTTGTACTATATATTATTAACTAAAGCATATTAAATGACAACCCGTGATTTTTCACGGGCTTTAACCTATTAATAATATATATGGTAATATATTTCAGTTGTACTGTTATTTTGATTCAGTTGAATTATGCCATTTGTTAATTATCTTTATCAAGAAAGATTTTTTGAAGTTATAAAGCCACGTAATGCCACTTAAAGTCCAGCTACGCACTTGGTTTTGACCCGCTTCAGTTTCTTCAACGTCTCCCCAAATTACTCTAAGCAAGTTACGTTACTCTTCAAATGTAAGGTCATCAATCCGCCTTAATAACTCTTAGCCGTTTCTCTTTCATGGTTCTTTTTCTAATCCATTTCTTCAAATTCTCAATTGAGTGTTTTCATTGATTATTCTTTGACTGCTTTCTCTCTTAACATTAAACCCTAAATTCAGTGTTTGCAATTTCACTGAAGCGACAACGATCGAAAGTCTTCGTCATTCCTGCTTTCTCTTCGACTTCACTGCTAACCCAATTGCCTACAATAACCACAAGAAAGCTTCTCCAAACTCTTAGCATCAAGCTCGCTCAGATCATTGAGGTTTTTCATTTGTTTTTCCCCATATTGATTTGCAAATGTTGTATATTATTTACTTTATGCGATTTATCCTTCTTTATCAAATTATTACGATGAAAGTGTATTATCACATATTGGGTCAAGTTTTGATACTGTGAATAATGTTGTTACAGTACTATATTGTATTGATTGTTGTTGTTTTTATTGTTTGATAATGTGGGGTTAACCGATTCACTCTTTTTTTTTTATTGTTGTTTTAGTTAAAGTAGTGTAATGTCACTACTTTAATAAATATTTTTATGCGATGTTGGGATGTGGAAAACAATTTTTGTGACCAATGCCTCCCAGATTGATGAGTATTCTGAATCTTAAGTGATGAAGTAAAAGATAATTCTTGAATACTCTTCATATAAAAATGGGTCAAGCGGTTGATTTATCTATGTTGGACACCTTATTAGCAGTTATACACTTTCTTAAATACAACATGTCCTGTTCAAATGTTCCAATTACAATTAAAGGGAGTATTTCTTTATATTGTTTCATAATTTTGTCATTTAGATACATTTGTGCTCTACTATTCAATTATGCAATTGCATAAATACTGGTAGATTTGTGCTCTAATATTAACCTTGTATGAATAATTGGTATATCAAATATGATTATATAAGTTCTATTATTACCCATTTGACCCGCCAAAAATATAACTCAATCCAAGTCAATACTTTCATAGTAAACAAGTTATATTATTATCATTTCAGGCAACATGTTTTTGAAGTAAACAAATAAGGATATAACAAGTGAAACTTGCTGCTGATGATAAATTGGAGGTATTATTGATTTTTGTAAACAAAACATTATGTTTTTTGTTGTTATTTTGAACGCTTCTACTTAAACAACTCAAGAAAACACTTTGATTTATTACGGGTATGGGCTGCTATTTTTATTACGGGCCGAAATGGTCCGGATTGATCTGCAAACTTGGGAGGTTGCATGCAGTGTAAATAGACTATGGGCTGTGAAATCAGATGAAAGTTTTCAATATGAAATGTTTATAAGAACTCTAAATGTGCACATGTTATGAAATTAGAGTCTAGATAAGTGAATGAAAACTTTGTGCAAATGTGATGTTGATACTAAGAGAATCTGAGGTCCGTTGTATGTTCATGAGAAATTGTTTAATAACTAACCAACGTTTTATTATTATTTATTTATTTAATATTTGTGATGTAGTGTGCAATGGCACCTATGTCATACGTAGCGGGTCACTTCCAATTTCAGGTCAAATAGACAATTTTATTGGTCAAACTCATAAAAGTAAGTTATGGTTATTTCAGGTCTTGGGGCTAGAGGTTTGTTGTACCATAGTTTATGATTCGGTAAATTAATAGCACAAACTCTGAGTTTTGGTGACATGGATGTAGTACCTGCAAAAGTTTATCTCTCATCCACTTCTTCCCCTCCAAAAGTTTGAATTACACATGTAAGTCTATAATTATCTGCTTCCTTCATATAATTTGACTTGAAAATAAAGTTAACTTGGATTGAAGTCACATATCTAAGAGTTTTGATTGAATAGTTGATGGCTGTGTTCAGTGGTATTGATTGATGAGGCATCTTGCAGTATATGTCAGGAAAACTTCAGTACATCATTTTTTTTTGTATATAAGAATTGTGGTAGCAACTGTCTCAATTCTTTTCTTGAGCTGTAGATTAGACCGAGCCAATAGACGTGTAAGTAGAAATGTACAATACTCTTTACCATTCTTATACAAGTTGATCAATCTACTTATGATTGGGTTGATATGGGTTATCTTTAATTTACATCAAATTGGATTACTGTTGTAGTAATAGGAGTTGTACAAAATGATGTATACTTCACCCCACACAACAAAATAGTGAAAATTTTAATGCAGGACTCTACAAGACATAAAAATGAGGAATAGGAAATCAAGCAAAAGAATGAATGGTTAGTAATTAATTAATGTTTTTTTATTATTTTTATGGAAATAGGTCAATTTGATATGTATTTCATTTTGCTAATGGGTCAAATTAGGCTTAAAATGAAATGGGTCTAACCATTTTAGATTTGTAATTTGCAAATATATGAGTTGTCATTGAAACTTGCTTCGCACTAATCTCAGAATATAGAACTCAAAACCCATTTTGAAGGTGGAATTATTTGTTTTTTTGTTTATTATATATTTACTTTTATATTTATATTGATCAACATTCCTCTTGCATCCATTATTTATATATTTTACATGGTGTAACTAATGTCATTTTATTATTTTTGTGTTTACATAATGCAGGATTATGCAAAGTCGCAAACACATGGAGGTGGGACTAACAAACGATGTTGAAAAATTCATGCTCTCTGTTGCTATTTCTCAACGGCGAGGGATAGGTTCAAAATGTTGTTATTTCACATTATTTATTTTTTAATCTTTTGCTTATTGTTCGTTATTATTATTCACAACTCAATTTTCTCTTATTTTATATTTATGAAAATGCATAATATAGTTCGGGAATTAAGAGTTTGTTACTTCTTTAAATTTTTACTTGTACCGATGATTTAGGAAGCGTTTTTTCTATTACTAAATTTGTTTTATATGTTCTAAAAAATGCAGGATATTAGAATTTTTGTGTTTACATAATTCTGGATTTTATATTCTAAAAAAATTATGAAAATATGTTTCATATACGATTTTTTTTTCATGTGTGTAAATTTTAAATGAAAATCAAAGTTTTTAAAAGAGAAAAAGGTTATGAATATTATGAAAATATTACTAAAATTTATATAAGCTACCCGTGATTTATCACGGGTTATAGACTAGTCTTATATATACAATTAGCATAAAATACTTACCGTTCATTAGATATTGAAAACGGAGTTCCGTTTATACCTTGAGAATCCTCACACACTTTTTTGAATGGCTCTTGAATTTCGTTTTCAGTTCATTCATTCATTATCACAACTACATGATTAAATGTTAAGTTATTTCACACCTAAGTCCTCATTCTTTAAAGACTTTGACATCCACAACCCCTTCACTTTTTTTTATTGTGTATAATATAACCAAAAAATAATTAGACGCTCAATTAACTTATTTAAGAACTTATTTAATAAAGTAATATTTTATATGGCTAAAAAAAATTTAGGCTTTAAAAATATCAAAACCGATATAAATGGGTTCATATTTACATAGAAAATGTGGGCTCTAAGAAATCGCAGCAACGCGCGAACGCATATTGCTCGTTGGTAAAAATTTGTGACTATCAAGTTATGCATAATGTTGTAGTAGTTGATTCCACAGAACAGATGATCGTTTTGTTCGTAATGTTCCCTAAGTTTGTGGGCCAGTATCTGGTTTCTTCAATTCACCGGCTATAATTTTCATTTTATTTGTAGCATTTAATGCAATCATCATCGATCTCTTCCGAATACCATAATTGTCTGAACCAGAAAGTTTTTTTAGAGAATAATTAAACCTAGATGATCATGTGACTGAAGAAATAGAGGATGATTTAGAGAGTTGATATATGTCGTTGTCATGATACATTTGATTGTCTCATTCTTGGATTTGATTGTTATGCAGTCGTACTTATTTTAGCTAAATTAAGAATTTCTTCAATTGATTGTTGATTGATTGAAGAACATGGATGAAGAAGAATGAAAGATAATTAGGTCGCGAATCTATCTCCATTAATTTAGAGATTTGCTCTGATGCAATAAGATCAAGTGATTGAGAAATATCGAGAGAGATTAAGAGAGATTCAAAGTTCAATTCATTGAATTGTAAATGTGAATTGATTTGTTTAAGGTATAATTTACTTATCTAAGGCAAATAAAATTATTTAAGGCAAATAAAGTTATTTAATTACCTTGAGAAATTTTAATTTGCCTTGTATGAATTATAAATTACCTTGAACAAATCATTTCCCATTGTAAATTGAATCCTTATATGGAAATGAGACTATTAACTAATATATACACGGTAGTTGAAAATGGAATAACAAAATGTAACAAATTAACTAATTGTAACAGGATGGGTTAACTAAGCTAAGTTAATTAGAACTAATCCAATGGGTTACATAGATTTTCTTTGGAAACGACAAATATATATATTAAAGATAAAGCTCCATCATTTAGCAAGTAACTAAGCAAAGGAGCAAAACAAAGAAACAAACTTTACAGCGAAAATAAAAGACCACAACACCAGTTTGACTAATTACATGATTCTTTATCCCTATGGTTAACCCATGTGTATGATGTTGATATAATTTCATCCACAATTAAAGTGGGTGATTTTGATATCCCGTTGAACACCTTATCATTTCTAGCTTTCCATGTGCACCAAATCATACTATGTGTTATATCACTTAGAACAAATCTCAACTATTAATTAATAAGATCTAATGGTCAAGATAAATCACATATTTTATACTTTGAGGGGTATTTTGGTCATTTAAAAAAAGAATTTTTTTTGTTTTTTATTTTAGAATTATTATTATTATTTTAAAAAGTTATTATTTTTCATTAATACTCCCTCCGTCCCTAAATAAAGTTCCCATTTGTGTTGGGCACACCATTTTAGGAGATAGTTAGTGGTGGGGTATTTAGTATTACTTTTGAATAAAATATAAGGTTTGATTGGAGAGAGAAAGTGTTTTAAGAGATAGTTAGTGGTGAAAGTATTAGTAATAATATTATTATATTAAGTGGGTCCCTTAAGTTTGAGAAATGGGAACTTTATTTAGGGACAAAACTTGAAGGTGAAATGGGAACTTTATTTAGGGACGGAGGGAGTAACACATAATGTGATTGTATACTGAATCACATGTGATTGTATACTGAATTACATGCGATTGTGTACTGAATAATATGTGATTTAACTAAATTTTCAAATGTGATTAAATATACAATACATTTGATTTTATACTAAAATCGTATGTGATTAAGTACTACATGTAATTATCAAATAAATATTGTTTTTTAACGAACAAAATTTAAAAAAAATTAAAATAAAAAATATAAAGAATCAAAAAAAAAAAAAAAAAAAAAAAATCAAGTGCCAAATGACCAAAATATCCCTTAATGTATAATATATGTGATTAATCTTGATTATTTAATCTCCTTATCTATGCATGTATAAAGCCTATATATTTTCCTTCTAATTTTGTGTTAGTTTTTCATTAGTATGGACTACGGAGTAAAGCCTAAATGAGTCCATAACCACAAGCGTCACCATCACGGTCCATACCCAATTGCCTCCACCTGGTGCTCCCGTAACCGCCGCTTGACATACCACACAAAGTAGTACTCAAGCCACCACGGGCCCTCACGAAACAAAATATCTCTCAAGGAATTCACACAGATGACCCGCACTCATTATCAAGCGAAACACTTACAAGGATAATCCAAACGAGACACAACATGAGAATTTACACGACCCGAGTCAATACCAGACGAGACACTTCCATGATATTCCAACAACCAAAGACACATCATTTCATGAGATTGTAAAGGAAACATACAATTATTAGAAATCACTCAAAAGATCTACAATCGAAGTTAACAAAAACACTTACAAAGTCAATTCAATGTTCAATGCATAACCAAGAATTTAACAATGAATCACACCACAATTTATTACATTGTACATATATTACTATGGGTTTTTTCTAACGTATGCCCCTGGGGCATACATTATGTGCAATAAATGAAGCATCAAATTTCCTAATTCATTTTGAATAACATTAATGATCCTTAATCTTTACTATTTTAGATAATGCAATAAATACGATTTTCAATTAAAATGGAAATTTAATGCTTCATTGATTGCCCCTAATATATGCCTCAGGAGCATACGTTAGAAAAACGCTATTACTATTAGCATATAACGCACATAAATGAACTCACATGAGATTTACCTAATTTAAAGATTACTTTGATGAAGCCTCCAGTTCCACCAACAATGAAAATTGTTCACAACTTTCCCAACACTTGAGTTTTTCTCGATACTTTCCAAATTTGTGACTAGAACATTCACACAAGCATAATAACAATCACTACCCATAATCTTTCCTACTAGCTAGGTACCATGCATCATCAAATTTCCCCAATTTGATGATGATTTAAAACTCTAACTAGAATATTACATAACTTATGCTATTTCTTGTCACTATATGAATTTACAAGTCTAAAACCCTTTAATTGAGGTCATTCAACCTCAATTTCACCTTAACCCCAACTAAAAATTAGGGTTCTTGACCCAATTCTTAGGTTTCACCTAATCTATACATGCATGATATCAAAGAGGATATATTACCTTAATTTCTTCACTTGATAGCAAGATTTCCTTTGAATTGATCTGGAAATCGACCCCAAACTCTCAATTTCGTCACGAACTCTCTCTCTCTCACACACACATACACACTTGAGAGAGATATGGTTGAAAAATAGACCAAATGCTGGTCAAAACTCGTTTTTGACTGAACCTGCTTAGCTCGCGCCTCGAGACCTGTTGTTCCGTGTTCCCTCGCGCAGCGAAGCACTAACAGTCTTTCCACAAGGATCGCGCCACAAGCACTAAGAGTCTTACATACACTCCCGCGCCGCGAAGACCTTAAACATTACCATCTCGCGCCACGTAGGCGGTAGGCTACATCGCCGCATTCCCTGGAAGATTTGACTTTTCACAACTCCAAATTATCTACTTCAATACTAGTTTATTCGTACCACAACAAACAAGTCTTTCCAACCATACAATACAATGCAGTTATTTGAATGTTACCAATACTCAAGACTTGTGATAAATACCTCGTAACTTAACACATAATAGGGGAATATATATAACTAAACATGTAGACATTAACAATAATATGTAGACATTTACGATGCATAATAAAAGGAAAATAAAAATACGTATGTTACATTATGTTTAAGAGTTTACGCTAATAATACGTAATGTTAATTCATCATCTGAATCAACAACGATATGAGAAGCTGTTTTATTGATTGCATGTACCATGCACACTGTGATCTGATTTTACATGCCTAGACCCGAGGACTTGCCAAAACCAATAAAGGCGACTTCCTATAGACGGTAATGGCACTTGCTTCAGTCATATCCAAATCCTTGTCATTTGGCAACGCGAGATTGAACTTGTATACTATATTTGCTATTGCAAGTTCCGTGATACTTACTGCAAATTGAATGCCAGGGCACTTTCGACGACCCGCACCAAATGGAAGCCATTCAAAATGAAGCCCGTTATAGTCAATGAAATTGTTTAGAAACCGCTCTGGCCTAAACTCCTCGGGATCTTCCCACAATGTAGGATCTCTTCCGATTGCCCAAACGTTGACCATCACTTGAGTGCCTTTAGGAACGTCGTAACCCATGAGTTTGACTTCTTGATTTGATTCGTGAGGAACAAGAAGTGGGCCCAAAGGATGCAATCGTAAAGCCTCTTTGGTGACGGCTTTAAGGTATTTCATTTTTTCTAAATCCTCCTCAACAATCATGCCTCTTCCTTGTCCTATCCCTGTTACTTCTTCTTGCAACTTCTTCATTACATCTGGGTGTCTTAGTAGCTCTCCCATCGTCCAATCTATATTTGCAAATACTGAATGAATTCCACCAGCAAACATATCCTACAACAAAAACACTCTTTAACCATGTTAATTTGATTATTACTTCTTCGCATCATGCATGGTCAATACAACGTCTACAGGTCAGTAACAAGAAGTTTCAAGTTTGTTTTAAGTACTTATTGTTTTGTTACTTGGGTTCTCATTTGTTTTGCGAGGCGACTATTCATGCGCAACCATCTGCTTTGTAGTTACTTTCATGATGTTGAAATTGCTTTGATTGATTAATGGATCTTTTTAGACACCGTATGTTTCTTGGGTTGCTAAGTGTTAACCAGAACAATGTTTTCGAGATGAGTCACATAGTGCCAATGAAAAACACAATAACACTGAATCAATCCATTCAATGATGTTTGATGATGATTTTGGTGAAAAAGTGAAGAATATTGATTAGGGCTTTTAGATAGAGAAAGTAGAGAGATGAGAGAGAACAATTGCTGGATAATGTGAAATTGATTAATGGCAAAAGTTAAAGAATTGAGCCTTACACTTTGGTATTTATACCATGGCTCAATTCTTGGTTAGTTAGGACCATTTTGGTAATAAAACCTAACATCTATACATTGTTACACTATTACCCCCTAGACTAACTATTACAACATATCTAGTACCTAACAATCTCCCCCTTTGTAATAGTAGACTAGGTTGCATATCTTTGAAGACTTCTGTGATTGTAAGGCTGGAGCTGAGAATTGAACCGTTGAGCAGTTTTGTTGATAAAACAGCATCAGCCTTTGATCATCGGTGACAGATATACTTTTAATCGGCTTTTCAACCAATATAAAGTATTCCAGAAGACTTCATGCAAATCGACTGAAAGTAGACCCATAGATAGAGCGGTTAGCAGCGGAAGTCCTTTCTTGAAGTTGTGGCGTTTGTCGATTTGCTGCAGATCCTTGGTTCCTGATGTTTGTTGAAGTTGAAGCAGTGCGGAATGTTGATATGTTGTGGATTTTCTGACCGTTGTTGATAATGTTGGAGTACGGTCATAGAATCCCTTATCTGATTTATTGACTGTTGTTGATAAGATTGAAGTACAGTCATCAGATTTTCTATCAGACATAGTGACCGTTGTTGATAAGAATGGAGTACGGTCGTCTGATCTTCGCACAAGAATGTATCAGGGTAACCCAGGATCACATAGATTGCCTGTTAGCACAACAGTTACAGAAACTGTGTGACCTACGTTCAGTGTTGGCATTGATGTTAGCACTGGTAGGATTTCCATTCAATCATCGTGGAATACCAATAATTTTGGTATCACTATGAATGTTCCGGCAATATCTCAAAGATATGCTTGGTAGAGTGCCTGTGTCCTAGAGAAATGTGATTCGGTTCTAGACTCTATACGTGGACAAACGAAGGCGAGGACTGGAGGTGGGTCCTCTTTTTCAATATCAACAATCTCCAAATGAGATGTCGATAGTGGATGTGGTAATCTCCGTGATTTTGAAACAAGTACTTTTTGTACTTGAGTGGTCAGTGGGGGTTGTGCATTGCATCACTGGGTCCATGATGTCTTAATCAGAAAGCAACATATGCGATCTGATATAGATGAGGTTACCCGGTCATTTGTTCGGTTTAGGGAGGGTTTTTCCGTTTTCTTTTAACTCTTTCACACACGCTCCTCACTCAACTCACTTTTTCATTTTTCAACCACACCCTCGTTTTTATTTTTACCATGTGATAAGCTGATTTGCACCCCATACTTCATACCCCCTCTCAATTTTTACCTCAGCGCACCCCAATCAAGATCCCATGATACTTGATTCTGCTCACCTAGACCTAGGGACCCTCACTTTTTAATTCCTATATTGTCGGTGGCTCCGGGGAAGATCATGCTGGGTTTAGCAGATCATAGGAGTAATTTGAGAGTGGACTATTACGCTCATGTGCATTTTAATCAGCTTTCAAGATGTTTCATTTTAGTTCACATGGATTTTTCATCGGAATTTTATGTGTTTCCGGTATAAGTTGTTGCCTGAATGATTTTGAAGTTTAAGGCACAGCAACTTTGTTCTTTTAGGGTAACACCGGACTCACATAGAGTATCCGTTGGCACACGGTATGAATCTGTAGTCGTTTGCACAACCGTTGATTCAAATGTGTGACCTGCGTTTAGAGTTGGCGTGATTTTAGCTCTAGCAGGATTTCCACTCGATCCTCGTGAAACATCATATTGTGATGCCACTACGAGTGTTCCGATGGATTCACGGAGATCCATGTTTGTAGTGCAGGTGTCCTATATTGGAAATATTCTTGGGGGTGAGAACTAGACACACTGTGCATACAAAGAGACTTAACCCGGGGCAGGAGGTTATTATTATTCAATACCGACATACTCCGAATGAGTAGTCAGTAGCTTTTGTGCTACGTCCCCTGATGAAATGAAACAAATCCCTGTTGAGAGGAATTTGAGTAGTTGGTGGTGGCGTGCATTTGCTTTACTGGGCCAGTAAAGTCTAGTGAAACATTCAACGAATGAATGATCACCTATTTAATTGGTTGCCCGGTTTGTTTTCGGTTTGGATGCACTCATAAGGTGTGTTTTCTTTGATTTATCATGTTTTCACATCACCTTGCACTCACCTATTACTATACCCTAGACCTAAACCCTCACATTTACCAGTTGGCTGAAATATTTCCCTGGGAAGGTGTGGCCGGATCTGGCAAACCATGGGAAGGTATGTCTTTTGAAGTAGTAAGTAACGAGAATTAAAAGAATTTGTAATAAACAGATGCAATCTTTACTAGAGAACTAGTAAAGAGATCGTTTACGGATATTACAAAAACTTATGATTAACGTTACAAACATAAAACTTTTTATTTGGGTATTTTGTTTTTGTTTTTCTGAATTTTCTCCCCCTAGAAATAATAATTCTCCCCCTAGAATTAATATTTCTCCCCCTCGACAAAACAAAAGTATTGACAAGTTTTGAGATTGAAGGACGTACCTTATACATCGTCGGAGGGTTGAAGGAGATTCTTTGCGGTGAAGCATGATTGAGCTTTGTGCTTTCTTTTGAGTGCGGGTTCTGAATCTGTTTTGATCAGAAGCCATCTTCCGTTGAGGACCGGGTTTCAAGTTGAAGTACTTGAAAGCCATTTCTTTGAAGCTCGGGTCATACACTGAAGTGTGTAAGAGCCATTCTGTTGAGGTTCGAGTTATACACTGAAGTGTGTATAAGTCATAAACGTTGAAATGCGAGTTATACACCGAGATGTGTATAAGTCATTCTGGTGTGGCACGAGTTATACACAGAAGTGTGTATAAGTCATTCTTCAAACTCCAAACACCTTTCTGGTAATTCTACATAAAACAACTAAAACATGTTTGGTACCCAATTATGTATGGGTCCTATACGATTAGTGACAGATGTTTTATGTAAAATTGTTTTAAGATCAATTTAGAGCTTTGGAGAACTGCAAGGAGGCAGTTCAGAGGTTGTGGATTTAACTACCCATTTTAAAGATTTTTCAGAGGATTGGATAATCCAATGAGATTTTTCATTTTTGATCCATGTGTATTTCACAAACGTTGAAGATTTGGTCGTTGTTTTGTTGTCGCTGTTTGAGGAACCTGAAGACTTTGGCTTAGGTGCGGAAGATCCTCGAGAAACTTTGCGACGAGAAGACGAGTGTTTATCAGAGATTGGTGGGGTTTTAGAAGAACTCTTCTCCTTTTTGGAAGCATGTGAACATGAACCTTTTTTATTTGGTTTGTGTGGATGAGAGACAGATTTCTTGCATGGTTGTGGAAAACATGTTTTGCATGATATTATAATTTTACCAGATTTATGGAAAACATTGATTTTTAAACCACATGGAGCATTTAGCTTAACAAAAAATCGATCATCATTCTGAGAAATTTGTTTATTTGTAGATTTATCTCTCAATATCTTTTTACCAAGTTTTTCAAATTTGACACACACATTACCAAAATCAGGTGAGTAATTTACAGGACGATAAACAGAAGCATCATACACAGTTCCAAATGCAAGTGCCGGAGATTTAAAACTTTTGGAGTTGTTATTGTTAATTTTAACAGTGGAAGAAGAAACTGAAGACGTATATGGTCTAGACTTCTTAAGCTCGCAAGGCTTCTTAGGCGTGCTAGACTTAGACGAACTCGGCTTCTTAGACTGCACATCTCCTTTGACTCCATTGGGCTTGGGCTCCTTGCTCCGAGGCTCTAAAGTACTAATGGAAGCATTTAGGACAGGTGAATTAGAGTTTCTCCTCAAGATGATTGGAACTGGGTTTGTTGGTGCTGGTCCTAATAAAGAGGCTTTAGAATTTTGAGAAATAGTATTGTTCGTTTTAGCTTTTAATTCTAAAATGGTGTCCTCTAAATTATGTATTTTGGTTAGAAGATTTTCCTTTTCTTTGTCAAATGCTTTGTGGGTTTCGTCAATTTCAGATTCAAGTTGAACAATTTTCTTTTCTAAAATCAACGGTGGAACATAAAGCTTTGGTTCAATTGTTTGTTTTAAAACTTCATTTTCAGAGATGGAAAATTCTTCTGGAGTGACAATCGGGAAGTACTCATTGTTTTCAAATTTTGCTTTATTCTTTTCATATGTATAGTTCAATTCAGAATAGTTAAAGCTGATTTGAGCGTGTTCCTTCTTTTCTCTGTTGAACTTCTCGATTTCTGCTTCCTCGTCCGGCATATGAAGAAAGTTTTGCCATATTCCCAAGTTCATGTAATCGTAATTGTATAGTGTGGGAACAACATCAGCAGCTTTTTCCAGAGGACGGGAGTTCTCAGCGCCGAGACCCACTTTTGACTTGAAAGATCTGAACTCTTTAGGCTGGTTTAATTTTATCGTTTGTTCAGTATGACCAGCTTTCACAATCGTCTGCTCCAGTTTTGAGATGTGTTCTTCAGCATTTTCTTTTCTGACAGTAAGACTGTGTATAGTTGCTGATTGTTCATCGATTTCTTTTTTAAAATCGTTTGTTATGTTTTTGATTTGTTCATTCAATTTTTGAATTTCGATGTCAGCCGTCTTCAACTGTTCTTGGTAGTCTTTTATCTTGATGTCTGAGGACTTCATCCATGTTTGCTGTCGATTTAGTTGATTCGCCAAGTCATTTATCAGCTGCTTGGAGTCGTCTTTATCACTTGACACCGTCTTCATGTTTTTCAGGTTCGAGATTTCAAGATTTTTTGTATTAATTATGTGATTTAGACGATTTACCTCACTGGTGTGAGCAGCATGAAACTGTGACAACTGTTGTTGTAACTCTTGGGTTTTTTGATTTGAAAGGTTATTTTGATTGACTTGAGGAACAAGAGTTTCAAGTTGACGACGAAATGTTAAATTTTCTGCCTTTAATTTTGAGATTTGCGCATTTGATTCATTGGTTGTGTTTACTTGTTTTTGTAAACTTTCTTGTAATTCAGAAATCTTAAATTTATAAGCAGATTTTGACGTAGACAACTGATTTTGTAATTCCTTGTTTACTTGAGTTATTTGAAGAGAGCATTGACTTAAGTCACTCAAATCATTTAAGAGTTGTGCTTTTTCAGATTCCAAATCAGTTATTTGTTTTGTCAAATGTGATTTCTCATCAATTTTAGTAAAAAGTTTTTCATTAAACAAGGAATTCTCTGATTCATCAGTGTCTGAATCAGATAATAAAGAGTCAAGGGAAACAGAGTGTACCTCATTTTCATCAATTTTTAGAATGCCCAACACAGCTGTAGCCTCAGTTGGTATTGCCATGACTGCCAGGTTGGCAATGCACTGTTTATCCTCCTGGGCATTTGTCCCGACAGAAAATGTTTCTTTGGAAGTCATGTTAAGAACAATTCACGGGAATTTTGATTGAAACGAGGTAAACAAAATTTTAAGAATGAGAAGGTTATTGAATAGAATATGTGATGTAGACCGTGAATTGGTCTTCAAAAATTCAAAATTACCGAAATCATAAAATGATTATTCCAGATGATAAAGTACACTTTAAATGTGCCTAAGATTTTCGAATTAGGGAAAAACGACGATCGGGTTAGAAACTGGGGCTAAACGAAGTTTGGAAAATGACCGAAAAATCACAAAAAACGCAAATTAAGCGATCGAAACAAGCGTTTTTGGGCCGGCAAGTTGGGTAAACCGCCTACGGCATTTATCACGTCGTAGCCTTCGTCTTTAGCTTCGATTTGCTTACTCGTGGGCTCGAAACGGACACCCGAGCTGAAAGTTATGACCGTTACAGTACAACCCCTTTTGTCACGCGAGTGTAGAAAGAGTTCGTGCCGAAGTTGTGTAGAAGTTCGGGCCGAAGTTGTGTAGAAGTTCGGGCCGAAGTTGTGTAGAAGTTCGGGCCGAAGTTGTGTAGAAGTTCGGGCCGAAGTTCGGGGTGAAGTTCGGGCCGAAGTTCGGGGTGATGTTCGGGCCGAACTTTGGGTTGAAGTTCGGGCCGAAGTGTTGAAAGAAGTTCGGGCCGAAGTTTGATTGAAGTTCGGGCCGAAGTTTGGGTTGAAGTTCGGGCCGAACTTGTTACTGTTCTCAGGCCGAAGTTGTTCTTGGCAGAACAGTGACGAACAGAACAGAAAAACCCACTAATTTGATCCTAAAATGGTCGTTTCTTAGCCAAAAACTTCGATTCTTTTTGCAAAATGACCCAAATACTATTTCCTTCAATCCACTACTACTATTTTACTCAAAAACAACCTAGATCTATTCGAAAATTTGAATTTAAAGGGTTTTTGAAGCTTTAATGGTTTTTCCTAAAAATCCAAATTCTTCATCAGAATGGATTAGATTCGATCCTAACTTGATTCTAAGCTTAATATATCAACAAAATGAAGCTATTCAATCCATAATAACAAGAATTAGTACCTTGAATCCAATTTTTGATCTTAAACCCCTTTTTTCTTCAAAAACCTTGAAAAACCCTCTTGATCTTCTGTTTTTAACACCAAGTGATGGATTTGGATCGTTTTCAAGATGAAATTATGCTCTGATACCAATTGAAAAGCACAATAACACTGAATCAATCCATTCAATGATGTTTGATGATGATTTTGGTGAAAAAGTGAAGAATATTGATTAGGGCTTTTAGAGAGAGAAAGTAGAGAGATGAGAGAGAACAATTGCTGGATAATGTGAAATTGATTAATGGCAAAAGTTAAAGAATTGAGCCTTACACTTTGGTATTTATACCATGGCTCAATTCTTGGTTAGTTAGGACCATTTTGGTAATAAAACCTAACATCTATACATTGTTACACTATTACCCCCTAGACTAACTATTACAACATATCTAGTACCTAACAGCCAAGCTCGAACTCGGCTTGATTATGAAAAACTTGAATCTTGAAACTAGATTCAACCTCGATCGAGTCTTTATTTTCAAACTCTAGCTCGACTCAATTAAATAATTGGCACTTTCGAGCTAGGCTCTGTTATCAATATAATGTTTTGATTAACTCAATATTTTTAAGCTCGACATTACTCGAATCGATACTTTCGAGCTCGAATTGATTAGGAGATATAGTAATTATGAAAATGTAAATATGAAAAAATGGTGAAAATGTAAAATAGCACAAGGTGGATTAGGCTCGCAAGCCTTACAAGCTGGGTATTTTCAAACTCAAACTCGAATCGAAATTATGCTAAAGCTCGACTTGATTTAAATCGAGTCCCTTTTGAGTATTTTTCTAGTCGACCTTGAGTAGTTCACAAGTTAACTCGATTCGTTTACACTCCTAGGTGGGTGGTAAGTGGGCGTTTTATACGTTTGACTATTTTTTTAGGCAAAAGATTTTAATAAAGTGATGTATATTATGTGTATAAAAAATTGGAAACATTGGATGTGTAAATATGTTACAGCGTGTATGAAAATGTACAGCTTATGTAAAACATAGAAAACATTGGATGCTAGGATGGTTCTGCGGTTCTGCACCTTTAAACGGGTATGCGCTGAATCGGACCCTATATATATAGGGTCCGGATCCGGTGATGACTCTTTTCCCGGTGAGGACTGCGAGGACTAAAAAAAAAAAACTTTAAAAATGATCCAAAACAAACTTTTTTCAAAAAAATTTCTTTTTTAAATATCAAAATCGCAGTCTATAAGATCCAAAAAAAAAAAAAAAAAATTAAAAAATGATAAAAAAAAATGGATTATAATTTTGATCCACAAAAAAAATAGGGATCATTGTTATGCAAAACATATGCAAAACAATGACATTTAACCCAACTCATTTTTAACCAAAAATAAAATAAAATATATGGATCATTTTTTTTTTTTGCGTAGAATCAAGCAGAACCCATCTAAGAATATTAGAATTTAATAAAAAATATGCAAAACAATAACATTTAACCCAGATCAAACATATACTTTAAGAAAAACATGAAAAATACTGAAAAACATATATGTTCAAATAATGCAAAAATAACACTTATGTATACATACATGAAAACATGCACAAAAACATATATATTTTCGTGCATGAATAACATACATGCAAACCAATATTTGGGGATCCCTTATTAAATCACTTCATGTATCTTCCATGATAATTTCATTTTAAAATTCAATGGTAATTTCTAAGGTTTAATAATGACTATAGCTTTAAGTTAAACAAGAATATGGAAAATTTATACCATGATGATAACTTTAGTGTAGAGGATGTAGTCGTCTGTGGTGTCTTTTAGAACATCCAGTAAGATATCAACCAGGTCAAGACCTTGATCACTTGGAGATTTTTTTCCCATTTTGTTATTTAGGCCTCTCCCAACCCTTACCCGTCACTAAACACATCACTAGCACCACGTCATCGCATCCTTACTGACCCGCTACTGACACGTTCGTGCCAACCCTACCCATCACTAACCCATCACTAAACCCATCCTTTCCACATCATCATTAAATATATTACATTAGTTTAAAAATACATGGCTTAAATTAAATAAAAATAATAGTAAATTATAAAAATATTACATTTATTAAAATTTAAAGAACAAAAAAAAAAGTATTTTTGAAAAAAATTTATTTATATTTATTATTAAAACAAATATATATAAAAAATATAAATTAAAAAAATAAATTAAAGAGAAAAAAGAGAAATAAATAAGATTTTTATTAAAATGTACAAGTGAAAATGCATATGGTACAAGTCCCAACCCCCCCCCCCCCCCCTCCCCTTCGTCTTCCCCAGAACTCTCTCTCTCTCGGCTCTCTCTCTCCACAAACACCCACAAACACACCTCGACGGCTTCCCACGCCCGTCCTCGCCACGACGAACTCGCCACGACGCCGGCCACGACGGCTCGGTGCCAACGCCGTCGTGGCTCGACGCCCCGTCGACGCCCCCCGACGCTTGCCGTTGGCAGCGGTCTTAGATGTTCCGAAATAACAACGGTAAGAAAATCATCAAACTCTTTCGCAACTTTTTGGGCTCTTTCTTCTACACCACGTAATCTATCTATCCATGACAACCATGGAATATAATCGCCAACACTCGAAACACCTAATATATCAACTAAATTCTTTAACAAGTCTGCAAAGTTTAACCCGTGATATATCCTCCCAAGGGAAATCCTACAAAATATGTTATTTGTAAATGAAACAGTCAATGCACTCTGTTGGAGCAAAACACAGATCAACTTGATACTGATGCTGCAGTTAGTACTGACAATAATTAGTACTGATGGGGCAGAACATGTTACTACTGATGAAGTTGATACTGGTGATACTATAACTTAGTTACTACTGATCATGCAAAGATTGAAGATACTACTGATCTTAGTAGTTACTACTGACGATGGTTTCTGGACTTACTACTGATCACCAGACTTACTACTGATGTTACATATTTACTACTGGTGATGAGTTTTACTACTGATACGCGTTTATGGAACATATCAAGTCCGAGATCTTCGTAGAGATAGTTATAGAATGTAAATCAATGTATATTTTTATTTTTCGATGTAAATCAAAGTCCTAGAATAACTAGGGTAAATAGTTTAGCTTCAAGGACTATTATAAATAGTTCCTTACGAATTGTAAACGTACGTGTGTATTGTTAACTCAATAATATACATTGAAGCTTTTTGTGAAACTGTGTTCTTAATACTTTCTGAAAAGCATAGATTCATTGATTCAATCCATTTGATGGTGTTGGATGATGATTTTGGCTAGAAAAGTGAAGAACGAGATTAGGGCTTTTAGTGAGAGAAAGTAGAGAGAAGTTGAGAGAACAAATGCTGTGATATTGAAATGTTAATTGTGCAAGAGTTAAAGAATTAAGCCTTAAATGTTGGTATTTATACCATGGCTTAATTCTTGGTTAGTTAGGACTAATTCCTAAACAAAACTTAACATCTATACAATGTTTCACTTTTACCCCCTAGACTATCTATTACAACTTTCTAGTACCTAACAATCTCCCCCTTTGTAATAGTAGACTAGGTTGCATATCTTTGAAGACTTCTGTGTTTGTAAGGCTGGAGCTGAGATTTGAACCGTTGAGCAGTTATGTTGATAAAACAGCATCAGCCTTTGATCATCGTTGACAGACATACTTTTAATTGGCTTTTCAACCAATATAAAGTATTCCAGAAGACTTCATGCACATCGACTGAATGTAGACCCATAGATAGAGCGGTTAGCAGCGGAAGTCCTTTCTTGAAGTTGTGGCATTTGTCGATTTGCTGCAGATCCTTGGTTCCTGATGTTTGTTGAAGTTGAAGCAGTGCAGAATGTTGATATGTTGTGGATTTTCTGACTGTTGTTGATAATGTTGGAGTACGGTCATAAAATCACTTATCTGATGTGTTGACTGTTGTTGATAAGATTGAAATACAGTCATCAGATCTTCTATCATACATAGTGACCGTTGTTGATAACAATGGAGTACGGTCGTCTGATCTTCGCACGAGAAGGTATCTGGGTAACCCAGGATCACATAGATTGCCTGTTTGCACAACAGTTACAGAAACTGTGTGACCTACGTTCAGTGTTGGCATTGATGTTAGCACTGGTAGGATTTCCATTCAATCATCGTGGAATACCAATATTTTTGGTATCACTATGAATGTTCCGGCAGTATCTCAAAGATATGCTTGGTAGAGTGCCTGTGTCCTAGAGAAATTTAATTCGGTTCTAGACTCTATACGTGGACAAATGAAGGCGAGGACTGGAGGTGGGTCCTCTTTTTCAATATCAACAATCTCCAAATGAGATGTCGACAGTGGATGTGGTTATCTCCGTGATTTTGAAACAAGTACTTTTTGTACTCGAGTGGTCAGTGGGGGTTGTGCATTGCATCACTGGGTCCATGATGTCTTAATCAGAGAGCAAAATATGCAATCCAATATAGATAAGGTTACCCGGTCATTTTTTCGGTTTAGGGAGGGTTTTTCCGTTTTCTTTAACCCTTTCACACACGCTCCTCACTCAACTCACTTTTTCATTTTCAACCACACCCTCGTTTTTGTTTTTACCATGTGATAAGCTGATCTGCACCCCATACTTCATACCCCCTCTCAATTTTTACCTCAGCGCACCCCAATCAAGATCCCGTGATACTTGATTCTGCTCACCTAGACCTAGGGACCCTCACTTTTTAGTTCCTATATTGTCGGTGGCTCCAGGGAAGATCATGCTGGATATAGCAGATCATAGGAGTAATTTGAGAGTGGTCTAATACGCTCATGTGCAATTTGATCAGCTCTTTAAAAGATGTTGCATTTTGGTTGGTTCACATGGATTTTTTGGTAACACCGGACTCACTTAGAGTATCCGTTAGCACACGGTATGAATCGTTAGTCGTTTGCACAACAGTTGATTCAAATGTGTGACCTGCGTTTAGAGTTGGCTTGATTTTAGCTCTAGCAGGATTTCCACTCGATCCTCGTGAAATATCAGATTGTGATGCCACTACAAGTGTTCCGATGGATTCACTGAGATCCATTTTTTGTAGTGCAAGTGTCCTATATTGGAAGGTTCTTGAGGGTGAGAACTAGACACACTGTGCATACAAATGAGACGTAACCCGGGGCAGGAGGTTATATTTTCAATACCGACAAACTCCAAATGAGCAGTCAGTAGATTATGTGCTACGTCCCCTTATGAAATGAAACAAATTCCTGTTGGGAGGAATTTGAGTGGTAGGTGGTGGTGTGCATTTGCTTTACTGGGCGAGTAAAGTCTTGTAAAACATTCAACGCATGAATGATCACATTGGTGTGTGGTTGCCCGGTTTATTTTGCGGTTCAGATGCACTCAAAGGTGTGTTTTCTTAGATTTATCATGTTTTCACATCACCTTGCACTCACCTAGTTCTATACCCTAGACGTATACCCTCACATTTACCAGTTGGCTGAAATATTTCCCTGGGATTGGTTAGGCCAGATTTGGCAGACCATGGGAAGGTATGTCTTTTGAAGTAGTAAGTAACGAGAATTAAAAGAATTTGTAATAAACAGATGCTATCTTTCTTAGGGAACTAGTAAAGAGATCGTTTACGGATATTACAACGACTTATAATTAACGTTACAAACATAAAACTTTTTTATTTGGGTATTTTGTTTTGTTTTTCTAACTTTTCTCCCCCTAGAAATAATAATTCTCCCCCTAGAATTAATATTTCTACCCCTCGACCAAACAAAAGTATTCACAAGTTTTGAGAGTGGAGTACGTACCTTATATATCGTCGGAGGGTTGAAGGAGAGTATTTGCGGTGAAGCTTGATTGAGCTTTGTGCTTTCTTTTGAGTGCGGGTTCTGAATCCGTTTTGATCAGAAGCCATTCATTGAGGAGCGGGTTATACACTGAATTATGTATAAGCCATGGACCGTTGAGGACCGAGTTATACACTGAATTGTGTATAAGTCATTCTGATGTGGCTCGAGTTATACACTGACGTGTGTATAAGTCATTCTGTTGAGACTCGAGTTATACACTGAAGTGTGTATAAGTCATTTTGTTGAGACTCGAGTTATACACTGAAGTGTGTATAAGTCATGGACCGTTGAGGACCGAGTTATACACTGAATTGTGTATAAGTCAATCCTTTGTTAATGAAATTTTAGATATATATATATATATATATAAATAGAATTTGAAAATTTAATTTTATTAATAATAAAAGAAAATTTAACAAATTATATTTATATATATATATATATATGTATATAAGATAAATTAAAAAATAAAAAGATCCCTGGTCGAGACTGGTAACTATCCCCAAATGTTTATCATGAGTGTTGAATAGGAGAGCTATGTATTCAGTCGTGTGCCTTGAACAGCCCAAGTCAAGGTATCTCGGATTCTACATAAAACAATTAAAACATGTTTGGTACCCAATTATTTATGGGTCCTGAACGATTAGTGACTGATGTTTTATGTAGAATTATTGTATGATGAAATTAGAGCTTTGGAGAACTGCAAGGAGACAGTTCAGAAGTTGTGGATTTAACGACCCATTTTAAAGATTTTTCAGAGGATTGAATAATCCAATGAGAGTCTTCATTTTTGATCCAGTTATATTTTACAAACGTTGAAGATTTGGTGGGTGTTTTGTTGTCGCATTTTGAGGAACCTGAAGATTTTGTCTTAGGTGCGGAATTTCCTCGAGAAGATTTGCGACGAGAGAACGAGTGAGTATCAGAGGTTGGTGGGTTTTTGGAAAAGAAATTCGGTTGTTTGGAAACTGGAGATGATGAGATCTTCTGATTTGATTTTGCTGGTTTAGTGACGTATGATTTGCATTGATATGGATAGCACGTTTTGCATGTGTTAATAAGTTTACCAGATTTATGATATACTATGTTCTTATGAATACTGCAAGGTGCATCAAGTCTTACAAAAAAACGTTTATCAGTCTGAGTTATCTGTTTCTTTGTAATTTTATCAAAAAATCTTTTTGTTCCAGATTTGTCAGTTTTAACATACACATCACCAAAGTCAGGAGAGTATCGGACGGGATGATAAACAGTTGAATCATAATCAGTTCTAAAAGCCGTTAAACGAGTTTTCACACAGTCAGAGTTATTACATTTATTTTGAACAGAAAAAGAAGAAACGACAGACGGACGAGGACTAGACTTCTTAAGTAGGCTGGGCTTCTTAAGCATACTAGGTCCAGTCTGAATAGACTTCTTGGACTGCTTGGCTCTTGTGACTCCATTGGGCTTCTTGACCTTTTCACTCTGAGACTCTAATTTACTATTGGAAGCATTTAAGACAGGTGAATTAGAGTTTCTCCTTAAGATGATTGGAACTGGGTTTGTTGGTGCTGGTCCTAATAAAGAGGCTTTAGAATTTTGAGAAACAGTATTGTTCGTTTTAGCTTTTAATTCTAAAATGGTGTCCTCTAAATTATGTATCTTTGTTTGAAGATTTTCCTTTTCTTTGTCAAATGCTTTGTGGGTTTCGTCAATTTCAGATTCAAGTTGAACAATTTTCTTTTCTAAAATCAACGGTGGAACATAAATCTTTGGTTCAACTGTTTGTTTTAAAAATTTCATTATCAGAGATGGAAAATTCTTCTGGAGTGACAATCGGGAAGTACTCATTGTTTTCAAATTTTGCTTTCTTCTTTTCGTACGTTGAGTTTAAGGCATCATAATTGAAGCTAATTTGAGCATATTCTTCCTTTTCCTGGTTGAACTTTTCAACTTCTGCTTCTTCATCTGGCATATGAAGGAAGCTTTGCCAGATTCCCAAGTTCATGTAATCGTAGTTATATAACGTTGGAAGAACATCTGCAGCTTTTTCCAGAGGGCGGATGTTTTCTGCTCCAAGACCCACTTTTGACTTGAAAGATCTGAACTCTTTAGGCTGGTTTAATTTTATCGTTTGTTCAGTATGACCAGCTTTCACAATCGTCTGTTCCAATTTTGAGATGTGTTCTTCAGCATTTTCTTTCTTGACAGTAAGACTGTGTATGATTGCTGATTGTTCATCGATTTCCTTTTTAAAGCAGTTTGATATGTTTGTGATTTGTTCATTTAGTTTTTGAATTTCGGTATCAGCAGTCTTCAACTTATCTTGGTAGTCTTTCATCTTGATGTCTGCAGACTTTATCCATGTTTGCTCTCGACTGAGTTGAATAGCTAAATCATTTATCAGCTGCTTGGAGTCGTCTTTATCACTTGACACCGTCTTCATCGTTTTTAGGTTCGAAATTTCAAGATTTTTTGTGTTAATGATGTGATTTAGACGATTTACTTCACTTGTGTGAGCAGCATGAAATGTTGACAATTGTTGTTGTAACTCTTGTGTTTTTTGATTTGAATGATTATTTTGATTTACTTGAGGAACAAGAGTTTCAAGTTGCCGACGAAAGGTTAAATTTTCTGCCTTTAATTTTGAGATTTGTGCATTTGATTCATTGGTTGTATTAACTTGTGTTTGTAGACTATTTTGTAATTCAGAAATTTGAAATTTATAAGCAGATTTTGACGTAGACAACTGATTTTGTAATTCCTTGTTTACTTGAGTTATTTGAAGAGAACATTGACTTAAATCACTTAAATCATTTAAAAGTTGCTCCTTTTCGGATTCTAAAGAAGTAATTTGTTTTGTCAGTTGTGATTTCTCATCAATTTTAAGAAAAAGTTTTTCATTAAACAAGGAATTCTCTGACTTATCAGTGTCTGAGTCAGATAATAAAGAGTCAAAGGAAGAAGAGTGTACCTCATTTTCATCATTTTGTGGAACGACCAGCTCATCCCTCAGATCAGTGGGATTATTAGAGTTTGATGAAAAAGTACTGATTATATCAATTTCCTTGTTGGCTTCTTCATTGAATCTTTCAGAACCTTCAGTATTCTCTCTTGGCATACTGCACAAATTTTCTAATTGTTCTTCATCTAAAGCTAACACTTTTTCAGTCTGAATTTGTTTATAATATTTGCTAGCTTTTATCGCATCTGCAAGGTCTTTATCCATATTTTTGCAATTTGGGGTAAAAGTCCTTGTGTTTAAAAATGTGAAAATTTTCTTTTTAAAAATATGTAAAAATTAAACGTGTTTAAAATATTTAAGAAGTTGAGAACTTAATCGGGTTTGGGAGGAAAAAAAATGTAAAAGTTTGAAATTGAATTTGGAATAACCGTTCTCAATTAGTGTGTGGTAATAAATGTTGGTTGTTTTTATTTTTTTAAAAAAATGACGTAAAGAAGAGGGGAAAAAAAAAATAAGCGTAATTGAACTTTTTGTGCTTTGTTTTTATATTGGGCTGATTATTTATTTTGGGCTAAAATCTCGGTTGGGCTTAATTTGGTTTGATATGAAATTAAATTGGGCTGCACTAATTCTGATATGATATCAAATATGGACTTTAAATTTTGGGCTTAAAAAAAATTTGAACGTAGATGACTTAAAATTGACTTATATTAGATTTAATATGTTTGGGCCTTATATGATCTTTCAACTGGTATTGCCGAACGAAGATGACGTTGTGCAGGTTTAGAACAATCGATCAAATATTTGTAGTTGAGATCTGAACTTGAAGATCAAATTGTTGAAGCCGAAATCCAGTGTTCGTGTCAAGCAGAAATTAGAAAACAATTTCCTTTGTGTTTTGACTGAACGAAGATTACGCCGAAGCCGAACAATTAGTTTTTATTGAATTGAATCGTCGAACACAAATTGCTGAATCGTTTTTGATTTGTTTTGTTTTGGAAATCAAATTAAATCGTGATATTGCCAATCGAAGTTCTTGATTATCAAAACTGGTTTACGATTGAATCGATTCTGATTGCCGAACACGAAGTGCCGAACTGTGATTGGAATCGATTGATTTACTTCTGGGTTTTTCGATTTTTATTTAGTTTTGATATAGCCGAAGTTGGGGTAGTGATCGATTGTTAATAGCTCCAAATTTAATCGATTGTGATTGGAATTGAATCAAGATCGATACAGATTTCAAGAGCTGAAGTTCTGAAGAAGTTCGACATGTGCCGAACTTTGTGAGAAACGATCTGGGCCGAACTTGTGAGATGGCTTAAGTTCGGGCCGAACTTCTTAATTGGGCCGAACTTCAACAGCCGAACTTGTTCATCATGTTCGAGCCGAACACTTTGACGTACAAGCTTCGTTCGTTCTTTTCTTCACTCTTTTGATCCGTTTTTGCTTAATACTTGACCGATTTCAGTGATTCTTTTTGCTAGATGTTCGAAATTCAATTGCTAACACTTTGATCCGATCATCTTCTTCAATCCATAACTACACAGCTTCGATTCTTCGATTTTCAGAGGATTTTGAACTTTTTCACTTTTTCTCTAAAATCATCAAATTGAAGATCGATTGTTGACGGAATTGATCTGATTTCGATTCTATTCTTCTTAGAAACAATGGAGACACACTATTCAGCACTCAATCCATCGATTTGGAACAAAAAATTACAACTTTTAATTTTCATGACGAACATCAACTTTTTCTTCAAAAACTTTGAAAAAAAAACTCTTGATCTTCTGATTTTAACACCAATTGATGGATTTGGATCGTTTTCAAGATGAAATTATGCTCTGATACCAATTGAAAAGCATAGATTCATTGATTCAATCCATTTGATGGTGTTGGATGATGATTTTGGCTAGAAAAGTGAAGAATGAGATTAGGGCTTTTAGTGAGAGAAAGTAGAGAGAAGTTGAGAGAACAAATGCTGTGATATTGAAATGTTAATTGTGCAAGAGTTAAAGAATTAAGCCTTACATGTTGGTATTTATACCATGGCTTAATTCTTGGTTAGTTAGGACTAATTCCTAAACAAAACTTAACATCTATACAATGTTTCACTTTTACCCCCTAGACTATCTATTACAACTTTCTAGTACCTAACACTTTCGCATATTATTTACAGTTCATTGTTCTTAATTACATTGATATAGTGTTGATCCGCTGCAACTTCTATATTCAATTAGATCTAAAGTGTTTATTAACTTTTCTATAGTTAATCGATCCTGACAAGTGGTATCAGAGCATATATGAGCACAGACTTCATCAACAAACCAAAATCATCAGAAAACTGAAGAAAAAAATTGATGATAGTGAGGCTCCACCAGTTGAGCTCACTAAGGGGGAGAAGGATAACATACAGACCATGATTGATGAATCTATTGCAGCAGCATCATCCTCTCTCTTAAATTTAAAAGAAACAGAAGTTGATGAAGGCCCAGAGATGATGGTTACAGAAGATGAGCCAATTACTACTGCTACAATGGAAGAACAAGTTGAAAAGGAAATACCAGTAGTAACTCCTACTACTGATATATTAGCAGTAGTAAGTCAAGAAGAGGAATTAAAAGCAGCAAATACTACTGATGCCCTATCAGTAGTAACTCCTGAAGTCACACCAGTAGTAACTACTCTGGTTACTACTGAAGAGGAAGAACTACAATTCCCAGAGCTGATTGAAAGAGAAAGACATGTCATCATCTCCAAACCACCAACACCTGATCAACCACTTATCATACCTGACATTGATGATAATGTGAATTGGTTTGAGGTAGATGAATGTACACTTCCTCCACACCCTAAAATCTTACCAGAAGGTCAACTACATCTATTTTATCCAAAACTTCTGATGATGGGTATACCAGATATGAAATACATTCCACCTCCACCATCTGCTCATATTGGAAAAGGAAAAGAAATATATGATGATGATTATCCAAACAGAGCTTTAGGACATCGCATGGTAAACAAGATTAATCATGTCAGAGCAGAAAAGCAATCCAGATGGAGAATTAAACACAGAAATTTTTTGGAGAAAGTGGAAATGTATCAAGCTTTAGTAGAAAAGAAAGAGAAAGTTCAAAGTGCAACTCCTGTTCAAATACCTGCTCAAATCAAAGATGTTCAGATAGAAGCCCAAGAAGCAGAATTCAAAAGGCTCAGAAAAGTAGAAGAAGAACATCTAAACTGTCTTGAAGATCTGGTAGCTGAATGTAAAAGAACAAAATGTGATCTACCAGATGATATCTTTGAACAAAAGACACTTATGATAGACTTTCTCAAAACAAAAGGGCACAGTGCAAAATCGTTTGGAAGAATGAAGATGATAACTATAATTGAAAAATACTGCACTGCAAAGAAGAAAGACTTGGCTGAACAAGAAGCTGAAGAAACAAAGAAAGCCAAAACTTTAATCCCAATCAGTCCAAATTTGATCAAAGCTGGTAGTGTTTCAACTACTGGTGATACTTCAACTCCCCAATCAAAGAAAAGAAAAACTGGTGATCAAGAACAGAGCTCTAAGAAGAAATCAAAACAAATTGTACCTGTTCTTGAAATGCCTATTGCTCCATTGCAGAACAATCCAATTATTAACTGGAGAGTGATACAGAACAATGTTATAGAGGTCATAAGGGAAGACAAAGTTGTGCAAAGATTCACTGGATGGTTACCATTAATCAGATCATGCTCTAGAAGTGATGTAATCAAGCTTCTGATTATTGGAAAACCTAGAATGACAAAGAAATCATGGAAAGAATCTGGAGCTGGATACCTAACTAGAATGATAGATGCTGCATTTTATCCAGATAATTATCCAGAACAATTTACAGATCCAGGTAATGTATATGCTTGGAATGTCATTCCTACTGCCAATATGTACTTCTTTGAGAAATCAGGCAAAGTGTGTGAATTGTACTTATATGAAAAAGAATATCCACATTCTGAGAAGACTATGTATCAGATATTCATAAACACTTTGATGAAACCTTATGATGCTGTTATGTTCCAAAACAAACTGAATTACTTTACAAAGAGGAACAGCAAATATATTATTGAACAAAGGCTTCAACAGAATCAAAGAACTCTTGAGAAGAGAAGGAGGGAACAAGAGGAACAAAAGAAACTTGATTGATTAAAAGATAATCAATAAGTTTAGGGGGAGATTGTTGGAGCAAAACACAGATCAACTTGATACTGATGCTGCAGTTAGTACTGACAATAATTAGTACTGATGGGGCAGAACATGTTACTACTGATGAAGTTGATACTGGTGATACTATAACTTAGTTACTACTGATCATGCAAAGATTGAAGATACTACTGATCTTAGTAGTTACTACTGACGATTGTTTCTGGACTTACTACTGATCACCAGACTTACTACTGATGTTACATATTTACTACTGGTGATGAGTTTTACTACTGATACGCGTTTATGGAACATATCAAGTCCGAGATCTTCGTAGAGATAGTTATAGAATGTAAATCAATGTATATTTTTATTTTTCGATGTAAATCAAAGTCCTAGAATAACTAGGGTAAATAGTTTAGCTTCAAGGACTATTATAAATAGTTCCTTACGAATTGTAAACATACGTGTGTATTGTTAACTCAATAATATACATTGAAGCTTTTTGTGAAACTGTGTTCTTAATACTTTCGCATATTATTTACAGTTCATTGTTCTTAATTACATTGATATAGTGTTGATCCGCTGCAACTTCTATATTCAATTAGATCTAAAGTGTTTATTAACTTTTATATAGTTAATCGATCCTGACACACTCAAATCTACCAAAGAACCATAGCTGTCTTCAATAGCACGAATCATGTGACTCGTCTCTTCTTCTCTGACCGATCGGTATGACTTGACTCGTGTATTACTTAGAATATGGATCGTGGCGATGCCCTTCAACTGCCTCCAAACTTCCCCATAAGAAGAAAATACAATATCCTTAGATCCATAAAATATTATGTTGGGGATTGATAAATTTGGTCGACTAGAGAACGATGAATCATGAGTTTTCAAGATCTCGCGAGCTGCTTCAACGGACGAGGCGACCAGTGTGGGTACGCTGCCGAGGTGGATGAGTATGAGGGGACCATATTTCTGGGACAAGGCTTGGAGAGAGCGATGGGGATTCAACCCTAATTGATGCAAATTTCCAATCATTGGAAGTTTTGGTGGAGATGGTGGTAATTCTTTTTTAGTCTTTGGATGATACGAAAGCCATTTAAGACAAATAAAAGCACTCAAAGTGATGAGTGTAAACAAAGAAACAAAAAACGTTTGCGAGGATTCAAAAAGTTGCATTGATGTTGCCATCTTACAAATTTGAATTGTTTCCCCCCTAACAATGGCTGCAATACACATATATAGGGAATTAATTAGTTTCTTACCACACTTTTTTATGCTTATACCACAGTATACAAGTAATCTGCATTCTATACAAATAAAAACATGTTTTTTTTGGTTAAATGTCATTAATTATTCAAGGCAATAATTCTATTTAACATCACACTTGTGTGACGGACGTAATAATGGCTACCGAATTTATTGCAACTTCGATCTTGGAAGTCGTTTTTTATGTAGATATAGATTACAAAAATAATTTGTAAATATCCCATAACTAGTCCATGTGTCTAGCAACTAACTGAAATCATGAAGAAATCCTTTAGATGCACTTACCAACTTTATCTCATGTCATATTAGCAACGTTTGAGCGTTTAAAGCCATATATGTTATGCGAATAAGTTTATTGACTATTGAAACATCATCAATAATTCAATGTGGTTGAGGTGGTAAAGCTTGAACATTTTAAAATCAAGTTCACGAGTTCGAATCTTGTGGCTTACGTTTTAAATTTTGGGTGTTTCTAACGGCTTAAGGATTAAGACATTTCCCTAAATAGAAAGTCTGTAAATTTTGGGTGTTTCTAACGGCTTAAGGATTAAGACATTTCCCTAAATAGAAAGTCTGTAAATTTTGGGTGTTTCTAACGGCTTAAGGATTAAGACATTTCCCTAAATAGAAAGTCTGAATTCAGACCTGCCATATTGGGAAGTGTCCCAAATGCATTATAAAAGAGTAAGTTAAGATTATTGAATTTCGTTGATAATGAATATAGAGTTGTATTCTAGGAAATCCAAAGGATTTGTCTAGTCCTAAAAGACAAATCCTAGCCATTGGATCAAGATGGTCAAGATCAAATCCCCCACCTACAGCCACCGCCGGCGGCCGCCGGCGGTGGTGGTGGTGGTAGCTGACAGTGAAGGTGATGGTGGTAATGGGGATGGTGGTGGTATTGATGTATCGAAGCACATGTGCTTCACTAAAATCCATCATATTACTTCGAAACACATGTGCTTCAGGTCACGAAACACATGCGCTTCAAGTCACTAAAATATGAGTTTCTAAACACACAAGGGAGCATACGAAGCACATGTGTTTGACGTTATGAAACACATGTGCTTCACTACACAAGAAAAAAAAATGAAAACAAGTGACGAACATATCATTATGAAGCACATATGCTTCATAAAAACAAGCACATGTGTTTTTGTTCCTGAACACATGTAACTTACAAGCAACTCATTTATGTTTAAATCATGAAGCACATGTGCTTGACGTTATGTAACACATGTGCTTCACTACACAGAAAAAAAATCAAAACAAGTGACGAACATATCATTATGAATCACATGTGCTTCATAAAGCCAAGCACATGTGTTTTTGTTCCTGAACACATATAACTCACAAGCAAGTCATTTATGTTTGAATGAAGAAGCACATGTGCTTGACGTTATGAAACACATGTGCTTCAACACACAAGAAAAAAAAAATCAAAACAAGCGACAAACATATCATTATGAAGCACATGTGCTTCATAAAGCCAATCACATATGTTTTTGAACCTGAACACATTTAACTTACAAACAATTCATTTGTCTTTAAATCACGAAGCACATGTGCTTCATTACTTGAAACACATGTGCTTGGCTGTACGTATACACTCCTTTATTTTCAAAACACATGTGTTTCAAACACATGTGCTTCCAGTCACGACCACCACCACCGGCGGCCACCTCCGACCGCCGTCCGCCGCCGCCGCCCATCGCCGCCCATCGCCGCCGCCCGCCGCCGCCTGCGGCCGTTCGACGTCCGCCGCCGCCGACCGCCGTCTCCGGTCGCCGGAGAAGCACATGTGCTTGTAGTGGTGGTAGTGGTTAGAATCTTGATATTGACCATTGATTTTTCTTGATCCAAGGGCTAATAATTGTGCTTTGAGACTAGATAAAATTAATGGACTATCTTGAACATTTCACAATGAATATAGAGGTTAAGAGATATATGAATATATGCTTATCATATACGAATACACAACACATTTTTTCATAACTTAAAAAAAATTAATAAAGTATGTTTATTCATATATGGTTTATAAGAATCATATATGAATACACATAATGTATTCATATATGTGTATTCATATATGGATACAAATTTTCCAAACATCGTGGTAGATATAAATAGACGTGTCAAAGTTTATAAGGATCGAGTGCTATTCATCTGTGTTGATAAATGTAAGGGAATTGATTTGTCCAATGCAACTATTACTTCATCTAAAGCAAACTAAAGTTGGTTGATCTTTATATCCTCACAATGTATTAATTATAAAAGGAAGGGTAAATAATACTCCCTCCGTCCCATTTTATTGTCCACATTTCCTGTGGTTTGTCCCAAAATTATTGTCAAATTTAAAATTTCACCAATCAAAAGATAATTAAGTGGTAAAGTTAAAACTTTATTGGTTAGACAATTTAATAAATACACTTTTCTTAAACTGTGTGATTTTTGTTTGTGGACAATAATTTTAGGACGGAGGGAGTAGTAAGAGTATAAAGGTCAAACAACTTTAGTTTGTCTTAGATGAAATAATAGTTGTATTTAACAAATCAATTCCCTTAATGTGTATGTATACTAATATATTATTTACTTGGACATTAAAAAAATCCATGTGCCCATGTAGTTGCTATAATAATTGCTTTCTAGCATCGTCATCATTGTTAGGAGTGTGTTCATTTGTCTATATGAGAGTTACGTGATAATAATAATAAAAGTTTTGATAATGATAGCCCTAAGTCAAAAGACATGCAAAATAAATTTGTGTATTTATTGTAATCGACTCCTACATTTTAGGAATTACTCTCTCCATAAAAAAATATACAATTTTTTATGCACTTATTGACAGCTGTAAGGGCTGTCATTATCAAAAACTCCAATAATAATAACAATAATAATAATAATAATAATAATAATAATAATAATAATAATAATAATAATAATAATAATAATAATAATAATAATAATAATAATAATAATAATAATAATAATAATCTCTTATATCTTACAATACATGAATGCCCTTCCACTTTTAGCAGGTCTTAAACTCAGCTTGCCTTTAATGGAATGTCTTAAATCCGACATTTCAAAACAAAATGTATTGCATTAGATTCGAATCCCAACACTTATTAGGAGCAAGACAAGAACCTTAACCATTGTACTAGATGGTTACTTGCATTTTCATTTTACAAAGATTTCCTATAGCTATTCGCTTTAATAGGAGTATAACAATTTGCTTTTAAAAATCGTATGCATTTAATTCCTCTGTTAAATAAGGTAAATTATAATAATAAGAGTAAATTAATACTAATACTAATAATAATATTAATACTAATAATAATAAGAGTAAATTACGGTTTTTGTCCCTGTGGTTTACCCGATTCTGCGTTTTTGTCCTTATACTTTTTTTTTTCTTTCCCGTTTTTATTGTCGCTAAACTATGCCAAATTCCCTTTTTTATGTCCTTCCCTCCACCTGCCGTCTCTTTTTGGCCGTTAAAGCCCTCACGTGCTGAAAACGTGAGGGCATTTTGGTCTTTTTCTCCCAACCTCCTTCTTCTCCAAATTAGATATGCATTTCAAGTTTGTATTGTACAAGTAAGTGTTGCATCGTTATTAAACAGAGTTTTGAAAGGTTGTACAGTACAAGGTGATCTTATCCCACACTCTCCAAGGGTTGTACGGTACAAGTAAGTATTGCAGTCGTCATTTTCACAAGCATGCTTCTCCGGCGAACCTGCACTCTTATCCGGCAACGACTCCGGCGAGGTATGCTCCATTTTTTGCGTAGAACCAAGCAGAACTCATCTAAGAATATTAGAATTTAGTAAAAAAAATATGCAAAACAATAACATTTAACCCAAATCAAGCATATACTTTAAGAGAAACATCAAAGATACTGAAAAACATATATGTTCAAATAATGCAAAAATAACACTTATGTATATATACATGAAAACATACATGCACAAAAACATATATATTTTCGTGCATGAATAACATACATGCATGGGGGTCCCTTGTTAAATCACTTCATGTATCTTCCATGATCATTTCATTTTGAAATTCAATGATTTAGATTGAGTTCTGCGGGTTCTGTAGCCTAAATTGGGTTCTGTAACTAGCCCTTCACTATATATATATATATATATATATATATATATATATATATATATATATATATATATCGTATTCAGTCTTTTACAACATCTCCTTCTTCACCAAAAATCCCTAAAAGAAAACCTGCAGACTTTAAATAAAAACTTCACATCTCAAAATTTGAATCTTCAAAAACGATATGAGAAATTTGAAGGAGAGAAATTAAACCAAATCCATCACGCATAACTCGCAAAGTAAGCAGGAATTTAAAGCCGGAAGGTGGTCGTAACGATCAATTATGGACCCAACAATTACATTAAACACAAATTATCAACCTTGGAACCCAGATTTTTGTCCGACCATCTTCTCCGGTCGTCTTATGCGGTCAAATCACCGGAATCGCCGGAAATCAGGAACGAATCGAAGAAGACGACAGTGGAAGAAGAAATTGATATTTGAGGGGTTTTCAAAAACAAGATATGTTGTTGCTCACGCATAAAGCAAAATGAAGGCAGCATTGGCATGAACATCTTTAAGAGCATTTTCATAATTGTCGTCAACTTGAAGATCTTCAAAATTGAGTTTTACAATTTGTGATTTAGGAATTAGGGTTCAAAATGGGTGAAGGAGATGAAGAGGGATAAATAAAAAAAAGGAAATAAAAAGAAAATGATAAAAATACTGAAATGCCCTCACATGTTACAGCACGCAAGGGCTTTCACGGCCAAAAAGAAACGGAAGGTGGACGGAAGGACAAAAACACGGAATTTGGCATAGTTCAGGGACAAAAAAAGGAAAAAAAAGTATAGGGACAAAAACGCAGAATCGGGTAAACCACAGGGACAAAAATCGTAATTTACTCAAATAATAATAATAATCTTTGATCTTTGATCTTTTTTTTATCTCTTATCTCTTATCTCTTACTATATATAATAATACGGTAATGCCCTTTCACTTTTAGCATGTCTTAAACTCGGCTTGCCTTTAATGGAAGGACTTAAATCCGAAATTTCAAAACAAAATGTATTGCATGAGATTTGAACCCAAGACTTACTAGGAGCAAGACAAGAACCTTAACCATTGTATTAGATGGTTACTTTCATTTTCATTTTACGCAGACTTCCTATAAACCTGTAACACCTCAATTTTTAATACAAATCATTTCCATAAAATCCTTTCCTTTTTAAAATAATTAGAGTATTGTCCCAAAAATATGGATTTACAAAAACCTTTGGTATAAAATAAAAGTCAATAGTTGGTGTTAAAAATATATAATAACCAAAGCCAAACGTAAATCCACCTTGCTATCTCTACTTAAACCCGTGCGCCTTCACTAGCATACACACCTAATCCTTAGCTCCTGAACCTGAGTATATAACATTACAAACAAACAAAGTACGCAAGACAAAATTGTCTCGTGATATACATGGGGTTTAGACCCGACAATAATATATAAATAATCACGAATATGGTAGATATAAATAAACCATCACAAGATTTAACATCAAATACCATTATTAACTACATCTCTTTCCACTAGTTAGCTACTAGTACCATTCCCCCAACTTTAGTTAACTTACAAAACCCTAATTTCATAAATCTCAACATTATCATAAATTCATATTACGAACACATTTTCCTTGTTAAAGTACCATAGATCTAAGTTATACAACTTTCATTTAACCATTAAAGCAACAACCTAAAACTAGGGGTTGAGATTCAAGCTGTCCCTACTTGAGTCCAAGGATTAAAACTCAAGAGGAGTGAAGATTTACCTTTAATCTTCAACTAGGAGCAAGAATCCACAAGATTTGTTGAAGATCTAGCTCCAATCGCCACTTTGTACTAAAAAATCGCACACACAAGTTGAGAGAGTTTTCTAGGGTTTAAATCAGCATTTATGGTAAAATCCCGTATTTAATGGTGTGTCTGCAGGGTTCACGCCGCGAACTATCAAAAACGCGGGTTTCTCGGGATCGCTAGCTCAGTGGTGAACTCCTCTCGCTTGAACACCAACATCTCTGCCACATCTTCACGAACGCGAACAAGAGTTCGCGTCACGAACTCCCTATGCAGCCCATGCTGCATTTTGGTTCCTTTATTTCGACACCCGGTTTCGACTTAAATGAAAGAATACACATACCAAACGATTCCAAATGACACGAAACCAATTCCCACGTATTTTAACCGATTTATCCTTATTTAACATATTTTTACATAATTTTTTATTAACAAATTTCGGGTCGTTACAAGACCTTTCTATTCGCTTTCATAGAAGTATAACAATCGGTTGTAAAAACCGAATGCATTTAATTCATTTGTTAAATAAGGTTTTACTTTTCATCAACAATATTTAACCTACCTTATATGTAACTAGCATGGTACCCGAACAATGCGGCGGCGGGTCCCCTGTAACTATATTTTGCGATAACGATAATGATTGTACGATGGTGGCAGTAGTGATGGTGTGTTCGGTACTGATTGTGACGGTAGTGATTGTAGTAGAGGATGGTGGTCAACAAAATGATATGTGTTTGTGGTTAAAGTTCTTTTCTTATAACATGAAAGTCGCAAGTTTAAGTCCTTGGGGTGTCAATGTTTTCCTAAACACAATCTCTTACTATATATAATACGGGAATGCCCTTCCACTTTTAGCAGGTCTTAAAATCGGCCTGCCTTTACTGGAAGGTCTTAAATCCGGAATTTCAAAACAAATTGTATTGCATGAGATTCGAACCCAAGACTTAGTAAGAGCAAGACAAGAACCTTCATCATTCTACTAGATGGTTACTTTAATTTTCATTTTACGCAGACTTCCTATAAACCTTTCTAAAGGTGCATATTCTGGTACAAATACTAGTGATGCTAGTACTAAACCTACATATGCTGTGGTAGCAACTAATATGGGAGTTACTCAAAGAATTAATTTTCGAAAAATTGATTCACCGGAAGCTAGTGGAGATATTGATGTCATGATACCAATAGATTCAGTAAGGGAAGTTGCTAAAAGGTTCTCGAATACTCTATGTGGATATTTTTTGGAAAAACGCATTGCTTTCCCGATTGTTGAATACTATGTTAAAAATATGTGGAAGAAATTTGGTTTAAACCGGGTAATGATGAATGCAAAAGACTTCTTTTTCTTCAAGTTTGACACACATAAGGGTTTGGAGGAGGTTCTGGAAAATGGTCCACGGATGATCGGGAATAATCCAATTATCCTAAAAGAATGGTCCCCAAATACTACTTTAACAAAAGAAGATCTCACAAAAATTCCGACCTGGGTAAATGTTAGAACAAATCACAGTTTAACTTATTACTGATGCTGCAGTTAGTACTGACTATGGTTATTACTGATGGGGCAGAAACACTTGATACTAATGAGTTGATACTGGTGAAGACTATAACTAACCTACTACTGATCATGCACATATTGAAGATACTACTGATCATTAGTAGTTACTACTGACGTTGGTTTTGGACTTACTACTGATTATCAGAGTTACTACTGATCATCACATCTACTACTAATGATGCATATTTACTACTGGTGATTGCAGCTACTACTGATATGCGTATTTGGAAGCAAATCAAGTCCGAGATCTTCGCAGAGTTAGTTATAGAATGTTATTCAATGTATATCTTTTATAATTCGATGTAAATCAAGTCCTAGAATAACTAGGGTAAATAGTTAGGATTCAAGGACTGCTATAAGTAGTTCCTTACGAATTGTAAACGTACGTGTGTATTGTTAATCAATAATATACATTGAAGTTTTTTGTGAATCACTGTGTTCTTAACATTATTCATTGTTCATTCAATATACAGTATTCTATTGTTCTTATTACATTAATACAAGTGTTGATCCGCTGCAACTTCTTGTTATTAGTAGATCTGGATTGACAATAACTTGTTTTAGTTATTCGATCCTGACAAGTGGTATCAGAGCAATTGGTTCTAGATCTACGATTTTTTAAGAACAACAAAAAGTTTTAATCTTTAAAACTCACAGATTGTTAATCATGAATGATAACAATGAAAGTACTCAACCAAATAAAATCCCTATACTCACTCCCAATAACTTTGGGATGTGGAAGAATCGTATTAAGCAATACATGCTTATTACTGATTATTCCATGTGGGAAGTTGTTATTGAAGGAAACAAAACCGTTCACACTCAAGCAACAAGTTCTGCAACTGAAGCAGACAAACTCAAGTGTGAAAAGGAGAAGAAAGACAGAGGAATTGAACTCAAAGCTCTAAGCACTCTTCTACTGGCCATTCCTAATGATTATCAACATCTCTTTGTTGAATATGATGATGCAAAGATGTTGTGGCAGGCACTGGAAAAGAGATTCGTTGGCACCAAAAGCACCAAAAGAAACATGAAGTCTGTACTAAAACAGGACTTTGAAAATTTCAAAGGCCAAAAGAATGAATCCCTATCTCAAATCTTTGATAGGTTCAACAAACTCATTGGTGAATTGAATCAAGTTGGTGTGAAACCAGACAATGATTATGTCAATAGAAAGTTTCTCAGATCTCTTGGAGAAGAATGGTCTATGTACACAGTCATATATAGACAAGGTGATGCTTTGGAAGAAAAGGAGCTGGATGAATTGTACAATGAGCTTAGGGTGTTTGAATCTGAGGTAAGCTCTAAAACTCCTAATTTATCTTCAAACAATGCTGCTTTTGTGTCTAGTACAGGAACATGTCAGGAAACTGCAAAGGATGCAGATTGTGAAGATGCTGCAAGAGAATCCTTCTTCACTAGTCATGTGCATACTGCACTAATTAGTGATGATTTGGAACAATTGAATCCTGATGATCTTGAAGAGATGGATCTAAAGTGGCAGATGGCCATGCTGAGTCTAAGAACCAAAAGGTTCTTAAAGAGGACTGGTAGAACAAACCTGAACTACAACAAAAGTGACAAGGCTGGATTTGACAAATCTAAAGTCAAATGTTACAACTGTAACAACCTTGGGCACTTTGCTAAAGAATGTCCTCAGCCAGACAAAAGATCAAACTCAACTGCTCTTGTTTCACAACAAGGACAAGGTTATGATTGGAGCTTTCAAGCAGAGGAACATGCACAGAATCAAGCTCTCATGGCTTTCACTGATTCTCCTACTAAGGTACATTCTAAATCTTGCACTCCCGAATGCATTAAAGCATATAAAGATTTAGAAAAACTTAATAAAGAAACACTTGAAGAGATGATTCTAAATAGAAATAGAAGAATTGAATATAATGGTTGTATAGCTGATCTTGAAAATCAAATTAAAATTTATAAAATAACTGATCAAAAGATAAAAGAAGAATTGCTACAAACCACTTATGAAAAAGAACATCTTGAATTAAAATTAAAAGAAACTTTAATCAAACTAGAAGAATATCAAATGGAACTAGAACAAAATAAATTAACCATTAAAAAGTTTGAAAGAAGTTCTCAAATTGTTAATGAATTAACAAGTAATCAAACCACTGAAAAGGTTGTGCATGGAGTGGGATATCATGCTGTACCACCTCCATATAAATTCATTCCTCCACTTAAAGATAGTTCAGAAAGAATCATAAATGAATTAAAAAATGAAAATCAAACTTAATCCAATAATGAAACATCTGAATCAAATGATTCTTCTGATGATGATCAAACTACAAACTCAATTGATACAAGTTTTCACACAGCAAAAAGTCAAGATGACTCTCCTAAATATGATGCTGAAAATATACCAAAAATTTTAAGAAGGGGAAATGAAAGAAATAAAAATCAACTCTTAGATCAAATAAAACCTGAAGGTGCTAAGGATAAGAAATTAAGATGTGTTATTTGCAACAAAGTAAACCATTTAGCAAAGGATTGTCACTTCAATCCAATTAACTGCAAAGAGTTCAAAGAATTTAAAAACTCTAAAGCAAAAGTAAACACACAAAGGTTAAAAGATACTACTGATCCATCAGTAGAAAATAAAACAAAATCTCTAAAATCTGAAACACCAAAATTTGAAAGAAATGCACCAAGGTTTGTGCAAAATAAAAGAGTTGGAAGCCCAAAGAACAGCAATTAATTCAAAAATAATGGAAAAACAAATCAAAATAAACAATATTTTAATTTTTCCAACACCAGTAGAAACTTTAACAGATTTACTACTGATCCTAACCCTAATTACAATGTTGTTGGGTACCAGTACCAAAACACTACTGGTAAAAACCCTAATTTTAAAAATACTACTGCTGCCAAACCAAATGTTAAAAACACTACTGGTCATCCTAAACATGGTAAATACCCAAATACTATTGGTCCATCAGTAGTAAAGTATTCAAAAGCTAAATATAATGGGTATAGACCAAGGTCAGTAGTAAACTCAGACACCAGTAACAAATCCAAAAGGGCAGTAGTAAAACAAAACACCAGTACTAAACAGGTATGGGTACCAAAAATATTTAAAATTAAATCTTCTAAATCTTATTTCTCAAAGGATGAACCCAAGACATATAAAGCTTGGGTTCCCAAACTTAACTAATCCTTTACTTACTTGTGCAGAGCATTCAGATCCCTGAAGAAGGTAGAACATGGCACATTGATAGTGGATGCTCAAGGCACATGACTGGAAATCTGCAAATTCTTAAAGATTTCAAGTCATTTGATGGAGGGTATGTGGCCTTTGGTGAGAACCCAAAGGGAGGTAAGATTACAGGCAAAGGTACAGTTACTAATGGTAAAATTACTTTTGATGATGTATTTTATGTAGCTGAACTAAAATACAATCTTGTCAGTGTGTCTCAAGTATGTGATAAAAAGAACAAGATTCTTTTCACAGATATTGAGTGCATCATTCTTTCTCCTGACTTTGTTTTAGATGAAAAATATGTAGTTTTGAGAACTCCAAGGAGAAACAATGTGTATTGCCTGGATATAGGGGGAGAACTCATTTCTTCAAATGAGGTCAACTGTTATATATCCAAGGCAAACACTACTGAATCAGAACTATGGCATAGAAGGATGTGTCACACAAACTTTAAAAACATGAACAATTTAGTAAGAAAGAACTTGGTAATTGGATTACCACAAAAACAATTCATGTGTGATCATCACTGTGTTGCATGCCTAAAAGGTAAACAACATAAGTCTTCTCATAAGTCCAAAATTGTAAATTCTATTTCTGTTCCTTTACAACTCTTTCTTTGGACCTACAAATGTAATGAGTATTGGAAAGAAACAATATTGTCTTGTTATTACTGATGACTTTTCCATATATACATGGGTTTTCTTTCTCAGGACAAAAGATGAAACAAGTGAACTCATCAAGAACTTAATTGTTAAACTAGAGAACACATCTGATCAAAAAGTTAAAGCCATAAGATGTGATAATGGCACAGAATTTAAAAATGCTAACTTAATTAAGTTTTGTGATCTTAAAGGTGTTGACAGGCAATACAGCTCACCTAGAACTCCTCAACAAAATGGTGTAGCTGAAAGGAGAAATAGAACCATCATTGAAGCAGCAAGATCAATGCTAGCAGACTCAAAATTACCAATTACTTTTTGGGCTGAAGCTGTTAATACTGCCTGTTATGTACAAAACAGAGTATTAATAGTTAAGCCACATCATAAAACACCATATGAACTTTTTAACAAAAGAAAACCTTCCATAAGTTTCTTAAAATCATTTGGTTGTCCTTGTACTATTTTGATTACAAGAGAACAAATTGGTAAGTTTGACTGCAAAGCTGATGATGGAATCTTTGTGGGATACTCTACTCAAAGCAAATCATACAGAGTGTTCAACAAAAGATTAAGGATTATTGAAGAAAACATCAATGTATCCTTTAATGAGAATATACCTAATGAACAAGGAAATGGTCCAGATTGGCTATTTAACATAGACAATCTAACCAAATCCTTTAACACTAACTTGGATGTAAATGCAGGTGATTCAAATTGTCATACTCAAAAGGAAGGAACATCATCTTTCAATTCTGGTCAAGAAGAGATGAGATACATAGTAGTTGATACTGCTCCCACAGTTAATTCTGAGGACAGTAATAACTCAAATTCTGGAAGCAGTAGTGAATCAGACAATGAGGACAGTAGTAATTCAAACACTACTGATACCAGTAATAGTACTCATAATACTACTGGTCCTAGCAATAACCTAAATTCTCAAAATACTACTGATCCCAGTAGTAATTCTGAACCATCAAATGATGATGAACCAAACATCAATGGCAATGAAGAACCTCAAGAGGAACAAATCCCTGAGACAAATGAGTCCAATCTTGAAAATCAACTAGTGGTTGATAGAGTTACAAACTCAAGGACTCAAAAGAACCATCCTTTAGACAATGTTCTAAGTGATGTTAACTCACAACTACAAACAGGAAGCAAATTAAATAAAAGTCTAACTGCAAACATGTGTAACATAAGTTTAATTGCTAATGAATGTATGTTTGAATGTTTTCTGTCTCAGGATGAACCAAAGAAGATTCAACAAGCAATGAAGGACTCAAACTGGATTGAGGCAATGCAAGAAGAACTCCTTCAATTTAAATTACAAGCTGTTTGGACACTTGTACCTTTACCCAAAGGAAAAAGAGCCATTGGAACAAGATGGATCTTTAGAAACAAGAAAGATGAAAGAGGTATAGTGATCAAGAACAAAGCCAGAGTTGTAGTCCAAGGATACACTCAAGAAGAAGGAATAGACTATGATGAAGTATATGCTCCTGTGGCTAGAATTGAAGCAATAAAAATATTCCTAGCATATGCTTCATACAAGAAGCTTAAAGTCTATCAAATGGATGTGAAGAGTGCATTCCTGTATGGGAAAATTGAAGAAGAAGTATATGTGTGTCAACCTCCAGGTTTTGAAGAACCAGAAAAAGGTGACTATGTATTCAAAATAGACAAAGCTCTGTATGGCCTACATCAGGCACCAAGAGCATGGTATGATACATTATCATCATACTTGTTGAAGAATGATTTTAAAAGAAGAGCTATTGACAAGACTCTGTTCACAAGAAAGGTCAAAAATGATATGCTACTAGTTCAAATCTATGTAGATGATATCATTTTTGGATCAACAAATGATTTACTGTGTAAAGAGTTTGAGGATCTCATGCAAACCAAATTCAAGATGAGCTCCATGGGTCCAATGAACTTCTTCCTTGGACTCCAAGTGAATCAAAGATCAGATGGTATCTTGATAAACCAATCAAAATATGTCAAAGATATATTGGAGAAGTTTTCTATGAAAGATTGCAAGAGTGCAAGTACACCAATGGAAACACACAAACACCTACATCATGATGCTGAGGGGGAGGATGTAGATGAACACTTATACAGATCAATGATAGGATCTTTGATGTACTTAACTGCATCAAGACCTGACATTATGTACAGTGTTTGTGTGTGTGCAAGATATCAAACAAGACCTAAAGAACTTCACTTGCAGGCTGTCAAAAGAATATTCAGATACTTGAAAGGCAAACCATCACTTGGTCTATGGTATCCACATGACTCACCATTCGAACTCATAGCCTACACAGATAGTGACTATGGAGGTGAATGTCAAGATAGAAAATCCACTACTGGTGGATGTCAATTCTTTGGATCAAGACTGGTGTCATGGCAATGTAAGAAACAAACAAATGTATCCACATCAACTGCTGAAGCAGAGTATGTAGCTGCGTCTGCTTGTTGTGCTCAAGTACTGTGGATTCAAAACCAGCTTCTAGACTTTGGTATCTCTATACTTAAAACTCCTATTTTTATTGATAATCAAAGTGCTATTAGTATTGTGAACAATCCAGTAAAACACTCTAAAACTAAACACATTGAAATAAGATTTCATTTTATAAGAGATTGCAATGAAAAGAAGTTAATCAAAGTAGTTAAAATTCACACTGACAATCAATTAGCAGATCTTTTTACAAAAGCATTTGATGTAGGAAGATTCAGCTTCTTGGTTAGCAGTATTGGAATGATTTTAATAAATTAATTTCACAATCAAAATCATGTGTAAAGTTTTTCTGTTGTAAAAAGTTATTTATGTTAATAAGTGTTTTACTACTGGTAGGTCAGTATGGTGTGTATTGAGTATGCACAAAATACTACCGATAAACGATTGAACTCACATATACTACTGGTCTCTAAAATAGTGGTTACTACTGCTAGGGTTGGTAAATTAGGTCAGTATTAAAATTTCATTAGTTACTACTGATGTCCATAGTCACTACTGATGTCAAAATCCTTAGTTACTACTGACGTTCATAGATACTACTGACGTTCTCTACTGGTATCTAATTTACTACTGGTCTTTAAATTGTCAAAGTTACCAAACTAACCCCCATGAAAATAACCGTTGTGTTATGATTCGAAGGGCAATTTAGTCTTTTTGCAGATCAATTCGTAAGATATAAATAGCTGAAGTCGATTAGTTTAGCATTTTCCTCACATCGATTTGCCAAACCCTCTCGATAAACCCTAAATCGCGATCATAAACCCTGCACCAGTAACAACATTCATACTTTTTCTCTCAAATCAAACGATCACACACAAACATCGACAACAATGGCAACTCTACAATCTCTTGATGTTCAAACAAATCTTAAATACTCAGAGTTTCACAACATGTGTGCGTATCTAAAGAATCCAGACGGAACAAAGGATTTTCGTCCAATCGTTAACTTTTTGAAGAACTCATACATAAGGTTTGCATTAACTGTAAATCCAAAATCATATCAACAACACTTGGTTGATTTCTGGACCAATGCTGAAAGAACCGAAGGTGCAACTGTGCCTATGATAAAATCAACTATGGATGGAAAGACTATCACCATAACTGAACAACCCATCAGACACCATCTTCAACTGCACGACGATGAAGGTATGTTTTCTCTTCCTAAGGAATACATTGTTGAAATTTTAAACAAAATGGTATATGAGGGAAGACTTGACATTGTCACTTTCCAAAAAGGTCTTCTTTCCCCACAATGGAAATTTCTTGTACATAATATTCAACACTGTATTTCTCCTAAAATAAGTACATGGAATGAGTTTAATAAAACAATAGCATCTGCTGTTGTTTGCTTAAGCACAGACCAAGTCTTTAATTTTTCATATATGATTTTTGAGGGAATGTTGGGAAATCTTTCTACTTCAAAATTTTTAATGTATCCCAGATTTCTTCAACATTTAATAAACTGTGAATTGCAAAACTTGTCAACTCCTAAAAACATTTTTATAACTCCTGAGTTGACCAAGAAAGTTTTCTCAAATATGAGAAAAAAATTTAAATTTTCGGGCAAGGAAACCCCTCTGTTTCCTAACATGATCAAATATCAACCACATCTTGGAGAAGGTTCAATCAAAGATAAAACCCCAATTGAACCTCAACCCGCTCCTTCACCCCCAAATGCAGCCCAAACACAACTCCAAACAATCACTCAATCATCCACTCAATTAGATGTCCTGAATGTGTCCCAGGAACATGAATTAAATCTGCAGAGTGCTACTCTTCACTCTGTAGAAGACCAGCCTTTAACCAAATCAATCCAGAAAAGTTATAAAAGGAAGAAATCTTCCTTAAAGGACACCAGGGGACCCATTGAGTCAAACCCCAGGCTCCAAGAGTTGTCCTCCAAGGAGGAGAGAGGACATGAGGAAAGGGCTCTCACTACTGATGCCCCAAAGGTGGGTGCACAGGATAGTGAGAACATCACTAAGACCCAGACCTCGGCAACTCTAAGTGATGACTCTTTTGAGGAATTACTAAGAGGATCCCGGTGCCAAGAAACCACAAGGGGGGGGGGGGGGGGCACTACTGCTTCTTCTAGGAAGAAAAGAGTGTCCAAACAACCCGTTTCATCACCAAGAAGTGATGAGGGTAGAACTGAAACTATTGATTTGACGGAAAGGATGGAAAACCTTAAAGCCAATGTACCTGTTAGTGAGCCCGATGATCTTGATAGAAGGAGTGAGGGCAGTATTGAACAAAAACAATTGACGGATAGGATGGAAAACCTTGAAACCACTGTACAAGATTGCCTGAAATACTTAACAAATCAAGGGAGGACCATGTCATATATGAAGAAGCACATTAATACCATTAACAAAAGAATGAGATTGTATGAGCACAGGCTTCTTCAACAAACAAGGATCATAAGAAGGTTGAAAAAGAAGGTTGATAGTAGTGATGCTCCACCAGTTGAGCTCACTAAGGGGGAGAAGGACAACATACAAAACATGATAGATGAATCTATTGCTGCATCAACTTCTCTCCTCAACCTTAAAGAATCAAAAGTTAATGAAGGCCAGGTTAATGATGAAGGCCTAGAAGACATGGATACTACTGATGCTCCTATAGTAATTCCTACAACTGATATCATAGCAGTAGTAAATCAAGAAGAGGCAACAAACACTACTGATGCCCTATCAGTAGTAACTCCTGAAAACACACCAGTAGTAACTGCCTTGGTTACTACTGAAGAGGAAGAACAAGAGATCCCAGAGCTAATTGAAAGGGAACGTTATGTTATCATCTCCAAACCACCAACACCTGATCAACCACTTATCATACCTGACATTGATGATAATGTGAATTGGTTTGAAGTAGATGAATGCACACTTCCTCCACACCCCAAAATACTATCAGAAGATGAACTTCATTTGTTTTATCCAAAGTTTGAAATTCCTGGTATCCCAGATATGAAATATATTCCACCTCCACCTTCAGCTTGTATTGGAAAGGGAAAGGAAATTTATGATGATGATTATCCCAACAGAGCATTAGGTCACCACATGGTGAACAAAATTAATCATGTCAGATCTGAAAAACAATCTAGATGGAAGGTGAAACATAAGAAATACTTGAAGAATGTGGCTATGTATCAAGCTCTTGAAGAAAAGAAAAAGGCTGAAAAGGAAAGATCAAAAACTCAATAATCTCAAGAAGCTGAAATACCTGTTCAAATAAAAGATGTTCAGATAGAAGCTCAACAAGCAGAATTTAAAAGATTTAGAAAAGTAGAAGAAGAACATCTAAACTGCCTTGAAGATCTGGTAGCTGAAAGTAAAAGAACAAAAGGTGATCTACCAGATAATATATTTGAACAGAAGAAACTTATGATTGACTTTCTCAAGTCAAAAGGGCACAGTGCAAAGACTTTTGGCAGAATGAAGTTGATCACAATTATAGACAAATATTGTACTGCCAAGAAGAAAGAATTAGCTGAACAAGAAGCTGAAGAAGAAAAGAAGCTAAAAGCTTTAATCCCAATAAGTCCAAAGTTAATTCAAACTGGTAGTATATCAACTACTGGTGAATCCTCAACTCCCCAAACCAAGAAAAGAAAGGCTCTTACTCAAGAACAGAGTGCTCAAAAGAAATCAAAGACAGAACAAATTATTCATGTTCTTGAAGTACCGGTTGCTCCCCTTAAAAACAATCCAATCATCAATTGGAGAGTTATAAGGGAAGACAAATTTCTAGTAATGTAATAGAAATTATAAGGGAAGACAAAGTTGTTCAAAGATTTACTGGATGGTTACCATTGATTAGATCCTGTTCAAGAAGTGATGTAATCAAACTTCTGATCATTGGAAAACCAAGAATGACAAAGAAATCATGGAAAGATTCTGGAGCTGGATATTTAACAAACATGATTGATGCTGCATTTTATCCAGATAACTACCCAGAAATATTTACAAATCCAGAAAATGTGTATGCTTGGAATGTACTCCCAACTGCAAATATGTACTTCTTTTAAAGATCAAGTAAAAACTGTGAGCTTTATTTATATGAAAAAGAATATCCACACTCTGAAAATACCATGTATCAGATATTCACAAACACCATGATGAGACCATATGATGCTGTAATGTTCCAGAATAAATTGAACTATTTTACAAAGAAAAACAGCAAATACATCATTGAACATAGAAAGAAACAGAATCAAAGAACCCTAGAGAAAAGAAAGAGGGAAGAAGAAGAACAAAAGAAACTTGAGTAATTCAAAAGGAATTAACAAGTTTAGGGGGAGATTGATAGAACAAATCACAGTTCAACTTATTACTGATGCTGCAGTTAGTACTGACTATGGTTATTACTGATGGGGCAGAAACACTTGATACTAATGAGTTGATACTGGTGAAGACTATAACTAACCTACTACTGATCATGCACATATTGAAAATACTACTGATCATTAGTAGTTACTACTGACGTTGGTTTTGGACTTACTACTGATTATCAGAGTTACTACTGATCATCACATCTACTACTGATGATGCATATTTACTACTGGTGATTGCAGTTACTACTGATATGCGTATTTGGAAGCAAATCAAGTCCGAGATCTTCGCAGAGTTAGTTATAGAATGTTATTCAATGTATATCTTTTATAATTCGATGTAAATCAAGTCCTAGAATAACTAGGGTAAATAGTTAGGCTTCAAGGACTGCTATAAGTAGTTCCTTACGAATTGTAGACGTACGTGTGTATTGTTAATCAATAATATACATTGAAGCTTTTTGTGAATCACTGTGTTCTTAACATTATTCATTGTTCATTCAATATACAGTATTCTATTGTTCTTATTACATTAATACAAGTGTTGATCCGCTGCAACTTCTTGTTATTAGTAGATCTGGATTGACAATAACTTGTTTTGGTTATTCGATCCTGACAGTAAAGTTTCATGATGTCCCAATGGCAGTGTTTACTGCAGATGGCTTAAGCATGATAGCTTCAAAAATTGGTACGCTAAAATTGTTAGACTCTTGTACCAGCACAATGTGTGTGGAATCATGGGGTAGAAATAACTTTGCGAGGGCTCTTATTGAGATTAATTCTGAAGATGATCTAAGGGATAATCTCTCAATTGCAATCCCTGCCATTGAAGGCTCCGGTTATTCTAAAGAAGTTATTCAACTTGAATATGAATGGAAACCCCAAGATGTAATTTATGCAAATTGTTTGGTCATACTTTGGAAGCCTGCTCGAAAAATACTAAGGCCAGAGAAACTGAAGTTAAAACGGATGATGATGGATTCCAAGAAGTAAACAACAAAAATCGGAAGTCAACCAAGAAGGTGAGATCAAATTTTCAATACCGACCAAAAGGTAGTACAAATAATGGCCCCACAATGGCTGTTTCGAAGCAGCCTGGTTTTGTGATAAAAGAAAACAGATTTGGAGATAACGTTGCGAATAGTAATAGTGTAGATAAGGGCCAAAAGCATTATGCTACACCTATTATTTGCAAGGATATGCATATTGAGAAAAAATATCTGGTCTTCTAATGGAATCAGTAATAGTGTAGATAATGTTAGTCATTATGCTAAACCTATTGATTGCCAAGAAGCTCCGATAAAGAAAAATATGTAGACAAACAGTAATAGTGTAAATGTTGGCTCTAATCAGCATGCTACACCTATTGTTTGTCAAGGTGACCGAAACATGACAACATCGGGATCTTTAGTGGGAAACAGTAATAGTGGAGATGGTGCTGTCAAACCCCAAAACCATACTCAACCTATTGTTTCTCAAAAGGAGTATTCTAAAAACGCTTCCACTAGGAACATTCTTATTTATAATGGATTTGAGGTTTTAAGTGAAGAGGAAGAAGATGATGATGAAGTGGAAGAAGAAAACAATGAAACATCCAAGTTTATGACATCGACTATTAATTTCCGAAATAAGGGGGCAAGCACTCCCTGTGAAGATGGTCGTAATGTTTACTCTCACTTCATGGAATATTCGTGGTTTGAATTGGTCCCCTAAACAAAACGAGGTTCGTCAAGTGATGATTGATAATCATTTGAGTTTGTGCAAGATTTTGGAATCGCATGTAAATGTTGCGGAGGTTTATGATGTATGTCAAAAAGTGTGTGCGAGATGGAAATGTATTTCGAATGGTAATCTATGTGACAAAGGATCCTGTATCATCCTTGGATGGGATGAAAACGTTCTTGATGATATGGTTTTATTTCAAACAAATCAGGTTATTCATGTTCAAGTTGTCAGCAAAACTGATCGAAAATCTTTCTTTTGTTCTTTTGTTTATGCAGCAAACTACTATATTCATCGTAGGGTGCTTTGGCAGATTCTGGTTGGTCATAGAAAACGTATGGACAATAAACCATGGGCGATTCTTAGAGATTTTAATGTTTCTCTTAATCTTGAAGATCACTCGTGTGGGGGTTATCAACTTTATATTGCTATGCGTGAATTTCAGGAGAGTGTGAATAACATGGGGATTACGGATATTAATAGCCCCGGTCTTCACTTCACATGGAACCAAAAGCCAAAAGGCTCAAATGGTATCCTAAAGAAGATTGATCGCATTATGGGGAATCAGAGTTTTATTGATATGTTCCCGAATTCTTTTAATATTTTTCAGCCTTATAGAATCTCTGATCATTCTCCGTGTGTCTTGAGAGTCCCAGATGTGTTCAAGTTTAAACCTAAGCCTTTTAAGTTTTCTTATTTTCTTGCGGAAAAGGTGGGGTTCTTGAATATTGTAGAATCGGTTTGGTCGATGAGTATTTCAGGGTGTGCCATGTATCGGGTGGTCAAGCATTTGAAAGCTCTCAAACCTCCTCTTCGAAAGTTTTTGAAAGACCAAGGTAATTTGCATACTAAAGTTAAAAATTTGAAGGGCTGAGCTTGATGAGGTTCAAGCTGCGATTGATAAAAATCCTCACTGCACTCAATTACGAGAAGAGGAAGCACATTATCTCCTTGCTTATAAAGCTGCCGTTTTGGATGAGGAAAAGTTTCTAAAGCAAAAATCTAAGGTGGAATGGTTAAGGGTTGGGGATTCAAACTCTGCCTATTTCCACAATGTTGTTAAAAGTAAATGCCATCGAAACCGAATTGATGCAATCTTTGATGGGTCTATTTTGCATGAGGGAAGTAATGTAGCTCCGGTTTTTATTAATCATTTTCAGAATTTTGTGGGGGTTGCGGGAAATGTTATCCCTCTTGATACTAGCGATTTATTTACATCCACTATAGACCCTCAAAAGGCTAAATGGATCGTTCATGATGTTACACACTCAGAAATTAAGTCTGCAATGTTCGATATTGGTAATGATAAAGCCCCAGGCCCGGATGGTTTTACGTCTCTTTTCTTTAAAAGGGCTTGGAATATTGTTGGTGAGGAGATATTCAATGCGGTTCGTGACTTCTTTTCTAATGGTAAGCTTCTTAAAGTAGTGAACCACACCATTTTGGCTCTGATTCCGAAAGTAGCTAGGCCTTATAAAGCTACTGATTTTAGGCATATATCGTGTTGCAATGTGATTTACAAGTGCATTAGTAAAATTATTACTAATAGAATTACGGATGTCCTTAGTGATATTGTTAGTATCAACCAATCAGCTTTTATTCCAGGAAGGCGTATTTTAGACAATATTCTTCTTACTCAAGAATAGATGCACAATTACCATGCGAATTCTGGTACTCCTAGATGTGCTTTTAAAGTCAATATCCAGAAAGCGTATGATACTGTTGAATGGTCTTTCCTACGGGCTGTTCTTATTGGGTTTGGTTTCCCGGAGAAAATGTGCATGTGGATTATGGAATGTGTCTCTTCTCCATCTTTTTCTATTTGTATAAATGGTGAAGTGCATGGCTGGTTCTAAGGTAAAAGAGGTTTAAGATAGTGTGATCCTATATCCCCATATTTATTCACTCTTATCATGGAATTTCTAGCTCTTATTATTCATAAACGGGTCCGAGCTAGTCCAGATTTTAAGTACCACAAAGGCTGCGAGCATCAGAAGATTGTAAACCTTTGTTTTGCTGATGATCTATTTCTTTTTTGTCGTGGTAATGTAGTTTCAGCAAAGCTTATTATGGACGCTCTAAATGATTTTAAAGATGCTTCGGGTCTAGTTCCTAGCATCCCGAAGAGCACTGCATTTTTCTGTAATGTCCCTAACGTTGTAATGTAGTTTCAGCAAAGCTTATTATGGACGCTCTAATTGATTTTAAAGATGCTTCGGGCCTAGTTCCTAGCATCCCGAAGAGCACTGCATTTTTCTGTAATCTCCCTAACGTTGTTCGTGCTGAAATTTTACACATTACGCCTTTTGAGGAAGGCTCGCTTCCAGTTAAGTATCTGGGTGTGCCTTTAATTTCTTCTAGGTTGCGTTATAGAGATTGTAAGGTTCTGACTGAAAAGCTTCAGAAAAGAATAAATGTCTGGAAGAATAAATTCTTTCATTTGCTGGCAGATTACAACTTATCATTTCGGTTCTTTCGAATATGCATATATATTGGGCCTCAGTTTTTCTCCTTCCATCTCGCATAACTCATGAACTTGAGCAATTAATGCAGGGGTTTTTGTGGTGCCAAGGTGATATGAAGAAGGGTAAAGCTAAAGTTGCTTGGGATGTTTTATGTAAACCCAAGAATGGGGGGGGGGGCTGGGTATTCGTCGTATCCATGATTTTAATACGACTCTTATAGCATATCATATATGGAGTATTGTTTCGAATAAAGAATCTTTGAGGGTGAAATGGATTCACTCTTATAAACCAAAAGATAGAAGCTTCTGGGATATCCCTTGCATGGGGATTATGAGTTGGACCTGGTGGAAACTACTCCAGTTGAGAAATGTGATACGGCCGTTTATATGGAATCTTATTCGGGATGGAAATCTATTTCCGGTTGGTTTGACAAATGGTGCATGAGCAGCCCTTTAATGAGCTATTTAACGCCTAGAGATATTGCACGGGCTAGCTTGTCTTTGCAATATACGGTATCCAGCCTCATTGACAACAATAGTTGGAAGTGGCCCGTAGTCTGGTATCAAAGTTTCCCTGCTATTACTCAAATTATGATTCCCCAGTTATCGGATACTAAGGATGTTGTTGCCTGGCGAGATTTGAATGGTTCGTTTAAACCTTTTACAGTCCACCTTGCTTGGAATTCTATTAGAAGTAGAGACAATGAGGTTGATTGCCAAAATATGGTTTGGTTTCCACATTGTATTCCTCGACATGCTTTCCTGTTAGGAATATTTATATAATATTCAATTAAAGATTTGATGTGTCAAAACTTGGAAAGTACAAGGACCTAAATTGAAGATATGGAAGTCAATATTTGAATAAAGATTTAGGAGATAATCATAAATGTAAAAGATATAGTATATCTTTATTGATTTAAAAAGATTTACTATTATCTTTTCCTTGTAAATCTCTAGGTTTTCTAGTATATAAAGAAACCTAGAGGTATAGAATTAGTCGTTCTTGAAACCCACGTTTTAACGTGTATGTGTGTGTACTCTAAGCCTCAAGGTCGTATGATCCTGTTAACTAAAACCGTTCTACATATTTATATGTAGAATTGGGGCTTTTAGTAATCATTGTATATAAAGATGATGATGAAACCTTGTTTAGCTATACAAATATGTTCGTTTAGTTCCGCAATATTATGATTTGTATATGCTTATTCTAGATCAAGAACTAACTATTCTTGAGCCTAAAGATCGACGATTATGAAGAGTTGTTCTAAACTCAGCAAGTGGTATCAGAGCACAGTGGCTCAGATCTGGAATGAAACAAGGATGGTTCGATGATCATAAGAAGAATCAAGCATAAATTTTTTTTAGACATCACCATTTTTCTATCAAGTCTAAGAAATCAACACCATATTGATGAAATCGCACCATCAAAGAAATCTATATATCAAGGTAATGTTTTTTTTTTTTTGTTAATTGCAGTACCTAATCATTCTTAAGTCAAAGAAAAAGAAAAGGTTAATTCAGTTGATCATTATCTTGATATTCAAATCTAAACTCAATTCGGTGGATCATTATCAAGAGTTGCTAAAATATAGCAAAAAAAAAAAAAGAAATAAAAAAAAAATCGGTAGTATTAAGCATTTGGAAATAGCAAAAACGTGACTGGAGCAATGTTACTGATCATGGAAAGAAACAAGATTAAAGTAATATCTTATTCCATGCATATGCTATCAAATCAAATCGATTACATTTGTTACTGATCACAAATATTCCATATACTACTGATCAATATAATAAGTTTGTCACTGATCCTATGAAATTTCATGCTTACTACTGATCCGTTTTCAACGATTACTACTGCTCTATCATTATTACTGGCTCTAAATTTTACTACTGATCCTATTCGAAAAATACTACTGATCAGTATTAAATGAAGAAAACACTACTGATCAGTAATAGACCAAACTTTTTACTACTGATCAGTAGTATACACATTACTACTGCTGCGTTTGCTGATCAGTATTAAGCAGTACCTGTTCCGAATTTGTTACTTATCAGTACTAAACCGAAGAATTTTTTTTTACTGATCTGTAAAGAAGAAGAATTTTTGCTACTGATTTCTTCCTCATAACCGATACATCATATTTTGGAAAACATGACACACACCATGTTCGTTCCATATTACGGTTTATTGATTGTATTTGGTTAATCACTTGTTAATTTTTATTCTTGATAAAAAGAGAATAAAAATAACTTGTGATATTAATGTGAAACGAATCACATTATTCACACACACAGGTTGTAGGCTTGATGAAGATAAAAGAAGATGATTTTATTTGTTACATATTTGATATTCATCAGTTGATTATAGAAGAAGAGTGACTATATTTTATTTGAAGAAGAAGTTGAAAGTCTTACTACATAAGATGTTATGTAAAGATGTAACTGCAATTCAACAGAATCTTAACGAAAAGATCTGTTGAAGACCAAGATGACCTTCATACAAGATTATGACGTTGCTGATTACTATAGTTAGACGGAATGTGATGCATAGTTTGAGTTTCTACTTCAACTTTAAATAGAAGATAGTTGGTTTTCAATGTAATTAATATAGCCTTGAAGAACACAGGAATGATATCATACTTTTAGGGGAAGAAAAAGTGTTGATCATTCAAGGGGAAGTTCAAGTTTCTCGGATTTATATTTGATTATGTCAAAAAGGGGAAGAGACTTGAAGATTCCAACCTAATTCTATAAGTTTTGTCAAATCAAATAGGGGAAGATTGTTAGGAATATTTATATAATATTCAATTAAAGATTTGATGTGTCAAAACTTGGAAAGTACAAGGACCTAAATTGAAGATATGGAAGTCAATATTTGAATAAAGATTTAGGAGATAATCATAAATGTAAAAGATATAGTATATCTTTATTGATTTAAAAAGATTTAATATTATCTTTTCCTTGTAAATCTCTAGGTTTTCTAGTATATAAAGAAACCTAGAGGTATAGAATTAGTCGTTCTTGAAACCCACGTTTTAACGTGTATGTGTGTATTCTAAGCCTCAAGGTCGTATGATCCTGTTAACCAAAACCGTTCTACATATTTATATGTAGAATTGGGGCTTTTAGTAATCATTGTATATAAAGATGATGATGAAACCTTGTTTAGCTATACAAATATGTTCGTTTAATTCCGTAATATTATGATTTGTATATGCTTATTCCAGATCAAGAACTAACTATTCTTGAGCCTAAAGATCGACGATTATGAAGAGTTGTTCTAAACTCAGCAAGTGGTATCAGAGCTTTACGGTTCTAGATCTACAAATTAAGAACAACAAAAAGTTTCATACTTTCGATCTTAAAAATTGTTAATCATGTCTGATAACAATGAAAGTACTCAAGCAAACAAAATTCCAATTCTCACTCCCAACAACTTTGGGATTTGGAAAAATAGAATCAAGCAGTATATGCTTATTACTGATTATTCCATGTGGGAAGTTGTTGTTGAAGGCAACAAAACGATTCAGACTCAAGCAGCAAGTTCATCAACTGAAGCAGACAAACTTAAGAGTGAAAAGGAGAAGAAAGACAGAGGAATTGAACTTAAAGCTCTAAGCACTCTTTTGCTTGCCATTCCCAACGACTATCAACATCTCTTTGTTGAATATGATGATGCAAAGCAATTATGGCAGGCTCTGGAAAAGAGGTTTGTTGGTACTAAGAGCACCAAAAGAAACATGAAGTCTATTCTGAAACAAGACTTTGAAAATTTCAAAGGCCAGAAGAATGAAACATTATCACAGGTCTTTGATAGGTTCAACAAGCTTATTGGTGAACTAAATCAAGTCGGTTATAAACCAGACAATGATGATGTCAACAGAAAGTTTCTCAGGTCTTTGGGTGAAGAATGGTCTATGTATACTGTGATATATTGTTAAGGCAAAAAGCCTTGTCCCTTTAGATCTTAAGATAACAAAACAACCTTGACTAGCTTTGATATATATGTAGAATAATATAGCTAAGTTTAGGTCTGATACTGAGTGATCAGTATTGGAACTCAGTATCAGTACTCAGTATCAGATAGTGATACTGAGTACAAGGACTGAGTAGAAGGACTGAGTGATACTCAGTATAGTAACGGACTAAGATCAAATCCCTTGATCTTAGTCATTTTCCTTGCTTAGTCCTTCGGTTACTCCTTTGCTCATTATGTAAGATCTCTATAACATTATAAATAGAGATCATCTTGCAAAGGAGTACTTACCAATTTACTCTACACTTTCATATCTTGTAATTGATCAGTGGTATTGCTTTTCCGCAGCATATCACACTTAGTGGATTTGTACACCGACTCTAATACTGTGTTTTACACTTTAATTGTCTCTTGTATAATCATTCTAATCCATTAACTAACAAACCAGGGGTGTTGTGACCTAACAACTGGTATCAGAGCAGGCTAAATAATCTCTTATTTAGTCGATCTATAACCCTGGCAGCCATTTCCTACATCTATCCCTCCAACACTCAAAAATCCAAAATGTCTACAATTGTTGCACCAATTATGTCTGGAAAGGGAGTACCCATCTTTGATGGAAAAGACTTCCATCAATGGAAGCTCAAAGCTCAGTGGTATCTTGAATCTATTCATCATGAGATGCTCACTGTGCTAAATGATGGTCCCATCATTCCACAAACTGTGGAACCTGTTGCTGCTACTGATGATGCTCCTGAGGGCATAAGATCTGTACCTAAACTAAAGCACAACTGGACTGATACTGACCGTCAGTTGTATGCTTTAGACTCCAGAGCTAAAGGGGTGATTGGTAATGCTGTTACCAAAGAGATACTTAATGCAATTATGAAATTGCCAACAGCAAAGGCTATGTGGGATAGCCTATCAGTCACCTATGAAGGTACAGCAAAGGTGAAGTTGCAAAGAAAAAGCAACATGAGAAGGAAATATGAAAATTTCTTTTCAACTCCAAATGAAGACATCACCACTCTCTATAACAGGTTCAATACTGTTATCCATGATTTAATCAGTGTAGGCATTGTGAAAGAGGAAGGAGAGCTTGTTCAAAAGTTCCTGGATAGTCTTCCTCAACAATTTCTTGACATGACAAACTCTGTCAATGCTGCTAACAACATTGAGTCATACACTCTTCAAACTTTGTATGGTCTAATGCTGAATCATGAGGAGAATAATGCTGCAAGACTGATCAACTGGAAGAAAACTGACAAGTCTTCCACTGGTATGGCTCTAGTTGTGCAACAGGCTTATACTGTGACTGAGCCAGATGAACCAGAAGTTGATCTTGCTGATGCTGAGGCAGAAGAGCTTGAAACTCAAATGGCTCTCATGTCTATGAAGCTGGATCAGTTGAAGAAGAAGAGGCTTGGTGTTAGCTCTTCTAATACTGACCCAAGATCAGGTCTGTGCTATAGGTGTGGAAAGCCTGGACATATTGCTGCAAATTGTCATACCAAGTCTTCTGAGACTGACCAAAATGACAAGATTGCATACCGAGCAAAAAGATATAGAGACAAATATGTCAAGCTGAAGAATTGGAGCAAGGGAAAGAGGGCAGAAGGATATGGAGCACCTCATCAAGCACTTTACTCAGAAGCCTGGATGGATGAAGAGTTAAGTGATGATGAAGAAGAGAATGAGAATAAAGCCTTTATGGCTTTCACTGAAGATGATTTGAAGAGTTCCTTTGAAAAGGATATCAAAGAGGCTGAGAGGATGAGTGTTCATACTGATTGGGATTCCACTCAGTTGTACAAGGTAAGTTCCTTTCAAACTTATTCAGTGAATGAAAAAACCAAGATTTTTGAGTATATGCTTGTTGATCTTAAAACTTCTGTACAAAAAGAAAAAGCTTTAAAATTAACAATTAAAGAACTTGAAAGGGTAAATAATGAGAACTTGGATAAATTAGCAAAATATAAAGATTTAGAACTAAACTTTTCAGATTTAAAAGACATTAACCAAAGATTAGCTGATAAAGCTCATTTACACAAACTTGAAAAAGAGAAATTTGAAAAACAGTGTAAATCTTGGGGAAATGCTTCAATAAAATTAAATAAATGTTTAAATGAACAATTTCCAGAAAATGTGAGGGCTGCACTTGGTGTTGATCCTCAATTTAAAAACAGGAACAATTTTGCTGATTTATTTGAAGAGTTTTCTACTATGAACCCTATTAATTTTGTAAAAGCTAAAACTTTATGTGAAGTTGGATGTCAAACTGAGTCAGATGATGAAGAAAATGAAATTTTAGAAAAACCTATTGGCCCTTCCATCTGCTCAAAGTGCTATACTGAGCTACAAGAACTCAGTATTGAATTTCAAATAACAGAAATTTCTGATACTGAGCTACCAATAGTTCAGTATGACACTTCTGCTGTTCCACCTTTTGAATTATTATTTAATACAACAACTTTTGAATTATATAATGATAATAAGACAACTTCTATCTCACATGTTTCATCAAATACAGAAGTTGCAGGAACAGAAACATTATATACTGAGACATCTAAAGAACCTGTTAAAGTTGTTCCTTCAAAACATGATAAACAAAAGACAACTTCAACTAGGTCTTTGGTTGGTAAAAACAAGAAGTCTACCACTAATAATATTAGAAAGACTTCTCTGTCAAATAAAAATAAGCAACCAAATCCTCCATCTCCTAAACCAGTTAAAAACAATGTTAATACATCTATTAGAAATAACAAAATTAACATTTTGAAAACACTTGGTGATCAGGTCAAATCTTTAAGTAAACAATTTGCAAAACTCGTTTATCCTGACCTACCAAAAGTGAAACATTTTTCTAAAATACCATATGAAAATATGTTTAGAAATAGACCTAGAAAATGTTATAGATGTCATCATACTGGTCATAAGGGAGATGAATGCTGGACTGATATCTCAAGTCCTAGGTACTCAGTACCAAAGAAAAGGAGAGAAACTAAGTCAGTATCACCAAAGAAAACTTCTAAAGTTACCCCTGAAGTGATACCGACCTCTCCACATAAAGAGATCAAGTCAAATTGTGTTTATCCCACGAAAGGTCCCATTCAAAAATGGGTTCCTAAAAAGAACTAACTCTTATTTTGTGTCTTGTGCAGGGTGACAGAAAGTGGTACTTAGATAGTGGCTGCTCAAGACACATGACAGGCAGTATGGAATACCTTCTCAATTATACTCCAGAGAAGGGTCCTTCTGTCAAGTTTGGAGATGACTCGGTGGGAAAGACAAGAGGTTATGGTGTGATCAAGGCAGGCAACATAACTTTTAAAAGAGTTGCCTATGTAGAGGGTCTAAAACACAATCTGCTCAGTATCAGCCAGATGTGTGATGATGACAATGAAGCTCGATTCAGAAAGGTTGCAGGAATCATCTACAATGATAAAGGGCAGCCTGTACTCATTGCTAGAAGAGAAAAAGACGTATATGTGGTCAACCTATCTGAAATAGACCCAACTATTCGAGTATGCCTGCTTTCTAAAGTCAAGCCAGAATTACATTGGCTATGGCACAAGAAACTCCCTCACATCAATTTTAGAAATATCAATGAGCTCAGTATGAAGAAACTGGTGAGAGGATTGCCCACAATTACTTATTCAAAAGATAAGTTATGCTCATCATGTGAAATGGGCAAGCAGAAGAAGAGTTCATTCAAGTCTAAAGTCAATCATTCCATCAATGAACCTCTTACTATGATACATATGGATCTTTTTGGCCCCATCAGCACACCATCTTTGGCCAAAAAGATCTATACTCTAGTCTTAGTTGATGAATTTTCAAGATATACTTGGGTCATCTTCCTCAAGACTAAGTCAGATGCAACAACCGAAATCATTGCCTTTATAAAAATAGAGGAACTTCAAAAAGGCAACAAGGTCAAGCAACTTAGAAGTGACCATGGTACTGAGTTTAAGAACTCAGTATTAGCAGATTTCTGTGAAGAAAAAGGAATCATTCAAAACTTCTCTGCAGCCTACACACCACAACAAAATGGTGTTGTAGAAAGAAAGAACAGAACACTGATTGAAGCTGCAAGAACTTTATTATGCCATGCTGGACTGGCACTGAGTTTCTGGGCTGAAGCTGTAAACTGTGCAAACTTCACTCAGAATAGAGCCACTATAGTCTAAAGACATCTGAAGACTCCATATGAGTTATACAATGGCAAGATTCCTAATGTGGAATATTTCCACATCTTTGGGAGTAAATGTTTTGTACTCAGTACAAAACAAAATCTCAATAAATTTGCTCCCAAAGCAAATGAAGGTGTGTTCATGGGCTACTCTCCACACTCTAAAGCTTTCAGAGTGTATATCATCTCAACCAAGATGATTGTAGAATCCATTCATGTCACATTCGATGAAGATCAGAATGAGCATTCTACCTCAGCAAGTGAAGACATAAGTGGCATAGATACTCTATGCAATCCAGAACACTCCATTGCTGAACAGCCTAAGTTTCATCCACACTTTATTCCTAATAAGTTTAATGAAACTGATCAAGTTCAAACTCAGTATCACTCAAATGAGACTAATACTGAGGTTCTCATATCAGAGGACCTCCATACTGAGTTTCCAACTAATGATCTGAACCACTCTATTTATGAAGAAGGTGAAACATCCAACACTTCACAAGAATCCACATCAACTCTGCAAAATGAAGATGAACAGCAACCTGCACTGTCTAATACTGATCAGAATTCCACTCAGTATCAGACAGACAACACACCAAATCAACAAGATATTGTTGATCCTATTTCAAATGCTCCCTTAGGAAACAATTTAAGGGAACACAGAGACCATCCACACTCAAACATTATTGGTCCTATTGAAGAAGGTGTCCAAACAAGAAGAAAATTAGAATTTCCAACCCAAGCAACTGCAAACTTTTGTTTCTTCTCAAGTTTTCTATCTACCATTGAACCAAAGAAAGCTGATGAAGCTTTATTAGATGAAGATTGGGTAGAGGCTATGCAAGAAGAGCTCACAGAGTTTGAAAGAAACAAAGTTTGGAACTTAGTACCACCTCCTTCTGGCAAAACTATTATTTGTACTAAGTGGGTGTTCAGAAACAAGATGGACAAGGATGGTGTTGTCATCAGAAACAAAGCAAGGTTAGTTGCTCAAGGTTACAGGCAAGAAGAAGGCATTGACTATGATGAAACTTTTGCACCAGTTGCAAGAATAGAAGCTATTAGGTTGTTAATTGCATATGCAGCCTTTAAGAATTTCAAAGTTTATCAGATGGATGTCAAAAGTGCTTTTCTAAATGGAAAACTACAAGAAGAAGTTTATGTTAAACAACCTCCAGGTTTTGTTGATCCCAAATTTCCTCATTATGTTTTCAAGCTTGATAAAGCTCTATATGGGCTCAAACAAGCTCCAAGAGCCTGGTATGACACCTTGTCTGAGTATCTTATTGAAAATAAGTTTACAAGAGGTAAAATTGATAAAACATTATTTTCAAAAAGGAAAGGTTCTGACATCTTACTCATTCAGATATATGTAGATGATATTATCTTTGGGATGCAAATAGTACATGCTCTGTACTATGGAAGAAATATTGATTTTGCTCGCCTAATTTTCAATGAATTAGCTACTCTGGTCCGAGCAAACACAAGGGAATGCAATGTCCCTTTCTGCAGATTTCTATCACTCATCTTTCAACACTCAATGCCCACACACATTTATGATGATTTTCATAGTCCAAGAGTTGATCTTCCTCCGCTTAGTGAGAAGATTTTCTTTTATAGGCCAAGAGAAGGAGAGCCTCTTCTAAGTCCTCCTATGTGGGCCATTGTTCAAGAACATATAAATGATGAAGAAGATATGTCTGATACTGAGTCAGACAATGATGATGATGATAATGATGATAATAGTGGCAATGGAGCCCAGGCTGGTCAAGATATTGAGATGCAGGATGTCCCACAAGTTCAAGAACCAACTATCTCTCCACCTGCACAAGATCTTGCTGCTCCTCATATTGAAACCGTTCTTGAAACTGAGTCCTCAGAAGACACACCATTGGTTCTTCATCGACGAAGAAGGAATCTCTCTCCTATCATTATGGGAAACTTATCATCTGAGGAGGTGCAGCCTGCAAATGTTCCATCATTAACTGCCTCTCTTCAAGCCCAAAGCCTAGTTGCAGCCACCGCTGACCTTCCAAGTCCAGAACTACCTCCATCTGCTCAACCAATTGAGGAACCTCATGTTCCTCTTGATGTGGAGATTCAATATGCACAAACTACAATGGAAGGTGCTCAGCATAACATAGAGGTCGGTATTGAAGATGTTGGTGCTGCACATCAACAAACACATGATCCTGCACCGACCTCTGCAGATGCTAGAAGAGAATCTGACAGAGTCTCAGGTATGAATTTCTAAAAAGCCCTTCAACTTATATATATATATTTCATTCCCAAATAGAGACTAAGTATTGGCCAGTACCAACTCAATACTGACCAAAGTCTCAAACGATCTTTCAAATATATATCCCTTTATGGCCAACATAGCTAGCCCACTGCTGCTATGCAAAATTCATATACTGAGCACACTCAATTGATCATTGTCAGTCTACAGTTGTCTCAACATTTAAAGAGACAATGGTGGTTGATGTCATACTGACACCCACTGGTGCTGCTTGAATAATGTCCAACTTATTTTTGAGTTGGGTAGCATCATTCAAGAAATGATCCCAAACCCTTAAGCCACAAAATCCAAAAATATCCCATGGGGTTTAGCCACATTTCTGTTATCACTCTCATACCGAGTGATAAACATTGAAAATATCAAGAAGCACATCCCAGGCTTCGAATTCCCACAGCCAAACCTTTTAGTAAATGTGACTTATCCTACACTGAGCTACTTAAATTTTCACACTCACCTTTACTAAAATCTTCTTACACATGCTATGCACAAGTCCACAATATTTCATCCTATACCAGATGAAATACAGACTTCACAAACTCTGTTTATATGATTGTAGAATTAAACAACACCACAATTCTATTTGATAAACCTTTCTTTCTAACCAGTTTTATATTTTTGTTTCTTTAGCACCATCTGTGCAGGGCATTCAGGCATCTCAGGCTGCAGCAGACCAAGTGACTCTGCAAGCAATCATGCAGCACATTCTGGCCATCCAACAAACTCAAAATGTAATACTAGCCAGAATGGACAAGATGAGTGGTGATATTGACTTAATAAAACAGTCAGTATCACTCCTTCAACAACCACATCAGCCTCCACAAACTCCACCAGGTTCACATGGTGACCACAATGAAGAAGGAGAAGGAGAAGGAGGTGCTGGTGATACTGATGCTGCAACTGAGCCCATGCCCTCCCCTACTCTTGAACAACCTAAAGGGGACATGGGTGGTGATACTGATCCTCTTCCCTCCTCATCAAATGATAACAAAAGGGGGGGGGGGGGAGAAGAGACAAAGAGATACTGAGGTTGATCAAACTGAGCCTTCTGCTCAGGGGGAGAAAAGAAGAAGATTGAATGAAGATCAACCTCCACAACAACAACATCAGCAAAGCCCTCATACTGAGCCATTTCGCATTCAGTATGAGAGAAGAAGACAAAGAACAAGGTCAGCATTACAAGTTCAAGACCCACTTGAGCCATCTGCTCAGGGGGAGACTCATACTGACCAATCACAGCAAACTTATTCTGAGCCACCTGCTCTTGAAGAAAATAATTTACAAATTGTGGTCTATAGGCCTTTCATCTGGCCTATTGCTGATGATAAAGATGAAGAACCAGATTTAGTAAACTATGCACTAAATCTGGTAGAACAAGAAAGTTCTTCATCATCATCCTCGGATGATGAAGAACCAGAAAATCTGGTAATTAGAAGAAGGAGTTCCTTATCAAGAAGACCTATCAATGCTGTTCTCACTTCTTCTGAATCAAATGAGGAATCTGCTCCTCTGGTAACAAGACAAAGAAGACCTGTTCTTACAAGGGACAGTGATACCGAGCAGGCTCCAAGACTGACTCCTCAACAACTCTGGGCAGAACAAGAAAGATTTTTATATGAGCAAGAGTTGGGAGTCAAAACTGAACCAGAATCTGACCCAGATACTGATACTCCTGGTCCTTGACATAGAATCTCAAGAAAGGGTCCAGACCATATTCAACATTATTGGAATATGGTTGCTGCTAGGACTCAGTATAAGGAACAAAGAAAGGAGTTCTTGAGGACCAAAACATTTCAAAATGTAAGGGGGATACATTGGTTAAATCTGGATGTCAATAAAGTAAAAGTGAAGCTCAAAGAAGGAAAAATTACTATCACTTGTTCTGGCTTAACCAGTCCCCCCATGAAGATATTTATTCATGATATTCAAAGAATTGGTCTTCAAGACTGGGTGAAGATCACAAGACTGATCAAAGAGCTTCCAAAGAAATCAACCTATGATCAAATAGTCTTGGATGAGATCTGTGCAGTAGCTGCAGTATGTTATGAGAAGGACTTACTTCATGAAATAGAGTACAGAACACTCAGTGTGATGACTGAGGCTTACTCAAACAACAGACCAGAGTGCCTTCATACATACAAGTATCTTAGAAAGTATCCTCTTCCTCCTAACCTTGTCTTTCAGGATCAAAAGAGTGTCATATATCCAACTCCTGGATATATGTATACTGACTCAGAGGATAGAGAATGCTTCATTTCTGATGAAGATCTTCCAAGAGCTCAAATCAGTCACCTTGTTGGACTGAAATGGATGATCACCAAGAAAGAAGACTCTTGGTTCAGAAAGAAGATTGTTGCAGTACTGAATAGCAGAAGGGATGAACTCAAAAGCATAGAAGAGTTTGTCCACATCAAACAAGAAGTCTTCTATGAGAATGAAGCCATCAACAGCAAATGAAGAAGAAGATATTGTTACCTATGCTGTTGTAATTTTTGTTTATCTCTTTGTAATTGTTTTGTTATCATTAGATAGGGGGAGATTGTTAAGGCAAAAAGCGTTGTCCCTTTAGATCTTAAGATAACAAAACAACCTAGACTAGCTTTGATTTATATGTAGAATAATATAGCTAAGTTTAGGTCTGATACTGAGTGATCAGTATTGGAACTCAGTATCAGTACTCAGTATCAGATAGTGATACTGAGTACAAGGACTGAGTAGAAGGACTGAGTGATACTCAGTATAGTAACGGACTAAGATCAAATCCCTTGATCTTAGTCATTTTCCTTGCTTAGTCCATCGGTTACTCCTTTGCTCATTATGTAAGATCTCTATAACATTATAAATAGAGATCATCTTGCAAAGGAGTACTTACCAATTTACTCTACACTTTCATATCTTGTAATTGATCAGTGGTATTGCTTTTCCGCAGCATACCACACTTAGTGGATTTGTACACCGACTCTAATACTGTGTTTTACACTTTAATTGTCTCTTGTATAATCATTCTAATCCATTAACTAACAAACCAGGGGTGTTGTGACCTAACATATATAGACAAGGAGATGCACTAGAAGAAAAAGAACTTGATGAACTCTACAATGAACTAAGAGTCTTTGAATCTGAGGTAAGTACTAAAACTCCAAATCTACCTTCAAACAATGCTGCTTTTGTGTCAAATACAGGAACAGGCCAGGAGGCTATGAAGAATGCAGGATCAGAAGATTTAGCCAGAGAATCGTTTTTCACTAGTCATGTGCATACTGCATTGATTAGTGAGGATTTAGAACAGCTCAATACTGATGACTTGGAAGAGATGGATATCAAATGGCAGATGGCCATGCTAAGCTTAAGAACAAAAATGTTTCTTAAAAGAACTGGAAGGCAAAATCTGTCTTACAACAAAGGTGATAAAGCTGGATTTGATAAAACAAAGGTTAAATGTTACAACTGTAGCAATCTGGGTCACTTTGCCAAAGAATGCCCAAACAAAGATCAAAGATCAAGCTACAACAAGAACAGTACGTCCAACTCAACTGCCTTAGTCTCTCAAGAAGGACAAGGATATGACTGGAGCTTCCAAGCAGAAGAACATGCACAGAATCAAGCTCTTATGGCATTTACTACTGATCCTTCTACTACTGAGGTACATTCTAAATCTTGCACTCCTGATTGCATTAAATCATATAAAGAATTAGAAAAACTAAATAAAGAAACTCTTGAAGAGATGATTTTAAATAGAAACAGAAGAATTGAATATAATGGTTGTATAGCTGATTTAGAAAATCAAATTAAAATCTACAAAATAACAGATCAAAAGATAAAAGATGAATTGCTACAAACCACTTATGAAAAAGAACATATTGAATTAAAATTAAAAGAAACTTTAATCAAACTAGAAGAATGCCAAATGGAACTAGAACAGAATAAACTAACCATTAAAAAGTATTAAAGAAGTTCTAAAATTGTAAATGAATTAACTAGCAATCAAACTACAGAAAAGGTTATTCATGGAGTGGGATATCATGCAGTCTCACCTCCAACAAATTTTATTCCACCCTTAAAATCTAGTACAGAAAGAATTTTAAATAATTTAACAATTGAAAATCAAACTGAAACTGAAACCAGTAATGAATCAAATGAATCTTCTGATGATGATCAAACAACTGAATGATACTAGTTTTCACACCACACAAAGTCAAACTGAATCCCCTAAATACAACTCAGAAAATATACCAACAATTTTAAGAAGGGGAAATCAAAGGAATTTAAACCAATTGAACGAACAAAGAAAACCAGAAAATTCTAAATCAACAAAATTATCATGCTTAATCTGTAACAAAGTTAATCACATAGCTAAAAACTGTCACTTCAATCCTATTAACAATAAAGAATTTAAAGAATTCAAAATTAACAAAGAAAAGGAAAAAGCATTAAAATTAAAACAAACTAAAGTAGCAAAAGAAAAGAAGTTTAAGAAACCAACTCAAAAGGAATTCAATAAAACAGGTGATGATAATACTCATAAATTTGGAAGAAATGCCCCACGATTTGTTCAAAATACCAGGTATAAAAGTCCAAGCAGAAGTAATTATTTTAAAAACAATGGAACTCAAAATCATTTTCCTCAATTTTCAAAATTTTCAAACATCCGTAGAAACTATTCCAGGTTTACTACTGGTAAAAACCCTAATTACAATGCTGTCTGGTATAACTACAAAACACTACTGATTATGCTCAAAACCCTTATTACCAAAACACTACTGGTCCATCAGTAGTAAAATTTTCAAAGGCTAAAAACTACGGGTTTAAACCTAGATCAGTAGTGACTCAAAACACCAGTACTAAATTCAATACTGCATATAAGAATCATTCCGTTAAGACGTCCTATTCTTCAAAGGACGAACCCAAGACAAAACAAGCTTGGGTTCCCAAACTTAACTAATCCTTTTACTTTATGTGCAGAGTATCCAGATCCCTGAAGAAGATAGAACATGGCATATTGATAGTGGATGCTCTAGACACATGACTGGAAATCTTCAAATTCTTAGAGATTTCAAGTCTTTTGAAGGAGGGTATGTTGCTTTTGGAGAAAATCCTAGGGGAGGTAAGATTACAGGTAAAGGAACTGTATCAAATGGTAAAATTACTTTTGATGATGTATTTTATGTTGCTGAGCTTAAGTACAATCTGGTTAGTGTGTCTCAAGTCTGTGATAAGAAGAACAAAATTCTTTTTACAGATATTGAGTGCATCATTCTTTCTCCTGATTTTATTTTAGATGAAAAATACGTTTTTTTAAGAACACCAGGGAGAAACAATGTGTATTGCCTGGATATAGGGGGAGAACTCATTTCATCAAATGAGATCAACTGTTTTATATCTAAGGCAAACACAAATGAATCAGAACTTTGGCATAGAAGGATGTGTCACACAAATTTTAAAAATATGAACAATCTAGTTAAAAAGGATTTGGTAGTTGGTCTTCCACAAAAAGAATTTATGTGTGATCATCATTGTGTTGCCTGCCTAAAAGGTAAACAACACAAGACTTCTCATAAGATCAAAGCAATAAATTCTATTTCTAAACCTTTGCAGCTCTTACACATGGACCTTTTTGGACCTACTAATGTAATGAGTATTGGAAAGAAACAATATTGCCTTGTTATTACTGATGATTTTTCCAGATACACTTGGGTATTATTTCTCAGGACCAAAGATGAAACAAGTGAAATAATCAAGAATCTGATTGTAAAGCTGGAAAATACATGAGATCTCAAAGTGAAAACAATTAGATGTGATAATGGAACTGAATTTAAAAATACTAACCTAATTGATTTCTGTGATCTTAAGGGTATTGACAGGCAGTACAGCTCACCAAGAACTCCACAACAAAACGGTGTAGCTGAGAGAAGAAATAGAACTATCATTGAAGCAGCCAGATCTATGCTTGCAGATTCAAAATTACCAATTACTTTTTGGGCTGAAGCTGTTAATACTGCCTGTTATGTTCAGAACAGAGTATTAATAGTTAAGCCTCACTTTAAAACACCATATGAACTTGTTAATAAAATAAAACCTTCAATAAGTTTCTTAAAATCATTTGGTTGTCCTTGTACTATTTTAATTACAAGAGAACAAATTGGTAAATTTGACTGCAAAGCAGATGATGGAATATTTGTAGGATACTCAACTCAAAGCAAATCCTACAGAGTGTTCAACAAAAGGCTGAGGATCATTGAAGAAAGTGTAAATGTATCCTTTAATGAAAATCTTATGAATGAACAAGGAAATGGTCCAGATTGGTTGTTTAATATTGATAATCTAACCAAATCATTTGATGTCAATTATGAACTTAATGCAGGAAATTCAAACAATCAAAGCCAACAAGGAGGAACATCATTAAATGGAAGACAAGATATCATGAAATATATCTTAGTTAATACTGCTCCCACAGTTAATACTGAGGACAGTAGTAACTCTGGCAACCCTAATTTCAATGATACCAGTAACAACTCAAATTCTGAAGATACTACTGATCCCAGTAGTAACTCCGAACCTCAGAATTATGACGATGACTTACTCAATACTGATGCCAGTAATACTGATGCCAGTAACAACAATGATACTCCTGAAGTTAATGAAGAGAATGCTACTACTGACACCAGTAGTAATGATGAATTCCCACAAAATGAAAACAATCAAGAAGCAGAGATAGAGGCACAAATTCCTGAATCAAATGAATCAAACTTAGATTCTCAAATATCTGTTGACAAAATCCCTGGAACCAGAACTGAAAAGAATCATCCTTTGGACCTAGTCCTAAGTGATGTCAATTTAGCCATGCAAACAAGAAGCAAATTTAATTCTGCCTTGAATTCAAACATTTGTAATATCAGTCTAATATCTAATGAATGCATGTATGAATGTTTTCTGTCACAGGACGAACCTAAGAAAATTCAACAAGCCATGAAAGATTCAAACTGGATAATAGCAATGCAAGAAGAACTTCTTCAATTTAAACTACAAGCTGTATGGACACTTGTCCCTCTTCCAAAAGGAAAAAAACCCATTGGAACCAGATGGATCTTCAGAAACAAGAAAGATGAAAGAGGCATAGTGATCAAAAACAAAGCAAGGCTTGTAGCACAAGGTTACACACAAGAAGAAGGGATTGATTATGATGAAGTATATGCACCAGTTGCTAGAATTGAAGCAATCAGAATATTTTTAGCATATGCTTCATACAAAAGATTCAAAGTCTACCAAATGGATGTAAAAAGTGCATTCTTGTATGGGAAAATAAAAGAAGAAGTATATGTATGTCAACCTCCAGGCTTTGAAGATCCAGAACATGATGACTATGTATTCAAACTAGATAAAGCTTTATATGGCCTTCATCAGGCACCTAGAGCTTGGTATGATACATTGTCCTCATACCTACTGAAGAATAATTTCAAGAGAGGTGCCATTGACAAGACATTATTCACAAGGAAGGTCAAAGATGATATACTACTGGTCCAAATATATGTAGATGATATCATCTTTGGATCAACAAATGATAAATTATGCAAAGAATTTGAAGAACTGATGCAGATCAAATTCAAAATGAGTTCAATGGGTCCAATGAATTTCTTTCTTGGACTCCAAATCAATCAGAAACCAGATGGTATTTTAATCAATCAATCAAAATATGTCAGAGATATCTTAGAGAAGTTTTCAATGAAAGATTGTAAAAGTGCAAGCACTCCAATGGAAACTCACAAACACCTACATCCTGATGTTGAGGGGGAGGATGTAGATGAGCACCTTTACAGATCAATGATATGATCTTTGATGTATTTAACTGCATCAAGACCTGACATTATGTATAGTGTTTGTGTATGTGCCAGATATCAAGCAAAACCAAAAGAATTACACTTACAAGCAGTCAAAAGAATCTTCAGATATTTGAAAGGAAAACCTTCACTTGGTCTTTGGTATCCACATGCATCACCATTTGAACTCATAGCCTACACAGATATTGACTATGGTGGTGAATGCCAAGATAGAAAATCTACTACTGGTGGATGTCAATTCTTTGGATTAAGGTTGGTGTCATGGCAATGCAAGAAACAAACTAATGTTTCAACTTCAACCGCTGAAGCAGAATATGTAGCTGCATCTGCCTGCTGTGCTGAAGTGTTGTGGATTTAAAATCAACTTCTAGACTTTGGTATCTCTATTCTTAAAACTCCAATTTTTATAGATAATCAAAGTGCTATCAGTATTGTGAATAATCCCGTAAAACACTCTAAAACAAAACACATTGAAATTAGATTTCACTTTATAAGAGATTGTAATGAAAAGAAACTAATTAAAGTAGAGAAAATCCATACTGATGATCAATTAGCAGATCTTTTTATAAAAGCATTTGATGTAGGAAGATTCAACTTTTTGGTTAGCAGTATTGGAATGATTTTAATAAGTTAAGTCTAAAAGGAAAATATATTTGATTTGACAAAACTTATAGAATTAGCTTGGAATCTTCAAGTCTCTTCGTATTTTTACTTTAAAGTTTTTTTAATTATTTTGTTTTTTGTTTACTACTGGTTATTCATTACTACTGATCATGCTATTACTACTACAATCTAGTACTGATAGGGTTTCTCAATAGAAATTAAATCAAGTATAAGAACAAAGGTTACTACTGATGTTCCTACTACTGACACTTAGTTACTACTGATCGGCCGTTATCTGTAAAATACGACAATTACATTACTGACCCTCATGAAAATAGCCGTTAGACTATTATTCGAAGGACATTTTGGTCATTTTGCAGGTTTAATCGAAAAATATAAATAGCAGTTTGAGATTAGTTTAGCATTATCTTTTCCTCGAATTGATAAACCCTACGCTAAACCCTTATCTCTGCACAATCCTTTCAAAATCTAAACATCAGTAACAACTCAATTCCGATCACACTCTTGAAATTCCTACCAAAACGATCACTATCTCTGAAAGATTTACTCCAAAAGATCAAAATCAAACACAATGGCAACCCTAAAATCACTCAATGTCACTACTGATCTTAAATATTCCGAATTCCACAATATGTGTGTCTTCTTAAGAAATCCAGATGGAACAAAGGATTTTCGACCTATTGTGATGTTTCTCAAGAACTCATACATAAAGTTTGCTCTCACCATCAATCCTAAAGCATATCGACAACATCTAGTTGATTTCTGGACCAATGCTGAAAGAACTGAAGGGTCAACCATGTCCATGATTAAATCAACTGTGGATGGAAAAACAATCACCATAACTGAACAATCAATCAGACAACATCTTCAACTTCACGATGAATCGGGTATGTTCTCTCTACCAAAGGAAGATCTTGTTGAAAATTTAAAGAAAATGGGTTATGAAGGAAGATCAGACATAGTTACTTTTCAAAAGGGTCTTCTTTCACCCCAATGGAAGTTTTTGGTACACACTATTCAACACTGCATCTCTCCAAAAAGGAGTACTTGGAATGAATTCAACAAATCAATAGCTTCTGCTGTTGTTTGTTTGAGCACAGGACAAATTTCTAAAACATATAAAAGGAAGAAATCTTCCCTAAAGGACACCAGGGGACATATTGAGTCAAACCCCAGGCTCCAAGAGTTGACCTCACAGGAGGAGAGAGGTCATGAGGAAAGGGCTCTCACTACTCATGCCCCAAAGGTGGGTGCACAAGCTAGTGAGAACATAAATAGGACCCAGACCTCGGCAACTCTAAGTGATGACTCTGAATTTGAGGCATTACTAAGAGGACCCCGGTGCCAAGAAACCACAAGGGGGGGCACTACTGCTTCTTCTAGGAAGAAGAGTGTGTCCAAACAACCCATTTCATCACCAAGAAGTGATGAGGGTAGAACAGAACTCATTGAATTGACGGATAGGATGGAAAACCTTAAAACCAATGTACCTAATGAGCCCAATGATCCACCCAAATAGGCTGAGGGCAGTATTAAACAAACTAAATTGACGGATAGGAAGGAAAACCTTAAAACCACTGTACAACATTGTCTGGAGTTACTACATAATCAAGGAAAAACCATGACCTATATGAAGCACTACATAAATACCTTGAACAAAAGGCAGAAGAGATTTGAACAAAGGCTTCAAAGGCAATCAAAATTGCTCAGGAAATTACAAAGAAAGATTGCAGTTAGTGAGGCTCAACAAGTTGAGATCACAAAGGGGGAGAAAGATCAAATCCAAGGGATGATTGATCAATCAATTGCAGCAGCAGCCCTCCTTAACTTGAAAGAGGTTCATGGTGAAACAAGTCAAAATGTTGGTGAAGACTTGTACAGAGAAATGGATGAGGATATATTTGTGTCTGCAAATCAATCACAAACAGCAGAACAAATACACTCTCCAGTTGCTACTGAGGTAATAGAGACTACTGATCCTATGGTTATTACTGAGGAAAAGGATCAAGAGATTTTTACTACTGATCATGGTGAAAAGGCAGAAACACCAGTAGTAAACACAACAGAAGAAAATATTATGGTTACTACTGATGCCCTAGCAGTAGTAACTACTGAAACAATCTCACCAGTAGTAAATGAAGACAGACAGATTGTGCCAGTAGCAGATTTACCAGTAGAAACTACTTTGGTTACTACTGAAGAGGAGGAAGAAGAAATTCCTGAACTTATTGAAAGAGAACGTTATGTCATCATCTCAAAACCACCAACTCCTGATCAACCACTTATCATACCTGACATTGATGATAATGTGAACTGGTTTGAAGTAGATGAATGTGCTCTTCCTCCACACCCAAAGATTCTATCAGAAGACCAACTTAAACTGTTTTCTCCATCAATTATAATCAAAGGTATTCCTGATATGAAATATATTCCACCTCCATCTATACTTCCAGCTTGTATTGGAAAGGGAAAAGAGATTTATGATGATGATTACCCCAACAGAGCATTAGGTCACCACATGGTGAACAAAATTAATTATGTCAGATCTGAGAAACAATCCAGATGGAAGGTGAAACACATGAGGTATTTGAAGAAAGTGGCCATGTATCAGGCTCTTGAAGAAAAGAAAATAGCTGAAAAGGATGTTCCACAAATAAAAGATGTTCAGATAGCAGATCAACATGCTGAATTTAAAAGACATAGAAAAATTGAAGAAGAACATCTAAACTATCTTGAAGATCTGGTAGCTGAAAGTAAAAGAACAAAAGGTGAACTACCAGATGACATCTTTGAACAAAAGACAAATATGATTGACTTTCTCAAGTCAAAAGGGTATAGTGCAAAATCTTTTGGCAGAATGAAGATGATCACAATAATAGAAAAATATTGTACTGCCAAGAAGAAAGAATTAGCTGAACAAGATGCAGAAGAAGAAAAAGCAAAAGCTTTAATCCCAATAAATCCAACATTGATTCAAACTGGTAGTGTATCAACTACTGGTGAATCTTCCACTCCCCAAACAAAGAAAAGAAAAGCTCTTCCACAAGAACAGAGTGTTAAAAAGAAATCAAAAACAGAGCAAATTATTCCTGTTCTTGAAGTACCTGTTGCTCCCCTTGAAAATAATCCAATCATTAATTGGAGAGTTATGAACAATAATGTGATAGAAATTATAAGGGAAGACAGAGTAGTACAAATATTTACTGGTTGGAAGCCAATGATCAGATCCTGTTCAAGAAGTGATATAATCAAAATTCTGATTATTGGAAAACCAAGAATGACTAAGAAGTCATGGAAGGATTCTGGTGCTGGATACTTAACAAAAATGATTGATGCTGCATTTTATCCAGATAACTACCCAGAAATATTTTCTAACACAGAAAATGTATATGCTTGGAATGTGTTGCCCACAGTTAATATGTACTTCTTTGAGAGATCAAGCAAGAACTGTGAGCTATATCTAATGGAAAGAGAATATCCACACTCTGAAGAAACTATGTATCAGATATTCACAAACACAATGATGAAACCATATGATGAGTTAATGTTTAGGGAAAAACTTAACTATTTCATCAAAAGAAACAGCAAGTATATCATAGCTCAAAGGAAAAGACAAAATCAAAGAACCCTTGAGAAACGAGCTGCTGAAGAAGAGCAAAGGAAGAAGGAACAAGAAGAAACTTGATTAATTCAAGATGAATTAATAAGTTTAGGGGGAGATTGTTGGAACATAAAGGTTCTACTACTGATATTGAAGTTACTACTGATCTCGACTTACTACTGCTAAAGGCAAAATACTACTGACAATCAAGATTACTACTGACGTTATATTTAGAGCTAATCGTGTTCGAGATTTTAGTAGAGTTAGTTATAGTATGTAAATCTTTATGTAATTCAATTGTAATCGTTTCCTAGAATAACTAGGTTAATATTGTTAGGCTTCAAGGACTATTATATATAGTTCCTTATGAATTGTAAACATACGTGTATTGAAAAACTTAATCCGCTGTAACTTCTTGTGTTAAGTAGATCTGGGTTTATAATAACTTGTTTGGTTATTCGATCCTGACATTTCCATTTATGGCTTAACATGAACAAACGCCTTAAAACCCAAGATCTTTTAAAGCAATGGGATGTTCACCCTGATACTGATGTAGGTTTGTTAAGGTGTGCTTTATGCGGTTCCGTTCCTGATTCTCATGCCCATCTATTTTTTGAATGCGCATATTCTGCAGATATTTGAAGCTAGGTTCGGCTACTCGTGTGAATAGGAATTATGGCCCCGGTGTTTTCAGATATTGTCATTCGTCAGTTAGCATTCGTCAGCGAGTCTTAAGTTTTCATAATCTAATAAATTTTTATGCGTCGTGTTTAGTAGAATGTCGCCTGCTAGTGTCCTCGATTTTTCGTCTGATTCCGATAGTGATCTTGGTGCTGCTGTCCCTGTGGATTCACTAAATATTTGAAGCTAGGTGCGGCTACTCGTGTGAATAGGAATTATGGCCCCGGTGTTTTCAGATATTGTCAGTTACCTTGTTCCTATTTCGAGAGGTAAATCTGCGAGAATTGTTATTTCTCGCTTATTACTTGGTGCTATGACTTATCATATATGGTTAGAACGGAATGCAAGGCTTTTTAAACAGAAATCAAAGCCGTATATGTAGGTTTATGAAGATATTATATCAAATGTCCAAGCTAAGATGATAACGATGAAGTTTTAAGAAGAATTCGATTCGTATTCAACATCTATAGATTGCTTGGAAGCTTCTGGATCAAGAAAGTAGTTATGTTTAGTCCGGGTCTGTTTGTGGTAGCTAGTTGTTGCTTTTTATTCCTAGTGGTTTTTTTTTTTGCTTCTACGGCTTGTCTATGGTCTGCCATAGTCGTTAGTCTTAGTAGGTGTCAAGCTTTTGCTTGAGGTTAATGTGGTTTCCTGCCACATTCCTTTGTACTTTTTTGTGATTAATATATTTTAGCCAGGGTGACCTTTACCAAAAAAAAAAAATATTTAAATAATTTCATACAAGGTGAACAAAAAATGAATGTGTTTTATATGTATATTAATTGATTTTGGCATATCGTAGTTGCAATTGATCGCATAAAAATAAAGATGTTGATGAGGCAGAGGAGGCGGTTGACCGAAAGGGGGACACCCGGTTCTAAATACGCTCAGAAGAAATGGGATAGAGATGCAAAAAAGTAGAAAGGAGTGGTACTTGTTGAGGTAAAATTTATTAAAAACAATTTCATATCATACTGAATAATAATCAAAGCATACTTTTTACATTCCAATTCTTATGAATAAGAAGATTTGAAGACTTCGAATCACGGTGAACAATGGGCGGATTACAATGATGAAGCTAATTCATGCCCCGTCCCTATATAAGAATTGTGGGAAAAAAGTTATTGTGGAAGCTGGAAGAAAACATATGCACATTATGGATACCTATCAAGGCCATTATATTTTTACTAGCTTCATAGCCCGCCCGACTGGGCGGACATGTTTCAAGAGATCTTAAAGAAAAATAACAAAAGATATTAATACTTTTAAAATGACATAAGAATCCATAGTTGTAATGATAAGTTTGTACAAATTTTGATACATGAATAAATGTTACAGAAAATTTTTAGACGAAATAAGACTTCTTTGTAGACGACATTTATTGTTGAATTAGTGTAATTGTCATCTCTGTCACAACAAATAACCTTCAATCTGATAATTGTATGTTAAAGGTCAAAAAGTATATGGTTTATATAGGCAATTAACATAATCCGATAATTATGTAAAGTTTGAATACTTTCTGTTATTCTAAGATAATATAGATGAATATTGGTATTAGGCCAATATGTTTTGAATTCATGTTCCGTAAATTTCCAGAATCCATATAATTCGGAATTACCTTATTGGTTTGTGGTATACTTGGTGTAAGTATTTTCGGACTAATTGAGATAAAGATTTGCTTTAAATGAGTTTCAAAAGTTAGGAACTTTCCAAATTTAAAAAACAATTCACTAATTGCCCATACCAAGCCTGCGTATTTTATGAATTCATTCCTTATATTGCCATAATTCGAATGAAATTCAACAGATTACCATAATTAATCCGAATAATATTTAAAGTATATTTAAAAACTTCCTAATCTACCGGAGTTATTTTTATTTAAAATATATTGAATGAATTATTTACGAAGCCAGGTGGCATATGAGGTGGCATTGGCACCGAATAGGGATGCTTTAAAGTGATGAGTTGGCAAAGAAAAAACTCAAATCCAAGCCTCATATATAGAGGAAGATGTTTAGGATACGTTACATGTCATTTAACTTGTATTTTTATTTTTGTTTTGTTGCTAATTTTTTTTACCCAACGGGAAATGACCACCTGTATAATTTTCAATAGATAATTATGTTTTAATTTTCATTTTGTTTAAATAAACATACTCATGGTTTTGCTAGATTTTTTATTTTATTTTGATAATTCTAAATATGCTAAAGAAGAAATGGGATAGAGATGCTATAAGTGTGTGTAGGTTAAATTGGTCAAATGTTTCATAATTATAATAGATTTGAAACTTACCCTAAACATAAATTCTTAAAGATTTTTACAATACATTTACTTATTATAAAAGATAGGTGATTCTTACAGAAAAAAATTTATCCATACAGAGCAATTTCATTCCAAGTGACAATCATGCCCTTCCGTTTCTTTTATCACATTTTGCATTTCACCTCGCACTAAGGGCATCATTGTCCTTTGATATGAAATTGCTCTGTATGAATAAAAATTGCATTGTAAGAATCATCTTTCATTATATAAAGATTTGCATCGACCCTAATTTAAGTTATCATTTATTTGTACATTTATTATTAAAAAATGTGTACCAAACAACATTTGACGGCCACGAAATATAGTTATGGTTTTAGGAGGTGATTTTAAACAGGTTTTACCGATCGTTAGACTCCATCCTAAGAATGTCACCATTATGGTCTGTGATTAAAAAGATAAGGTTGACTCTGAATATGCGAGCGCGAACTGATCCATGGTTTTCCGATTTTCTTTTACGAGTCGGAGATGGAGACGAAGAAGTCATCGATGAAACGTATATTCGAATTCCAGGTGGCATGACCACTCCATACAAGGATATGGCTCGGCCCAAGGAATTAGGCAAGATCAATGCGATATTTCCTTCTTTGCAAGTCAACGGAAATTGACATTTTTAGACACGTTCAACCCCGTCAATATCGCTTATTTTGAGTACGTTTTGGAATTAAATGCATGTGATATTACTCAATTTTGTGTTTGTTTTACATTTCAGGTGGTATGGCGAAAAAGAGGTCGAAAACGGGTCAAAAGATATCTGAAAATACAAAAATACAAGACAATGGAAGTTCACGAACGTGAACCAATCGTGAACTATTCACAATCAACAACCAAACTCTCTGTCCGGTTTTCACGTTCGGGATCTAGAGCTCGTGATCTCCAACTTTCCATGTTCACGAGTTCGCGACACGAACGTTTGTAGTTCACGACGCGAACTATGGTGGCCAGGCATGTTAAATCGCATACTCAGTCAAATATGGAGTTATCTTTTTCCCTTGTGCGTTTTTTGGCAGTTATTGGTGATTTTGAGAGCATTTCTTCAATCTTACAAGTAATTATTGATTCTCTAACACTTTGGATTAATTTCATGGTTGTAATTCTACTCTTATTTTCTTGTTTTGTGATTTCTAGCATGTCTATGTGCTAGTAATATTTTATATTCACTATGTTTGGATGATTCTAGGGTTAAGTATGGTTTATTTTTAGGACTATGTTAATATTCAAACAATTGTTGGTTTTGAAGTACTCTTCTTGTTTATTCTATGAATTTTCATTTCTCTATCGTTTGTGATTGATTCAATTAGGTTTTGACAACAGTTGATTAAATTGATTACTCCCTAAACTTTTCACTTGTGACCTAGTTGGTAATCCACTAGAAATAGGGATTAGAGACAAGATTCCAATAAGTTAGATTAAACAAGAAGTTCAACCCTAGTAATGAGAATTCTAGGTTAGAGGACTTAGGTAATCCAAGTCGGTTATATCAACAAGTAGAAGTGTGATTAATTATAACTATTGAGAGAAGAAATTCCTATTAGTTGTAATTAGTTTATTAAATGGGATTGAGAGAAATCTAATACCGTGACTTCTAGAAAATTAAATTAATCGGGTCTTAGCAACCATACTTAGAACTAGATGAATCCATACATTGTGAATACCTTTTAATCATCAAATCGACGTAGAAATTACGTTCTTAGTCATTTCAATTTATTATTTCATACAAAAAAATCAAATCATGGTTACAATTATTTTCTTGATTAACTCTTTAGCTTACTTTCACTTGATTACATAAACCGTTCCCTGAGGATACGATAACCCGAAATATTTACCTAAGCTATATTACCCATGATTAGGTATACTTATCTATGAATGTGGTAGTCTAGATTAGTAGTATTTAGGAGACATAATTTTTATAACTAGATATTTCACAACAAGTTTTTGGCGCCGCTGTCACCGCACCGCCAAATTACCCGGATTATGATGCTTGGTACCAGGATTCAAATACTAGGTATCGTCAGTACCCACCACCTCAATGAGTGCAGCAGAAAATTAAAAAAAAAACGTTTTTGTTTTTGTTTTTTTTAGGTATTCATCATAGTTGTTGTTTGTTGCGGGATCCTTGTAGACTGCTGCGGAATTCAAAAAATCCACCGAAAATGATCACAAAGCACCCTCAGGTCGTATACTTTCCTTATGATCTCGATTTCCTAAATTTTGTCAAGTTTATTGCACCGGGGACAATTCAAACACTTAATTGTGGGAAGGGGTGTATACAAAAAAAATCCTCCATTTAAAATTGTGAAATCTTCGAAAAGAATCATCTAAATGCACGTAATTGCTTAAATGATATTATGATTCAAATTAACATTAGCCAAAAACATTTTTTAGACACTTCTCAATGCTTCGAGGAAGACAAACTAGGAAAATTATTTTGATTTAAACGATAAAATTTCTTTTAGTTTTTATGTTCAAAAATTTGTGGCTTTCCATTATTTTAAAAAATCTTGCATAAGTCAAAATCTTTTCATAAGTTAACTTCTGACGCAAAAGGTTGAGATTGGGTACTTAGTTTAAATAAATCCCTTTGTGCACGAAATACGCCGGCGAAAGCCGAGAATTAAAACAGTCAAAGAATCAAGATGTTGCATCAGTTACAGCCCCCTTCGGCCCAATTTGATGTCCAATATATATCATAATTCAATAAGGGGTCTGTTGGAAAGTCAAAGTAAGGGTTGGATCTGGTGTTAATTATTGAAAAATTCAATGTGGGTTGGAAAGTCGACGCAAAATGTAATGTACAATGTGCATAACAATCATAAATAGGCACATTGGCAAAAAATGTATTCAGATTTTTGAATTTTTCAAAAAACGAACACCAGATCCAACCCTTACTACGACTTTCCAACAGACCCCTTATTGATTTATGATATATATTGGACATCAAATTGGGCCAAAGGGGGATGTAACTGATGCAACATCTTGATTCTTTAACTATTTTAATTCTCGGCTTTCGCCGGCGTATTTCGTACACAAAGGGATTTTTTTAAACTAAGTTCCCAATCTCAACCTTTTGGGTCAGAAGATAATTTAAGAAGAGATTTTTGTAACATACCAATTTTTCAAAACAATTTAAACTTTTTAAATAAATAAGTTTAACTAATAAAATCCATAACATCCAAAATACGGTTTAAATAAAACATTTGGAATGATTACAAGTGCCAAAAATCGGTTTTACAATAATATCAAAACTATAGTCTTAGGGAATCAAATGGTACACCGAGCTTAATCATCCAATGCTAACACTACGGGCCGCCTAATCCTTAGCTCACCAACCTGAGTACATAGTCAAAATAAACGTAGTACGTGAGACAAAATTGTCTCGTGAGAAACATGGGTTTAGACCCGCTTAGAAATAATTGCAATAAAATAATAATTAAATAATTATCACATTTCACATAGTCAATCATACTCTAAGGCTTGCCATAGGCCCACACATACGTAACGCGCCTCCCCGAAACAAACTCCCCCGATATGGATTATCTAGGTAAACTTTCCCGTTTCCGGGTTATCTATTTGCTCCCCTGATTTCCGGTTATCTCACGTTGGAATTATGTGCACAGTTAGTCAACCTATGATGATACATCCAAACCTACGAAACACTTAAGGGTCACACCGGTGAGTGCATGTAATACGAGGAAGATATGTAATGACACTACAAAGAGGAATGATTCATAATAGTCATTATGAATCAGTTAAGTATTAAAGTTAAGATTAACTTATTACTGGATTAGTTTAACTAACTAATTAATACAAGTATTTGTGCATTTACCAGTTGAGTAAATATATAATGTGTTAATTATAGATTATCCATGATATGATCTAAAGCTATTAAATCATATAGTAATTGGATAATATTATTGTCTAATTAATTGTTAAAGGTATAAAACACAAGTGTTAGTCCCTAGACTAAGTGAATAAGATTTGATGATCAATAGCTAAGAAGAATAATTATCAGCTGAAGTATGTATCTCAGCTGAAGCAAGTATATGCAATAAACCTTCAGCTGAGTAAGTAGTTAGCTCTAGGAAAACAAGTCAAATCAATAGCTATAGAAGAGTGTTCATTCGAAGTCTATGGCCAAAGGACAAAGACTAGAAGAAGATCATCCAGCTGATTGTGGAATCAGCTGATGATACCTGCTGCAGATGAAGACTTATTAAAAATGTTCTTGACACTTTGAACATTTCCCTTTCCCGCTCAAAGAAGAAGAAAACGATGAGGATCTTCTATTTTGGAATAGAAGATATTGTGTCAGTACATCATCGTTTGTCCCTCCAAGCATGTAAACGGAAAGTCAACTACTTTTGTACTATCATAGTACACCTTTTCACTATGCGTCAGAAAAGGTAGCAAAAGGAGTTGACACAAAGTACACTTGGGATTACAACATATGCAAGAGCATTAAATGTTCCCGTGGACAAGTCCACATCGACGAATGATATGTTTACACGTCGAGTATCTTGTGGACAAAGGAACACGGATCTTGGGCTATATATAGAGACGTAAATTCTTGCATTTACACACACCTTTTAGAATTCATAGCACAAGAACATTCTCTGAGAGTTGTTATTGTCCGGTATTAACTTCTCCATAGTTATTACTCAGGCATTGAATATCAGTTGTCCGTATCAGCTGATATAAAACTCTCCTTGCATAGTCTTCTAGTTTGAGCAAACAAAAGTGTCATTTCTAGTAGAAAGTTTTAGTTAGTGTGTACTATCTATTTCCACAAACTTTGTACTGTATTAAGTTGTTTTAATAAACTCTTAATCATTGAAATCTTGTGTGTTATTTATCTTATCTTCATTACCCGGTCATAACGCAACACGTTTGTGTTGTTGGGATCCAACAACTGGTATCAGAGCAAGTGTCAAAGTTGTTTTCCATCAACTCTGAGCATCTGTTATGGCTGAACCTACATCATCCGATCTTCCATCATCTGGAAAACCTCCTAAACTCACCCAAACCAACTATCCCATGTGGAAAACTCGCATGTTATCCCACATGGTTACCTATCACCCAAAACTTCAAGATAACATCACGATAGGAAAATACATCCCTCAAACCCTCATTCCTGGTACTCCTGAAATACCAGAACATTACGTTGTTAAATCTGAAGCTCAATGGACAGACGCTGAAAAACGTCTTGTTCATCTTGAGAATAAAGGAAGGGATATGCTTTTTCAAGCAGTTGGTGATGAACTGTATCACAATATACAATTTTGTGACTCAGTTAAAGAGATGTGGGACAGGCTAGCTGAAGTTTATGAAGGCACATCTGTTGTGCGTGAACATAACAAAAACATGCTCATCCATGACTACGAGCTGTTTAAAGTTAAGCCTAGTGAGACAATAGCTCAAACTTTCAATCATTACAATATTCTGTTAAACGAGCTGAAGTCTCATGGAGTTGATAAGGACGATATGTCCAAAATGTGAGTTTATGGCAGCCTTACCCTCTAAATGGGCTACCATCATAACTTGCATGAGTACATCCCCTACCTTAAAAGATTATACTCTTTCCTCTCTCTATGGTATGTTTCTAAGCCATGAGAGAACTGTACTCAACAAATTTCATCCTCAAAAGGACTCTAAAGTGAGTCCCGCTGGATCTTCAACTGCTCCTGTTTCTCTAAACAAACCCAGCAGAATTGAATATCCACCTTCAGATGATGAAGCTGACAACACTTCAGCTGTTGGTTTGTTCAACATGCCTGAAGTCAGCATCGAAAAGGTCGATTAAGACGAAGACAATGATGCCCTTATATCTGAGCTTGCCTTACTTGTCAAAAACAGAAAATTCTTTAAAGGCAAATCTGCGTCCTTAGCTAAAGGCTCAAGTAGCAGATCTATCTCGTCAGCTGCTTCTTCCAGACCCTCTGGAAGTACACCTGACATCTCTGAGATAACATGCTACAACTGTAACAAGAAGGGACACTATGCTAACGACTGCAAGCAGAAGAAAGCAAGTTCATCATCTTCAACTGGTGAGTCCATTGAAGAAAAATATAAAAAGCTACAAGCCTTTGCCAAAAAGATCCTAGAAGAAAAGAAGGAACTTGAAGGCAAAGTTGCTGACAAGGGTCTAGTAGCTGAAACTCACGACTGGGCTGACTCAGGTGACAGCTCATCCGATGATGATGAACCAATGGCCACAATGTGTTTGATGGCTCGTGATGATGATGATGAAAGTATTACAGCTGCTGATGTTAGTTCTTATCAATGGGTCAACATAGTTCATAAAAAGGTAACCTCTCTAATCTCTGCTGAGGCTACTTGTGACAACTCGATATTTCTGGTATGTAACCTCATTTCATTTCTAGAACTTTCCTTATTTAGAAAGTTTCTATTTTTAGATATTTCTATTTTTGGCATTCCTTATACACAACAAACATACATATTTTACACCATACATTAGTGTTTGATTATTTTAGTCAACACAACATTTTATTTACTTATGGTGACACACTTTGAGCTAAATCATTTCTAAAAACAATAAGTTACCGGTTAAACAATAAACGTAATTAATTTAAGCGTGACTCGAATCGAACAACGGTTTAAACTCGACATCTTGACTTGTTGACCGACCACATAAGTGGCCGGCCTTCCCTCCTTGCTCGTGGCCATATGCTCGGCCGAAACACCCCTTGGGTGTTGGCCTTATCCCTTCTTTTGGATCCTTATCCATTCAAACTCAACTAATCCTAATTAGACTCAAACACTTGCACCAAAAACCCTAATTCTACCCTATTTAAACACCAATACCGAATTCATTTACCCTTTTGTTGATCCCGGCCGCAAGCAACACCACCATCATCATCTTCGTCAATCCCAAGCCCCACTCGAGTATCTTCATTCGTTTCTTGATCCGATCGCAAGGTATACCGATTTCCCATATGATTTTCATTTGTTTTCTTGTTTATTCAGTCCCTAAACTCGAACCCGAGACCATGGCCAAGGCCATATGGTCTCGGCATACGTCCCTACCCTTAAACCCGTAGCATGCTTGCATGTATATGTCGATTGTGTACGTGTTTTGATTGATTTGCTCACTTATTGTTGATTGATTCTTGATTTGTTGCTAGATCCGTTATCTAGATCCCTAGATCTCGACTTGTGCATGCTAAAACCCTAGATCTAGAATCCTAGATTCGAACCATACCTAATCTAGACACAAAACTCGACCCATGACTCGATCTAGACCGAACTAGAACCAAACCCTTAGGGTTTCGGCCTAGCCGGCCAACCCTAGCCGAATCTTCACCAAACCGAGCCTAGTTTGACTTAGATTGACCATAGTTGACTTTGGTTGACCGAATTGTATCATACCCTAAACCCTAACCGAAATCTAGAAACCCTAGTGACTTTTGTTGACTTTCATTGACAATTGTTGACCAATAAGTCAAACCGGGTCAAGGCCGGATCTTGACCCAAACCGTGGACCTAAACCCGAATACCCAATTGGGCCAAGGCCCGTACTTGGCCCATATCGATCTACTTTAGTCCATCGGGCCCAAACCTTAGTTGGCCCATTAGTATCCAAGCCCATTTGGACCAAAGCCCAAACCTTTGGCCCATTCATACCCAAACCGAACCCAATTGGGCCAAGCCTAATCTAAGTGGACCTAAGCCCAATAAGAGGCCCAAGTGGCCCAACCTAGTGGTCCATTAAGGCCATTAGGCCCAATAGGCCCAATCTAGGCCCAATAAGCCTAACCCAAGCCCATTTCATTTCATTTCATTTCATTTCGAAGCCCATTCCATTTCATTTCATTTCATTTCATTTCGACCTATTAAAGTCCAATAACCCAAATTCATTCGATGTCACAAAACATAAAACATAACATGAAATGCATATCAATTAACTTATATCGTATATAGAATCGCTGTGTTAGCTTAGTCTAATCATTAGTTAAATCATTTAGGAAGCTAGGAGTCTCCATAGGATTCCTCTGTCTTAAGTACTTTGTCGCTAAGCTTTGCCAGGTGAGTCCACAGACCCCTTTTACTACTTTTATTGTTTTATAAACTTTGGAGTGGAAAACATAAACACAAGTGCTACTATTTTACTATGACTGTACAATATCGTTACCTTTTCATTATCGCGTTGGCATGACAAACAATTATTATACCGGACTAAGGTTGCCAGCAATCATTAACTAGTGGATCTAGACCATGGATATGCAGATAGTACTATTGGCTGACACTCATCCTCCCAACAAACGTTGATCATTACTTGGTTTATCCAAGACATCTCCGGTAGTGTATATCCATAAAATAACATAACATACTGGAGTTGAAGTGTTGATTATGGACTTAGGGGTTGGTATATTAACTCAATATACTAGCTACCTGTTGGGTATAACAGTTCATGCGATGTCAAACATAACACTTTGTTCAACACTTTTTCATAAACATAACTAGTAGTTGTAGATATTCTACAACTACACTAAACATTTCATACTTACTACTCGTATCATATGAGTGTTGAACCTTATACATTTTCAGTCATAAACCATTTTCATAACATTCATTTTGAGTAGCAAAACACTTCACTTTAGTTTACTTTAGTTTACTTTACTCTTTACTTTAACCCTGTGGATTCACTCAACATTATTGTTGACCCTTTTACTATTTATGTTTTTCCAGGTAATTAGGTGCAGTGGAGTCTGGAGGATATGAGCATTGGGGTTGTCGTGAGCCATGATTAAAACATTAAGTTTACGAACAATCATTTCATTTCAAAACAATTTCTATTTTAGGAAACATACTATTTTTGGAAACTTTCTACTTTTGGAAAGTGAAACAATCTTTTATTTTCATTATTGCATGGTTGTTTGTTTACTTAATTTTTGCTATGTTGTCATGAACGTTACACCCTCGTTCTTCCGCAAAACATTTTAAATGATATAAAACTCGTTTTTGGCGGGGTGTGACAGAGTGGTATCAGAGCTTAAGTTATAGTGAATTAGCAAGCCTAGTCTATAACTACAAAAGATTTTTGGGAAAAACAAACACTTTTATAAAATCAAAATAATCATGGCACGCTCAGTCTCATATCCTGAAGTTCCATTGTTCTTAGTTTAGAACATTTGCCTTAGTTACTATTGCCTTAGTGTTATAGTTAGCATTCGTTAGTGAGTCTTAAGTTTTCATAATCTAATAAATTTATATGCGTCGTGTTTAGTAGAATGTCGCCTGCTAGTGTCCTCGATTTTTCGTCTGATTCCGATAGTGATCTTGGTGCTGCTGTCCCAGTAGTCCCAGTGCATGTTGCTCCAGTGCCAGCAGTGGTACAACCTCCTGTTGTCCCATGGAATCGTCGCCCAAGAAGACGTCCCTTTCCTATTATTCCTAATGGTCCTCCTACTCCAGCTCGTGGTCAGCGTCCTATTGTCTATCGTAAGAGTGAGGGCGGCCTTATTTATCTATGTTCGCCTGCTAAGCCAAAGCGTGATGTTGCTCCAAGAACTCCACGATGTCGAGAACCAGAGCCAGAAGTGATATCAAAATCAGAGCCTGAAGAAGACTCTGAGCCAGAAGAAGAATCAGAACCAGAGGAAGAACCAGAAGAAGAGTCAGAGCCTATGGAAAACTCTGAGCTAGAGGATGATGATTAGTCATCTACATATCGTCTATATTTGTTTTCTATTACTATATTTAGGTTTTACGTTTAGCTATTTTAGTATTTTTGTTTCTTTAGTATTGGCATATGTGCCCAAATTTTAAAACTATTATGTATTAGGAATGTGTTTAATAAAAGTGATATTTTAGTAACTTCTATTGTTCTTATAAATTTTATTTTCTATACGTCTCTACTACTACTATATTTACGACTATTTATACCTACGTCTACTACTACTATTACGTCTATTGTATATCTATTCTTTGATCCTTACTATAAGTATATATTTCCTTTTATAGTCCTCCTATATTATTCTTTTCTAAATTCTTTATTTAAATCGTATTATTTGTATCACCAATTCATCAATGGCTCGAGGAGGAAACGCTTAGACTGTCGAACAAATGGTGGAACGCCGAATCGCTGAAGCAATGGCTCAAATGAACGCTGTAAGAGGAAATGCCGCTGGTGCATCTAATGTGGGAAACAACGGTATATCATTCGACTCCACAAAAGAAGATTCATTTATTTCCATTTTATTTTAACCTATGGTTCATTTTCTTTCCTTATTTGTTTAAACTTCAGATCCCAATCGCAAGGTCAGTCATTTAAGACTTTTACGTCCTGTCATCCTCCGACCTACTCTGGATCTGAAGGTGCTATTGCTATCATCCACTGGATTGAGAAGGTGAAATCCATTTTCAGTGTCATCCAATGTGCCCCTGAGAATATGACGAAGTTTGCTGCTAGTACATTGTCCAAATAAGCGTTGTCTTGGTGGAATTCTGAAGTGCAAGTCTTAGGTCGTGCAACCGTTGATGCTATGACTTGGGATACGTTCAAGAATCAGTTAACTCAGAAGTTTTGTCCAAGGAGAGAGCTACAAAAAGTTGAAGTGGAACTATGGAATCGGTCCATGGTTGGATCTGATATTGTTACCTACACGACTAAGTTTCAAGAACTCGCTCGTCTCGTCCCTCATATGCTTTGTCCTGAATTTAAGCGTATTGAGAGATATCTTCAAGGTCTTCATGATCTTATTCGTACCCATGTTATTGCTTCTGAACCGACAACATTCGAAGATGCTGTGAATCGTGCAACAAGGTTGACTGATGATGCAATGAGAAGTGGATCGTTCAAAGACAAGCTAGTGGTGTCTAGCAAATCTTCTGATAATGTGAACAATGAAAATGGAAAGCGTTCCTACGACAACAAGCGTGATCACAAAGGGAACAAGTATCAAAAGACTAAGAATTATGCTGCCTCTAATCAGAACAACAATCAGTCTAATTCAGATTCTAAGTCTTATGTTGGAAGCAAGCCCCTGTGTAGCAGATGTAACTGGCATCATGATGGTCAATGTGAGAAGTGCTGCAAGTGTGACCGCTGGGGTCATAATTTCAGAAAGTGTTCGTCCAACAATCCTCCTAAGAACCCTGTCTGCTACGAGTGTGGTGATCGTAACCACTATCGTAATCGTTGCCCTAAGCTTCAGAACAACAACAACCAGAATGGCAACAACAACAACAACAATGGCAATCGTAATAACAATCGCAACAACAATCGCAATGCCAACAACAACAATGATCGTCAAAATGGTCGTGGTCGTGCATTTGTTATGAATGCTCAAGAAGCTCATGAAAATCCTGATACCGTCACTGGTACGTTTATCGTCAACAATCATTTTGCTTCTATATTATTTGATTCGGGAGCCGACTTGAGTTTCGTATCGACCGACTTTAAAAGTTTCTTAAATTTGAATCCTGATCGTTTGAAAGTTAATTATGAAATCGAGTTAGCAAATGGCAAAGTTGTTAGGTCTAGTGAAGTTTTTAAAGGTTGTAAGTCTGACCTAAATGATCACATTTTCGATATAGACCTTGTGCCTGTAGAGCTAGGTAGTTTTGATATCGTCATAGGGATGGATTGGTTGTCTAAAAACCGTGCAGAAATAATATGTTACACCAAACAAATCCGAATTCCCTTATCCAAAACAGAAACTTTAATAATTCAAGGTGAACAAAGAAACAAAAACATAAAAATCATAAATTCTATGAAAGCTCAAAAATATCTTCGTAAAGGATGCCAAGCCTTTCTTGCTCATGTCGTTGACACAAAGTCCAAAGATCGTAAGATTGAGGACATTCCTATCGTTCGTGAATTTCCTGGTGTATTTCCTAGTGAATTGCCTGGACTGCCGCCTCAGAGACAAGTTGAATTTCGTATTGATCTGATCCCAGGAGCCGCACCTATTGCGCGTTCTCCTTATCGTCTTGCACCGTCTGAAATGCAAGAACTTTCATCGCAATTACAAGAACTTCTTGATCTTGGTTTCATTCGACCGAGTTTCTCGCCCTGGGAGCTCCGGCCCTTTTCGTTAAAAAGAAAGATGGTTCAATGAGAATGTGCATTGACTATCGTGATTTGAACAAAGTAACAATTAAGAATCGATATCCTCTTCCCCGTATTGATGATCTATTCGATCAACTCCAAGGATCGAGTTTCTATTCCAAAATCGATCTTCATTCAGGCTACCATCAGTTAAAAGTTTGTGATGAAGATGTGCCCAAAACTGCTTTTAGAACTCGCTATGGTCATTATGAATTTTTGGTAATGCCATTTGGTTTGACCAATGCACCTGCTGTGTTTATGGATCTCATGAACAGAGTGTGCAAGCAATATCTCGACAAATTCGTTAGCGTCTTCATAGATGATATTCTTATCTATTCGCATTCGAGAAAAGAGCATGAAGAGAACTTAAGAATCATTCTTAAGTTGTTGGAGAAGGAGAAGTTGTACGCCAAGTTGTCCAAGTGTGAATTTTGGTTGCGTGAAGTCCAATTTCTGGGTCATATTATCAACGAAGAAGGTATTCATGTTGATCCTGCAAAGATAGAAGCTACAAAGAATTGGGAAGCTCCAAATACCCCAACTGAAGTAAGACAATTCCTTGGTCTTGCTGGTTATTATAAAAGGTTCATAGAAAATTTCTCGAAGATTGCAAAGGATTTAACGGTGTTAACACATAAGGATGAGAAATTCGTCTGGGGTGAAAAGCAAGAATCAGCCTTCCAATCTCTAAAATCTAAATTATGTTCTGCTCCTATTCTATCTCTCCCTGAAGGAATCGATAATTTTGTGGTGTACTGTGATGCTTCGCACCAAGGGCTAGGTTGTGTATTGATGCAACATGACAAAGTAATCGCCTATGCCTCTCGACAACTGAAGAACCACGAGAAGAATTATACAACTCATGATCTTGAGTTGGGTGTCGTTATATTTGCGTTAAAGATTTGGAGACATTATCTCTACGGTACCAAGTGCACAATATTTACCGATCACAAGAGTTTACAACATATCTTCAATCAGAAAGATCTCAACATGAGACAGCGTAGATGGATAGAGTTGATGAATGACTATGAATGTGAGATTAAGTATCATCCAGGTAAGGCTAATGTGGTAGCTGATGCCTTAAGTCGGAAAGAGCAACCTAAACCTCGTCGTGTTCGAGCCCTTCCAATCTCTGTTCGTTCTAATCTATCTTCCCAAGTTCATGAATTCCAAACTGAAGCCTTGAAGGTAGAGAACATCAAAAGTGAAGCTCTGTGTGGTATGGAGAAGCAGTTAGAAGCAAAGTTGGATGGAACTCTTTTTTTTCATGGATCGTTTATGGGTTCCTAATCATGGAAGTGTTCGCAACGTCATCTTGAATGAAGCTCACCGATCCAAATATTCAATTCATCCTGGTGCTGACAAGATGTATAAAGATATCAAAGAGTTATATTGGTGGCCAAATATGAAGAAAGAGATCGCGGTTTATGTCAGCAAATGTTTAACTTGTGCCAGAGTGAAAGCAGAGAATCAGAAGCCTTCCGGTCTTCTACAACAGCCAGAGATCCCTGAATGGAAATGGGAAGAAATCTCTATGGATTTCATAACTAAATTGCCTCGAACATCTAGTGGTCATGATACAATTTGGGTAATTGTTGATCGATTGACCAAATCAGCTCATTTCATTCCTATTAAAGAAACTGATCAAATGGAGAAGTTAACAAAAATTTATTTAAAGGAAGTCGTATCTCGGCATGGTGTGCCGGTCGCGATCATCTTTGATCGTGATAGTCGTTTCACATCTCGTTTTTGGCAATCATTGCAAAAATCTCTCGGTACTCGTCTTGATATGAGTACTGCCTATCATCCCCAAACCGATGGTCAGACTGAAAGAACAATTCAAACTTTGGAAGACATGCTGAGAGCATGTGTTATTGATTTTGGTGGAAGTTGGGATTCTCATCTCCCTTTAGCTGAGTTCTCGTACAATAATAGTTATCATACAACTATTAAGGCCGCACCGTTTGAAGCCCTTTATGGAAGAAAGTGTCATTCGCCACTTTGTTGGATTGAAATTGGTGATCGTCAGATTACTGGTCCTGAGATTCTACAAGAAACGACTGACAAGATTTTTAAGATCAAAGATCGCATCAAGGCTGCAAGAGACCGACAAAAGAGTTATGCTGATAATCGTCGAAAGCCTTTAGAGTTCGCTGTTGGCGACCACGTTTTGCTAAAAGTAGCACCTTGGAAATGTGTCGTTCGTTTTGGGAAGAAAGGAAAGCTCACCGCCTTCGTCTTCCTAAAGAGCTCAGCATTGTTCACAACACTTTTCATGTTTCTAATCTGAAGAAATTTATTCATGATCCTTCGCTTATCGTTCCTGCTGAGGAAATTATCATTGACGACAAACTCCATTTCACTGAGGAACCAATCGAGATATCTGACTGGAAAGAGCAAAAGTTGCGAAGAAGCAAGATCAAAATTGTTAAAGTCAGATGGAACTCCAAAAGAGGTCCTGAATTCACGTGGGAACGTGAGGACTAGATGCTAAAGAAATATCCTCATCTATTTCTCGTTGTCTCTCCTGTTCGTGCTTCGTCTTATATTTCGGGACAAAATTTCTTCAACTAGGGGAGAATGTGACAACTCGATATTTCTGGTATGTAACCTCATTTCATTTCTAGAACTTTCCTTATTTAGAAAGTTTCTATTTTTAGACATTTCTATTTTTGGCATTCCTTATACACAACAAACATACATATTTTACACCATACATTAATGTTTGATTATTTTAGTCAACACAACATTTTATTTACTTTTGGTGACACAGTTTGAGCTAAATCATTTCTAAAAACAATAAGTTACCGGTTAAACAATAAACGTAATAAATTTAAGCGTGACTCGAATCGAACAACGGTTTAAACTCGACATCTTGACTTGTTGACCGACCACATAAGTGGCCGGCCTTCCCTCCTTGCTCGTGGCCATATGCTCGGCCGAAACACCCCTTGGGTGTTGGACTTATCCCTTCTTTTGGATCCTTATCCATTCAAACTCAAACTAATCCTAATTAGACTCAAACACTTGCACCAAAAACCCTAATTCTACCCTATTTAAACACCAATACCGAATTCATTTACCCTTTTGTTGATCCCGGTCGCTAGCAACACCACCATCATCATCTTCGTCGATCCCAAGCCCCACTCGAGTATCTTCATTCGTTTCTTGATCCGATCGCAAGGTATACCGATTTCCCATATGATTTTCATTTGTTTTCTTATTTATTCGGTCCCTAAACTCGAACCCGAGACCATGGCCAAGGTCATATGGTCTCGGCATACGTCCCTACCCTTAAACCCGTAGCATGCTTGCATGTATATGTCGATTGTGTATGTGTTTTGATTGATTTGCTCACTTATTGTTGATTGATTCTTGATTTGCTGCTAGATCCGTTATCTAGATCCCTAGATCTCGACTTGTGCATGCTAAAACCCTAGATCTAGAATCCTAGATTCGAACCATACCTAATCTAGACACAAAACTCGACCCATGACTCGATCTAGACCGAACTAGAACCAAACCCTTAGGGTTTCGGCCTAGTCGGCCAATCCTAGCCGAATCTTCACCAAACCGAGCCTAGTTTGACTTAGATTGACCATAGTTGACTTTGGTTGACTGAATTGTATCATACCCTAAACCCTAACCGAAATCTAGAAACCCTAGTGACTTTTGTTGACTTTCATTGACCAATGTTGACCAATAAGTCAAACCGGGTCAAGGCCGGATCTTGACCCAAACCGTGGACCCAAACCCGAATACCCAATCGGGCCAAGGCCCGTACTTGGCCCATATCGATCTACTTTAGTCCATCGGGCCCAAACCTTAGTTGGCCCATTAGTATCCAAGCCCATTTGGACCAAAGCCCAAACCTTTGGCCCATTCATACCCAAACCGAACCCAGTTGGGCCAAGCCCAATCTATGGCCCAATCTAAGTGGACCTAAGCCCAATAAGAGGCCCAAGTGGCCCAACCTAGTGGTCCATTAAGCCCATTAAGCCCATTAGGCCCAATCTAGGCCCAATAAGCCTAACCCATTTCATTTCATTTCATTTCATTTCATTTCGAAGCCCATTTCATTTCATTTCATTTCATTTCATTTCGACCTATTAAAGTCCAATAACCCAAATTCATTCGATGTCACAAAACATAAAACATAACATGAAATGCATATCAATTAACTTATATCGTATATAGAATCGCCTGTGTTAGCTTAGTCTAATCATTAGTTAAATCATTTAGGAAGCTAGGAGTCTCCAAAGGATTCCTCATTCTTAAGTACTTTGTCGCTAAGCTTTGCCAGGTGAGTCCACAGACCCCTTTTACTACTTTTACTGTTTTATAAACTTTGGGGTGGAAAACATAAACACAACTGCTACTATTTTACTATGACTGTACAACATCGTTACCTTTTCATTATCGCGTTGGCATGACAAACAATTATTATACCGGACTAAGGTTGCCAGCAATCATTAACTAGTGGATCTAGACCATGGATATGCAGATAGTACTATTGGCTGACACTCATCCTCCCAACAAACGTTGATCATTCCTTGGTTTATCCAAGACATCTCCGGGAGTGTATATCCATAAAATAACATAACATACTGGAGTTGAAGTGTTGATTGTGGACTTAGGGGTTGGTATATTAACTCAATAGATTAGCTACCTGTTGGGGATAACAGTTCATGCGATGTCAAACATAACACTTTGTTCAACACTTTTTCATAAACATAACTAGTAGTTGTAGATATTCTACAACTACACTAAACATTTCATACTTACTACTTATATCATATAAGTGTTGAACCTTATACATTTTCAGTCATAAACCATTTTCATAACAAACATTTTGAGTAGCAAAACACTTTACTTTACTTTACTTTACTCTTTACTTTAACCCTGTGTATTCACTCAACATTATTGTTGACCCTTTTACTATTTATGTTTTTCCAGGTAATTAGGTGCAGTGGAGTTTGGAGGATATGAGCATTGGGGTTGTCGTGAGCCATGATTAAAACATTAAGTTTACGAACAATCATTTCATTTCAAAACAATTTCTATTTTAGGAAACATACTATTTTTGGAAACTTTCTACTTTTGGAAAGTGAAACAATCTTTTATTTTCATTATTGCGTGGTTGTTTGTGTACGTAATTTTTGCTATGTTGTCATGAACGTTACACCCTCGTTCTTCCGCAAAACATTTTAAATGAAGTAAAACTCATTTTTGGCGGGGTGTGACACTACTAAAGCCAAAGATATTGTTGATTCTATTATTTGTGACTTGCACTTCATTGATCAGCTGAAAGGTGAATGTTTGGATAAACATAGTGCTATTCTTCGTGAAAATGCTTTTTTAAAAGAACGATTAATTGATCACAAAACTTTAAAAGAAGAACTTTCTGAAACAAAATTTATAAACTCAGTTCTTCAACATGATCTAAATGAGAAAGTTAAAGAACTTGAAGCAATTAAAAAGATTTGTGAATCTTGGTCGCGTTCATCCAAACGTGTGAGTGTATGTGTTAACTCACAAATTCCTAGTCTAGTACAAGCTGTACTAGGAGGAGACTTCCTTATTGCAGCTGCTCTACCTGATAGCAGTACAGACGATCTGTACTACTCAGCTGATGCTTCTGTGCCAGCTGAAGTGTTGGTTTTTGGTTCCTTTGTTAAGTCTACCAAAACCTTTGCTACTGAGATATCCTCAGAAGATCCTTCTGAAGCTACTGGTGAAGAGTCATCAGCTGACTCCTCTGCCATGGTAGTTAGGACACCCACTGTAGTAATTGTTGAACCAAGAAAATCTATCTTGGGTTCAGCACCAGCTGTTACCTATGCTAGACCTCAACAGAAGACTAGCAAAACAGCTGGAAAGAAAACTGTTCTTACACCCTCCAAGGGTGAGCTAGTTGGAGTTCGTACTCGAGCTGCACAGAACAAATGTAAGAGTGTCTCTAAAAACACTCCAAGTCCTTCTTCAGCTGTGTCTGTCAAACGGCTGAAAGGAAAGGTTAGCAAGCTGACATCACTTGTTCAAACTCTGACTATCTCTGATAATCAAAAAATGAAAGGGATTTTGGGTCCAGTTCCCAAACCTAATGCCTCGCCCTCTACTCTACTCCACTTCAAAGAAATAGAAAATGTTACAAGTGTGGAGATACTGGGCATATGGCAAGTGAATGTGACACTACATGCCTGAGACCTTCCCCAACCTCAGCATGTGAGCCTTCTGAAAAACCAACCTCTGTGAGTTCCAGCGGGAAGTCAAAAGGACCCATAGAGGTTTAGGTTCCCAAAAAGAACTAACTCTTTTAATCTATTTTGCAGGGTGATGAAAGCAAACATGTCTGGTACTTAGACAGTGGTTGCTCGAGACATATGACTGGATACAAATCCCTGCTGGAAGAGTTTGAAGTTTGTTATGGTCCTCCAGTAATTTTTGGTGATAATGGTAGAGGCTCAACTGAAGGATATGGAACCATTTCAAATGGATCCGTAAAAATCACAAGAGTTGGTTTTGTGAATGGACTGACACATAATTTAATCAGCATTAGCCAACTTTGTGATATAAAGTTCTCAGTGAACTTTAATGAATACAGAGGAACGGTAACGGATAAAAGTGGAAAAGTTGTATTAATTTCTCCAAGAACTAAGAAAGTTTACACACTTGACATGAATCCCCAAAATCAAGAAGTTTGTCTATTCTCCCATTCTACTGAAGAGCTGAATTGGTTGTGGCATGAAAGGCTATCTCACCTAAACTTCAAAAATATATCGAAGCTGGCTCGAGGTCAGCTGGTGAATGGTCTACCACAAATAAAGTATGAAAAAGATAAGCTTTGTTCAGCTTGTGAACAAGGTAAACAACATAAAAGCTCTTTCAAATCAAAGCAATGTTTTTCCATCGATAGCTGCCTTCACATGGATCTCTTTGGTCCCATGAGTACTGAAAGTTTAGGTGGAAAGAAGTATACGCTTGTTATCGTTGATGAATATTCGCGATATACTTGGGTCGTATTTCTGAAGGAATTATGTGCACAGTTAGTGAACCTATGATGATACATCCATCCCTACGAAACACTTAAGGGTCACACTGGTGAGTGCATGTAATACGAGCAAGTTATGCAACGATACTACGAAGAGGAATGATTCATAATAGTCATTATGAATCAATTAAGTATTAAGTTAAGTTTAACTTATTACTAGATTAGTTCAACTGACTAATTAATACAAGTAGTTGTACATTTACTAGTTGAGTAAATATAAGATGTGTTAATTAAAGGTTATCCATGATATGATTTAAAGCAATTAAATCATATAGTAATTGGATAATATTATTGTATAAATTATATAAAGGCTATTATATAATTAACTATTAAAAGTATAAATACTAGTATGTATAATTCGTGTATATGGGTACCGAATTATTAGTGTGTTAATACTAGACATTTATAGTTAAGTGCAACAATAATAAACTAGTAAAACTATAAGGGTTTAAAGTGTAAAGGATAAGTTTAATTAAGAGATTAATCTTAATTAAACTAGAAGGGCCCTAAGTGAAAGTCCTTCTATTATAAATAGAAGGCATGGGGTTCCCTTATTCCCTTGAACATTATATTCGAAACCCTAGTCCCCTCCTTCTTGGGTTTCGGCCGAACACACCAAGAACACCAAGTTTGGTGTTCTTCGTTCTTCGTGTTCTTCATTCGTTCTTTGTGTTCTTCAAGTCTTGAAGATCCAAGATCGTTGCAAGTGATCATCTAGAGGATCGTTCGTCGTGTTCATCATCAGTGGATTATCTTAAGCATTAACCTAAGGTATGATTCATGGAACACTCCTTCTTCCTCTCCTCTTGTTCGAAGTCAAACCAAGAACCCTAGGGTTCTTGGTAGTAGTCGACGAACACACAAGTATGTGTGTGTTCGAGTTCTTCGAACATGGTTTCTTTCTTGTTAACCTAATCTAGATTTCCAACATCCCAATCCTTTAGGGTTTAAGGATAAGGTTTAATCCCAGTTCCGCATTTAGGGATTAAATCAGCTAGTTGGTTTTAACCGGTCAAGAACAAGTTCATGTTCTTGGTCAGTATGGTCAAACCAAGCATACTAGGAGGTTGACCCAAGTGGTCGATCAGTATTATGAAACCCTACAGTGGTATCAGAGCGTTAGTTTAGAGATCAAGACTAGATTAACAAAGATTGTTTGTTTACTTTAATTTTAAGTTTTTTTTTTTGTTTCAAGTATTCTTTCTTCTTCTTCATATTTTTCGAAAAAGGGAAGAACCCTAGGACCAAGAACATTAAACTAGTCTAAGTTTAATTGGTCAAGAAGGTTTCTAGAAACCCTAACAAATTTTCGAAAATACATAGAAAGAACACTAGGATCAAGTATATTAAACAAGATATGTTTAATTGATCAAAAGTATTATTTCCATAATCCCTTGAAATTTCTGTGACTTAGGAAAACCCTAGAATCAAGTATGTTAAACAAGATTTGTTTAATTGATCAAAAGGATTCTTTCCTAAACCCTTAGGATTCTCGAAAATCTAGAGGTTACTTGGACACCAAGTTTATTAAACTAGCATAGTTTAATTGGTGAAAAAGTTTCCTAGGCTTAAGAATTTCGAAACCCTAAAGAACCCTAGAACATTAAACTAGTTTAAGTTTAATGGTTTAAAAGTATTAATTAGGATAATAATCTAATACCTAGTTAATTAGACAAGTTTATGTCTAATAGGTTTAATTATTATTTTAATAGATTTATTAAAGCTAGTTCTTTAAACCTAGTAATTTAGACAAAGTTTTATTGTCTATAAGGTTTAAATTAAAAAGTTTAAATAAATTTATTAAAGGTTATAATCTATCATAGAATTTAAATAAAGTTTATTGTTTAATAGGATTGATTAAGAATTAATCTTTTAACTAAAATAATGTCTTTGATCAAGAAAGTCAGAACCCTAGTTTTGATTGGTCAAAAACAAGATTAGGGTTCATCTAATTAATTTAGGGAATTGATAAAGAGGATGTTAATTTTTTAAGCTCTAAAATTAACAAGGTGTATTTATGTATTTATGTATATGTATTTAATTTTTCGGAATTTTTAATAATTAGGTAAAACTGAATTTTAAAAGATATAATAAGTTTATACGTATTTTAATTAGTTTAAGTTAAAATACACATGTATAAATTAGATGTAATATTCTTATTAGAATGTTACAAGTTTATTATAAAATATACATATATACTAATACATTAAAATACAAGATTAAAATGGAACAATTAAAAAGGGGTAATGTTATTTTGATCTTTAAAGACAATATTATAATTGGTTATTGTATAAGTTATAATATAATTAAAACTAGAAAGTACAAAGTTATGATTTCATTATAACTAGAAATTGTACAAGTTGAAATTATATGATTAACTAGAAATATACAAAGTTATATATATTAAGATGTATAAAGATATAAGCCATTATAACTAGATAATTATACAAGTAAGTATTTTACAAGTTATGTAATATACTAGATTAATGATCAAGTAATAAATAACAAGAAAACTTTATAACCTATATTTAACTAGTTCAAGTTAAATATAAGAAAGGTTTAAACAAACTAAGAATTATTATATATAGTTTTATATAAAAAGTTTATTAGTTTCACCAAGTAGAAACCGGTGATTGTGTTAGCTTAAGTTTCATCATGGTTGTTGAAGCTAGTGGGAGCTACACACGAAAATCACAAAGTTTGTAAGTGTGTCATTAAGACATAAGTTTTGGTCGAATCTAATAAGTCAAAACAAATGTTTGATTTCATTATTAGACATATGGAAAACTATATGTGTTAAACTAGGTTTATGTTTCAAGTTCATGAATCATAAAAGAATTTAAAAGTTTAACATAAGTTTATAAGTTTTTCAAGTAAGATAAAACAAGTTTTATTCTAGATAAGATTTTTCACAAAATCTAGTAGAACGTTCTGTACACCTCGTTTTAGGTATACATGTAAGATCGTGCAAATTCTTGAAACTATAAGTTTTAAAGAATAGTTCTTAAGTTTTAAAAAGGTATCTTGTAGAACTCTTTAATTCACAAGTCACACATTTTAAACAAGGATTAAGATTGGAATAAAGGTTTAAGTTTAGTTTAAGACTTAAACAAACCCAAGAAAATCTTAGATCTAAGTGCTATCCACCTAATGGAACACCTCACTTGTTAAACGATATTCATATTGTAAGGATAAAGAACCTTAGATATGGATATAAATCATTGCGAGTGTTAGGGTGCGTAAGGTTCTGTGATAATCGGGAGTCCCGGCGCAGAGCATCGCAGTGTCTTAGATGGTCTGATTTACTTTGGTGATAATCGGGAGTCCCGACCCAAAAAGTACTTGAGCAGAATAAACATACTAGACTTTATTACTAACTTAGAAATGTACAATTAGATTGTACAAGGTTGTAATAAGTTATAAGTCTAAAGATTCTACGACCCCTAGGAATCGTGTCAAGTCTTGATACGATCGGTAAGGAAGTTACCTACCAGAAATAGCATGTCTCGTCGGGAAGTGCCCAAACCTTGCGGCGAGAATGTGATATATGGATCCTAGGCCTAAAATATTAATTATGGGTTTATAATATATTTTAGAGAATGTTTATTGATGATTACTAATTAAACTGGGTTTGATTTGTAGATGGCAGCAACAAACGTGATTGCGAAAACAAGTACCAACAATCTCTCACTTCGCTCAATCCTCGAAAAGGACAAGTTGACTGGGTCAAACTTTCTCAACTGGGAGCGCAATCTTCGTATTTTGCTCAGGCATGAGAGAAAGTGGTATGTCTTGGAGAGAGCAGTACCAAACACCCCTGCTGTTAATGCCAGAGCTGAAACGAGGCAAGCTTATGATAAGCATGTCAGTAATGCACTCGATGTGAGTTGTCTGATGCTCGCCACTATGAGTCCTGAGTTACAAGCGGGACTTATGGATGTGCCTGCATTTGAGATGATCCAGCAACTTAGGGATTCATTTCAAGAGCAAGCTCGCACGGAGAGGTTTGACATCAATCGAGCCTTCAACTCTTGCAAGATGGTCAAAGGAACGTCGGTGAGTGCCCACGTCATGAAAATGAAGGGACACATGGATCACCTCGCTAGACTTGGTCACCCCATACCGTTGCAAATGGCAACAAATACTATACTCAACTCATTGTCTGATGACTACAAGTCTTTTGTGGTCAACTACAACATGCATAATATGGAGAAATCCATTGCTGAGCTACATTCCATGCTCAAGACAGCTGAGTTGAGTTTGGGGACGAAATCTAAGGACGTTCTCTTTATCGGTAATGGCGGTGGCGGTGGGAAGAAGAGAAAAGGGCATGGTGGTAAAGGAAAAGGTAAAACCTATCCTAACCAAGGAGTGCCAAAGGGTAATGGACTCAAACAAAAAGGTCAAGAAGGTAAAGCTAAACAAGGACCGAGAAACGGTGTCTTGGTTGTGGCAAGGTCAAAGGGTAGGAGGCAATGCTTGCTCCTTAGTTGACTTGACCAACTTCTAGATACTCGCTTCCTACTTGTAAAAGTTTATTACAAGTAACTCAACTTTAGCAATCGTTTATTGCATAAGATGATAAGTGAGATGACCGGCATGAGATGGTGATGATCTCACGAGCACCAAGATTTTATAATTCAGTATTTTTATGGATTCAGTAAAAACAATTTTTTTTATTGTTTGAATAATTTTTTTATTTTATGTTAAAACAAAGTTTTTGGTTACAATAAATTCGAATCCATAGTTGAATTATATTGTGTGCATGTGTGATAATTACACTAGTCAAGGTTTATGACTAGATTGTAAGTCAAGCTTTGATTTACTTATATTTCATGTTTATATATATATTTGTTTGATTGTTGTATAAATAATGTCTTGATAGCTCAAGGTATTTAGATGCTAGTAATTAGAAAGTTTTTCTAATGAAAGTATTTAAGAGTTTTATGGAAGCATAAGATTCAAGAGTTATTGAATTTAGTTAAAACATCTTAAGTAATAGTCATTACCTATGATAGAAAGTTATAAAGTACTAGCATTAATATAGTGTGATTATATTGGATATAATCAAGATAGACTTTAAAAGTATTATTACAAGTCTTTTATACTTGTAGTAAAGGATTTAATGAAGTCATAATTCCCTAATAGGAATAATTGGATATTCGCATAATCCAAGTAAAATGACTTAGACATTAAATGACTCTTAAAAGGAACAAACTATATTAAAGTATTGAAGAATTAAAAGGTATTATTGCAAGTCTTTTATACTTGTAATAAATACAATATTTAATCAAGTCATAATTCCCTTATAGGAATAACGGATATTTGACAAATCCAAGTAATGACTTTGGCATTAAATAAAGTTCTTAAAAGAATACTAATGTGTTTAAGAATTGATAGTATCATTTCAAGTGTTTCATACTTGTTAGATACAGTGATCAATAAAGATCATAATTCCCTAAACAGGAATGTTGGATATTCGCAAATCCAAAGGATGATCTTAATTATTGATAGAATTCTTAAAAGATTAAACTACAAGTTATTGACTAGGTCAAAGTAGTAGTTTAAGAGATGCTTAAGTTCCATATAAGTAAGTGGAAGCTAAGACTAACGTAATTCATTAAAGATGTTAGTGAGTTCAATAAGTTAGTAAGATATTAACAACAAGGTTTTACCAAGTCGTTAGCCAAAGAGTTAAAAGAAATAATAAATGATCGTTGATTAGATTATTGCAAACCTAATAGCGTGATCACAAGTCTTGTGATTAATTATTGCATATCTAATAGGTTGTTAAACACTTCAGTGGATAACACAATCATTTAAGAAAATTTCTTTAATTAGTAAGAATATCTACAAATCAAGTAACTAAAAGAGGCTTTAGTTACAAGGATAATTTTATGAATTCAAGAAACTAAGGAGTTAATTTTCAATCCTCCTATGTTTACCGAATTACATAAAAGGCAAGACTAGAATATGTTCTAGTTTGTTGCAAAACAATATCTAGCAAAGACAAAAGTAAAAGTATTCCTAAATACTTGCCTTATGTCTTTAGTTTAATAGAAATGTTTTGTTTAGTGATAAAATTACAATTAAGTTTGTAAGAATCATTAAGTAACCAACATGAACGAAAGGAATAAGTAATGATCCAGTAATAATTCAGTATCTATGTCCAGTGAGTAATAGTACATGAGTTAGTATCATTTTTATTCAGACTTTCTATGTTTTACATCATCCATGAATAAAAGTCTATTTATTCAAAAAGATACAAAAACCGTGACTACTCGTCTAGGTGGGAACCTTGATGGGACGTTAACGTCATCGCGATATTTGGTGGTAGATTCGAAGTTCTTCGAAGATAGCTACACAAGTTTTGTGTAAACCAAATATTCGGCTGCTAATAAGAAAGTGTGGTGGCTGATTATGATGAGCTGGCGACAGCAGCATCATCAGGATTCAGCCAGGATCCTCTGGGTACTCACTTGAGTCCCGGATTGGAGGGATTACGATCAGAAGCTATGTCAGCTGCTGAGAGCAATCATTCTTATTTTCACTTTATAGTGTTTCTCAAGGAACTCCACCAACAATCGGAGCTCCTAGTCAAACACTCCCGGCTGATTCTCTTTTTCTCTCTTTTGCTCTTCAACCTACATCTGCTGATTTCTCAACAAGTCAGCAGACTTCAATACGGCAATTTCGTTCTTCAGGAGTTAGTGCCGGCTCCAACCTTCTGCGTAGCTCCTCGACTGATTCATTATCAGTGGTTGTAACAAGGGGACAAATTCCACAAGCAACCTCAGTCTCTCAACAGACTGCCGGTGAAGTTTTCGGCTCAACCCAAGCCACCCGTGAGTCAGTTGCACACACACCACCACCAACTTCTTCATCACTTTCTGAGTCATCAGCTGATGATAGACTGGAAACTAGGTCAATCTTGAGGCTGTTCCTTCTGTTTCCCACAACGTCACCAGCTTAAACCAGCAGGTGATCGAGGAAACCACCACCGCCAATGAAGAGAAAACTTTAGACCAAGTTGTTATTGAGGCATTCACCCAAGATACCAGTGACCGCGAACGTATTCGCCAACCAAGTTGTGAGGTAGCTAACACACCACCCAGAGGAAATCTTCCTCCTGTCTCTATACTAGTATCGCCGGTTGGTGAGACCGAAGCTCCAAAAGATCAAACAGCATTTCATATGATGTTTGATTCGGCTGATGATCCTATTCAGCCCTACTATCCATCCACTGACGATGAAGTAGATACTGGGCTTCAAACTGTTTTAACAGCTGATGACGACACTTTTGTTAGTAACCCAGAAGTTTCAGCTGGACCCAACCCACCCCCCATAGTTTCTGAGCATCCCATAGGAGCGATTCCTCCTAACTCAGGAACATCCACTCCCACAGTTGAGGTTACCCCTCCAGCTGGAGACATGTCGGACCCCCTCCCCCAAAGCGTCCAAGTGTCCCATGCTGAATCCAGCAAAGCTGGAGGAAGCATTCCCATCAGAGCCGCTGCTGCTCTGATGTCTAGAGTTGTATCATCCCTGATTCGACTTGGGATGGCCAGGCTGAGTCAGCAGATGGACACCCTTCGCAGGGTTGTTCCAAAGAAGTTTGCTACAACTGCTGAGAACCTCTCTTCCAGCATAACTTCTCTGCACACTGAGGTTCACACTCAGACTCCTCAGCTGGCTCTTCTTGCTGATCAGATTCGCTGCAAAACAAGCGAGTTTATCACTCTCAAAAAGTATATTCATCGAGAGTTGAACTCCATTCGCGAGTCTGACAGAGTCGAAAAAGACAAGCTTCTCTCCGAAGCTCGGGCAACAGAAGTAGAAGTGGAAAAACAGCTGAATACCTTGTCCTCCAAGGTATCTCCTCTCCAACCAGCTGTTGATCATCTGACTCTTGCACTGTCTAAGCAAGAGTCTCTGCTGACCCACACTCATAGCCACCTTTCTAAGGCTATAGAGGAGTCCGCTTCTGCTGTGTCCACAAGAATGGACAAATTGGAGATTGGGGTCAATTCGCTGACTTCCCAAGTCGCTGGTCTCCAAGACACCCTCAACCTCATTCTTCAAAAGTTAAATGAGGGTGCCGCCGCTGCTGCCCATCCTACTTCAGCACCAGAGAGTACCTTAATTCTTCGGGCACTCTCTGAGGGGGAGAAAGAGCAAGCTACTTCAGCAGGTGAAGAACAAGGTGAACTAAATGCTTCACAATCTATGATCACCTCTGCTGTTGGAGCCAATGTAGAAGATATTCCCGCAGGTGAGACCCCAAGATCTCCACCTATCACCTCTGCTGGGATATCAGCAGAAGAAGACGTTTCAGTAGATGAGACCCTCATTCCAACATCACTCGTCACTAATGAAACACCTGAGGTAACTACTTCAGCAGGTGAGACTATCATTCAACCAACACTCACCGCTGCTGAAGGCCTCACGACAGGAGAACCCTCAACTGGAGTTAAAATCATTGATTCCTTTGGACCAGTTGAGGGACCACAAGTCCATGACCTGCAAATCCAAATCCCCCAGCCTATCATAAAGGAGGTTCCTCAACCTGCCAACCCCCCATAGTTTCTGAGCATCTCATAGGAGCGATTCCTCCTAACTCAGGAACATCCACTCCCACAGGTGAGGTTACCCCTCCAGCTGGAGACATGTCGGACCCCCTCCCCCAAAGCGTCCAAGTGTGCCATGCTGAATCCAGCAAAGCTGGAGGAAGCATTCCCATCAGAGCCGCTGCTGCTCTGATGTCTAGAGTTGTATCATCCCAGATTCGACCTGGGATGGCCGGGCTGAGTCAGCAGATGGACACCCTTCGCAGGGTTGTTCCAAAGAAGTTTGCTACAACTGCTGAGAACCTCTCTTCTAGCATAACTTCTCTACACACTGAGGTTCACACTCAGACTCCTAAGCTGGCTCTTCTTGCTGATCAGATTCGCTGCAAAACAAGCGAGTTTATCACTCTCAAAAAGTATATTCATCGAGAGTTGAACTCCATTCGCGAGTCTGACAGAGTCGATAAAGACAAGCTTCTCTCCGAAGCTCGGGCAACAGAAGCAGAAGTGGAAAAACAGCTGAATACCTTGTCCTCCAAGGTATCTCCTCTCCAACCAGCTGTTGATCGTCTGACTCTTGCACAGTCTAAGCAAGAGTCTCTGCTGACCCACACTCATAGCCACCTTTCTAAGGCTATAGTGTAGTCCGCTTCTGATGTGTCCACAAGAATGGACAAATTGGAGACTGAGTTCAATTCGCTGAATTCCCAAGTCGCTGGTCTCCAAGTCACCCTCAACATCATTCTTCAAAAGTTAAATGAGGGTGCTGCCGCTGCTGTCCATCCTGCTTCAGCACCAGAGAGTACCTTAATTCTTCGGGCACTCTCTGAGGGGGAGAAAGAGCAAGCTACTTCAGCAGGTGAAGAACAAGGTGAACTAAATGCTTCACAATCTATGATCACCTCTGCTGTTGGAGCCAATGTAGAAGATATTCCAGCAGGCGAGACCCCAAGATCTCCACCTATCACCTCTGCTGGGATATCAGCAGAAGAAGACGTTTCAATAGACGAGACCCTCATTCCAACATCACTCGTCACTACTGAAACACCTGAGGTAACTACTTCAGCAGGTGAGAATATCATTCAACCAACACTCACCGCTGCTGAAGGCCTCATGACATGAGAACCCTCAACTGGAGTTAAAATTATTGATTCCTTTGGACTAGTTGAGGGACCACAAGTCCAAGCCATGAAAATCCAAATCCCTCAGCCTATCATATAGGAGATTCCTCAACCTGCTGAGGGGGAGCCTACCTCTGCCACGGTTAAAGATCTCCTTTTAAAGGAAGCTGGAACCACAGCTGATCTTGATGCAGCTATTTCCCTTTAAAGAAAGACTCACGAAGAGCTGTATCAAAAAGCTGAGGCACAAAGAACAGAGAACATTAGATTGTTCAACAAAGTTCTTTACCAGCGTAGGCAGGAAGCAAAAATCACCAGCGGAAGGGCCCCCAAGTCCTCTTCCAGCTCCCCACAAGAAGTAAAAATAACTAGAGTTGGAGGATATAGGGCTGCTGAAAGGATTCCTCTGAACAAAATCAGCACTCACCTCAACTATGCTGAGTGGAATGAGTTGCTCGCAGCTTCCAGATCTGCACAACCGTCTGATACTATAACAGATCTGCAATGTGAGATCAAAGTCGCAATTTTCATCTTCAAGACTTTATGCGACAATATCAGGAGAACCTCTCCTGAGTTGGCAAATCGCATACCAGCTGAATTGCTTGACTCACAAGAAGTTGCTGTCAGAGAACCTGCTGGTGAAGGCTCCTCTGCAAGAGGGGAGAAACGTAAGTCCGTTCTTCCCGACCTCTTTGCTGACTCCAGAACACTTGATATTGGGTCTTATATAATATATGCTATACGACCAAGACTCAATATCACAAAAGCTGTCCCCACGGGAGTAAACTTTGTCCCTGGGCTGATCGTGAAAGAACCTATCTACGACTTTTGCTATTTGGAGAAGAAGGTGCATTGCTTTCAAAGGGCTGATGAGCTGTACATTTGTGATATTGATCAACTTTTGATCTATCACAAGTCGCTGAGTTCCTCCACTGAAGAGGGAAAACAAATGAAGAAATTATTCGACTCAGCCATCAGCTCACTGTATCACAATGTCATTGGGGAAGCAATGCCCAAGACATTGTAATTTTGTTTTTTTTATATTCCTTGTATTTTTTAGCTTCATTTAATAGAAAATCAAATTTTGTAATATACTTGTAAATAAATTGTAAAAAGATAAAAAAGAACCCAAAGGGTCAAAGCACATAAACATTCAGCTGATCCAAACAGCTGAGTAATTACAGGTTCATACTTATACAGCTATTCGATTGCATCAAATAGGGGGAGATTGTTAGTCCCTAGACTAAGTGAATAAGATTTGATGATCAATAGCTAAGAAGAATAATTATCAGCTAAAGTATGTATCTCAGCTGAAGCAAGTATATGCAATAAACCTTCAGCTGAGTAAGTACTTAGCTCTAGGAAAACAAGTCAAATCAGCAGCTATAGAAGAGTGTTCATTCGAAGTCTATGGCCAAAGGACAAAGACAAGAAGAAGATCATCCAGCTGATTGTGGAATTAGCTGATGATACCTGCTGCAGATGAAGACTTAGTGGAAATGTTCTTAACACTTTGAACATTTCCCTTTCCCGCTCAAAGAAGAAGAAAACGATGAGGATCTTCTATTTTGGAATAGAAGATATTGTGTCAGTACATCATCGTTTGTCCCTCCAAGCATGTAAACGGAAAGTCAATTACTTTTGTACTATCATAGTACACCTTTTCACTGTGCGTCAGGAAAGGTAGCAAAAGAGTTGACACAAAGTACACTTGGGACTACAACATATGCAAGAGCATTAAATGTTTCCGTGGACAAGTCCACATCGACGAATGATATGTTTACACGTCGAGTATCTTGTGGACAAAGGAACACGGATCTCGGGCTATATATAGAGACGTAAATGCTTGCATTTACACACACCTTTTAGAATTCATAACACAAGAACATTCTCTGAGAGTTGTTATTGTCTGGTATTAACTTCTCCATAGTTATTACTCAGGCATTGAATATCAGCTATCTGTATCAGCTGATATAAAACTCTCCTTGCATAGTCTTCTAGTTTGAGCAAACAAAAGTGTCATTTCAAGTAGAAAGTTTTAGTTAGTGTGTACTATCTATTTCCACAAACTTTGTACTGTATTAAGTTGTTTTAATAAACTCTTAATCATTGAAATCTTGTGTGTTATTTATGTAATCTTCATTACTCGGTCATAACTGTAGGGTTTCACATGACACTGATCGACCACTTGGGTCAACCTCCTAGTATACTTGGTTCGACCATACCGACCAAGAACATGAACTTGTTCTTGACCCGTTAAAAACCAACTAGCTGATTTAATCCCTAAATGCGGAACTGGGATTAAACCTAATCCTTAAACCCTAATGGATTGGGATGTTGGAGAACTAGATTAGCTTAAAAAGAAAGAAACCTTGTACGAAGAACTCGAACACATACCTACTTGTGTGTTCGTCGACCATCAACCAAAGAACCCTAGGGTTCTTTGGCCGAAATTCGTCCAAGAGGGAGAAGGGAGAAAAGGGTTTCCCAAAACATACCTTGTTGATTGCTTAAGATAGATCCACTGATGATGAACAAGTCGAGCGATCTTCTAGTTGATCTAAGCAATGAACTTGTATCTTCAAGACTTGAAGAACACGAAGAACGAAGAACACCAAACTTGGTGTTCTTGGGTGTGTTTCGGCCGAAGCCAAGGAGAGGGAAGGAGGAAGTATTTCATGTGAATGATCAAGGGGTTTAGGGTTACCCTAAGCCTCTTATTTATATACAAATAAGTTACGCTTAGAACCCTTCTAGTTTAATTAATATTAGAACTTTAATTAAACTTCCTTTTAACACTTCCATCCCTTATAGTTTAACTAGTTTTTTATTGTTGCACCTAACTACTAAATGTCTAGTATTAATACACTAATAATTCGGTACCCATATACACGAATTATATACTTGTATTTATACTTCTAATAGTTAATTATATAATAACCTTTATATAATTTATACAACAATATTATCCAATTACTATATGATTTAATAGCTTTAAATCATATCATGGATAATCTATAATTAACACATTGTATATTTACTCAACTAGTAAATGTACAACTACTTGTATTAATTAGTCAGTTAAACTAATCTAGTAATAAGTTAAACTTAACTTAATACTTAACTGATTCATAATGACTATTATGAATCATTCATCTTCGTAGTATCATTGCTTATCTTGCTCGTATTATATGTACTCACCGGTGTGACCCTTACGTGTTTCGTAGGCATGGATGTATCATCATAGGTTGACTGACTGTGCACATAATTCCTTCAGACTCCCACTTGTGCAAGTATGTAACCTTTGTCTTAATGATACGAGCTACAGTGGCCTTCTAGATGGGCATGTAGGTAACCAACCCCATAAAAACAGCTTACGTAACCCAGGTATAGTTTATGAAAAACTCTTTAATAGTGTCTCCTAGTAAAGAACACCATGTCTTTACTTCTTGGGCAAACTATGTTAGGCTTATCCCTTGCATCACGATATTTGTGATAACGAATACGAGCATGGTAGAGATTATCAACTCCTGTATTCGAAATCATTTTATGACTTCTTGATTCAAACTGCTGTGATAAACGACAAAGAACAGATCAGTTCGTTTGGGCACGGCTGTGTACTTGCCAGTTTCTTATCAAGTCAAAGGACCTTTAAATATCTCTCCTAAAGAGGAGGTGCAATTACCATCTTGTATATTTCGATTTAAAATACAACTTCCTTTGTACCCAGTATCGCCTCGTATGACAAACGTATTTCAGAATTGTCTGAGTTGAACCAAAGCACATTAGTCATTGTATCCTAAACCAAATACCTTAGGCTTAAGGACAATCCTAGTGAACAATACTTTTGAACTTTTTAACCACGAAGTATTGTCACGGTGGTTAATCCAATATTCGTTGAGCATCCAACAGAATATCACCGATATTTGGTTTACACAAAACTTGTGTAGCTATCTTCGAAGAACTTTCGAATCTACCACCAAATACCTCGATGACGTTAACGTCCCATCAAGGTTCCCACCAAGATGAGTAGTCACGGATTTTGTGTCTTCTTGAATAAATAGACTTTTATTCATGGATCTTGTAAAACATACAAAGTCTGAATAAAAATGATACTAACTCATGTACTATTCCTCACTGGACATAGATACTGAATTATTACTGGATCATTACTTATTCTTTTCGTTCGTGTTGATTACTTAATGATTCTTACAAACTTAATTGTAACTTTATCACTAAACCGATCATTTCTATTAAACTAAAGACATAAGACGAGTACTTAGGAATACTATTACTTTTGTCTTTGCTAGATATTGTTCTTGCAACAATCTAGAACATATTCTAGTCTTGTCTTTTATGTAATTCGGAAAACATAGGAGGATTGGAAATTAACTCCTTAGTTTCTTGAATTCCTAAAATTATCCTTGTAACTAAAGCCTCTTTTAGTTACTTGATTTGTAGATATTCTTACTAGTTAAAGAAATTTCCTTAAATGACTATGTTATCAACTGAAGGGTTAACAACCTATTAGATATGCAATAATTAATCACAAGACTTGTGATCACGCTATTAGGTTTGCAATAATCTAATCAACGATCATTTATTATTTCTCTTAAGCTAACGACTTGGTAAAACCTTGTTGTTAATGTCTTACTAAGTTACTGAATTCATCAACATCTTTAATGAATTACGTTAGTCATAGCTCCCACTTACTTTTATGGAACTTAAGCATCTCTTAAACTACTTTGACCTAGTCATTAACTTGTAGTTTAATCTTTTAAGAATTCTATCAATAATTAAGATCATCCTTTGGATTTGTGAATATCCAACATTCATGTTTAGGGAATTATGATCTTTATTGATTACTGTATCTAACAAGTATGAAACACTTGAAGTGATACTATCAATTCTTAAACACATTAGTATTCTTTATGAACTTCATTTAATGCCAAAGTCATTTCTTGGATTTCTCAAACATCCATTATTCCTATTAAGGAATTATGACTTGATTAAATATTGTAATTATTACAAGTATAAAAGACTTGCAATAATACTTTTTAATTCTTAAAAAGAACTTTAATATAGTTTTATCCCTTTTAAGAGTCATTTAATGTCTAAGTCATTTTACTTGGATTATACGAATATCCAACTATTCCTATCAGGGAATTATGACTTCATTAAATCCTTTATTACAAGTATGAAAGACTTGCAATAATGCTCTTAAAATATATCTTGATTATATCCAATATAATCATACTATATTAATACTAATACTTTAAAACTTTCTATCAAAAGTAATGACTATTACTTAAGATGTTTTAACTAAGTTCAATAACTTTTGAACCTTATGCTTCCATAAAACTCTTAAATACTTTCATTAGAAAAACTTTCTAATTACTAGCATCTAAGTACCTTGAGCTATCAAGACATTATTCATACAACAATCAAACAAATATATAAATATAAACATGAAACATAAGTAAATCAAAACTTGACTTACAATCTAGTCATAAACCTTGACTAGTGTAATTATCACACATGCACACAATATAATTCAACCATGGATTCGAAATTTATTTAAAACCAAAATAAAACATGTTTTAACATAAAATAAAATTATCCAAAAACAATAAACTAAAATTGTTTAAAACGAATCCACAAAATACTGAATTATAAAAATTTGGTGCTCGTGGGATCATCACCATCTCATGCCGGTCACTATCACTTTCCATCTCCTCCTGCAATAAACGATTGCAAAAGTTAGATTACTCGTAATGTACTTTACAAGTATCTTAAAGTGATTAAGAAGTGTGGTTGTGTTACCTGAGGAACTTGCGTTTCCTCCACTACCACTTGCACCCTTTGGACAATTCCTTTTCCAATGCCCAGCCTCACCACACTTGAAGCACCGGTTCTCGGTCCTCGTAGTGTTAGGCTTAACCTTCTTGACCTTTTCCTTGACACCTTTACCATTTGGCACTCCTAGGTTAGGATAGGTTTTACCCTTTCCTTTACCACCATGCCCTTTTCTCTTCTTCCCACCGCCACCGCCGTTACCAATCAAGAGAACGTCCTTAGATTTGGTCCCCAAACTCAACTCAGTTGTCTTGAGCATGGAATGTAGCTCAGCAATGGATTTATCCATATTATGCATGTTGTAGTTGACCACAAAAGACTTGTAGTCATCAGACAACGAGTTGAGTATAGTATCTGTTGCCATTTGCAACGGTATGGGGTGACCTAGTCTAGCGAGGTGATCCATGTGTCCTTTCATTTTCATGACGTGGGCACTCACCGGCGTTCCTTTGACCATCTTGCAAGAGTTGAAGGCTCGATTGATGTCAAACCTCTCCGTGCGAGCTTGCTCTTGAAATGAATCCCTAAGTTGCTGGATCATCTCAAATGCAGGCACATCCATAAGTCCCGCTTGTAACTCAGGACTCATGGTGGAGAGCATCAGACAGCTCACATCGAGTGCATCACTGACATGCTTATCATAAGCTTGCCTCGTTTCAGCTCTGGCATTAACAGCAGGGGTGTTCGGTACTGCTCTCTCCAAGACATACCACTTTCTCTCATGCCTGAGCACAATACGAAGACTGCACTCCCAGTTGAGAAAGTTTGACCCAGTCAACTTGTCTTTTTCGAGGATTGAGCGAAGTGAGAGATTGTTGGTACTTGTTGTCGCAATCACGTTTGTTGCCGCCATCTACAAATCAAACCCATTTTAATTAGTAATCATCAATAAACATTCTCTAAAATATATTATAAACCCATAATTAATATTTTAGGCCTAGGATCCATATATCACATTCTCGCCGCAAGGTTTGGGCACTTCCCGACGAGACATGCTATTTCTGGTAGGTAACTTCCTTACCGATCGTATCAAGACTTGACACGATTCCTAGGGGTCGTAGAATCTTTAGACTTATAACTTATTACAACCTTGTACAATCTAATTGTACATTTCTAAGTTAGTAATAAAGTCTAGTATGTTTATTCTACTCAAGTACTTTTTGGGCCGGGACTCCCGATTATCACCAAAGTAGATCAGACCATCTAAGACAGTACGATGCTCTGCGCTGGGACTCCCGATTATCAACGAACCTTACGCACCCTAACACTCGCAATGATTTGAATCCATATCTAAGGTTCTTTATCCTTACAATATGAATATCGTTTAACAAGTGAGGTGTTCCATTAGGTGGATAGTACTTAGATCTAAGATTTTCTTGGGTTTGTTTATGTCTTAAACTAAACTTAAACCTTTATTCCAATCTTAATCCTTGTTTAAATGTGTGACTTGTGAATTGAAGAGTTCTACAAGACACCTTTTTTTTTAAAACTTAAGAACTATTCTTTAAAACTTATAGTTTCAAGAATTTGCACGATTTTACATGTATACCTAAAACGAGGTGTACAAAACGTTTTACTAGATTTTGTGAAAAATCTTATTTCTAATAAAACTTACTTGTTTTATATATTACTTGAAAAACTTATAAAACTTATGTTAAACTTTTAAAACTTTTACGATGCATGAACTTGAAACATAAACCTAGTTTAACACATCTAGTTTTTCATATGTCTAATAATGAAATCAAACATTTCTTAGGACTTATTAGATTCAACCAAAACTTATGTCTTAACGACACACTTATAAACTTTGTGATTTTCTTGTGTAGCTCCCACTAGCTTCAACAACAATGATGAAACTTAAGCTAACACAATCACCGGTTTATACTTGGTGAAACCTAATAAACTTATTATATAAAGACTATATATAATAACTCTTAGTTTGTTTAAACCTTTCTTATATTTAACTTGAACTAGTTAAATATAGGTTCTTGTTATTTTTATTTAATCATTAATCTAGTATATTACATAACTTGTAAAATACTTACTTGTATAATTATCTAGTTATAATAACTTATAACTTTATACATCTTAATATATATAACTTTGTATATTTCTAGTTAATCATGTAATTTAAACTTGTACAATTTCTAGTTATAATGAAATCATAACTTTGTACTTTCTAGTTTTAATTATATTATAACTTATACAATAACTAATTATAATATTATCTTTAAAGATCAAAATAACATTACCCTTTTTAATTGTTCCATTTTATCTTGTATTTTAATGTATTCGTATATATGTATATTTTATAATAAACTTGTAACATTCTAATAAGAATATTACATCTAGCTTATACATGTGTATTTTATCTTAATTTAATTCAAATACGTATAAACTTATTATATCCTTTAAAATTCAATTTTACCTAATTATTAAAAATTCTGAAAAATTAAATACATATATATAAATAATTAAATACATCTTGTTAATTTTAGAACTTAAAAATTAACATCTTCTTTATCAATTCCCTAAATTAATTAGGTGAACCCTAATCTTGTTTTTGACCAATCAAAACTAGGGTTTTGACTTTCTTAATCAAAGACATTATTTAATTAAAAGACTAATTTTAATCAATCCTTTTAAACAATTAACTTTGTTTAAATTCTAAGATAGATTACAACTTTTAATAAATTTATTTAAACTTCTTAATATAAACCTTATAGACAATAAAACTTTGTCTAAATTACTAGGTTTAAAGAACTAGTTTTAATAAATCTATCAAAATAATAATTAGACCTTTTAGACATAAACTTGTCTAATTAACTAGGTTTTAGATTATTATCCTAATTAATACTTTTAAACTATTAAACTTAAACTAGTTTAATGTTCTAGGGTTCTTTAGGGTTTTCGAAAACTTAAGGCTAGGAAACTTTTTCACCAATTAAACTAGGCTAGTTTAATAAACTTCGTGTCCAAGTATTCCTCTAGATTTCGAAATCTCTAAGGGATTAGGAAAGAATCCTTTTGATCAATTAAACAAATCTTGTTTAATATACTTGATCCTAGGGTTTTCCTTGGTCACGAAATTTTAAGGGATTATGGAAAAAATCCTTTTGATCAATTAAACATATCTTGTTTAACATACTTGATCCTAGGGTTCTTTCTAGGGTTTTTCGAAAATTGCTAGGGTTTTTCTAGAAACCTTCTTGACCAATTAAACTTAGACTAGTTTAATGTTCTGGGTCCTAGGGTTTCTTCCCTTTTTCCGAAAATATGAAGAAGAAGAAGAAAACTTGAAACAAAAAAAAACTTAAAATTAAAGTAAACAAACAATCTTTGTTAATCTAGTCTAGATCTCTAAACCAACGCTCTGATTCCACTGTAGGGTTTCACATGACACTGATCGACCACTTGGGTCAACCACCTAGTATACTTGGTTCGACCATACTGACCAAGAACATGAACTTGTTCTTGACCGGTTAAAAACCAACTAGCTGATTTAATCCCTAAATGCGGAACTGGGATTAAACCTAATCCTTAAACCCTAAAGGATTGGGATGTTGGATAACTAGTTTAGGTTAACAAGAAAGAAACCTTGTACGAAGAACACGAACACACACATACTTGTGTGTTCGTCGACCATCAACCAAAGAACCCTAGGGTTCTTTGGCCGAAATTCGTCCAAGAGGGAGAAGGGAGAAAAGGGTTTCCCAAAACATACCTTGTTGATTGCTTAAGATAGATCCACTGATGATGAACAAGTCGAGCGATCTTCTAGTTGATCTAAGCAATGAACTTGTATCTTCAAGACTTGAAGAACACGAAGAACGAAGAACACCAAACTTGGTGTTCTTGGGTGTGTTTCGGCCGAAGCCAAGGAGAGGGAAGGAGGAAGTATTTCATGTGAATGATCAAGGGGTTTAGGGTTACCCTAAGCCTCTTATTTATATACAAATAAGTTACGCTTAGAACCCTTCTAGTTTAATTAATATTAGAACTTTAATTAAACTTCCTTTTAACACTTCCATCCCTTATAGTTTAACTAGTTTTTTATTGTTGCACCTAACTACTAAATGTCTAGTATTAATACACTAATAATTCGGTACCCATATACATGAATTATATACTTGTATTTATACTTCTAATAGTTAATTATATAATAACCTTTATATAATTTATACAACAATATTATCCAATTACTATATGATTTAATAGCTTTAAATCATATCATGGATAATCTATAATTAACACATTGTATATTTACTCTACTAGTAAATGTACAACTACTTGTATTAATTAGTTAGTTAAACTAATCTAGTAATAAGTTAAACTTAACTTAATACTTAACTGATTCATAATGACTATTATGAATCATTCATCTTCGTAGTATCATTGCTTATCTTGCTCGTATTATATGTACTCACCGGTGTGACCCTTAAGTGTTTCGTAGGAATGGATGTATCATCATAGGTTGACTGACCGTGCACATAATTCCTTCAATAACGCAACACGTTTGTGTTGTTGGGATCCAACAACAAGTATATATATTTCGTGTATATGTATACCGAAATATATAAGGGTATAATACTAAGGCATTTGATAATTAAGTGTGACAATAATAACTAGTAAAACTATAAGGGTTTAAAGTGTAAGAGGAGAAGTTTAATTAAGAGATTAATCTTAATTAAACTAGAAGGACTTAAATGAAACTTATTCTATTCTATATAGAAGGCTTAAGGTTTCATTTAAACCTAATCATTCACTTTCCTACAACCCTAGAAGAAATCCCTCTCCTCCTCCTTGGAGATTTCGGCCGAAACTTGAACACCAAGTTTGGTGTTCTTCGTTCTTCGTTCTTCGTGTTCTTCGAGTTTCGAAGAACAAGTTTATTGCAAGGATCAACTAGAAGTTCGCTCGTTGTGTTCATCATTAGTGGACTTTCTTAAGCAAGCAATAAGGTATGTTTTGGGAAACTCTTTTTCCCTTCTCCCCTCTTGTGCGAACGGACGAACCAAGAACTAGTCAGTGTTTGACGAACACACACAAGTATTGTCTGTGTTCGGGTTATTCGTACAAGGTTCTTTTCTTGTTAATCATTTTTTATTTCCAAGTTCCTATAATCCTTTAGGGTTGAAGGATTAAGTTCAATCTCAGTTCTGCTTTTAGGGATTGAACTAGCTAGTTGGTTTAACCGGTCAAGAACACCATCATGGGTCGATCCAATGGGTCGATCAGTGTTATGAAACCCTTCAGTGGTATCAGAGCGATGGTTTAGAAATCTAAACAATATTAACAAAGTTTTTGTTTGTTTAATTTCCAAGTTTTTCTTTTTTATTTTTTGTTCCTTCTTCTTTTTCTTCCTTGTAGATTTCGAATAAGGGTAAAGAACCCTAGAGCAAGAATGTTAAACAGTTTAGTTTAATTGGTCATAAGGATTCTAACCCTATAATTTTAGAGATCTAGAAAGAACCCTAGGACCAAGAACATTAAACTAGTTTAGTTTAATTGGTCAAAAGGTTTCTTTTCCTAACCCTATAAATTTCGAAAATAGAAGAACCCAAGGATCAAGAATGTCAAAGTTTTTGTCAAAAGGATTCTTTCCTTTTCACATTGATCTTCAAAATCTAGGACCAAGTTTATTAAACTAGTTTAGTTTAATTGGTAAAAAAAAATCTTTCCTTTCTCAAGATTTTCGAAAATTATGGAGGAGACTTGGACACCAAGTTTGATTAAACAAGTTTAGTTTAATTGGTGGAAAAGTTTCTTAGGCTTAAGGAAATTTTCGAAACCCTAGAAGTAATCTAGGACCAAGAACATTAAACTAGTTTAGTTTAATTGCTTAATAGGATTAATCAAGAACATAATCTAGAACCTAGAAAATTAAGGAAGTTTATGTTTAATGAGGTTTGATTATTGTTTTAATGAGTTTATTAAAGCTAGTTCTTTAAATCTAGAAATCTAGACAAAGTTTTGTTTAGAAGATTTAAATGAATAAGTTTAAATAAAATTATTAAAGTTATAATCTATCCTACAATTTGAACAAAGTTTAATAATTGTTTGAATATGATAAATTAGGATTAATCTTTAACTAAGATGTGTTATTGATCAAGAAAATTGAAACCTAGTTTTAATTGATCAAGAACAAGATAAGAGTTTTAATTAATTAAATTTAATTAAGGATAAAAGAAAAGTGTTGATTTTAAAGTCTTAAAATTAACAAGATGCATTTACATTAATATATAATTTTTGGAATTGTTTTAAAAGGAAAATCAATTTTAAAAGATAAAATACTTTGTACGTATTTTAATTAGTCTAAGTTAAAATACACATGTACAGATTAGGTGTAATATTCCTATCAAGAATGTTATAAGGTTTTAAAGTTATAAATTATATATATATATATATATATATATATATATATATATATATATATATATATATATATATATATATATATATTTAAATACAAGATTAAATTAGATTTATGACTTGTGTTCGTAAGTCATAAAGAATTAAAATCTCTATTTTAAAGTTAACATAAGGTTTAAAAGTTTTTCAAGTAAATAAAACAAGTACGTATTATTAAGATAAGGTTTTTCACAAAACTTAGTAATATCTTTTTGTACATCTTGTTTTTAGGTATACAAAGTAAAATCGAACAAATTTAAAACTTTGAGTTTTAAAGATAATTTTAGAAAATGCGTATTGTGGAATTAAGTACACGAATCGCAAGTTTTTGAAATTAAGGATTAAAAATAGAATAAGGTTTAAGTTTTAGTTTAGCCTTAAACAAACCCAAGAAAATCTTAGATCGAAGTACTATCCACCTAATGGAACACTTCACTTGTTCAACGATATTCATATTGTAAGGATAAAGAACCTTAGATATGGATTCAAATCATTGCGAGTGTTAGGGTGCGTAAGGTTCTGTGATAATCGGCAGTCCCGACGCAGAGCATCGCATTGTCTTAGATGGTCTGATCTACCTTGGTGATAATCGGGAGTCCAGGCCCAAAAAGTACTTGAGTAGAATAAACACACTAGACTTTATTGCAACTTAGAAATGTACGATTAAAATTGTACAAGGTTGTAGTAAGTTATAAGTCTAAAGATTCTACGACCCCTAAGAATCGTGTTAAGTCTTGATACGATCGGTAAGGATGTTACCTACCAGAAACAGCATGTCTCGTCGGGAAGTGCCCAAACCTTGCGGCGAGAATGTGATGTATGGATCCTAGGCATAAAATATTAGTTATTGGTTTATAATATATTTTAGAGAATGTTTATTGATGATTACTAATTAAAATGGGTTTGATTTGTAGATGGCAGCAACAACCACAACGACAAGTACCAACAATCTCTCACTTAGCTCGATCCTCGAAAAGGACAAGTTGAATGGGTCAAACTTTCTCAATTGGGAGTGCAATCTTCGCATTGTGCTCAGGCATGAGAGAAAGTGGTATGTCTTGGAGAGAGCAGTACCAAATGTCCATGCCGTGAATGCTAGAGTTGAAACGAGGCAAGCTTATGATAAGCATCTCAGCGATGCACTCGATGTGAGCTGTCTGATGCTCGCCACTATGAGTCCCGATCTACAAGCGGGACTTATGGATGTGCCTGCATTTTAGATGATCCAGCAACTACGGGATTCATTTCAAGAGCAAGCTCGCACTGAGAGGTTTGACATCAATCGAGCCTTCAACTCGTGCAAGATGGTCAAAGGAACACCGGTGAGTGCCCACATCATGAAAATGAAAGGGCACATGGATCACCTCGCTAGACTTGGTCACCCCATTCCGTTGCAGATGGCAATAGACACAATACTCAATTCGTTGTCTGATGACTACAAGCCTTTTGCGGTCAAATACAACATGCATAATATGGAGAAATCCATTGCTGAGCTACATTTTATGCTCAAGACAACTGAGTTGAGTTTGGGATCAAAATCTAAAGATGTTCTGATAATCGGTAATGGCGGTGGAAATGGGAAGAAGAAGAAGAGAAACAGGCATGGTGGGAAGGGTAAGACCAATCCCAACCAAGGAATGCCGAATGGTAAAGGTGTCAAACAAAAGGTCAAGAAGTTGAACCCTAACACAGCGAGGACCGAGAATCGGTGCTTCAAGTGTGGTGAGGCTGGGTATTGGAAAAGAGATTGTCCAAGGATTGCCAGTGGTAGAGGACTTGCTAGTTCTTCAGGTAACACCACTGAACTTCTAAATCACTTTAAGTTACTTGTAAAGTATATTACGAGTAATCTAACCTTTGCAATCGTTTATTGCAGGAGGGAATGGAAAGTGATGATGACCGACATGAGATGAAGATCCCACGAGCACCATTTTTGATTCAGTATTTTTCGTATGGATTCAGTAAAACAATTTTTGTTTTTAGTTGTTTTTGAACAAAATTACATTTTTTATTTTATGATAAATTTCGGTTTTAAGTTTATCATCGTTGAATCCATGGTTGAATTATATTGTGTGTGCATGTGTGTTGATTACACTAGTCAAATTTTATGACTAGATTATAAAGTCAAGTATTGACTTAATAATGATCTCATTCTTTATATTTGTTTGATTGTTGTGATAATATCTTAGAAGATCAAATTACTTAGATACTAATTGTTAGAAAGTTTTTCTAATATAAGTATTTAAGAGTTTTTATGGAAGCATCAAGTGCAAAAGTACATTGACTTAATTTAAAACATCTTAAGTAATGGTTACTTATGATAGTAAGTTTTAAAAGTGTTAGTATTAATATAGTATGATTATATTGGATATAATCAAGATAGACTTAAAGAGTATTATTACAAGTCTTTAATATTTGTGATAAAGGAATTTAATGAAGTCATAATTCCCTAATAGGAATAATGGGATATTCGCAAAATCCAAGGAATGACTTAGACATTAAATGAACTCTTAAAAGCGACAAACTATATTAAAGCATAAAAGAATTAAAAGGTATTATTTCAAGTCTTTTACACTTGTAATAAATACAATATTTAATCAAGTCATAATTCCCAGTAATGGATATTTGAGAAATTCAAGAAATGATTTTGGCATTAAATGAGGTTCTTAAAAGATACTAATATATTTAAGAATTTGAAGTATCGTTTCAAGTGTCTTATACTTGTTAGATACGTTGATCAATGAAAGTCATGATTCCTTAAACAGGATTGTTGGATGTTCGCAAATCCAAATGATGACTTTAATAATTGATTAATTCTTAAAAGTTTAAACTAGAAGATTTTGACTAGGTCAAAGTAATAGTTTAAGTGATGCTTAAAATTCATAAAATTTAGTGGGAGCTATGACTAACGTATTCATTATAGGTATTAATAAATATAGCAAGTTAGTAGGATATTAACAACAAGGTTTTACCAAGTCATTAGCCAAAGAGTTAAGAGAAATAATAAATGATCATTAATTAGACTATTGCAAACCTAATAGCGTGATCACAAGTCTTGTGATTAATTATTGCACATCTAATAGGTTATTCACACTCCAGTGGATAACATAATCATTTAAGGAAATTTCTTTAACTAGTAACAAGATATCTACAAATCAAGTAACTAAAAGAGGCTTTAGTTACAAGGTGAATTTTATGAATTCAAGAAACTAAGGAGTTATTTCCAATACTTCTATGTTTACCGAGTTACATAAAAGGAAAGACTAGAATATGTTCTAGAATGTTGCAAGAACAAAATCTAGCAAAGACAAAAGTAATAGTGTTTTTCCCAACACTTGTCTTATGTCTTTAGTTTAATAGGAATTATGACTTAATAGGTTTGCCTGCTAGTTGCCAATCTTTACCAGCCTTCGCGCCTCCCTCGCGCCGAGTTCGCGCCGCGAACCCAAACGTGAGCTCGACGCCAGCTCCTCGCGTTTCAACTCTGAATTCTCTGATTTCAGTGTTTTCTTACTCGCGCCGCGAGGTTTATTCCAGGAAGATTCTTGGTCTTTAAACTTGTTTTCCATCCAAGTCTTGACCCATACTTGGTTATACCAAGTCCCATACATTCAAACATTCGATAAAACACAATGGTAAACATATACTAACATAAATAACGAAATTCGTATCAATCCCGAATTAAATATACGAAATTACAAATTGTAAAATTACGGTCGTTACAATTTTGACTTATGCAATACTTGTTGTATTAATTAGGCCACTAAAAATTTAATAGGCTACTAAAAAGATTTTTTAAAATAATGGAAAGCCACAAATTTTTGAACATAAAAACTAAAAGAAATTCTATCGTTTAAATCAAAATAATTTTCCTAGTTTGTCTTCCTAAACCCTATTTCTCTCAGTCCCATTTAATAAACTAATTACAACTAATAGGAATTTCTTCTCTCAGTAGTTATAATTAATCACATCTTTACTTGTTGATATTACCCACTTGGATTACCTAAGTCTTCTAACCTAGAATTCTCATTACTAGGGTTGAACTTCTTGTTTAATCTAACTTATTGGAATCTTGTCTCTAATCCCTATTTCTAGTGGATTACTAACTAGGTCACAAGTGAAAAGTTGAGGGAGTAATCAATTTAATCAAGTGTTGTCAAAACCTAACTGAATCAAACACAAACGATAGAGAAACGAAAATTCATAGAATAAACAAGAAGAGTGATTCAAAACCAACAATTGTTTGAAAATTAACATAATCCTAAAAATAAACCATACTTACCCCTAGAATCATCCAAACATAGTGAATATAAAATATTACTAGCACATAGACATGCTAGGAATCACAAAAAGAAATTAAGAGTAGAATTACAACCATGCAATTAATCCAAAGTATTAGAGAATCAATAATTGCTTGTAAGATTGAAGAAACGCTTGAAGAAATGCTCTCAAGACTTGGTTGTTGATCGTGAATAGTTCTGAACGTGAAAACCGGACATAGACTTTTGTTGTTGATCGTAAATAGTTCACCATTGGTTCACGTTCGTGAACTTCCATTGTCTTGTATTTTTATATTTTCGGCTACCTTTTGACCCGTTTCCGACCTCTTTTTCTCCATACCACCTGAAATGTAAAACAAACACAAAATTGAGTAATATCACATGCATTTGCTTCCAAAACGTACTCAAAATAAGCGATATTCACGGGGTTGAGCGTGTCTAAAAACGTCAATATCAAAATCCCCACACTTAAACTTTGTTTGTCCTCAAGCAAATCATCAATTAAATATCATCCACTAGCCACAATAAAAATCAATTCTTGACAATTCTTTCAATGCATGATTTTAACTAAAGTTTTTATGCCAAGATTTGTGTACAGTTTTACCCAACTTTTCATTATTTTAATCCATTTTTAGTTAATTTATTCAATCTTCATTAGCCTAAGGTCTACTCATTCTTGCATATTTCAGAAGGACCTTAATGAGAGGTTGATCGATACATTTTCTTTGACTTTTTAGGAAATCCTGTTTTTAATGCTTGAGGTAGCTAAGACTATGCGTAATGGGTGACCGATACCATATCGGTCAACCCTGCCACCTCTGCGACACATCAGCTTTCTCTCTCCTGATCAAACACATGACCAAACAGTGACCAAACCCATGTAATGGGCGACCGAATCGGCGACCAATTTTTTTTTAATTTGCAGATTATTAATATATATATATATATCTATATTACTTATTTTATATATAATATATTATTAAATTATTAATTATTAATTTATTAATATATATATAGGGGAGGGTTCCTTTGAGAATTGAAAAAATCGTAATAATGTGAGAATGAGTTTAATCATCGATAATTAAACAGGGCACATGTGCCCCCCTCGCGCCGGGCGTCAGATTTTGCCGGGCCGTGAGCCCTAAATTCACAAAGATCAACGGCTGAGATCTATTTTCACATTCTCACCCAATATATTAATTGTCAAAGGAACTCATTCCTATAATATATATATATATATATATATATATATATATATATATATATATATATATATATATATATATATATATATATATAGAAGTGGGATCCTGTGAGGACTCAAAAAACGGTGAGGACTCACGAGGACTGCGGGTTCTGTAGCCTAAATTGGGTTCTGTAACTAGCCCTTCACTATATATATATATATATATATATATATATATATATATATATATATATATATATATATATATATATATATATATATATCTGTGTGTGTGTGTAGAAATGAAAGAGGGCAAGACGACCAGCAGCCATTGAGTGGTCGTGGAGTCGACCATTCGGCCATTAGGACGCGTCGCCGGAATTTCGTGTAAGGGTGAGGGACGTGTCGCCAGAGGGGAGGTGGCGGTCGCGACCATCCGAATGGTCGTGCGTTACGGATAGTCTAACTATTTCATGAGCAAAATAATTTGCTAAAAATTTTGGATTTAGTTAATAAATTTCAAAAAATTGCACTGATGGTATCTAAATACGAAATTTTGTCATGCTTTTAATCATTTAAAATTCGCTGTTTTTTCATAAAATGATGATTTTACCCTTTACCCATATTACTGCTAATTAAATATTTTTTTCTACTTACTTTACATATATTACTGTTAATTAAAATTTGATTCATTCCAAAATTAAAAATAAAAATAAATAAAAATACAAAGGAAGCAAGTATTGACGGATTTAGACATGTTTAGACTTTGACTAAAATTGAAGACTTTAACTACTGTATAAGTTCGCGACGCGAGGGACATAATTAGAAACACGAGTGAAGCAAAAGTCGCAACACAAAGCCGTCATTCATGACCATGAAAAGTATCGGTTCGATTTGACCGAAAACGACTCTCAGCGTGAACTTTCAAGCTCGCAAGCCGAGTTTTCGCGGAGTCGTGAGTTCGCAACGCAAACTCTAAAGTTGACCCAGTTTGCAACTAATCTGGATTGGCAGCAGCTTTGGGACGAATTTGGGGAGGATTCAAGCACAAAAATCATCACTTTCAAGCATTAGTTGGTTTTTACTCATTTCTTTTAAAACTATATTTGCTACGTCGATTATTTACACTTGTTTGAGGATGTTTGAGGATCACTAGCATGTCTATGTGCTAGTCGTTTTTATTCGCTATGAATGTTTTAACACTTGTTATTTTAACAAAGAACCTTTTGTTAAACCTTTAATCTTTGCATATTTAGTTTATTTGTTACTGAAGTGTTTAGGTATTAACAACATCAAAACTATTAGTAATTCCCTTGACTTTTCACCTCGGTAACGTAGTCAGAGACTCACTAGGAATAGAGATCCGAGATTAGATACCGATAACTTAGGTAAAACTAAAAGTCTAACCCTTAGTGAAGAAATTCCTAGGATTAGAAGATTACGGAAAGCAAGCCTAGTTAGGATTAATAAGCCGAAGTGTGATATTAATATGCTTCTTTAGAGAAGAAATTTATAGGAACCATATTACAGATATTGTAGGATTTAAGAGAAATCTAGCTCCTAACTTCTAGAACATCAGTTAAAGTGGTACTTAACAACCAAGACTAGACCTAGATGAATTTAATCATTTCTTATCACTTAAAATTCCAAAATGAAAAACCTTTTTTACAATATCTGTTTAGATTAATCAATTAGTTTTACCTCGCATAAATCGGCTAAACGGTTCCCTGTGGAGATGAATACCCGAAATACTTACCTTGTGTAACACCTCAATTTTTATAACAAAACATTTGGCCAAAATATATCATTTTCATAAATAGAAGAACAGTTCCAAAATACGGATTTACAAAAACCTTTGGTGTGAAAGTCAGAGTATAAAGTTTGGTGTTACATAATATATCAAAACCAAAGCTAAGCATAAGTCCGCTCTAGTGTTCTTCTATTATAGGCCCCGCACATCTCTATCCATGCGTACCTAAACCTTCGATCCCGAACCTGAGTACATAGCAAAACAAACAAGGAGTACGTGAGACAAAAAGTCTCGTGAGCTCCATGGGTTTTAGACCCCAATAAATAACAAGTCTTAAACATATATCTTTACTATATTATAAAGAGTTTACACATTCCATAATTAGCAAGGCTGAAAATTCAGCCAACAAACTTGCTAATTATGGAATTGGAATCCTTTTGAAAAAAAAAATCACCATCTGAGATTTGAACCCGCCACCTGCTGGTTATCGAAAGATATCACACCCACTAGGACAAGCCTGCGGCTGCGTTCTGTATCCAGCCATTAATCATATGACCTGCAAAAAAACGGGTTAAGCCCACCTTTAGCCCGGGCTCTACAGTCCATAACCCTCTCCCTCACCGATTCAATTCACGCCTTATCGATTCCTGTCCTTATCTGTCTCCATAAGACGACTTCTCGATTCCTTCAACCTAGCATGCGTCTACAATTACCTGGGTTCCCTCATTTAATTCTGCCATCGAAACTTCACCCTTTACGTCTGATGGACACAGATGATTGATTCTTTGTTCGTATCAAGCTCCAAAGAAAGATGAAAAGCTTATACTACTGAAGAGAAAAAAAGGTATGATCTTTGAGTTATTTCTACGTTTTTTTTGTTCATATCTCAGTATCTATGTACGATTTGAAGGGTTTTTTCTTTTGATTTTTTTAATCCAGGAGATGGTGAGGAATTCATTCTTCAAGAAAAGGCAGAAGCAATTTGGGGTAAATCATTAAATTAAAGATACAAGCTTGTCTACTATTGATTTATCAATGAAGAGTGTATATTGCTTTATTGCAATAGCTTAATAATTTGATTTGAAATGTTTTAATTCAATGTGAAATAGGTGACTGCTAAAGAGCTGCCATCTAATGGATTTGCCTGGATATAAGCCAAAGAGCTGCTATCTATCATGAATCAAGGAGTCAAGCTGCTATATAGTAGATATTTTCGCATTCAGTTCGATTTAAATTCACCATAGCATTAATTTCCCCCTTTCTTGCAGATCCTTCTTCTTCTTCTTCTCCGGCGACAAGACCCGCCCTTAAGCGAAATGTAAAATACCAATCTTTCAGTACTAAACATGTTTGTGCTCAAATAACTAAGTTATTTGTATAAGGCGGTTTAGAATAATATATTGTTTAGCGTTAGTCATTACAGAGTTTGTTTTTGTGAATTCTGATCAGTTAATGCTACTTTTTTGCTTCTTAATTGGTTCTATGGTTTTACCCTTTGTACATATTTAGTTTCAGTTTTAGTACTATGTGGTACATTTGATCTCTTCTTATGTGATACTGTGTTAGGTTCTTGTAAGTTTGACTTAAAATTCGAATTATAAGTAAAAATAATCAACACTATAATTGTTGTAAGCTTCCTTATAACTCTTCAGTAAGAAGCTATATTGCTTACTGTTTTGTTTATAAATGATTATTTTGAAGACAACTCGATACTCTTATTTTTTACGTATTTCTAACTTTATTTAGTTATATCCCGCATAACATTTTATATAACTTCTTCAGGTACAACAATATTGCTCAATCTGGTCTTACGGTCCTGCATCACAAAATGATAAGCCAACTGTTCTCGGGCTATATTGCAAATACATATCTTTTTCCATGCAAAATTTAGTTGCTAAATGTCATAATTTTTCCAGGTAGTGATAGGAATAACAAAACACACGTATTCGGTCCTACGGTTAAGATTTTCTTCTTAGAGGATTCTAAGTTTCTAACAGTTTACCTCACTGGTTTTGTACCATATATTGAGAATGAACTTAGCTTTGTACTTCTTGCAGTGGTGTATACTTATTATCGCTTTGTGTATTTGTAGTAGTTAGATATATGAAATAGATGTATTTATAGAAAGTAAAATTTAGGTGCTTCAAACTGTATCCATAAATTTTGGTACAATATTTTTTAAAATCACAGGTACAAACTGCTGAGCATGAACTTGAACTTATTGAAATGAATGCGGACACAGGTACAGTTTCTGCATGATGTTTGTAGTTGTGTTAGATGCACACGTGTATCAAGAGCATCATCAAAGTAGTTTCTGCTACGTAAGTTTCTCTATGGTAACAGTTTCTTCTATTCATTTTGCTCTTACAATGATTTACCTCTGGTTTCATTGCAGGATAAGCATTGCTACTCACGGGTTCTTGTAAATGTTTGGTCATACCATAGTGCAAAAAGAATGGTGTACATTCATCTCGGCAACATAACAATGCAAGAGAAACATAATTTTAAGAAACAGGCAGTAAAATTGCGGATCAAGTGGTTTGATTACAACACTCTAAAGGCCATGGATGAAGATCTTGCTGACTCCGACGACTATGGACTGTGAGTCCCACCTTCTCTGGTTGCAGGTGATGCTAATCTTAATATCTTATTATCCTAATTATAAATTTTCATAAATAACTTTAAATTATTTAGATTCCACTTGGATTAATGGTTTCTTTTTGTATTGCTTCTTTCTCCGTTTTTTATGTTTGAGCCGGAACATAAAATAAGAAACCGAAGATGCAAATCATGGAATGGAGCTGCTCACGAAATCTGAATATGCATCAAAAGCCCTTCACAGAATTACACACCAAATGATTTCGACTCTTTAATAGAAACAATTTCAGTTTTATTTAAGAAAACTTCTCATGGGACTTTAAAGTCAAACTGCAATTTTATACCTTGCAGGTCTTGGACTTGAGGGGTGTCATGCTTGGCCTGTACATGTTACTAATATGTTGTTTTTTTCTGTGTTGCTAAGTATAAATTCAGCTTACAAGAAACACCATCCTCCATCTTTGTATAACGAAATTTGGTGGTTGGAAAAGAAAGCAAAACATGGTCTTTTTCATAAACGATCAGCATCATATTGTATATGCACTGTTAAGGACTTTCTGCAAATGCATGTCACCAATGAGTCTAGAACAATATAATTATAGTAAAGATATATGTTTGATTATTAATATTGTTTAAATGTAGTCTCTTTGCTTCCTATAATGTTTCTTTGCTTTGATCATTTTTATCTCTAGACCAATATAATTATTCAACTATAATTAGTCTACGATAATTGATATTGCATATACTCGACTCTAATGATGGTCTAATCAACATAGCATCGAATTTTGGACATACTGCGATTACTATAACTTTAATTATCATTGTTTTTATAGTAGTCGTTAAAAAAAATGTAACCAGACAACATTTAAATCACGACTAAATATAGTAAACATGGTACCCGCCGCCGCATTGCGCGGGTACCGGCTAGTATATATATATATATATATATATATATATATATATATATATATATATATATATATATATATATATGGTTCGGATCCGGTGAGGACGGCGAGGACAATTTTCAACCAATGATGGTCATTAGGGGTATTTTCGTCATGGGCTTTTAATGATGGGAAATTAACAATGATCCACAATTAACAAAATCATCCACAAATTAACAAAGATTCAAATTAAGCAAAATGATCCAAATTATAAAATGATCTAAAATTTTGCTTCTACAAATTTGACAATGATCCAAAATTTAAAAAATGATCCAAAATTTTGATTTTGCAGAATCAATAATGATCCAAAAAATATAAAATGATCCAAGTTTTTTTTTTCAAATTTTCACGACTATGCTCATTTCGTAGAAAATTTAATTTTAAGAACTTTGATTTTTTCAGATTTGTTTTTCAAAGAAAAAAAAAAGTTATGGCCGAAAAACATAAGTGGGTGGAAAAATAAAAGACTCTGACCAATCACAGCGTGACACGTGGCGACGAGGGTAGAAGTGCAGATTCCAATCGCGTGATGACCAATTTTAATATTTTTTACCAATTTTACCCTTACAAACTTTACCCTTTACAAGAAATATACAATATCTCGAATATAATTACCAAAATGTCATTGCATCTCATGAGATTTTGATGATAAATAACTTTGAATCTTGATCACTCATTTTTTCAATCAAGTGGCTAAGATTTGTCCTCGCAGTCCTCACCGACTTTTGAGTCCTCACTCGATCTCACTTCTATATATATAGTGAAGGATTATATTGAGAACCCTTATTTTAAAAAGTTCTTTGAGAACCCTTAATTAACCAATTACAAATTAGTAATTTCTTTTTCATTTAATTTATTAACTAAAAATCATAAGGGTATTATAGGCATAATCTATTTAAATTCGGTTTTGTGTTTTTGGAGAAAACCGTATTTCCCTAAAAAAACGTCCCTCTCTCCAATTTAAACCAAGTTTATCTCTCTATACACTTTGTGGAACCTTATTTCTTCTCACATACGTTCCTTATTGTTTTTGAGCATCTCCAACCAACCTCTATCATCCCCTCTATCTCTATATTTGAAGTTTTTCTCCTTCAACCCACCTCTATCTCTCACTCTAAATATAGAGTGAGAGAAAAGCTCACTCTATATTTGAAGTGAGAGAATACCCCCTCTATTAATGGACCCCACCACTTCTATTTAATTATCTAATAATTATTTCTATTTAATTGATTTTGTTTTGTGTTTGCAAGCCAACAATCCATCCAATTGAGTTAAAAATATAATTGTTATGGGTCCCACTAGTTTTAAAGGGATGGATAGAGTTTATGATTGGAGTTGAAATTTTGTTTAGAGTTAATGGGTCCACTAAATATAGAGATAGAGTGACTTGGATAGAGTTTATGGTTGGAGATGCTCTTAAGGTTCATAAACCATTTTTTTCTTAGCCTTTTCTGTCACCAACTACCGCCCCAATCCAAATCCGATGACCACCGAATCTGGCCACCGCCACCCACCGAATCAGTAATGTTGTGATTCAAGTAATTTAAAGGAATTCTTAAATCGACGGTCTCAAGTTTCAGAAACATATATGCATCGGCGAGAAAATAAGCAGAAGATTTGGGTTCCGGCTGGTTCAAAATCGGCGGCGATTTCAAGAAGAAGAACCGCCAACCGCCGTCTCCCCTAACCCATACAAAAGTTTGGACGACTGTTGCGACCTTCCTGTACGGTGGCGTGATTCCCAATCTGGGTGCGGCCAGATCCCGGACATTTGGTTACGGCTATGGTGTTTCTAGAGAGACCAGCGGGCTACAATTCAGAGTGCAGCGGCGGTTGGGGGCGAGATGCTCCGGATGGTGGCGTTGATGGCAATGACGGTCGAGTGCTTGAATGTTTCCAGGAAGGTCCAGATGATGAAAATTGGTGGTTAGTTAATTGACACTTTTTAGCTTTATAGTATAAAATTGTTATTACGTAGCAATTTCTTGTATTAGATCTGAGGCTTCTTTGGTAGAAACTTGCTTAGCTTCACATGGAGATCCATTCAGGTAGCATCTTATAACCTCCTATTTAATAGTTAAATATTTAAATATAGTGTAAATTGAATAAAAGTCATACTTTATTTGGATCGTATTATTATTTTATTTTATTTTACTAGTGTAGTTATCAATTTAATTAATACATTTGCTTCTACTAAATTTTATAGTTAAATTCATGAAAGTTAAAATTCAAAATTGAAATGTTGTATAACATATTAAAATTAGTTAGTCATTATTTAAAATTAATATTAATTGACTGTGTTATTATTTTATACAAAGAATTGCAGCCATCAAAATGAGTGCATGGTGGAATTCCTCTATCACTTATGTATTATGTCAGCAAACTGCAGGATTAATCAAGTACAAATCTGGATAAAGGAAAACAACAAGATGTCGTTAGTTTTGGGACATACATGTTATTCAATTTCTTTTCTTTGCATATGTGTTATGTTATTGTTGGATGTGTACCTATTATTCGTGCAGTTTTTATACATTGATGTTTTTCTGTTACATATATGTTATCGGTAAACCCGTTTCGACTTTTAAGATTTGATGTATCCATGTTCTCTCATACACATATGTCAACTAGTTTATAACACTGATGTACACTAATTACCGAAATTAACATTAATTGCTAGAAAAATAACATATATGTACAACTGTCTCTACATATATGCACAACCTACGTTTAAAACTAATTACCAAAAAACATATATGCACAAGCGGCTAGCATAAATCACAAAATAACAATAAAATTTTAAAATAATTCCCATATTTTAGGAAATTTTCAAAAAAGGAAATAATTTTTTTTTTTGTAAAATGTCGTAAATACCCCTGAATAATTAATATGAATTAAATAAATCAAAATTACTTTACTAAATCCTGATTGGTTAATAAGAGTTCTCAGAGTTCTATTTGAAATCAGGGTTCTCAATATAACTCGACCATATATATATATATATATATATATATATATATATATATATATATATATATATATATATATATATATATATATATATATATATATATATATAGCGAAGGGCTAGTTACATAACTCATTTTAGGCTACAGAACCCGCAGAACTCAATCTAAACCATCGAATTTCAAAATGAAATTATCATGGAAGATACATGAAATGATTTAACGAGGGACCCCAATGCATGTATGTTATTCATGCACGAAAACATATATGTTTTTGTGTATGTATGTTTTCATTATATATACATAAATGTTATTTTTGCATTATTTAAACATATATGTTTTTCAGTATTTTTGATGTTTTTCTTAAAGTATATGTTTGATTTGGGTTAAATGTTATTGTTTTGCATATTTTTTTACTAAATTCTAATATATATATATATATATATATATATATATATATATATATATATATATATATATATATATATATATATATATATATATATATATATATATATATATATATATATAGGGGAGGGTTCCTTTGAGAATTGGAAAAATGGTGAGAAAGTGAGAATTTTTGTAATCATGGGGTAATCATCGATGATTACACATTAATCATCGATGATTAAACAGGGCACATGTGCCCCCCTCGTGCCGCGCGGCAGACTTTGCCGGGCCGTGAGCCCCAAATCCGCCCTAATCAACGGATGAGATCTATTCTCGCATTCTCACCCAATATATTAATTCTCAATGGAACTCATTCATATATATATAGTCTGTCGCGCGGCACGAGGGGGGCACATGTGCCCTGTTTAATCATCGATGATTAATGTGTAATCATCGATGATTACCCCATGATTACAAAAATTCTCACTTTCTCAACATTTTTCCAATTCTCAAAGGAACCCTATATATATATATATATATATATATATATATATATATATATATATATATATATATATATATATATATATATATATATATATATTGTAGAATTAGAATCAGAACCAATTAAGGCTACAGAACCCGTAGAACCAAATATAAACCACTAGATTCAAAATCATGGGTTAACATTCGTTTAGGACATTTTAGGTATTTTGTCAAAAAGGAAAAATAGTAACATGCCATGTATTTCTCAGTCACTATCTCCATTTATTACTTGGAAAACCATCTATCTCTATCCTAAACCTCCATTGTTTCTCTTTCCAAAACAAAAACCCCACCACCATTTTATCTTTCATTTCCGACCACTTTACCGGCCGAATCAAGGACCATTAGTACCACCATTCAATCCAGCATATCCTTCCGATTACAATGGTACCCGCAACTATTGAAACCCTCATATGTGGCGCCGACGCAGAATTAGGGCTCCGATGGCAGATCTGAAGCGGTGGCGAATGAATTCGAGGTCGACTTTCAGAGATTCAATGATCAAGTTCAAATTGACAACAATAAAAAGCCTTCATTTGCTTTCTTCGCCTCTGCTCGTGGTAAATAACAATTTCCCCTGTCCGGATCTACAATCTCTAACTTCTCTTCCACCTCTCCACAAACCCTAGCCCCAATTTCTTTCAAAAAACTTACTTTTTTAACCAAGTATAATCAAACTGGTTAACTTGTGATAGGTTCTACGGTTTAAACTAGAGGATGTATTTTTAATCCATGTACGTGTGAATGTACAAATATGGATTACATAATTGTTAGGTTCTATGGTTTAAACTTATGTTAGATTCTATGGTTTATACTAAAGGTCGTATTGCCACTTAAGGATATAAATTCACATTATTTAGAAAACTAGAAAAGTAGATATTTTGACGTGTATGTCAATAATAGTTTCGTGACCACCTCTCCAAATACAACTATTATGACCATAAATAATCAGAATTGTAATGATTTTTCCCCTACTAATACTTGTTGCACTAAAACTTATTATAGAAATTTCCAAGGTTACAAGACCATATTTGAGCGAGTGAATGAGATGGCTACAAGGAAAGGGAGCACTGCAGCTCAACTAGCACTGCGTGAATTTTCTACAAGAAACGGATGTGAACCCAATACCAGGACCACGAAATACGAACTTGGGGGTAAAAATAGAACCCACCAAAGAGATAATGTCATGTGGCACTAGGAGAGAGAGTGTTTGTAAATGACCATTTTAACCCTTTGTATTTTGGTCCCCCCCCCCCCCCCTTACTTTGCTAATCTTTACATAAATCCCCCTTAAACTTGTACCAATGTTTCATTTCTTCACATTTAATCATAACCATTTATTTTGTTGGATTAAAGGCTAGGATTTGTCCTCGCAGTCGTCACTGGAAAAAAAGTCCTCACTCGATCCCACTTCAATATATATATATATATATATATATATATATATATATATATATATATATATATATATATATATATATATATATATATATATATATATATATATATATATATCTCGTCCATCTATATAGTCACTCTGTTGTGACACTATCATCCTTGCATTCCTAGCAATCATATCTAGTTATCAGGATGCCCCCGAAGTAACTAGAACCACATTAACTTATTAACCGAAATCCATCGCCACTAATAAGCTTCAAGATACCGGCAAGAGGGATTCGCCCAAACTACCGATACCTGCCTTACTCGTCGGACTATCTCCAGTTAGCAAGACTACTACTGTGGATGAGTCGATGGGAATCCACCCAACTGCTCCTCAATCGACACCTCATGACCGGGGTCCCCCACATCATCACATCATATCAGTCTTACCATAACTCAATAGTTATTTCAAACAAGCTCTCGGTTATCACATCAATCATCAAACAAGTTAGTTTAATATTGTCAATAATATATACAACTTACTCAACATACTATAAGTCTACACAATTAAGCAAATAGATCGAACACATGTAACAAAAACGTATTTCAAAGGCTATGTGCTCAGTAAAGTCCACACGTACTCACCTTAGCAATTAATGCTCCAAATGTGTTCTTCCAACACAATTCTTCCTTTTCCACATGATTGCACACTTTTGAGAATCCATCGAAATCCCTAATATGACAATCACAACTTGTTTAACAACAAATACAACTAATAATAAACCCTTTTATTATTAGAAACCCTTTGATAATACTTTCCCCCAATTTTGATGATTTCCAAAACCCTAGGTTTAACCAATGTTATGATTCTTACAAATCTTAAGCATATACTTATTTTCCTTGTTAAAATATCATCTATTAAGTGTATACAACCTTTATTCAAACCCAAGCTTACAAATTCACAGATCTAAAGCTACAACTACAAAGGAGTGAAGATATACCTTTAATCTTCAACTAGGATTGAAATATCACAAGATTTGACAAAGAAATCGACTCCAAATGATGTTTTGCACTCAAAATCGTTCACAAACTCGTATGGAGAGAAACTAGGGTTTTTCTTGGCATTAAATGAGCTAAAACCCGACTTTAATGCTGAACAGGAGAAGATCGCGTTGCTATCCTCATGATAGCGTCGCTATTACCGTGCCCACCATAAATCGCGACGGAGATTGCGTTGGATCTCGGACGCTATTTCGGACTTCTATTTGGAAGCACAAAGATCGCATCGCTATCTCCCAGATAGCGTCACTATCTGGGCTGATGCAGCTCAGGTTGTATATTTTGTTCTTCGTCTCGACCCGGTTTCGTCCATAACTTTCTCATACGATGTCCAGATGACGCGAAACCAATTCCTACGTTCTTTAAACGATTTATCCTTATTTATCGTATTTTTTATATAATTTATTTATTTAAAAAATTCGGGTCGTTACACCTTGCATAATTAGGTAATCCTTGCCTGCGACTTTGGTAACCTAGAATAGGCGTAATTCGGGCATTTAATTTATAACTGGATTTTACACATCAAGCGGTCATATGACCATTTGAAATATATAAAAAAACGTTTTTTCCCTGTATGACAAGACTCACTACAAAATTAGCCTATAGCCACAATTTCTTTAAACAACCTAGCCACGCTTTCACTTGTTCATATGGCAAAATGTCACAAATAAAGTTCTAATATTGTTTTAGCCACATTTTATTTAATTATTGTGACAAATTCAAATGAGATTTGAACACTTTAGCTACGATTTAACATGATAAAAGTGTCCATTGCTAGTCACGGTTACGTACCCAAATGTCACACTCTTTGCCTTGGTACTTTGTGATGGCTATTATGTGAGGCGAAAGGCACATATATATTTAGTCACATGAATTAATTGCTTCTATGTTCAAAATGTGTTGTTTACTAGCCACACGAAGTCATTGTTGTTCAAAGATAGTATATAACCACAATCATTATTGTGTGTGTCATGTGGCTATACGTCAAACAATAGCCACTCAATTTTGTTTGTTTATGTGTGACTATATTATGGATATATTATGGATATGTGTCATGCTAAAAAAATGTCATGATAAAACTAAAATTTCATGTGTTAGTGACATAAACAATAGCATGGTAAGGGTAAAATAAAAAATACGTCTCTGTAATTAGTTTATGGTCATAGTTTAATTGATTATGAATGTGTTTCTATAACTAACAAATTGTCACATTAATGATGTTAAATATGGTTAAATGTTATCAACGGCCACCTTCAACGAATTATGTGGCTATAGGAAAAAGAATAACCATGATTAAATGTGTGTATTTAACTACTAGTAAGAGAGAAGGTGACACTAGCATGAGTAATCATATGTGTTTATTAGCCCCATGAATTCATTGTTTTTGAAAGTTAGTATCTAACTACGGTCTGCATTGTGTGTCTCATGTTGGTATTGCTATAAGTCACCCAATAGCCACTCATTTTTTTATGTGGTTGTAACTAGTTTGTGAGCACCATTTAATTGACAATGAATGTGTCTAAAAGTAATACTCTGTATATTGTCACGTCAATGGGTTTAAATGTAGTTAAACGCTATCCCACATTGCTATTTGTATGGAAGTGGGGGAATTAATTTCGCTATAAATAAAAGGAGGCACTAACTTTGTTTAAGCAATTAAAGCTTGAGGCTCTAATGCCTCTCACGTTGTGTGGGCTTTTGGCTTAAAGCTTGGTTAGACCGGCTGGTTGTTTTAAGCAATCAAACAGGTTCCGTGTTAGGGCCATAGTTCAACCGGTTAGATAATGGCGGTCTAACCCGTGTTCTAAAAATTGCCAATTAGTTTATGGCCACAGTTTAACTTATTATATATGTGTGCCAAAAAGGAAATAGTAATCATGTTGGTATTTTTTTGTAGTGTTGCCAAATGATATAAAAAAGTCACGGAGTAAAAACATTTATGCGGTTAAAGTGTAAACTATAGCCACAGTTACGAGAAAGGTTATGTGTCTATAATAACTATATGATCAAACGTCAACATAACTATATGTAAAGAAAATATGCGTCTAAAAGAGGGTTATGACCACTGTATATAGAACTACATGTGACAATACTAAATACTCCCTCCGTCCCATAAAAAAAACTTCTCATTTTCCTTTGGCACAAGATTTTAGGTAATACTTAGTGATGGGTCATTGATATTATTTTGATTAAAACATAAGGTTGGTTTGGAGAGAGAAAGATAATTAGTGGATATTATTGATGGGGTTCTTAATAATAATAATATTTTATTATTTGGAGGCCACTACGTGTGAGAAATGGAAATTTTTTTGAGGGACAAAAGCTTTAGGAGAAATGAGAACTTTTTTGTAGGACGGAGGGAGTACAATATATAAAATTAGTGTCTAAAATCGGGCTTATAGTCACCCCCAACAAAACTATATGCGGCTATATGGTAACCATTAGCCACAATTTACAATAAATTATGTCTCTGAAAGTTTTTTTTTTTGCACAATAAAAAGGAGGCAACGGATCGAGTTTCGGCATTGCCATCACCCTCCCGAAGACCTCCACGAAATATATTAAAAACTCGAGAGTCTAGTAAAAAGCTAGACAAAAATTACAATTACAGTGGAAATTTCCACCAATCTACCCATGTAGTTTTTATTTTGGGGCTACGATGGGAGATCCAAGAAAACGATAACACTCTAATACTATCTACAATATCATACTTTTTAAAACGGCCCTTATCAAAAGTTAAAGAATTACGAAACTTCCACAAATGCCAACAAACCGTGTAACCAATCACCATCATCTTCTTCCTTCGATCATTGACATTACTAAGAGCCGCACACTTTAACCACCACTGATTACCGAATTCACAATTCCAATCCGGCAGATCACACCACCGATACACCGATAACCACACTTCTTTAGCCATACTACATGTAAAAACAATATGGTCTATTGATTCCACCCGAGAGTTACAAATAGGACATAAAATAGCTTCTAACTCCATTCCCCGTTGTGACAAATTTAGTCTCGTAGGAAGCGTATCTAAGAACATCCTCCACATGAAAATGTTAACTTTAATTGGAATAGAATTACACCAATTAAAAGAACTAACCGAACATGGATACAAACAATCATTAATGATTCTTCTCGCCGCCCCGACCGTAAAACAATCATTATCATCAATATCGCTGCATAATTTATCATTTCCTTCGGTCAAACAATAGTTACTAATTAGAGCCATTAAATTATCGAATTGTTCTTTTTCAATACCTCCTCTAATCGGTCTTCTCCAATTGAAACACCAATTACCATTTTCCCATCTATCTTTAACCAAACAAAAGCTATTAAGCTCCAATCGAAATAACCGATTGAATAAATGAGAAAATGAGCATCACCCTTCCACGTATGGTGCCAAAATTTAACAAAATCACCATTCCTCACTTTATAATAAAAAACATTATTGGCAATAAGATTATTATCATGTAAATAATTTATAGAACCAATAATATTACGCCAAATACCATTTCTAAACCGCAAATGAGGGACACTATCAAACCCGCCACCTTCATCATGAATAGCCTTAATAACGCGATTCCAAAGAGCCTCCTTCTCGTTAAAAAACCGCCACTTCCATTTTAAAAGAAGTGCCAGATTAAGAGCCTTCAGGCTAGAAATTCCTAACCCACCCTTTTCTTTAGAAGCCAAACACGTGGACCATTTGACCCAAGACATTTTTTTCACACTTTCATTGCCACCCCATAAAAAATTAGCCCGTAGTTGTTCCATTTTTTTAATAACCGTCACCGGCGCACGAAAAATAGATAACCAATAAATCCCTAAACTCCCGAGCACCGATTTAATGAGAGTTAAACGGCCACCAATGGACAACATATTTGCCTTCCATGATGATAATCTTTTTACGCCAAATACCATTTCTAAACCGCAAATGAGGGACACTATCAAACCCGCCACCTTCACCATGAATAGCCTTAATAACGCGATTCCAAAGAGCCTCCTTCTCGTTAAAAAACCGCCGCTTCCATTTTAAAAGAAGTGCCAGATTAAGACCCTTCAGGCTAGAAATTCCTAACCCACCCTTTTCTTTAGAAGCCAAACACGTGGACCATTTGACCCAAGACATTTTTTTCACACTTTCATTGCCACCCCATAAAAAATTAGCCCGTAGTTGTTCCATTTTTTTAATAACCGTCACCGGCGCACGAAAAATAGATAACCAATAAATCCCTAAACTCCCGAGCACCGATTTAATGAGAGTTAAACGGCCACCAATGGACAACATATTTGCCTTCCATGATGATAATCTTTTGCGCATTCGGTCATAAATAATATCCCAAAAATGAATAGACCGATTGCCACCGCCAAGTCAAATGCCTAAATAATCAAAAGGCATCTCACCTTGAGTACACCCATTTACATTGCATAACTCGTGCACCTGTTCCGACGTCACCCCTACACCGTAAATTTGAGATTTGGCCATATTAAGTTTTAAACCCGAGAGGTTATAAAACTCGTTAAGAACATCCGCAATAATATTAGATTGATTCCAATCCGACACAAACATAACGTCATCTGCATAAAACAAATGAGATAAACGAATGTTGTCCGCTCCAATATTCACCCCATTAAACCGACCACCGTTAACCGCATTATCAATCATGACGTGCAACCCCTCCATCGCCAATATGAATAAAAAAGGGGATAACGGATCTCCTTGACGGAGACCCCTATACATGTCAAATTCCTCTGTAGGGCTACCGTTCACTAAAACCGACATTCTTGCCGAAGACATGCACTCTTGAATCCAACCTCTCCAACGAGACCTGAAACCCATATTCAACATAATAGAATCAAGAAAATCCCAGCTTAAAGAATCATAAGCCTTCTCAAAATCCACCTTAAAAAGAAGTAATTTCTTCTTTTTAGCCTTATACCAATCCATTATCTCACTAATCATCATAGGACCATCTAAGATTTGTCTGCCTTCAATAAAAGCAGATTGCACATTACTGACCAGATTATCAACAACTTTGGCTAATCTAAACGCAAGTAACTTAGATATCACTTTATATTGAACGCCAATAAGGGATATTGGCCGAAAATCTTTTACATGGGTTGGATTCGGGATTTTGGGAATTAAAGTTATAAACGAAGCATTGCACCCAATAGGAATAATACCTTTTATAAGGAATTCCGACACCACACTAAATATATCATCTTTAAATAAACCCCAGTACTTTTTTATGAATTTGAAAGACAAACCATCCGGACCCGGAGCATTATCACTACCACAACTCCACACCGCTTCTTTAATCTCTTCCATGGTACACATATTCTCAAGGAATGCAACATCTTCCATCCTTAATTGATTAAACTGATCAGGCGTGAACGGCGAATCAATAATATCGAACTTCTTGAACTTCTCTTTGTAATAATGCATGAATTCTTTCTTAACCTCTTTGGGATCAGTTGTCCACATCCCATCCACCATCAACCCTTGAATCAAGTTGCCTCGTCTCCGGTGTTTCAACAAACCGTGAAAAAACGCCGTGTTTTCGTCACCTTCAATGTCCCACTTTGGTTTCGCCTTTTGAATCAAATCGATATTATTTTGTCTATCCAACTCTTTAAGTTCTAATAACCAGACAAGACGTTGCTCAATTTCTACGTTAGAAGCGACGTTATCATCAATCTTCTTCTCTATATCATCTATAAGGAATCTAAGACGATTATACCGACCAATCTTTACCTCTCGGTAATCCAGAAACCAACATTTGCATTTCTCTTTAATGAATTTAAATTTATTCTTGAGATTTTTAATACCCGAACCTCCCACAACCAAGAATTCTTCAACGTCTTTTTAATAACCCCATCGAACTCCACCAATTCAAGCCACGAATGAGAAACCCGAAAAGGCGGAGGTCCATAATCTTCGCTGCTCGAGTGAAGCAGAATTGGAATATGATCCGAAAGGTGACGTTCGAACGCCACCACCCTTAAGTTAGACTCTATAGCACATAGGTTATCCGCAACAAAAAATCTATCCAATTTGCTCATTTTAGTTACTTTTTTGTTCATCCATGTGAATTTTCTACCGCCAATAGGAAGATCAACTAACCCCGCTTGATCAATAAAATCGTTGAAGTAAGATGTCCCCACAACGTTAAAAATCGACCCGCATCTTTCAGAGTCGTATCTGACTTCATTAAAATCCCCAAAAACTATAACATTACCTTCAAAATTCCGAATGTAGTCAAGAATTTCATTCCACACAACACATCTTGCATCTCTATTTTGAGGAGCGTACACATTTATCATAGAAGTGTTACTCACACTTCCCACCCAATTTCCTTCCACCATAACGTAATTCACACCACATTGAATCTTTGTTTTAACGAACACAGCCGAATCCCAAACCGAAATTATACCTCCCGAGTGACCTTGAGCCGAACTGGCTGCGAAATCGAACTGAAAATTACCCCACAACGCCTTAATCTTGAATAAATCCACACGAGTCATTAAGGATTCTTGAATCCCTAAAAACTCCACGCCATTCTGATAACATAATTTCTTCACCCACTTCCTCTTATCCACGTCCCCTGTTCAACGAATATTAATTGATAGAACTTTCATCGGGAACATTTAAAACACGTGACACTGTTTTGCTAGAGCTTTTCTTCTTCTTACGGCCAAATAAAGAATCACATGACAGCTTTTCTACTACTTCCTCATTAACCTTGAACCTCTGACAACCTTCATACCCTTGAGGACAACTAACTGAGCTTGACGGCGTATTAACAGTTTCAAATACCGGAGGTTCGGTCTTAGGCGGACCTCCTTCCTCACTCGAATTATCTTGTACCACGTGGACCTGTGGAGTTAAATTGTTATTAACTCCATCAAATCCGCCATCCATTGTAACGTTTTCCTGTTGGTTACCTTCATTCAAACACCTATCTTCATCACTCGAAACATCCACCTTATTCAAGCTAGACACATTAATATCATGGATAACGTGATCAATTAGCTCATCATCTGCTCCATTATCCGAGCTGTATTCAGATTCAGAATCATTTTGATTCTTAAGAATCATTTTGATTCTTAAGAATCTTAACCTTCCATGTATCAGTTTCCCGCACCCTCACTTCATAAGCTGTTTCATGAACCACAACCGATATATTTTCTAATATACTCGTAACATGATCCGTACTGATACACATTTTCCCCCTACTAAAGTTATCATCGAATTCATCAAAAAATAGAAATTTCCCCCAAATTCCACCTATTTTTTTTATAAACATCAGAGTCCCAAGCACATAGGGGAAGACCATTAACTTCTATCCAAACAACTCTTTCATCAAGCACAAAATTTGATTTCACCTGTTGTATAATGGAAAAAACCTGTTTCAAATCAATGGATTTGAACCTAATACAAGCCTTGGAAGACTTGAATTCAATCCAAACCCAAAATCCACCAACATGATGAATTTCCACGTCGTTGAATCCTTCATTTTCTAACACATCATATAAAATCGGTATTGTCTCGATATTTTTAACCTTGGCTAGAACAACCAGATCAGAATCATAAATCTTAATCACTTCATTCTCACTCAGCACAATAGTTTTCAAAGAAGAATGTGCATGTTTTGGACCCGTATTACAAGAATTCACCTTAGTACCATTGTTCCCGCCCAACACACTAGCATAAGATAAATTAGGGTTTACCTCCTGCATGGGTTTTGGTTTGCCGATACCCTGTTTAGTCGCCTGTTTCGATCGCTCAAACCTTGCAACCGACACATAAACGTGTTATGAATCAATCCATTGATCTGATAAGTGTCGTGCAAACTCTTCCTCCTTCTGAATTCCCAGAAATCTAATGAATCCAAAGCATTTCCCGAACTTTGATTTTTTCTTGGAAATAAAGGCATCAACCACACGTCCAAACCAACTACTCCACTTCCACAGATCGTTCTCGCTCATCTGCTGTGGGAAATTAGTGATAAAGAACGATTTGGCAATCCTCTCTACCGGTCTCTGATACGGATTATCAATGATCTTATTGGAATCTCGTGACTTGGACTTCTCTTGCGAACTGATCCTCCATGCCCAACCATCCGCGTCGGTATATTTTTTGAATCTTCCCATCGTCTAGAAACAATGGATATCAAACGCCTAACCCTACCCCCCCGCTCCCAGAATCACCGGAAAAAAATCAAGATCGCCGGCGTGACGGCAGCTAGGGTTTTTTCTAACACTTCAATTGATAGGATTTTATTATGTCTCTAAAAGTAGTGTTACAACTACTCTCATCTTAATTATATGTGGCTATATAGTAACTTTTTGCCCCAATGAAAGCCGGTTTCGACCGGAATCGGAACCTTTAACACTGGTTCCTCAATTTTTGGAAACGGAACCTCCGGTTCTAGTGTTGGTTTCATTTTAGGGGTCCATTTTCGTCTATCCGCATAGAGCCTTTAAAATTTCAAGGACACCAAGTATTGATGTTTATATTAAAGTGATTCTTTGATGGGCATATGTAAAAAAAAGTACAATAAGACCAACGTAACCATTCGCCATAAATAATGACACTATACCAACTCTGAGTATACGCAATGTATATAAAATACACCAAGTATTGATGATTATTTTTCTCCCCGCTTGTTGCCGCGTGTTTCGAAAATTTACCTTTTTACAATTAATATAAAATTTTAATTTTTAGATTTGATTTATTGAAATTAAATGTAAACGTAAAATTATTAATGATATTACATCTATTTAAATTAAGTGTAACGTAATATTATTAATGGTTTTACATCTTTTGAATATATTCTTTAGGGTGTAAAACTGAGTGTAAGTAATGAACAACTTTTATTAAAGTAATAAAGATAAAATAGATCATCGTAAAAATGTTAATTTTGTAGAATGAAGCTTAGCTGAGTTATAAGATGCAGATATAGCTAAAAGAATTGACACCCTATTCAAATATATACCTTATAATAAATATCATTTCGTTTCAAAAGTTATACTAAACGAAATCTGTTTGTAAAAAATATTGTTATATTAGGCTTATTCTGATTATAATTCAGTAAAGCTTTTAGAAAATTTAAAAGAAATATTGTAACACCGTAATTTTTCAAGCCATTTTTTTTAACAAACACGGAAGCGTCTAAACTAATTTACCTTTACAAACATTTAAGAAAAGTAAAGTATTAACGTTTACAAAATGGTGTTATAAAACATTCGGGTCGTTCCCAAAAACATATGTTTAAGCATTGGTCATCCATTCCTGTTCCCAAACTTCCAAAAGAGATTCTTCTCAAACCTGAAAAGATTCAATATAGCGGGGGATTAGCATAAGCTAAGTGACTGAAATTATAACACATAATAATGTTTAAATCCAACAATTTCGATTCACAATTTTTGTGGGCCTAACAACAGCTTACCGATAGCCTTGTACTCATTAGCAATGGTAAAGCTTCCTTAAGACACAACGAATATGCCAAGGTACAATTACCATTATCTAACAGTAAACGAAAGCCCATCCCGCAACAACCAGGATGACCTCTACTCTTTTCCATGTGCACATATCGATTAATTAACACATAGCCAGTTAATTAATATTGAACCATACAGTGTAAATTACAACAAAAAGTTTTGCAGCCAAATAGCAGGTTCGTGACGCGAACCCAGATTTTCGTGTCGCGAAAAATTTCGCGTCACGAACCCAAATCTTCATGCCGCGAACCTAGGTTCGTGCTGCACGAAAAATTTCGTGCGGCTTCACTTTATGTTCAACTTCGCGCATCGAAACCGGTTCTTCGCGACACGAAAAATTGCAGGTGCTAAAATCCTGCATTTTCAACTCAACAACTTCCAAAACCAAAGCTAACAAATTGCAACCTAAACCACTGCAATTAAACAGTACAAAGGCTATAAATCCACTCACCTTCGCACTATCGATGATCACTCAGTTGTCTTATATCACTGAGTCTTCGCCTTTCCTTTTCCTGCTAACCGAAACAATACCCGAATTAGTACTATTTCAAGTCAAAACATTCATAAACTTCAAACTAGGCCTGGAAATGGAGCGGGTTTGGAGAGGATCAACCTTGATCCAAACCCTTTTAAAAAATTTCAAATGATGATCCAAACCCGATTCGAGATCCGCAGGGTCTTGAAAAATCGAACCCATACCATTATCCACCGAATCAGCGAATATCTGACCCTTTTACCCGACCCATTTACCGTACACGATTCTTGATTTTAATTTGAAAAATGATTGTCAATTTGAATATTTTATATATGATTTTTACTAATATGTACCTTAAAGCATATTATAAGAAATATCAAATATCTATTTTGCCCTTATATTAAATATTTTCCTCATTTTTCAGATTTAACAAGAACATATTTGGTGTAACACATAAAATTAATAGTTCATTAACGTCAAATTAGGTTAGTTAAAACAACTAAAACTAAAGCCCTAGACAAGAAGAAAAGTTTACTTACTAGTTGATAGCCTCAATTTCGAATTTGGGACTAGAGACTGCAAAGATTTAACCTCCAATTCTTAAGTTCTATATTTGTATGTGTTTTGTGTGTGTGTTTAGGCAGAGACGAGAGAGAGATCGAGAGTTTTGAGAGATTGAGACAAAACCAACTTTCTTAATGCCACACCTCCAACACGTGTCCAACCATAAAAGGTTTTTTTTTAAATGCAATATTATAATAAAATACGATGTTTAATTTGGAACCCTAAACGAACTCTAATTTCAAAACTAAAAATACCACTAGAAATCCAGTTCAAAAGTGGTCCCATATATATAAAAATCATTGTAATATATATCTATCTCAGTTTAGCTAATTTTTAACCCCGTGGTTAAAAATACTAATAATTCAAATAAAATTCTATAAAATTATGAATAATAAAACAAACTTACCGAAAACCTTAAAAATGCTAGGCCGGGTCTCGGTGTGTTACAAATCTCCCCTCCTTAAAGTGATTCCGTGGAATCTCAACACGTTCAAATAAACCCAGATAACGATTCTTCATATCTTCTTCCGTCTCCCACGTTAAATTCAAACCTAAACTATGTTTCCATTTTACTAGCACCATCGGAATTTGCTTCTTTCGTAATTTAGTAACTTTCCGAACTAATAACTCAACCGGTTCTTCGACTAGCCTCTTTTTCATATCAACTTTCAAATCTTGTATCAGTAATACTTGATTTTCATCTTCAACGTGGCACATTTTCAAATAACACACATTAAAGGTGTCATGAATACCCGCTAATTCCGGAGGAAAATCTAACGCAACGGTTTGATCATTGACTACTTGTCGAACCGGAGACTGCCCAATATAACGTGGTGCTAATTTTCCGCGTTTTCCGAACTGTATAACCCATTTCCATGGTGACAATTTCAAATACACTAACTCACCTTGTTCAATCGTAACCGGTTGCCGTCGGGGATTCGCGTACATCTTTTGTCTATCTCGAGCTACTTTCAACTTCTCCCAGGCTATTTTCACTTTCTCAGTGGTCATTTCAACAATATCATGTCTGGCATATTGCTTTTCCGCGGCTTCTAACAAACAAGTAGGAGTTCTACACCGACAACCATATAACATTTCATATGGTGGCATTTTAATACTCGAATGATATGAGTTATTATAAGCAAATTCCACCAACAGTAAATGTGAATCCCAAGATCCACCATATCCCAAAACACATGCTCGTAACATATCTTCGAGAGTTTGTATCGTCCTCTCAGTTTGCCCATCGGTTTGTGGGTGATATGCGGTACTCAAATAACTCGAGTGCCCAATTCCCATTGTAATCCTTTCCAAAAATTAGAAACAAATCGAAAATCTCGATCGGATACAATCGATAAAGGAATACCATGTCGGGACACGATTTCATCAATATATAATTTAGCTAATTTATCAAGTGACGCGGTTTCACTTGTAGCTAAGAAATGAGCACTTTTCGTCAATCGATCTACTATTACCCAAATCATATCATCTTTGTTTACGACGAAGTTTAGTAACGAAATCCATAGTTATATGTTCCCTATTCCACTCGGGAATTTCTAGTTGTTTCAAAGACCTGTATGGCTTTTGATGCTCGGCTTTAACTTGAGCGCAAATATGACATTTTTCTACAAATTGCGCTACATCGGTCTTCATTGTCGGCCACCAATATAACACTTTTAAATCGTTATACATCTTTGTACTTCCCGGATGAATAGATAATTGTGATTTGTGCGCCTCCGACATAATAAGATCACGTAACTCACCAATCAACGGCGCCCAAATACGTGTATGAAAGGTTTTTAACCATCGAGAATCAACTTCTAATTCAATGTCGGCCACCAATATAACATTTTTAAATCGTTATACATCTTTGTACTTCCCGGATGAATAGATAATCGTGATTTGTGCGCTTCCGACATAATAAGATCACGTAACCCACCAATCAACGGCGCCTAAATATGTGTATGAAAGGTTTTTAACCGTCGAGAATCAACTTCTAATTCAATGTCGGCCACCAATATAACATTTTTAAAGCGTTATACATCTTTGTACTTCCCGGATGAATAGATAATCGTGATTTGTGCGCCTCCAACATAATAAGATCACGTAACTACATTTTCCTTCCCCGGGTGATACTTAATTTCACAATCATAATCTTTTATAAGTTCTATCCACCGTCTTTGTCTCATATTTAATTCTTTTTTGCGAAAACACGTATTGTAGGCTTTTGTGATCGGTACAAATAATACATTTGGTGCCATACAAGTAGTGTCTCCACAATTTTAATGCAAAGACTACTGCCGCTAGCTCTAAATCATGAGTAGGATAATTCTTCCCGTGTGTCTTCAACTGTTGAGAAGCATAAGCAATCACCCGATCTCTTTGTCGAGAAGCATAAGCAATCACCCGATCTCTTTGTCGAGAACCATAAGCAATCACCCAATCTCTTTGCATTAATACACACCCTAAACCCAAGTATGAAGCATCACAATAGAAAACAAAATCTTCCGAACCTTCCGGTAACGCGAGAATTGGCGCTTGACATAATAATTCTTTTAAAGTTTGGAACGCCTTCTCTTGTTCTTCATTCTACCGGTACCGTCATCTTTTCTTGTTAACTTGGTTAATGGACCCGCAATCTTCTAAAAGTCTTTAATAAATCTTCGGTAATAACCCGTCAACCCAAGAAACTCTTGATTTCTTACTGTGTCTTCGGTGCACCCCAATTCATAACCGCTTTTATCTTTGTTGGAACAACTTTCACCCCATCTACACAAATAACATGGCCCAAAAATTTCACTTCTCGTAACCAAAATTCACATTTTAAAATTTTAGCATATAGTTGTTCCCGTTTCAAAGTACTCAAAACCTACTTCAAATAATCTTCGTGGTCCGATTCGGTTTTAGAATAGATTAATAAGTCATCTATAAATACAATGACAAATTTATCTCAGAAAGGTCGACATACCCGATTCATAAGATCCATAAATATCCCGGGTGCGTTTGTTAACCCAAAAGGCATAACTAGGAACTCATAATGATTGTATCGAGTACGAAAAGTGGTTTTGTGAACATCATCTTCATGTACACGCACCTGATGATACCGGGCCGTAGATGAATTTTCGAAAAACAAGAAGCACCTTGTAGTTGATCAAATAAATCATCTATCCGAGGCAACGGATAATTATTTTTCACGGTTCTTTTATTTAATTCCCAATAATCTATACACATATGAAACGTACCATCTTTCTTCTTTACGAAGAAAATTGGAGCTCCCCAAAGTGAGGAACTTGTCCGGATAAAACCCTTATCAAGAAGTTCTTGAATTTTAGTCATCATTTCTCGAATTTCAGACGGTGCCAATCGGTACGGAGCCCAGCAATCGGACTAGTTCCTGGAATAAGATCGATTTTGAATTCTACCTCTCGAATGAGAGGTAACCCAGGCAACTCGTCGGGAAACACTTTCGGGTATTCGATACTACCCGGATATCATTAACCGTCTTCTTGTCTTTCCGGGCATCTATTGCATATGCCAAAAATGATTCACACCCCTTAACTAATGCCTTTCTAACTTTCATAAAAGATATTAATGGAATAGATGAATTGTCTCGTTCCCCACGGGCCACTACACGTGTCCCGTCAGATAAAGGAAAAGAAATTAACATCTTATGACACTTAATGCTAGCTCTATTAATACTTAGCCAGTCGATACCAAGTACTACATCAAAGCCGGATATCAGCATCAATAAAAGAAACATATCAAAATGAATGCCATCAATATCTATATGTGCCTCGGACTCAGATGTTGTGACTGTAACCACCTTACCATTTGCTACTTCAACCTCTAATGGTGTTGTCACATTTTTAACAGGTAAATTTAATTTGTCACAAAATATTATCGAAATAAAAGAACGATTAGCACCGGAATCAAAAAGTACACGTGCAGGTATATTATTAATCAAGAACATACCGGTGATAACATCATCAGTAGACATAGCATCATCAACCGTCATCTGAAAGGCTCTACCCTCATATGGAGGAGGGTTCTTCTTCTCTTTTGGCCCGTTGAAGATGACGAACCACCTGCCGACCCTAACCTTGAACCGGACCCAAACCTCTTTCCCGTTGGACAATCACCTACCTGATGTCCCTCCTTCTGACAATTCCAACACACATTCCGAGGAAACTTGCAATCTTTAATCTCATGCCCCATCTTCCCACATCGAATACACTTCATCGACTGAGTTGTACACGACCCAGAATGATAAGACTTACATCTATTACACCATTGGTATTTTTGACTAGAAACACCTTCACCCGTTCCTCTAATGTTTGACCCTTGAGAACACTGTCTTTGATTCCCTCGCCACCTCCTATTTCATTGAGACCCGTCTGATCAAATCTGGATCTTTGTGAACCCCCTCTTTCTCGATTCATTCTTTCTCTTGCTTTATGATCACCTTCAGCGGACCTTGCCAAATTAAAAGCTTGAGTCAATGTACTTGCTATTCGAACTATACCCCAATAAGCAGGCAACAATGCATCCACAAAATGTTGTAATTGTGCCTTTTCATCGGGCACACACTGCTTCACAAATATGAGTTTATCATTGAACTGCTTGATTAACTCATCAACCGACATTCTTTCTCCCATTTGTAAATTCATAAACTCCTTCATAATTTTGTTCATTTCAAATTCATTGCAATAATGATCACATACTCTATCATAAAATTCACCCCAAGTAATTGCATCTACCACGGCAGGGGACATATGTTTCGTCCAAACATCCCACCATTCCATTGCCCTTTCCTTTAACATTCTAGAAGCATATTTTACCTTCATGCGTTCCTCACAGTTTGCTGCATCTAAGGTTCTTTCCATTTCCCTCAACCAATTCAAAGTCACAGTTGGATCATTGCTACCTTTGTACTCTGGTGGTTTACAATCAAGATTTTTTTTATAAGTACATTGAGGTTTAATTCCCGTTGAAACCGGATATGGAATAAATGTATACTGAGGAACACCTTGTGATTGGATAGGAGGATGGAAGTGAAATGGTTCGGGTAGTGTGGGTGGTGGCATAGAAATGGTTGACATAATTGGGGTTGGCATAGTATGAATTGGTAGTGAAAATGTAGGCACTGTAGTTGGAATGGTATTTGAGTAGTTTGGTTTCTTTGCATTTCATCAATAACACTATTAAGATGTTGTATTTCACATTCCATTCTAACAATATACTATTCCCGATCTTCATTTGTATTTCCCGAAGTTTCAATATTACCCAGTTCAGTCGTTCAGTTCAGTCGTTTATAGGGTCACAGGGATGTTCTCCTCGTTAACGGCCATATCTGTAATCAACACATCATCTCACAAAACATTAGTTTTAAATTCGTTAGTAACTAGCATACTAACCTTTCCATCTTATCTAAACTTTTCTAATCCCCACACTCTAGAAATGTTTGACCAAACTCGAGCCTTGATTTGGAAATGTACACCTAAACGTATACACATTGCCAAACCAATGCTCTGATACCAAATTGTAACACCGTAATTTTTCAAGCCATTTTTTTATCAAACACGGAAGCGTCTAAAGTAATTTACCTTTACAAGCATTTAAGAAAAGTGAAGTATTAACGTTTACAAAACGGTGTTATAAAACATTCGGCTCGTTCCCAAAAAAACATATGTTTAAGCATTGGTCATCCATTCCTATTCACAAACTTCCAAAAGAGATTCTTCTACAACCTGAAAAGATTCTACATAGTGGGGGATTAGCACGAAGCTAAGTGACTAAATTATAACACATAATAATGTTTAAATCCAACAATTCTGATCCACAATCTTCACTTAATCACAAACAACGAAAGGACTGGCGGTTCTGCCGAACCTTAAAACTATTGTGGGCCTAACAACAGCTTACCGATAGCCCTTTACTCATTAGCAATGGTAAAGCGTCCTTAAGACACAACGAATATGCCATGGTACAATTACCGTTATCTAACAGTAAACGAAAGACCAGCCCCCGACAACCAGGTTGACCTCTACTCTTTTCCATGTGCACATATCGATTAATTAACACATAGCCTTTTAATTAACATTGAACCATACAGTGTAAAGAACAACACAAAGTTTTGCAGTCAAACACCAGGTTCGTGTTGCGAACCCAGATCTTTGTGTCAGGAAAAAGTTCGCGTCGCGAACCCAAATCTTCATGTCACGAAATCAGGTTCGTGCTGCACGAAAAAGTTCATGTTGCATGAACTTCACTTTCTGTTCAACAACTTTCAAAACCAAACCTAACAAATTGCAACCTAAACCATTGCAATTAAACAGTACAAAGGTTATAAATCCACTCACCTTGGCACTATCGATGATCACTAAGTCGTCTTATATCACTAAGTCTTCGCGTTCCCTTTTCCTGCTAGCCGAAACAATACCCGAATTAGTACTATTTCAAGTCAAAACATTCATAAACTTCAAACTGAATTCTAAACCATCACACATAACACAATTTCTGCACAAAGAAGTATTTTGACTCCTCAAAAGTCAAATTCAACATCTAACTTTCATATGCACATCTAAGGTATTAATTTGACCCAAACGGGTCAAAACCCGATTCTTATCTAAAACATGTCAACATATGATTCCATACCATCACAACATCACAACTAATTTAAGAAGTATATACAATAAATTCCATCATCATCAAACCCGTATTTGACTTTACAAAAAGTCAAACTACACAATTTCACAACTTACTTATCTTTGTCTAAACATTATCAAATAATTAATTTAATGTTATAACTAGTTTCTAACACAATTATAACACTAATTACAATCCTAAATAATCACAAATTCATAGATTTCTCAAATTTCTAAATTAGGGTTCTTGACCGAAAAATCACCAACTAAATTTCTTGCACTTATCATTAATTCAAGTGTTCAACCAACCTAGAATTCTCTAATAAGCATAACTAACTCATAGAATCCTAAAGCAATCATCAATTTTCGGTTTTCACATAAGACCCACCAAGAACACTAAACCCTAGTTCTTCAAATTGATCAAAACAACTAAAACTAAAACCCTAGACAAGAAGGTAAGTTTACTTACTAGTTTAGAGCTTCAATTTCGAATTTGGGACTAGAGACTTCAAAGATTTAACAATCAATTCTTAAGTTGTATATTTGTGTGTGATTTGTGTGTGTGTTTAGGCAGAGACGAGAGAGAGATCGAGAGTTTTGAGAGATAGAGATAAAACCAACTTTCTTAATGCCACACCTCCAACACGTGTCCAACCCTTAAAGGTTATTTTTTTAAACATAGTACAATATTAATGTATGATGTTTAATTTGGAATTCTAAACGAACTCTAATTTCAAAACTAAAAATACCACTAGAAACCTGGTTCATAAGTGGTCCCAGTTTTGCAATAAAAATCATACTAATATATATCTATCTCAGTTTTGCTAATTTTTAACCCCATGGTTAAAAATACTAATAATTCAAATAAAATTCTATAAAATGATAAATAATAAAACAAACTTACCAACAACCTTAAAAATGCTAGGCCGGGTCTCGCGGTATTACAAATATATATCATTTTTTCAAAATAAGTATATACTTTAACACAGTGGTTATACCTTTTGTGTCACTAATGAGTGTAGTAGGTGACCGTGCTCCGCTACGAGTTTTTTTCTTCATCTATACAGTTTCGTAGTAATATAAAAATTCTTCAAAAAACTAAAATTTGTTATTAACTTCTTAAATCTCATTTTCATTGGTTAAAAGACTAAGTAAAGTTTCCATGTTCATGAAAATACACAAAAATAAAAAAGAAATAAAACAAAGAAATGTGAACAATATATGATATAGCTTTTGTCAAAATTTATCAAGACTATAAATATATGACTTTGGCAAGATTAAAAAAACATTTTTGAATTATTTGATGAAGTGAATGAAATTGTTTTTAGATAATTAAATTGAAAACAAATGAACAAAAGAAAAGGAACAATAATAACCAATAATGTTACTTGGTTAGCAACTATGTAATCAATCATTACCTATTAGTAAGCAATACTCCATTACTCACCAAATTGGGGGGAATGAGCTAGGTAATACTTCATACACACTTACATACACACACACACACACATACATACATACATACATACATACATACATACATACATACATACATACATACATACATACATACATACATACATACATACATACATACATACATACATACATACATACATACATACATACATACATACATACATACATGCATGCATGCATGCATGCATGCATACATGCATACGTACATACATACATACATACATACATACACACATACACACATACACACATACATACATACGTACATACATACATAAATACATACATAAATACATACATATATACATATACACACACATACATTGTATAATTAGAAAATGTTATGATCGTAATTAAGTAAAATTAGTATTGTTTATCATTTCATAAATCCAGCATGATTCAATTAAAAAAATTTGGGTATTAATTAGATGTTTAATTAGTATTGTTTATCTACTCTTATTGATTGTAAATAGTATATAGCATTAGTTATTAATTTGGTAACATTTTCATTATTGTCACCTAAATTTAAAGAAAGATAAATCACATTAAATATATACATAATTTCAAACCAAATTAAAATTGAGAGTTGTGAATTTGAAGTTTTATAAAACCGAAATAGTATTTGTATGTGTTTGAAACAAAATTGCAGCAGCCTCCATCTTCAAAAATAATTCATTTATTTCTAAAAACTTGATAATTGTCTCCAAACACATAGTACCATTATTTTTTATGAAAAACAATGCACTTTTGTTCTAAAAGAAAAAACAAAGTTATGATTAAATCATTATAAGTCATATCTTTTCATGCATGCAACCACTTATTATTTATATAATTAAATTAATTATTGTGTATCTGTCTGTTAGCATTTCTTTTATTATTACAGGTTACTGATATTTACAATTTCTTTTATTAAGGTTAGTGTTTCATTTTTAATATATAATTGATATATATGCATACAACAACCTTATATTTAATTTAGCATTTTTTCGTAATTTTCTTATTCTATTGTTTTTGAATCTTCTACTATATATGCAGCTACATATAACTTTAGTTTGACAACTCACCCGTTTGAAACTTTCTGATTGGTTGTTAATGCCACGTGTAATTCACACATTGGCCAACGATTCTTCACCCTTATCCCTCTCGCTTCATTTTTTTACGCATGCAATGGCTATTCTCAATTTCTCCCTTCTCTCTATAACCCTAACCCCTAAATCCCCAAATCCCATCTCAAAACCATCTTCGTTCAAATCCCTCAAAACACACATCGCCAGCCCGATCCATTTCCAATGCAGAAGCTGAAATACAATCCTTACCCAAAACCTTGATAGAAGAAGAAATCGAGTTGGGGTTAATGTTCCCCATGTCATACCGAGCATGATTCACCCTAGCACGACCCTCCATATTGCCGGAATCCGGCAAATCGCAGCCATGCGGCGCTGGAACTTAAAAAAATCCCAATCTGAACTCACATCCGCTTCAGGTGGGGGATCTAGTGGACGAGTTGGCCTGGCCATATTGACCAGAGATGAAAAACGACCACCCCTACAAAACCTGAAGATGAATCGCTGGAAAACTTGGCTGGAAACTCAAAATTTCTGGGAACATACTATTTCCAAAATATCATCAAATTCTCTACAACAATTACTTCAATCACATTTCCTCTGTTTGTAAACAAGGCAAATTGCAAGAAGCCGTCAACATTCTTCTGGAATTAGACTCTCAAGATTTCGATATTGGACCAGATGTTTATGGAGATATACTCCAAGGATGTGTTTACGACAGAAATATCTCATTAGGTAAGCAAATTCACTCACGAAACATAAAAAAAGGTGAATCTTTGGTTAACAATGAGTACATTGAAAAAATTTGGTTGTTTTTTATTCAATATGTGATTGTTTAGATATTGCTTTAAGTTTATTTAGTAGAGTTACTGAAAAAAATGTGTTCTCATGGGCTGCTATAATTGGAGTTTATAGTAGAATGTGGTTTCTTGAAAAGGCTTTACTGGGTTTTTGTAATATGTTGGAAAATGGATTTGAGGCTGATAATTTTGTAATTCCAAATGTGTTGAAAGCTTGTGGTGGTCTTTCATTGATAGAATTTGGGACGACGGTTCATGGTTATGTGGTCAAAATGGGTTTGAAGATTGTGTTTTTGTAGCAAGTAGTCTTGTAGATATGTACGGTAAATGTGGTGCTTTAGAAGATGCACGAAAGGCGTTCGATGAAATGCCTGAGAGAAATGTGGTTACTTGGAATTCAATGATGGTGAGTTATGCTCAAAATGGGATGTTTGATGATGCAATTCTTGTGTTTTATGATATGATAAATGAAGGAATTCAACCGACTGTTGTTACAATTGTTAGTTTCCTCTCAGCTTCAGGTAATCTTTGTGCTATTGAAGAAGGTAAACAAGGTCATTCGATTGCAATTAAAATCCGGTTAGATGTAAATAACATAGTGGGTACTTCCTTAATTAATCTTTATTCAAAAACCGGTTTAGTAAAAGATGCCGAGAAAGTGTTTAGTAAAATGAAAACGAAGGATCTTGTAACATGGATATTGTTGGTATTTTGTTACATACAGAATAAACAGAACGAAAAAACGGTTAATTTATGTCATGAAATGTTATCAGAACGGTTAAAATTTGATTCAGTAACAATGACATTAATCACAACAAGTGCACGCGGAAGTCAGCACATTGTCAATGCATTCGTAACAACTTTCTATCCGATGTAACTCTTGCAAGTAGCATCATCGATATGTACGCTAAATGCAACAAAATTCACGATGCCAGAAGGGTATTTTCATCATTGCACACTAAAGATCTTGTGTTATGGAACACATTACTAGCCACATATGCTGAACTCGGGTCAAGTGGCGAAACCCTAAAATTGTTCTATCAAATGCAATTACAAGGTGTACCGCCAAATGTAGTTTCTTGGAATTCGGTTATTCTTGCGTATTTGAAAAACGGGCAAGTTAAAGAAGCCGTGAGTTCATTTTCAGAAATGGAATCTTTTGGTAGCATAGAGTCATGCATGACTACTTCAGCTATTGTTGAAGTGACTCAATTAGATGCCATTACAGCAACTAGATGCCATTACAGCAATATTATGCATAGAGTCATGCATGACTACTTCAGCTAATGTTGATAGTGTCGGGAATGCATTGCACTCAAATTTTACTGATAATCCTGATCAAGAATGTATATTTTTTTTCTTTTACTATATACCGTTGGTGATTATGCATTTGTTTTTTGGGAAATCTGCATACAAACATATGCATTCATATTTTCATTATCAGTTTTAGTGTAATGGTTAATTAGAGAATAAAGGTGTAGTGAGCTAATAATAAATCCCTACAGACATTAAAACTTATTTATGAAATAACATTTTATGGTATAATACCGAATTTATGGTATTATGTAGTTTTATAATTATATGTTTAGTTTTTTTTTATTAATCCATGCTTATTTTCACTTTCAGATTGTATATAAAGACGATTATGGAATTGAAGGTCGTGGTGGCTATTTTAACTAACATGGGTACTTTTTGTATCACGAAACTTTGATATTAAGAATTTTTTGACGAACTAAATTGTGCTTATTGGAATTTATTGATATTTTTTGTTTGTTTGCCAGAATTATTAGGTGCATCTTCAGAATCATTAGTAAGATGGAATTTGCATTTAATCAAAAGTAACAATAAAACTTTGTACTTGAATAGATTATGATGTAACAATTAGAAGTTTGTTTACAGTGCAAGTGTTTTGCTTGGTTGCAATGGAAAAACAAGTATTTTCGCATGATCAACTTTATGTCGCTGTATCACGAGTTAATAACAAGAACGGATTGAAGGTTATTTGTTGCGACAAAGATGACAATTACACTAATACAACAACAGAAGTGAGATCGGGTGAGAACTAAAATTTTGGTGAGAACTGTAAGGACAATTCACAACCAATCATTTTTAAAAATTATGATTATTTTCAGAATTTTGGATCACTGTCATCCTCAAAAAGATCCTAAAATTCTGACAATGATCCATTTAAAAAAAATTGATTGGTTGAGAATTGTCCTCGCAATCCTCACCAAATTTTGAGTCCTCACCAGATCCTAACCCTTCAATAATATATGTCGTTTACAAAGAAGTCTTATTTCGTCTATAACTTTTTGTAATATTTATGCATGTATCAAAATTTGTACCAACTTATCATTTCGACTATGAATTGTTATGTCATTTAAACTGTATTAATATTTTTGTTATTTTTCTTAATATCTCTCTTGAAGCATGCCCGCCCAGTTGGGCGGGCTTTGAAAGTAGTTGATATATATGTATGAGGCAACATTATAAGTAACTAATGTTTTCTTACATCAAAAAACATTATAAGTAACTAATGATGAACCCTTTGTGTTGATGTAAATTTTTTTATAATTGTTAACGAAAAACTATTATAAAAACTATTTTGATTTCTTTTAGCACATATTTATGTAAAACAAAACGTTTATTCATAATTTCAATAATAATTGACTACATGATTTCCTACGCTATTCTCATTCTTATGCGTTATGTATTTCGATGGATGCCCGCCCGTCTGGCCGGACTCTGAAGCTAGTATACAATATGGGAATTAATTTATGTACCATATGTTTTTAATGCACACTACTACACAGTACAAATATTACTATATGTAACACCTCAATTTTTAAAACAAAACATTTGGCCAAAATATATCATTTAATAAAGAGGAGAACTATCCCAAAATACGGATTTACAAAAACCTTTGGTATGAAATCAGAGTATAAGTTTGGTATTAAAAAATATATCGAAACCAAAGCTAAGTCTAAATCCGTTCTAGTGTTCTTCTACTCTAGGCCCCGCATCTCTAACCATGCGAACCTAATTCTTCGATCCCGAACCTGAGTACATAGCAAAAACAACAAGGAGTACGTGAGACAAAAAGTCTCGTGAGCTACATGGATTTAGACCCAACAGTAAATAACAATTAACACATTACATATAAACATATATATATAACCTGTCTATTCAATCTAGTCACCATATTGTTGAAGGATTTATGTGCACAGTTAGTCAACCTATGATGATACATCCATGCCTACGAAACACTTAAGGGTCACACCGGTGAATGCATGTAATACGAGCAAGTTATGCAATGATACTACGAAGAGGAATGATTCATAATAGTCATTATGAATCAGTTAAGTATTAAGTTAAGTTTAACTTAATACTAGATTAGTTTAACTAACTATATAATACAAGTGTTTATACATTTACTAGTTGAGTGAATATACAATGTGTTAATTAAAGATTATCCATGATATGATTTAAAGTCATTAAATCATATAGTAATTGGATAATATTGTTGTGTAAATTATATAAAGGTTATTATATAATTAACTCTTAAAAGTATAAATACAAGTATATATAATTCGTGTATATGGGTACCGAATTATTAGTTTGTTAATACTAGACATTTAATAGTTAAGTGCAACAATAATAAACTAGTTAAAACTATAAGGGATGGAAGTGTAAAAAGAAAGTTTAATTAAGAAGATAATCTTAATTAAACTAGAAGGGTTTTAAGTGTAAGATCTTCTATTATAAATAGGAGGCTTATGACTAAACCTTAGATGTTGATCCTTGCCTCCATAATCACGAAATTCCCTTGCCCCCTTCTCCTCCATTCGGCCGAAACTTAGAACACAAGTTTGTGTTCTTCGTTCTTCGTTCGTTCTTCGTGTTCTTCAAGTATTGAAGAACAAGATCGTTGCAAGTGATCAACCAGAAGATTGCTCGTCGTGTTCATCATCAGTGGATCTATCTTAAGCATTAACAACTATAAGGTATGTTTCATGGAACACACTTTCTTCCTCTCCTCTTGTTCGATCGAACGAGAACACCAAGAACCCTAGGGTTCTTGGTGAGTGTTCGACGAACACACACAAGTATGTGTGTGTGTTCGATATTTTCGTACAAGGTTTCTTTCTTGTTAATCTAATCTAGATTTCCAACATCCCAATCCTTTAGGGTTTAAGGATTAGGTTTAATCCCACTTCCGCTTTTAGGGATTAAATCAGCTAGTTGGTTTTAACCGGTCAAGAACAAGTTCATATTCTTGGTCAGTATGGTCGAACCAAGCATACTGGGAGGTTGACCCAAGTTGTCGATCAGTGTTGTGAAACCCTTCAATTGTGACCCTATCGATCTTGCTCTCCTAGCAATCATATCTAACTATCGGGTTGCCCCCGAACTAGCTAGAAGCACATACATATCTAGTTATCGGGATGCCCCCGAACTAACTAGAACCAAGATACCGGCAATAGGGAATCGACCAATCTACCGATACCTACCTTACTCGCCGGAATAGGTCCGGTTAGCAAGACTACTATCGTGGATGAGTAATGAGAATCCACCCAACTGCCCCTCAATCCACACCTCATGATCGGGAGTCGCCAGTGACATCACATCATCTCAATCTTACCATAACTCAACAGTTATGTAAATCTAGCTCTCGGCTATCACCTCAATCATCAAACAAGTTAGTTCAATATTATCAATAATATATAACTAACTAAACAACTATAAGTCTACACAATTAAGCAAATAGACCGTAACACAAGTAAGAAAATGTATTTCAAAGCTATGTACTCAGTAAATTCCACACGTACTCGCCTTAGCAAATACTGCTCCAACCATGTTCTTCACACACAATCCCTTTGCTTCAACAGTTGATCACCTTCCCAAGACTTCACCAAAAGCCTAATATAATAATCACAAGTTCTTCAACATCACATATTATTAATAATATGTCCATTTATCTCTAGATACTATTTACTAACACTTTCCCCCAATTTTGGTGATTTACAAAACCTTAGGTTTAACCAACCCTTAAGATTCATACAAATCTTAAACATACACTTGTTTCTCTTGTTAAAATACCATCTATTAAGTGTATGCATCATTTATTTCACCATTAATCATAACCCAAGAACTAAGGTTTCAAACCCAAGCTTCAAGATCCATAGATCTTGAGCTAGAAAGATCAAAGAGTGAAGATTTACCTTTAAACTTCAACTAGGTGTGAAATCTAACAAGCCTTGATGAAGAAATCGACCAAAACCAACACTTGCACTCAAAAATCACCAAGAGAGAAAACTAGGGTTTTAAAATGGAATTTATGGCTGAAATCCCATATTTAATGCTGGTCGGAAGAGTTCACGCCGCGAACCCATAGTTCGCGCCGCGAACTACGCGTGCGTGAACTTCTTCCCAATCACGAGCCAGTCATGAACTTCGATCGATCAAAAACCCAAATTCTATGTTTGATGTTCACGATCGTGAACATATAGTTCAAGCCGCGAACTGCCCTATGCAGCAGGGCTGCATTTTTCGGTCTTTGTCTCGACCCGGTTTCGTCCATAACTTTCTCATACGATGTCCAAATGACACGAAATCAATTTCTACGTTTTTTAAATGATTTATCCTTATTTATCATATTTTAATAAAATTTATTTATTAACAAAAATTCGGGTCGTTACTACTATCTTCCCCTTAAGAAAATTTCGTCCTCGGAATCTCATCATAGTTCAGGAAATCCGGGTATCTCTTCTGAATCTCATCTTTGACTTCCCAAGTCAAATTTGGTCCAAGACCAATTCCAATTCTATCTCTTTATTCTGAAACCTTTTTATTTTCATTTCTAATATAGCATCGGGCTCCTCAATCAAGCAGTTCGTGGAATCAACCAACAACTCTTGCAATGGAATAATATTTTCAACTTCCCCGATGAACTTCTTCAAATAACTCCCGTGAAAGGTGTCATGCACACCTTGAAGCTCGGGTGGAAGTTCCAACTTAAATGCTTGAAGCCCAATCCGGCTCAACATTTTGAACGGTCCAACATATCTTGAGCTTGAGCTTCTCCTTCTTCCCAAACCGTGTGACTGTTGGAATTATGTGCACAGTTAGTCAACCTATGGTGATACATCCAAACCTAAGAAACACTTACGGGTCACATCGGTGAGTGCATGTAACAAGAGTAAGATATGTGATTATACTACGAAGAGGAATGATTCATAATAGTCATTATGAATCAGTTAAGTATTAAGTTAAGTTTAACTTATTACTGGATTAGTTTAACTAACTAATTAATACAAGTATTTGTACATTTACTAGTGGAGTAAATATACAATATGTTAACTAAATATTATCCATAATATGATTTAAAGCTATTAAATCATATAGTGTTTGGATAATATTATTGTTTAGATTATATAAAGTTTATTATATAATTAATTATTGAAAGTATAAATACAGGTATATTTCGTGTATGTATATACAACGAAATATATTAGTGTATTAATACTAGACATTTAATAGTTAAGTGCAACAATAATAACTAGATAAACTACAAGGGTTAAATGTGTAAGAGGATAAATTTAATCAAGAGATTAATCTAAATTAAACTAGAAGGACTTAAATGAAACTTCATCGATTATATATAGAAGGCTTATTGTTTTATTTAAACCTAATCATTCACTTCCTAAACACCCTACACGAAATCCTCCCCCCCCCCTGGAGATATCAGCCGAACCTAGGGAAGAACACAAGTCTTGTGTTCTTCGCTAGTTCTTCGTGTTCTTCAAGCCTTGAAGAACAAGTTTCGTTACAAGTGATCAACTAGAGGATCGCTCATCGTGTTTATCATCAGTGTACTTACTTAAGCAAGTTAAGGTATGTTTTGGAACACTCTTTCTCCTCCTTTCTCTTGTTCGATCGACTCCCAAGAACCCTAGGGTTCTTGGTGGTAGTCGACGAACACACATAAGCAATGTGTGTGTTCGAGTTATTCGTACAAGGTTTCTTTTCTTGTTAACCTAGTTATTCATAAAAGTTATTCGTATAAGGATTAAAGTTTTCAAGTAAATAAACCTAGTAATATCTTTTTGTACACCTCGTTTTAAGGTATACAAATAAAATCGAACAAATTTAAAACTTAGAGTTTTAAAAGATATTTAGAAAGGCGTCTTGTGGAATTAAGTACACGAATCGAACATTTTAAATAAGGATTAAAAATTGGAATACGGTTTAAGTTTAGTTTAAGACTTAAACAAACCCAATAAAATCTTAGATCTAAGTACTATCCACCTAATGGAAAACCTCACTTGTTCAACGATATTCATATTGTAAGGATAAAGAACCTTAGATATGGATTCAAATCATTGTGAGTGTTAGGGTGCGTAGGGTTCTGTGATAATTGGGAGTCCCGACGCAGAACATCGCACTGTCTTAGATGGTCTGATCTACTTTGGTGATAATCGGGAGTCCCAGCCCAAGAAGTACTTGAATAGAATAAACATGCTAGACTTTATTGCAACTTAGAAATGTACGACTAAATTGTACAAGGTTGTAGTAAGTTATAAGTCTAAAGATTCTACGACCCCTAGGAATCGTGTCAAGTCTTGCTACGATCGGTAAGGATGTTACCTACCAGAAACATCATGTCTCATCGGGAAGTGCCCAAACATTGCAACGAGAATGTGATATATGGATCATAGGCCTAAAATATTAATTATGGGTTTATAATATATTTTAGAGATATTTATTGATGATTACTAATTAAACTGAGTTTGAGTTCTAGATGGCAGCAACAACCATAATGACACGAACCAACAATCTCTCACTACGCTTGTTTCTAGAAAAGGACGAATTGACTGGGTCAATGTTTCTCAATTGGAAGCGTGATCTTCGGATTATGCTTAGGCATGAGAGAGAAGGAAATGTTCTAGAAAGAGCAATACTAAATGCTCATGCCGCAAATGCTAGAAATGAACTAGGACAAGCATATTACGCTTGTAGAGTGTTCAAATCTTGCAAGGTGGTTAAGGGATCATCAGTGGGTGCTCACGTCATGAAAATGAAAGAGCACATAGATCATCTTGAATGACTAGGACACCCAGTATCATTGCAATTAGCAACAGTAATGATACTAAACTCGTTGTCAGATGACTATAAGCCTTATATAGTTAACATAGAGCAATCCATTGATGAGCTACATTCCATGCTCATGACTACTGATTTGATTTTGGGGACCAAGTTTAAGAATGATCTTGTAGTAACCGATGATGGTAGTGAAAAGAGAATGAGGCACAATGGAAAGGGAAAGGGTAAAACCAATCCCAACCAAGATGTGCCTAAAGGTAATGGAGTCAAAAAAAAGGTCAAGAAGGTGAAGCCAAATAACGCAAGGACCGATACACGGTGTCTTGGTTGTGGCGAGGGTCAAAGGGTATCAGGCAATGAAAGCTCCTCAGTTGACTTGACCAACTTCTAGATACTCCTTTCCTACTTGTAAACTTTATTACAACTAACTCAACTTTAGCAATCGTTTATTGCAAGAGATGAAAAGTGAGATGGACTAACATGAGATAATGATCCCACGAGCACCACATTTTAATTTAGTATTTTTCATATGGATTCATTAAAACAATTTTTGGTTTTAATTGTTTTGAACAAATTACTTTTTTCTATTTTATGATAAATTTTTTGTTTTAAGTTTATCATTTTTGAATCTATGGTTGAATTATATTGTATGTGCATGTGTGTTGATTATACTAGTCAAGTTTTATGACTAGATAATAAAGTCAAGTGTTGACTTAATAATAATCTCATTGTTTATCTTTGTTTAATTGTTGTGTGAATATCTTAGAAGTTCTAATTAATTAGATACTAGTAATTAGAAAAACAATTCTAAATACAATGGAAACATAAGGTTCAAAGTACATTGAACTTAATTTAAAAACATCTTAAGTAATGGTTACTTATGATAGTATGTTTTAAAATATTAGTATTAATATAGTTTGATTATATTGGATATAATCAAGATAGACTTTAAAGAGCATTATTACAAGTCTTTAACACTTGTGATAAAGGAATTTAATGAAGTCATAATTCCCTAATAGGAATAATTGGATATTCGTAAAATCCAAGGATAAATGAGTTAGACATTGAATTAACTCTTAAAAGGATAGAACTATATTAAAGTATTTAAGAATTAAAAGGTATTAATGCATGTCTTTTATACTTGTAGTAAATACAAAATTTAATCAAGTCATGATTCCCTAATAGGAATACTGGATATTTGAGAAATCCAAGAAATGACTTTGGCATTAAATGAAGTTCTTAAAAGATACTAATGTATTTAAGAATTGGGAGTATCGTTTCAAGTGTCTTATACTTGTTAGATACGTTGATCAATGAAAGTCATGATTCCCTTAAAAGGAATGTTGGATATTCGCAAATCCAAAGGATGACTTTAATAATTGATAAATTCTTAAAAAAAATAAACTATAAGATTTTGACTAGGTCAAGGTAATAGTTTAAGTGATGCTTATGTTCCATAAAAGATAGTGGGAGCTATGACTAACATATTCCTTAGAGGTATTAATGAATATAGTAAGTTAGTAGGATATTAACAAGGTATTACCAAGTCGTTGCCAAAGAGTTAAGAGAAATAATAAATGATCATTAATTAGATTATTGCAAACCTAATAGCGTGATCACAAAGTCTTGTGATTAATTATTGCATATCTAATAGAATATTCACACTCCAGTGGATAAGATAATCATTTAAGGAAATTTCTTTAACTAGTTAATGATATATCTACAAATCAAGTAACTAAAAGAGGCTTTAGTTACAAGGCAAATTTTATGAATTCAAGAAAACTAAGAAGTCGATTTCCAATACTCCTATGTTTACCGAATTGAATAAAAGGGCAAGACTATAATATGTTCTAGGATGTTGCAAGAACAAAATCTAGCAAAGACAAAAGTAATAGTGTTATTCCAAATACTTGTCTTATGTCTTTAGTTTAATAGGAATGGCTAGATCAGTGATAAAGTTACAAGTAAACTTGTAAAAGTCAGTAAGTAATCAACACGAACGGAAGGATAAGTAACGATGCAGTAATAATTATGTATCTATGTCCAGTGTGGAATAATACATGAGTTAGTATCATTGTTATTCAAACTTTGTATGTTTTATAAAATCCATGAATAAAAGTCTATTTATTCAAAAGAAATAATTTGTGACTACTCGTCTTCGTGGGAACCTTGATGGGACGTTAACGTCATCGCGTTATTTGGTGGAGATTCGAGTTTCTCAAAGATTGCTACACAAGTTTGGTTGTTAACCAAATATCGGTGATATTCTGTTGGAGGTCCAACTAATATTGGATTGACCACCGTGACAATACTTCGTGGTTGAAAAATTCAAAAGTGTTGTTCACTAGGATTGGCCTGAGGTATTTGGTTTGGGATACAATAACTAATGTACTTTGGTTCGTCTTAGACAAGTCTGAAATATGATTGTCATACGAGGCCTTACTGGGTACAAAGAAAGTTGTGTTTTGAATCGAAATATAACAAGATGGTAACTGCACCTCCTTTTTAGGAGAGATTTTATGGATCCCTTGACATGATGGAAAACTGGTAAGTGCATGGCCATGCCCAAACGAATTGATTTGTTCTTTGTCGTTTATCACAACAGTTTGAATCAAGAAGTCAAGAAATGATTTCAAATACAGGAGTTGATATTTTCTACCATCCTCGTATTCGTCATCACAAATATCGTGCTGCAAGGGATGAACCTAAACACGTTGCCCAAGAAGTAGAGACAGAGTGTTCTTTACTAGACGACGCTATTAGAGAGTTTTTCGAAACTATACCTGGGTTACATAAGCTGTTTTTATGGGGTTGATTAAACTAGCTACTTGGTTTAACCGGCAAGAACACACTCATGTTCTTGTCAGTATGGTTCGAACCAAACATACTAGGTGGTTGACCCAATGGGTAGATCAGTGTTATGAAACCCTTCAATTACACCCTTCCAAGGTGACATTTTCAACATTACCATATCACCGACATCCAAGTCGTATGGTCTTTTCTTCAAACCCGAATAACTTCTTTGTCTATCTTGTGTGGCTTTCATGTTGGCTTGTATTATACCAATCTTTTCATTCGTCACCCTCACAATCTCGGGACCCGTGAGCTTCGTCTCTCCCGCTTCTAGCCAACAAGATAGAGTTCTACATTTTCTCCCATATAACGCCTGGTAAGACCAAACTTTAGGGTTTCACTACGCACCATGCGACTGATCGACCCATAGGATCGACCACCTAGTATACTTGGTTCGAACCATGACTGACCAAGAACATGAACTTGTTCTTGACCGGTTAAAACCAACTAGCTGATTTAATCCCTAAAAGCAGAACTGAGATTAAACCTAATCCTTAAACCCTTTTAGAATTGGGATGTTGGAAATCTAGATTAGGTTAACAAGAAAGAAACCTTGTACGAAGAACTCGAACACACACACATACTTGTAGAAAAACTTCCAAAAAACTCTTAAATACTTTCATTAGAAAAACTTTCTAATTACTAGCATCTAAATACCTTGAGCTATCAAGATATTATTTATACAACAATCAAACAAATATATAGAAATGAAACATAAGTAAGTCAAAACTTGACTTACAATCTAGTCATAAACCTTGACTAGTGTAATTATCACACACGCACACAATATAATTCAACCATGGATTCGAAATTTATTAAAACCAAAGAAAACTTGTTTTAACATAAAATAAAATTATCCAAACAATAAAGTAAAATTGTTTAAAACGAATCCACAAAATACTGAATTATAAAACTTGGTGCTCGTGGGATCATCACCATCTCATGCCGGTCACTATCACTTTCCATCTCCTCCTGCAATAAACGATTGCAAAAGTTAGATTACTCGTAACGTACTTTACAAGTATCTTAAAGTGATTTAAGAAGTGTGGTTGTGTTACCTGAGGAACTTGTGTTTCCTCCACTACCACTTGCACCCTTTGGACAATTCCTCTTCCAATGCCCAGCCTCACCACACTTGAAGCACCGGTTCTCGGTCCTCGCAGTGTTAGGCTTAACCTTCTTGACCTTTTGTTTGACACCTTTACCATTTGGCACTCCTTGGTTAGGATGGGTTTTACCCTTTCCTTTACCACCATGCCCTTTTCTCTTCTTCCCACCGCCACCGCCATTACCGATCATGAGAACGTCTCTAGATTTGGTCCCCAAACTCAACTCAGCTGTCTTGAGCATGGAATGTAGCTCAGCAATGGATTTCTCCATATTATGCATGTTGTAGTTGACCACAAAAGACTTGTAGTCATCAGACAACGAGTTGAGTATAGTATTTGTTGCCATTTGCGACGGTATGGGGTGACCAAGTCTAGCGAGGTGATCCATGTGTCTTTTCATTTTCATGACGTGGGCACTCACCGGCGTTCCTTTGACCATCTTGCAAGATTTGAAGGCTCGATTGATGTCAAACCTCTCAGTGCGAGCTTGCTCTTGAAATGAATCCCTAAGTTGCTGGATCATCTCAAATGCAGGCACATCCATAAGTCCCGCTTGTAACTCAGGACTCATAGTGGTTAGCATTAGACAGCTCACATCGAGTGCATGACTGACATGCTTATCATAAGCTTGCCTCGTTTCAGCTCTGGCATTAACAGCAGGGGTGTTTGGTACTGCTCTCTCCAAGACATACCACTTTCTCTCATGCCTGAGCACAATACGTAGATTGCCCTCCCAGTTGAGAAAGTTTGACCCAGTCAACTTGTCCTTTTCGAGGATTGAGCGAAGTGAGAGATTGTTGGTACTTGTTGTCGCGATTATTGCTGCCATCTACAAATCAAACCTAGTTTAATTAGTAATCATCAATAAACATTCTCTTAAATATATTATAAACCCATAATTAATATTTTAGGCCTAGGATCCATATATCACATTCTCGCCGCAAGGTTTGGGCACTTCCCGACGAGACATGCTATTTCTAGTAGGTAACGTCCTTACCGATCGTATCAAGACTTGACACGATTCCTAGGGGTCGTAGAATCTTTAGACTTATAATTTATTACAACTTTGTACAATCTAATTGTACATTTCTAAGTTAGTAATGAAGTCTAGTATGTTTATTCTACTCAAGTACTTTTTGGGCCGGGACTCCCGATTATCACCAAAGTAGATCAGACCATCTAAGACAGTGCGATGCTCTGCGTCGGGACTCCCGATTATCACAGAACCTTACGCACCCTAACACTCGCAATGATTTGAATCCATATCTAAGGTTCTTTATCCTTACAATATGAATATCGTTTAACAAGTGAGGTGTTCCATTAGGTGGATGGTACTTAGATCTAAGATTTTCTTGGGTTTGTTTAAGTCTTAAACTAAACTTAAACCTTTATTCCAATCTTAATCCTTGTTTAAAATGTGTGACTTGTGAATTGAAGGGTTTTACAAGACACCTTTTTAAAACTTAAGAATTATTCTTTAAAACTTATAGTTTCAAGAATTTGCGCGATTTTATATGTATACCTAAAACGAGGTGTACAAAACGTTTTACTAGATTTTGTGAAAAATCTTATCTAGAATAAAACTTACTTGTTTTATCTTACTTGAAAAACCTTAAATCTTATGTTAAACTTTTAATTCTTTTATGAATCATAGAATTGAAACATAAATCTAGTTTTAACACATCTAGTTTTTCATATGTCTAATAATGAAATTAAACATTCGTTTTGACTTACTAGATTCGACCAAAACTTATGTCTTAATGTCACACTTATAAACTTTGTGATTTTCTTGTGTCGCTCCCACTATGAGATTCTAAGATAGATTATAAACTTTTAATTCGGAAAGGCCGTCTTTTCGGTGTCGCCTTCTTCACCCGAACTTGGTGATAACCCCACCTCAAATCGATCTTCGAGAAATAACTAGCACCTTGAAATTGTTCTTCGTTCTCCGTGTTCTTCGTTCGTTCTTCGTGTTCTTCGTGTTTCGAAGATCCAAGATCGTTACAAGTGATCATCTAGAGGATTGTTCGTCGTGTTCTTCATCAGTGGACTTATCTTAAGCATTAACCTAAGGTATGATTCAAGGAACACCCTTCTTCCTTCTCCTCTTGTGCGACAGACGAGAACACCAAGAATCCTAGGGTTCTTGGTGAGTGTTCGACGAACACACCTTCATTGTGTGTGTTCGAGTTTTTCGTACAAGGTTTCTTTCTTGTTAACCTAATCTAGTTTTCCAACATCCCAATCCTTTAGGGTTTAAGGATTAGGTTTAATCCCAGTTCCGCATTTAGGGATTAAATCAGCTAGTTGGTTTTAACCGGTCAAGAACAAGTTCATGTTCTTGGTCAGTATGGTCGAACCAAGCATACTAGGAGGTTGACCCAAGTGGTCGATCAGTGTTATGAAACCCTACATTCTCATCAATCCATCTTTCTTTTTGACGAATAACACCGGGGCACCCAACGGTAACGAACTTGGACGAATAAAACCCTTATCTAGCAAGTCTTGCAATTGGGTCATTAATTCTCGCATCTCGGTGGGAGCTAAACGATGCGGGGCACGAGCAATCGGCGTTGCTCCCAGAACTAAATCAATCTTAAACTGAACTTGTCTCTCCGGTGGCAAACCGGGTAAATCTTCGGGGAACACCTCGGGAAAACCCCGAACAATTTTAACATCACCAACCACTTTCTTTTCCTTTCGGCCATCTAACACATATGCAATAAACGATGCACAACCTTTCGATATACTTTTGCTCGCCTTGATAGCAGTAATCACATTAGGCATGTGATGTCGTTTTTCCCCATACACATACACTTTCTCATTCTCGGGTGTGTTGATCGACACTATTTTCTTACCGCACAATATCTTGGCTTGGTGCATACCCAACCAATCCATACCAATAACCACATCGAAAGCTTTTATCCCCATGGGCAACAAATCGACCTTAAACTTTCTACCATTTATTTCTATTTCACAATTTCTATAAACACATTCGACCGTTGAGGTTTTTCCGTCGGCTACCTCTATCTCATAAATCTCATCTAACATCTCGGACAGCACATTCAACTTACAACCAAACTCATGAGACACAAACGAATAATTGGAACCCGAATCTAATAATATATGAGTTGGCAAGGAGTTAATGAATAAAGTACCTAACACCACATCGTGTGCCTCCTTCGCCTCCTCCCGAGTGAGTTGGAAGGATCACCCCTTCACCTTCGCCGGCTCGACTTTCTATTGGGCCGTGGACACAAGTGATTCGGTCCCTTTCTTCGGGCACACATTTCTATAGTGCCCCTTCTCGTGACACGAGAAACATTCCACCTCGGCCAATGGCTTGGCCTTGCAATCCCGGGTTATATGCCCCGACCTACAACAACTAAAGAAAGATTTCGACCCACCTTGGCATTCGCCGGTATGATTTTTCCCGCACTTCTTGCATGAACCAACACTTCCTTGTTTAGAGAAGCTCAATGTTAACTTCCCTTTCTTGAACGAACTAGAGCCGCTCTTGGCTTTCCTTTTCTCGCCCACATGGGCCCTCTCAGCAACCCGTGCCTCATTCACCTCTTCAACACCTCGGGCGGCACTAATGGCCTCATCAAGTGTGACCGCCCTCTTCACCTCCAATTGGTAGTCCCACGGTAACCCACTAGCATACCGGACCACCCTCAACCTCTCATCCGAGTAGGTTTTAGCAACAAGCGGGAGCAATCCCGTGAACTCTCTCGAGTACTCTTCAACCGAGATATCACCCTTCTTAAAGGTCATGAACTCCTCGTGCATCTCTTCCAAATCCCTTTCGGGATAAAATTTCTTTTTCAGTCTCGTGGTGAATTAATCCCACGTCATAACCTCAATCACCTCCCTCCCGAGGGTCTCATACACCATATCCCACCAAACCATAGCATCTTCTTTTAACAATTGTGACGCATACGTCACCATATCAGCTTTCTTACACTTGCTACTTCTGATGACCCGCTCGGTCTCTCGAATCCACCTCTTAGTCACTTTTTGGTCCGAACTACGCTTAGTCACTTTTTGGTCCGAACTACGCGTGTACACATTTGGCTTACAAGCCATGAAAGACTTAAAAGAACAACCTTCTTTCACATCGGGCTTTGCCCTATCATCACTTAGGCCACCCGTGGAGGATTTACCTTCACCGGTGCCACTACCCCCGGTTCTCTCATCCGATCTAGCCTCGGATTCACGGTCTCCTCCCGACCTCTCACGGTCTCCAATAATACGGTGCACTTTATCGGCCACCGTTCCTTTGATTTGATCAATAATAGTTTGGAGGTCCGCCATGGTTACCGGAGTCTTATTAGCTTCAACCTCCGATTCATCCGCTCGATGCATCGACGGTCGACTTTCTTGTTCAACCAAGACCTCAACATGAGGTATCTCTTCCTCTCGCGTTTCAGGGGCTTTCCCACTCCTACGAGTATTCACCATTTTCTTTCGATCTCGACTATACGAAATACATTAAACAATTGGTACCACATGTACAATCCATTAGTTGCTTAAGATTCAGTATCCATAATCATATCAACTTTCATAGGTCCCCTAGGTTCAACCCTAAACTTAACATAAAGTCTCAAGGTCAACCTATAATTTCAAGGAATCTTACATTCCTACTGCTACAGTCTATTTATTTAAAATAATTCTATATTAATTGGCGTGATTTGTAATTAATTGGGCGTATAGGAAAATAATGATTGAATTAATTGATTGACGAGTCATTTCTTCTTCCGAGAATTTATTGAGTGTCGGGTTCTTGTTTATTTGCGTGTGAGTGAGCCGTGGCCTGGTCGTTAGGCCAAGGGCCCAGACATAATGAGTTCCATAGTATGTAATCATATTGGGCATGTGTTTCCTTTGATTGCGGGCCGAGATAACATTCTTTTTCATAAGGTCTTGTATGTTGGGCTGGCATAGTTAAAATCTTGGGCTTCAATTTGTGAAATAAGGGCCGAAGCCCAACCTTCCTTCTGTTCCCAATTCCTGATCGGTGTAAACACCCCAAAAAGGGCTTAATTCCCCTCATTCGTTAATCAATACTCCAGTCGTTTCTATTATCAATTGAAGAACGCTCTGTCGTGCATCGATCTCACAGCCGCAAGCTGTAATCTTTTCGGTCTAGTGCATGCATCTCTGCGATTTGTGGCTCTCGTTCAGCAAGTCTCTTTGTGGGAATTGTTGTGATCAAGTTAAAGGATAGCCGAGCAGCAAGAAACCACAGGTGGTGGTCAATCAGTGATCATAGAATCGAGCAGAAGAGTTCCAATGGGTTCGAGTTTGTTGGTGATTGGGAGGGTTATTGAGTCGTAGCGCGGTTGATTTTGGTAGTCTTTGATTCCCTGTTCATTCATTAAATTGTTTATTGTTTATTGTTTTTGTCTAGAGTACAATCTGCTACAGGGCTGCGGGTTTTGATGATTTAATACCGAGCCGGGGTCGGGTTTGGTTGGATGTAAAGTTGTTGTCTCGTTTTTAAATCGCTTGTTGAACCGCTAGCTCGTTCTATTTTTATTGGCTGTTTGAGTAGCTTGGTTGATTTTATGTACTTAGGGCTGCGCGTTGTATAATGTGGGTAGGGGCCGAGCCCTTGGGTTTTTATCGTTTTACTAAACCGACTTTTTATAACCGAAGGGGGTTCGGTTTCCCAATCGGGAAACTTTTTACCACCAACTTTTAGAAAACATTATAAATTGAGAAATCTGAGATTTTAACCTGTTGGGTTTTTGTTGTTGGGAAGCCCGGATTTTTCGGTAACGGGTTGGGTTGCTAAACGGGTTTTTAAGTTAATAAAGTTTTGGCAGAATCTACCCTGATATTCGAGTCTGAATTTAACTGGTTTAAAATAAGATTTTGCATTTTTGGCCCGTGAGGGTGCCTATTATTCTGAGTCAGCTTTCCGTAGCCGCAAACCTCTCGTCAATCTGATTTCCGGTTTAAAAGTTATACCTGTTTTAATATGTTGCTGTTAGGAAATTGACCTGCGCAACGTTCCTGTCTTGTGACACTATTTTGAGACCTTTAGAGTCTGTTTTGGCCAGTGACCGTCTCATAGTGATTTGTAGCTCTCGTTGTCTTGTCTCTGCTATAAAAAGATGGGAAAAATCTAATGAGCCGTTTAGGAGTTATGGTGGTTTCCGTGAGACCGACGGGTGCTGCCAGCTTTTCTAAAAACAAGTCCTTGGGTTGGATTTTAATTCGGGGTTTCATTTTATGTTTTTGGATCATCTAATATATATAAAAAAAAACACATAAGGAGAAATAAATTTTAATGAGAAAAATAATAAAAGTTTCTAATTTAGAGGAACACCGGATAGAGTTAATGTGTGATTTTATTCTCAGGAATTTTAGCCAAAAGTGTAATAAATGAATACCAATTTATGATATAAAATCCGTAAATTATTTATTGAGAAACATGCTTGAGTAAATGAGAAAATGAGAAAGTTCCTAATATAAAAGAGAAGTAATAAATATAAATACTGGGAGAATATTTACAGTTTTCATTTCGGATAAAAACATTATATCATAAGAGTTATTGAAGTTAGTAAACCAGATATTAGTAAATATTTAAGTGAGGGTTACCAAGTCGCGTAAGGAGAAATTATTAATTCAAGAAAATGAAAATAATAATAATTACATTTGAGCTAAACGAGGAAGATATTGAACTAAATTTTGATAAGTGCGTTTATAAAATAATAAAATGAGTATGCATAATGAGAAGTTATCAAGTTTAAATAATCAAAAGATACATTAATATGGAATTCTAAATTTGTGTAAGAATCTATAGAATGGATTAAAAAGAAATATTTATATATGGTAAACTTGATGAAACTAAGAGTATTCATTAATCGAGTTATGAAGAGCTATCCAAATGAAGTATCTGGGAAATTTGAAATTTGAATTAAACGAGACAGTATTGAGACAAGAGTATAAGAAGTAATGAAGCACAAGTATGAGAGAAAACTTATAAATGGTTGTAAGAATTAATCAATTTAATTTAAACGAGAAGAGGATTGAACATAGTTTTAATAAAAACGATATATAGGAGAATGTCTAAATAAATGAGTTAAGGCTAATAGCTTAAAATAAACTTTGTAAGTTTAATAGACTAATTAATTGAGAAATTGCTGAGTCAAATTAGTCAGAAATTATTGAAACTCGTCTTAAAGAGTAATTTTTAAAATGGATTAAAGGGATGCTAACGTCATGAATTTAATGATGGTCTATTTAAAACGAGTTAAAAGAGCCATAATTGAATCAAGTTAAACGAGGAACACAATAACTGAGAACTCTGGTCGAAAGGGTATTAATCGACATGCTCACAATTACATTAAATTTAATATAATTGTGAAGATGTTATAAATCGTATTTACGAGGAATGATAAATGACATATCCAAATGAAAAGTTTAAAATGAGATTTGTATTGTGAAATTAACCACGTGGAAATATTTCTATGAATCTGAGTTATCCGAGTATCGCGTACGAGACTAAATATACGCATGATTTTCTGAGTAATATTTATGAGATTTTGAGTACACACAGCTGAGTGCATATATGTATTTATCAGATATTGAAATAAACTTTCTTTCTCCTAAATGTGATTTGTTGGTGGATTTTTTTGTGGGAAGTTGTAAACTTTGGGATTGACTCGTGATCAAACAAAAGTAGGTGTCGAAAGTAATAGAGGGCCCTTATTACCGTACGCACGGGACTTTTGGTTGGTTATGAGGAGATTTTGAGGGGAATGATGGACCAATGCTTGCGATTGTGAATTTATTTTACGCATATTATTTGCTTGAGTGAGTGTATGTTATTTGTGTTACCATGATAGAGAACTCTAGTGCCAAACTCGAGGACGAGTTTTCTCCAAGTGGAGTTGAGTAGGGATAAAAAGGGAAATTACCAAGACATAATTATGATTATTTATTAAATTATCATTATGTATTATTTAAAAATATTATGAACATGATCCTTATGCAGAGAGATTTATATGGGTAAGGAATTTAAAGTGTGAATTTAGATACATATAATTGACCAGATAATTTATAAGAGTAACTATCAAACCAAGTAGTTTAGAATAATTAAATTTATTCAATGGGGTAATTATAGAGTTTATAACAAATTGATAAATCGAGATTAACGGAGAAATTAATAAATCAAGTTAATTGGGTTGAGTGCAATTGCGCAAAAGAGAAGTAGTAAATATTATAATTATATACAAAAGAAGATAAGTATACTTGTCCATGTGTGATTATAATGAGATTATGAGAAATTATTAAATTAAAATGATGAGAATTTACTAATGAGTCGGACATGAAAAAAAAACTGCTACAATGAAATTTTGAAGAAATGGGTTAAAATGAGGTCGTTAATTTGAGTTGATAACGAGTTATTAAAGCAAATGAGAAAATTATATTTTGATTGATCACTGAGTAAATTTTGAGTTTATAAAAAATTAATAAATCAAGTTCAGAGAACAAGTTATTAAAGTAAGTTAAAGACGAAATTTTTTAAATTAACGCGAAGTTAATATATCGGAGTAATGGGAAAATTTTATGAGTAACTATTAAATTGGAGTCAAGGGAAATTATTGGATTGAGTAATATATTTTACCACTTAGAGTTATCAAATAATATATTTATAATATTTAATTTATTGGTAAGAATAGTTACGGAATCGAGTGAATGGGGAATTCATTAAAGTGAAGAAAAAAAAATGAGATCTATAATAAAATGAGCACTGAGAATTACTAAAACAAGGAATCGATAAATTAAGTTGTAAAGAGTAACATTTTAAAGTGAGAATAAAGGGTAGTTGCTTAATTGAGTAAATGAGAACTAATGAATTGAATTATTAAGTGAGTAACAAGAAATCATTAAGATAAAGTGTATGAAGCCTCATGGAAATTTTTAACATGAGATTAATGAGTAAGTATATGGCTGAAATAACCAAGAGAAATTCTAAATTTTGTAATAAGTTGTTAATATAAATATAGACCGCGATGAGTCATGAGAAAGAGTAAAATGCGAATTATATCTAATGTTGTTACTAGCAAATATTATCTTTATGAGTTTATTTCGGAGATAGAGTTCTGGTTTTATTTACGAGTTAGATTTCTGGGTTTATTTCAAGTTTATTTCTGAGACTGATTTCCGAGTTATACTCCTGAGATACTTTTTGAGTTCATTTTTGAGTTAGACTTTTAAGTCGTATTTCTAGATCATATTTCTGAGTTATATACCTGAATATATGTGAATACTGTGTGATATGTATATTCCCTGTGAATAATTTGCCTGTTTTTGTATTAATTGATAGAGGTGTAAAACGCTAAATTGCTTCTTACGCCTTACGAAAACTATGGTCCCATAGAGTAGAGGACCCTTTTGAGCCATTGTGACAGAGAATTTCCAAAAATGAGATTTTACGTGTTCTAAAATGTTTACTGATCATTTGACTAAACCGTGTGGGGAGTAATTCCCCATAAACCTTATCCATAACGCCATGAGAGAGAGCCCTGTGTGGTAGTGAGTATGGATTGGATGACCGAGTAGCACGCGGGGATCATCTGACCTCATCAACAAATCTGTAGCAAATTCCAAGTGGGGTTGAATCGGAGATTCAACGCGACGTTAATCGCGGGATGCAGGAACCGTGTCCGGCCGCGAGAGCAAAAAGACATCTTCAGTATGGTGTCGCAGGTTATTTTGTGTATATTTACGACACCACTCTCGACGTGAAACAGAGATCCTTAAAAAAAAGTGTTCCGATTCTTGCCCTTATCGTCTTGTGCGGCCAGAGATGAGAGAATTGCATGAACATTTACGAGAGCCGGAGTTCATTAGACCGAGTAGTTCACCCAGAGGGGCTTCATTTTATTTTTAACATGTTTCATATTTTTCCGTTTACGGAGGTGTCTCATTGACGAGTTCGTGGTAGTGTTCTAGGAACTCGAGTCTGAGACACGAGATCATTAACCCGAGTTTCTCTGAGTGACATTAAATAATATTAATTCAATCACGTTTTATTTATTTAAAATAATTCTATATTAATTGGCGTGATTTGTAATTAATTGGGGGTAAAGGAAAATAATGATTGAATTAATTGATTGACGAGTCATTTCTTCTTCCGAGAATTTATTGAGTGTCGGGTTCTTATTTATTTGCGTGTGAGTGAGCCATGGCCTGGTCGTTAGGCCAAGGGCCGAGGCATAATGAGTTCGATAGTGTGTAATCATTTCGGGCTTGTGTTTCCTTGGATTGCGGGTCGAGATAACATTCTTTTTCATAAGGTCTTGTATGTTGGGCTGGCATAGTTAAAATCTTGGGCTTCAATTTGTGAAAGAAGGGCCGAAGCCCAACCTTCCTTCTGTTCCCAATTCCTGATCGGTGTAAACACCCCAAAAAGGGCTTAATTCCCCTCATTCGTTAATCAATACTCCAGTCGTTTCTATTATCAATTGAAGAACGCTCTGTCGTGCATCGATCTCACAGCCGCAAGTTGTAATCTTTTCGGTCTAGTGCATGCATCTCTGCGATTTGTGGCTCTCGTTCAGCAAGTCTCTTTGTGGGAATTGTTGTGATCAAGTTAAAGGATAGCCGAGCAGCAAGAAACCACAGGTGGTGGTCAATCAGTGATCATAGAATCGAGCAGAAGAGTTCCAATGGGTTCGAGTTTGTTGGTGATTGGGAGGGTTATTGAGTCGTAGCGCGGTTGATTTTGGTAGTCTTTGATTCCCTGTTCTGTCATTAAATTGTTTATTGTTTATTGTTTTTGTCTAGAGTACAATCTGCTGCAGGGCTGCGGGTTTTGATCATTTAATACCGAGCCGGGGTCGGGTTTGGTTGGATGTAAAGTTGTTGTCTCGTTTTTAAATCGTTTGTTGAACCGCTAGCTCGTTCTATTTTTATTGGCTGTTTGAGTAGCTCGGTTGATTTTATGTACTTAGGGCTGCGCGTTGTATAATGTGGGTAGGGGCAGAGCCCTTGGGTTTTTATCGTTTTACTAAACCGACTTTTTATAACCGAAGGGGGTTCGGTTTCCCAATCGGGAAACTTTTTACCGCCAACTTTTAGAAAACATCATAAATTTGGAAATCTGAGATTTTAACCTGTTGGGTTTTTGTAGTTGGGAAGCCCGGATTTTCGGTAACGGGTTGGGTTGCTAAACGGGGTTTTAAGTTAATAAAGTTTTGGCAGAATCTGCCCTGATATTCGAGTCTGTATTTAACTGGTTTAAAATAAGATTTTGCATTTTTGGCCCGTGGTGGTGCCTATTATTCTGAGTCAGCTTTCCGTAGCCGCAAACCTCTCGTCAATCTGAATTCCGGTTTAAAAGTTATACCCGTTTTAATATGTTGCTGTTAGGAAATTGACCTGCGCAACGTTCCTGTCTTGTGACACTATTTTGAGACCCTTAGAGTCTGTTTTGGCCAGTGACCGTCTCGCAGTGATTTGTAGTTCTCGTTGTCTGGTTTCTGCTTTAAATAGATGGGAAAAATCTAATGAGCCGTTTAGGAGTTTTGGTGGTTTCCGTGAGACCGACGGGTGCTGCCAGCTTTTCTAAAAACAAGTCCTTGGGTTGGATTTTAATTCGGGGTTTCATTTTATGTTTTTGGATCATCTAAGATATAATCTGGTGTGCCATTGAGTGTTGGGAATCTTTTGGAGCTTACGTTTTTCGAGGTGAGTATTCTCACCGTGCATTCAGTTTTAACGTCATACATGCATGACTTACATGTTAAATTACTTGCACCATATTTGCTATTTGAGTTATCTGTTATCTGAGTTATCTGTGATCTGGGCTAACTGAGTTAATTATGTTAAAGAGATAAAAACATAATAATAAACATCTGAGTTTTTGGCTATATGTCATTTTGGGATCACCTCCCGTCTGAGTTTTGGGATCACTCCCGTCTGAGTTTTGGGATCACTCCCGTCTGAGTTTTTGGCTTACGCCTATCTGAGGTGTGAGGAGGGGCGATCGACCCAAATCACACAAGCGCGCTATATAAATTAAAATCTGAGTAATAAAATCTGAGAAAAATACATCTGAGCAAATAACTTAGTAGGGTCTGAGTAGGAGTACACCGATGTGCCCTCATGGGTTGTATGTTATGATTGTTTACATTTTGAGATTATTCACTCAGCTTCCCAGCTGACCCAAATCTCCCCCTATTGTTTCAGGTACCAGCAAAGGAAAAGAGAAGGTGGACGGTTGACCATTGTATCTCCCGGAGTTGATGTGGACAACACTTAATATTTTAAAACACACTATTTTATTTAAACTATTTCCGCATTATATAAATTTTTAAATGACAATATTATTCTTGGGTTTTAATTATTCAAGTTACTGGGACCTTTTTATTTAAAATCTTGTACTCAAATTTTTTTAAATTTTTGTGAATTTTTGGGTGTTACACCAAAATATATCATTTAATAAAGAGGAGAACTATCCCAAAATACGAATTTACAAAAACCTTTGGTATGAAATAAGAGTATAAGTTTGGTGTTACAAAATACATCAAAACCAAACTAAGTCTAAATCCGTTCTAGTGTTCTTCTACTCTAGGCCCCGCATCTCTAACCATGCGTACCTAATTCTTCGATCTCGGACCTAAGTACATAGCAAAAACAACTAGGAGTACGTGAGACAAAAAGTCTCGTGAGCTACATGGGTTTAGACCCAACAATAAATAACAATTAACACATTATATATATATATATATATATATATATATATATATATATATATATATATATATATATATATATATATATATATATATATATTTATAGGGGAGGGTTCATGCGAGAAGTGATTTTCTTGCGAGAAGTGCGAGAAGTGATCCTAGCCTCTAATCTAATTCCAACAATATTTAAATAAAAAAGGGTAGGATTGTCTTTAGTTTAATTTCCAGAATTTCGCATTAAATTTAAAAATTAATTCCTTAATTAAAACAAATCAAGAAATGAACTTCTCATCCTATTTTCTTGGACCTACTTAAATTTAAAAACCCTGTATCGACTTCTTCCTCTCAAGCATCTGAAATATCACAAAGAAGGAATGTATTCATTAACGACTTTCAAATTTAACCTCAATTATTAGCATATGGTCTTTTAATAGAACAATATTAAGAACGTATTCATCAATGAACGCATATATAGTTCTTGCAAATATAACACAAACGAATGATGCTTGTAATACTAATGTGTTCACTGGTGAATAACTATAATGATGAATAATTTATTAATGAACAAATTTACAACATCTTAATTTAATACATAATTTTATACGAATGATGAACTAATCAGAAATAAATAAATAAAAAATACACAAGTTTTACAAAATCACAACTATATAGAAAGAAATAACAACATTAACAAAAAAATCTCTTTGGTAATCACCGGATTCAGCAACAAAATAAAAATCATGGTTAATCACAAATGAACAAGGATTGTATTCACTTGTGAACACATATTATTCACTGCTGCAAGATGAAAAACAAATGAACACATGTTTACTATTGCAACATATTCACTATCACCATTACTTGTTACGAATCATTTGAATGAACAAGGATTTACAAACAGATCGAACGTCGAACAGATCCGCCAGAACTACCACTACTCATCGTCGTCATCGTTGCACAGATAAAAAAAAAGATAGAATGATTTATTTACGAAACAGATCGTATCACAGATCAATAATCGAACAAAATTGAATGAACTTCGTCATCTTCACACAGTTCCAATCACAGATCTATAATCGGTACGACCCTCCGAGATTAAATGAACGACCCTCCAATCAGAGATCGATAATAGGATATCTGGATAACACGAGAAAGAAGAACTGATTGTGAGTGGTGGTGAGGCCGCGGTGGAGCAGAGGGCGGTGGTCGCCGACAACTGTTCTCACGAACGTGGAGAGAAAACTGCATAACACAAAAAAACATGTCGTTTGTTCATCGATTCTCGTTTAAAATCTCTCGCAATCAGTACGCAAAATAAACACTAACCTTCGTTTTATTTGGAAGATGATCCTGCCATGTTCGCACATAACTTCGTAGGACTATTGATGTTCTTAGGGTTTCACAAGTTATTGCTTTTCTTTGGTTATGATTCACCATATATTACTAGCCGGATATTAAGGGAGTCTGTTTACAAAAATTCAACATTGATTACCATCATTAAATTTATATGCATCTTCCAAATTTGCCCTTGTACGCTTAAAATATCAGCCACTAATATTCACATAATTTCAAAAATGCCATGTGACATCTACGCCCTTTATTCTCTAATCTAATGATCTAGATTACTTCTCACACTTCTCGCAAAAAAATGACTTCTCGCATGAACCCTCACCTATATATATATATATATATATATATATATATATATATATATATATATATATATATATATATATATATATATATATATATATATAGAGAGAGAGAGAGAGAAGTGAGATCGAGTGAGGACTCTTTTTTGGGTGAGGACTGCGAGGACAAATCTAAGCCTTTAATCCATAAAATTTAATGGCTAGGATTGAATGTGAAATAGATAAACAATGGTTGAAGTTTGGGGGGGTTTTGTGTAAAGTTTACCAAAATAATGTGGGGAAAAAGAAAATTTAGATGGTTAAAATAGTCATTTGCAAACACTTTCTCTCTCCTAGTGTCACATGTCAAACCTTGATTTGATGGGTTTTTTTTTACCCCCACCTTTGTTTTTCGGCTATAACTTTTCTTTTCTTTGTAAAAAAAAACTAAAAATGTCAAAGTTCTTAAAATTAAATTATCTACAAAATGAGTATAGTCATGAAAATTTGAAGGAAAAAAAACCCGGATAAAATATTGGATCATTTTGTTAAATTTGGATCATTGTCAAAGTTTTGAATCATTTTGTTAATTTTGGATCATTGTCATAATTTTGGATCATTTTGTTATTTTTGGATCATTGTTAATCTTGCATAAACATAATTTTGCATAAATAATTAGTCAAATCATATATCATATATATTTTTCGATTATTTTGTTCATTTAGGATCATTTTATATACTTTGTAGGATTGTTAATTTTTGAATCATTTTGTTATTTATGGATCATTGTCAACTTTGGATTTTTTTTTTTTTTTTCCAAATTTTCATGACTATACTCATTTTGTAGAAAATTTAATTTTAAAATTTATGGCATTTTTAGATTTTTTATTTTACAAATAAAAAAAGTTATGGGCGAAAAACAAAGTGCGGGGAAAAAACTCACTTCCAATTATATGAGGACAAGTGGCAAAAGGAGAAAATGGAGGTTTCGAAAATGACATTAATGCCCTTTTTAAGATGAGTGGACGAAAATTGTCCTCGCCGTCCTCACCGGGAAAATTGTCATCACCGGATCCGGACCCTATATATATATATATATATACTAGCAGGGTACCCGCGCAATGCGGCGGCGGGTACCCTGTAACTATATTTTGTGGTGTGATAACGATGGTGGTGGTTGCAGTAGGTGATGGTGGGTGGTTGCGTTAGTGATTGTGGTGGTGGGTGATGGTTGTGGTGGGTGATGGCGGTGAGTAATGGTGGGTGTGGTAAAAAGTAGAGATGTCAATTTGATATGCGGATGGGGGTACCCACGGGCCACGAGTACCTGACACTAACGAGGTGGGTATTATATTGTCTAAATAGGTAATGGGCAGGGATAGATTTTAAATTTGACACCCGAACCGGATACATGTATCCCATTATCCGCACCGCTTTATGTCCAAACACATAACTTCTTACTACATGTATTGTTAAATATAGGTAAAACTTATATTTTAAGTAGTTAAAGGCCGATCTCATGAATATTAATTGTCAACATCAAATACTTCTATAATATTTTAGTAGTATAAGGAGAGAGCTAATGAGCATCGTTCATCTCTCACATAAGGGATTTAAACATAAAGTTGCACTTGAATACTTACAAAATTTGATAAACAATATGAACACGGAATTGTGAATTAACATTGTGCAGCCATTCATCCTATTTCTTATAGATGTATCCCGCTTATACTTATGTGCAATAGATATAGCAATTGTTTCAACCTTTATGTCAACATATCATAATGATTTTAACCATATACATCACAAAATCAATATTTCATTCAATATATCTGGTAATTGATCAAGAAACTATTACCCTTCTGGTTTGGAAAGACCTGATAGCTGAATAGTTAAAAGAATAAGTGTTAGATGAATTGTTCAAAGGATAAACAGGTAGAGACCAATTGTAACAAAAGCATAAATGTTAGATGTAGTATCTATTGAATCTATTTTGGTTAGCAAAGCTCAAGAAAAAAACAATACTAATCCATTGTACAGAATCTAAGAAAATAAAAAAAATACAAGATAATAATATTAATCATATGATAAATGCAATCGATGAAGTCAAATACAAATATAACAGTCAAACAAACTAAACACAACAAACTGGAAAATTATAATCTTAAAACATAACTGAGAGGCTGCTACAAATCAAAAGGGTAATGCTGAAGGGCAGACTTTCCTTAAAAGACACCCCAGCGGGCTCTTAAACAATTGCTGAACCCAATTGGGCTAAACCTGGTACCGAGACTGCAGATGGCCCAAAAAATTGGTAAACCACGCATCAAGCAAAGCAGTCCCCTTAACTAAAGGGGCTCCAACTCCAGGAGATACAGGAACATTGCAAAAATCATTATTACTATTATTATACTAAAAAAATTAGTGTAATAAATATAAAGAATATTTATAAGAATGTTTCTCATGATCCTATCCTGATGCAATACCATTTCGATCAAGATTTGCCATATGCATTGCTCTTAATTGAGAATTTAAAGCCTGCAGAAGAAAAACATGAAAGTGACAATAAAAACGAACACATATATACATAAATGTATGTATCAAGCAGGTGCTCTAATCAAAACATAAAAATCAGTTGCTTTTGCTCCTGTGTCTAGTGCACCAATATGATCAGTAACAGAAAACCTACAAACAACGAACACTTCTAGTCAAATCATGTACTATAACAGTATAACCTTCCTAAGGCCCTACAACAATATTGAAAAAAACCAAGAAAATTACATTTCTATATACTTACCATCAACAACATAAAACACACATTATTATCATTTCTACCAAGTATCATCCACATCGACCATGAACTCGTGCATCCATTAAACTCTTTTTAGAAAGAAATCACCAAATTTGAAGATATAATTAATAACTTTTTCAATCTCATACTCTCAAACTAAAAACATTCCCATTCCAAAACCTCCAATCAAAACAATTTCGAATGTTACTTTTACTATCAAATTGGGAAGTTCACCTTCAAGTTCGTTGAAAAATAAAAGCCCTAGCTTCAAAGTCAACCTGCACATCCATGGCTGTCGTAGTTTCTTTTGCACAGTCCTCACTTGTGTAGGTCACAAACCGATATCCCCTTGATCTTCCCGATTCCATCTCTATATATGTGCGATTTCTATAGAATTTCATACGAACAAATGAGCAATTCGAAAGCATAAACATAGATGCAAAGTAAAATTAAAACAGAGATCGTGATCAATTAAATAAATAAAGGCAGCGTACCAGAATTTGTTGATGAGAGGAAGAACACAGATGAATAATTTAGGGTTTAATGATATAGATCGCAACGGCTAGTGTTCAAACCCAAAACTGAAAAGTGAAATAATTTGATTTGCACAATAACAAGGAAATTGTTTCAAAGCCAAAACTTTTTTTTTTTTGAATAGATCGAATAAATAAAATATAAAACTGAGGAAACCTTCCTTCAACGGCCGCCATGATGGTGGCTTTCGAGAGAAGCGGCTGCAGATCATGAGTTCTCTTTTGAAATGGCTGATGAGGATGATGAATCAATCTCCATCCAGAAAACAAATCGTAGAAGGCAATCAGCGAAATAACAGTCGCCGATTTCACAATCTTGAGGGTAGGGAGGGTTGGCCTGAGGGCTCAGAGCAGACAAGATGAGATACCGTTCAATTTATGAAGGTTGATTTCCAAAGCGTCCTTTCTGTTCCCAAAGCAAACAAACGGTTCAATGCCCAAGACAAATCGATTGTGTACTATGTAAACGCTTCAGTGCCGTGTGCATGTGTAGCATTTATATTCAATGGTATTCAAAACTTTAACAACGGACCTGGTAGTTCAGCTGGTTAGTTGTTATTTCTTGCAACTCAGTTGTCCCGTGCTCGATTCTCGTCGGACTCATTTTTTAAAATCCAAATAATTCCAAATATAGCAAGTATTTAGCTGAATTGTCAGCATGCTATTTAAGGAAAGTCTTAAATAAATTATAAGTAGTAGATATATATATATATATATATATATATATATATATATATATATATATATATATATATATATATAGGGTTTTTCTAACATGTGCCCCCTAGTCACATGTTAGGGTGCATTAATGAACTTTTAATCTTCTATAAAAATTGCAAAAATCATTTAATGTATTACCTAAATACCTTCAAATTTGACTATATTAATGTTTATTACTACACTTTTAGAAACTTTGGAATTCATTAATGCACCCTAACATGTGCCTAAGGGGCACATGTTAGAAAAACCCATATATATATATATATATATATATATATATATATATATATATATATATATATATATATATATATATATATATATATATATATATATATATATATATATATATAGTGTAGAGCTAAATACAGAACCCATTTTAAGCTACAGAACCAACAGAACTCAATCTAGGCCATTAATTTTTAAATTGGATGGATAAGATGCTTTGTGCCGAATTTGTAAATAGAGTCAAAGTTATCTTCGGAAGTTATAAACTAGAAAGGGTATTATAGGTTTTTTACACACTAATTTATTAAAAAAAATAAACAAATTAGGAAGCTTTTAAAGACGGTAGCTATAAATTTCGGTAACTACCTCATTTGATAATATCCATTATTCCATTTAATAAAAAAAACCCAAAAAATCATAAATCTCAATTTCTCTCTTTATCGTCAAAAGAAAACGGCTGTGTGAAACCAGATCTGAAACGACGGCCATGGAAGAAGTGGATGTGAGACATATATGGCGGTGGTGGTCGAGTGGCGGGGCGGCGCTGGTCGAGTGGCGGGGCGGCGCTGGTCGAGTGGCGGGGCGGCGCTGGTCGAGTGGCGGGGCGGCGCTGGTCGAGTGGCGGGGCGGCGCTGGTCGAGTGGCGAGTCTGGCGCGGGGCGGCGGTGGTCGAGTTGTGAGTCAGTTGTGGTGCGGTGATGGTCGACCGATGTTTCAGATCTTCTACTTCGTCACTCTCAATTCCTACGAAAAAATAGATTGTAAATTCTCAAATCCATTCTAATCATTATTATTTCAACTTCATAGTGGTTCTGTTAATTACAAATTTGTGTAATCTTGTGTTTATTTTTTATTTTAATTTAGAAATTGGAGTTTAATCGGAGAATTATGTTGGATACGATTGACCATATGACTATTTATTTGTTCGGGTGGCTTTTTTGTTTCAATCACATTTTTGTTTCAATAGCTTACTTTGTTCAGATGGCTTACCCAAAGGTGTTTTCTAGTATAATTTAAAGAAAAATCTCCATAACAATGCATTTATGTTCTAGGTTAGAACTATATTCTCGGTCAACAATAACATAAGTGTTTGTTAATTAAAAATTGTGCTTTGCAGCAGGTGGTACATGGATTGGTTGGTGTTAACATTGATGCAAATCCTTTTGTTGAATGGGGTGATGAAGATGAAGGCGTTGATGATTAAACTTTCTGATTTTACATATATGTTTTTACTAGGGGCAAGTTTGTATATGTGTTTTTTATTAGGGTAACATACATGTTAGTGTGTTTGATACATAAATGTTATTCGTACATTTATGTTATGAAGTATTTTTGATGTTTTTAGTACAACTTAAATGTTCAGTACAACATATATTTTCATTACAACATACATGTTTATAGTAAAAAAAACATACATGTTCAACTTAACAATAAAATTCCGGTAAACATTTAATATAACATACATGCTTATAGTGTAAAAAACATACATTTTCAACACATTAACAAAATTCTAGTAAACCATCAAATATAACATACATGTTTATAGTGTAATAAACATAAATGTTCAACGGATTTTAAATAAAACGACAATTATTAATTTCCGAAAATAAAACCTACTTTTTAGGAAATTTCAAAAAAAAAAGAAACAAAAAATAAAAAAGTAAAATATCGCAAATACCCCTGGACAATTTCTTTGAATTAAATAATTTAAAATTATTTTACTAAATTTTGATTGGTTTAAAAGAGTTCTGTCGGTTCTAACGAAAAAATGAGTTCTGTATATAATCCAACCTTATATATATATATATATATATATATATATATAGTCATGAAAATTTGAAAAAAAAAATGATCCATAATTGACAATGATCCATAAATAAAAAATGATCCAAAAATTAACAATAGTACAAAGTAATCAAAATGACTATGAATGAACAAAATAATCCAAAATTATATATGATATATTATTTGACTAATTATTTATACAAAATTATGTTTATGCAAGATTAACAATGATCCAAAAATAACAAAATGATCCAAAATTATGACAATGATCCAAAAATTAACAAAATGATCCAAATTTAACAAAATGATCCAATATTTTATCCGAGTTTTTTTTTTAAAATTTTTATGACTATACTCATTTTGTAAAAAATTTAATTATAAAGACTTTGGCATTTTTAGTTTTTTTTTTACAAAGAAAAAAAAAGTTATGGCCGAAATACGAACTTGGGGGTAAAAATAAAACCCACCAAATCAGAAATTGACATGTGGCGAGGAGAGAGAATATGTGTGCGGAAATGACCATTTTAACCTTACAAATTTTCTTTTTATCCCCCACAATATTGTTAAACTTAATACAAAACCCTCTAACCTTCTAACATTGTTACTTTTCTTCACATTAGATCCTAGTCATTGATTTTCTTTGATCCAAGGCCCAGATTTGTCCTCCCAGTCCTCACCGGAAAAAAGTGTCCTCACTCCATCCCACTTCATATATATATATATATATATATATATATATATATATATATATATATATATATATATATATATATATATATATATATATATATATATATATATATATATATATATATATATATATATATATATATATATATATATATATATACATATACATATATATATATATATGTATATATATATGTATATATATATGTATAGATATATATATACATATACATATATATATACATATGTATATATATATGTATATGTATACATATATGTATATGTATACATATATGTATATGTATATGTATATATATATATATATATATATATATATATATATATATATATATATATACAAGTGGCATCCTGTGAGAACTCAAAAAACGGTGAGGACTCGCGAGGACACGTCAAAAGCATTCCAAAAAATTCCGAAAAAAATATATACAACTCCCCATGATTATTACTACATTTGACCAAAAAAAAATTTGAAAAACAAATTGTGATCCACTTTTTTTTGCGGATCATAACAATGATCCACATTATTTTTGTGGATCATTATTATGATCCATTTTTTTTGGATCATTTTTTTAAAAAAAAAAAAAATTGGATCTTATATGCTGCGATTTTAATGTTTAAAAAAGAAATTTTTTGAAAAAGTTTGTTTTGGATTATTTTTAGAGTTTTTATGGAGTCCTCGCAGTCCTCACCGGGAAAAGAGTCCTCACCGGATCCGGACCCTATATATATATATATATATATATATATATATATATATATATATATATATATATATATATATATATATATATATATATATATATAGAATAAGGATCAAGAAAGAAGCATTCTTATTTGAATAAGTTGAAGAAGCAATGCATTTTCGTAAAATATACATATATGTATACATATACATACATATATGTATATATACATATATATTATACCATAAATATACGTATGTTCATATTTATACCGTATATATGTATATATATACACTTTTATATACGGTATGCATATGCATTTTCGTAAATGAAAATGCAAGTTCCAATTGAAAATGCAAATTACGACTGAAAATGCAAGTTACGTAAAATGCATATGTATATATACTCTTTTCCTCGCGAGGACTGTGAGGACTCCAAAAAAAACTCTAAAAATGATCCAAAACAAACTTTTTTCAAAAAATTCCTTTTTTAAACATTAATATCGCTATGTATAAGATCCAAAAAAAAATTCCAAAAATGATCCAAAAAAAAAATATGGATCATAATAATGATCCACAAAAAAAATCTGGATTATTGTTATAATTCGCTAAAAAAAGTGGATCATAATTTTTTTTTTTTTGAATTTTTTTTGGTCAAATGTAGTAATAATCATGGTGGGTTATATATATTTTTTCGGAATTTTTTGAAATTTTTATAAGGTGTCCTTGCGAGTCCTCACCGAAAAAAGAGTCCTCACATGATCCCACTTCTATATATATATATATATATATATATATAGGGGAGGGTTCATGCGAGAAGTGATTTTTTTGCGAGAAGTGCGAGAAGTGATCTTAGCCTTTAATCTAATCCAATTAAAATTTAAAACCAAAAGGGTAGGATTGTCCTTATATAAAATCCAAAAATTAACATTTAATAAAATAATTAATTACCAGTAACTTCCCATCCTATATTTTTGGATCTACACAAAAAAAAAACGTGTGTTTGTATAATTCGTTCATCGGTGAAACCAGGTTATGAGTTATATGTTTATTAAGATCGTTTTTTTATTATCAGTAAACCCATGTAACAAATTTTATGTGTTTGTCTAGTTAGTTCATTGATGAAATTGCATTCGTTCATTAGTGAAATCGCAGGTTACGAATCTTCTGATTTTGTATAATTTTATGAATGCATTAGTTTCATGAATGAAGTATTATTGTTTTGGCTTTACGATCTTTCCAAGTACTTGGTCCAAGTCTGCTATGTAAACAAAATAAATGACAATTGAAAAATCTAAAAAATATAACTGCATCACTGAAAAATTAATAAATCATTTTATACACTATTTAAATTAATTACAATAACTGCATCACTGAACACATCATAATGAAACCTTATAATAACTCACACGCATCAGTGAACATTAAAAATGTTAATGAACAATTAACAAGAACATCCAACCTTAACCCAAACACAAATGATGTTCATCATATAAACAAATTTAATGCCCACTTTGTACCTTGAGAAGGAGTTACAGCCATACCTTGTAGCACAACTACTATAGCATAAACTCTAACGATTTGTTCATCGGTGTACAGAGCCAGAACGATTTGTTCACCACTGAAAACTATATGTTCGTCGCTGAACAGAGCCAGAACGTATTTTACAAATCAAATGAACGATATGACTGAAGACACAAGAACCCTAAAATTTTAGAAGCCCCTAATCACATCCGCAAATCAGCACACGGCCGTCTTCGGTTGTTGTCGCTGACTGGTTCTTTCCTCACAGAGAATCTGCCGGAGTCGACTTCACAAAGAGAGACCATCACCGTGAGAGGGAAAACCATCGAAAACACACACATCGATCTGGAAACAATATAATTTTAAATCACAGATCTGGAACAAACGGGATTGTTGCGGGTGGTTATGTCTGAGATTGTAGCATGTACGATACGGTGGTGGTGAAGGCGGGTGTAGTTTGACCGGCAGTTCTCGCCTGAAACACAAGAAACAAACAGGAAAGATGGCGGCGGTAGTTTGAGAGGCGGTTCTCGACGGAAAAACAGGAGACAATCGGGAAAGATGCTACCTTTTTCTAGCGGTTGTGGCCGGAAACATATGAAACATTTGTGTGTGCTACCTTTATCCGGCGACGACGTGCAGCTATGGTTTGCTAGAGGAATCACCGGCGGGGTTTTGGGAGGAGAGAAATATCGGCTGAGATGGTATCACCGATTAGGTTTATCGGAGGAGAGAGAGAGTGGTTAAAAGAAGTTTGAGGATATGGGAGACGTGAAAGCCTAATATATTATTTCTTTTTTCAAAAAATAATAATTAATTGTGTTTACAATAATACCCTTTCAGCATTAAATTTTAATCCTTCTATATTCATTTATTTACGAAATTGACACTCTTCATCTCAACCATTGATATTAAAATCTAAAGGCTATGATTAGTTCTCGCATTTCTCGCATAAAAAGGACTTCTCGCATGAACCTTTGCCTATATATATATATATATATATATATATATATATATATATATATATATATATATATATATATATATATATATATATAACCCGTCTATTCAATCTAGTCACCCTATTGTGACCCTATCGATCTTGCTCTCCTAGCAATCATATCTAACTATCGGGTTGCCCCTGAACTAGCTAGAAGCATATTCATATCTAGTTATCGGGTTGCCCCCGAACTAACTAGAACCAAGATACCGGCAAGAGGGAATCGCCCAATCTACCGATACCTGCCTTACTCACAGGAATACGTTCGGTTAGCAAGAATTCTATCGTGGATGAGTCGATGGGAATCCACCCAGCTGCCCCTCAATCCACACCTCGTGATCGGTAGTCTCCCGTGACATCACATCATCTCAATCTTACCATAACTCAACAGTTATGTGAATCTAGCTCTCGGCTATCACCTCAATCATCAAACAAGTAAGTTCAATATTATCAATAATATATAACTAACTAAACAACTATAAGTCTACACAATTAAGCAAATAGACCGTAACACAAGTAAGAAAATGTATTTCAAGGCTATGTACTCAGTAAATTCCACACGTACTCGCCTTAGCAAATACTGCTCCAACCATGTTCTTCACACACAATCCCTTTGCTTCAACAATTGATCACCTTTCCAAGACTTCACCAAAAGCCTAATATACCAATCACAAGTTGTTCAACATTACATACTACTAATAATATGTCCATTTATCTCTAGATACCATTTACTAACACTTTCCCCCAATTTTGGTGATTTACAAAACCCTAGGTTTAACCAACCCTTAAGATTCATTCAAATCTTAACCATACACTTGTTTCTCTTGTTAAAATACCCTCTATTAAGTGTATACATCATTTATTTCACCATTAGTCATAACCCCGGGAACTAGGGTTTCAAACCCAAGCTTCAAGATCCATAGATCTTGAGCTACAAAGATCAAAGAGTGAAGATTTACCTTTAATCTTCAACTAGGAGTGAAATCTAACAAGCCTTGATGAAGAAATCGACCAAAACCAGCACTTGCACTCAAAATCGCCAAGAGAGAAAATTAGGGTTTTAAAATGGCATTTATGGCTGAAATCCCGTATTTAATGCTGGTCGGAAGAGTTCGCGCCGCGAACCCAAAGTTGGTGTCGCGAACTACGCGTGCGTGAACTTCTTCCCGATCGCGAGCCAGTCGTGAACTTCGATCGATCAAAAACCCAAATTCTCTGTTTGATGTTCACGATCGTGAACATATAGTCTGCGCCGCGAACTGCCTTATGCAGTAGGGCTGCATTTTTCGATCTTTGTCTCGACCCGGTTTCATCCATAACTTTCTCATACGATGTCCAAATGACACGAAACCAATTTCTACGTTCTTTAGATGATTTATCCTTATTTATCATATTTTTAAAAAATTGATTTATTTACAAAAATTCGGGTCGTTACACTATATATTGTACAAATACATACAGCAACTATTATAGTGTATAGATTAAAAAATATGGTACAGATATCACCATTATAAAATAAAGATGGTCGTGATTTTCACTTATATTAGATTAAGAGTAAATTATATTGATTGTCCTTATGATTTGTACCATATATTACTTTTGATTCTTTATTTTCAAAAATTACACTAGTAATCCTTATTTCTGTAACTTGTTACACCCGTAGTTTAGATTAAGGGGTATTTAAAATACCCTAACCAAAATTCCATATCTCTTTCTTGCAAACACACGGACATAATATGAAGAACACATGATGTGTCAACCCTTGGAAATGGATCATTCTCCCGGCGCCCAATGTAACCTAGCACTATTAATTAACAAATTTATTCACGAAATTGGGAATTTTATTTGATACATTAAGTCTAGCAATAGCTTACTATGAGGATTTGATTTTATACATTTTTATTATGTAAAAGTGACAGATGTCGATATCTATCGAACTAAATGATTCGCCGCAAAAACCCGTAATTTTGCGAGTTAGTGACGTAATGTAACTTATACATTATTCAATTAAAAGTACAAAATTCACATTTTTAATTTGGGCCGAGGCCCATAACCGGCTGTTTCGGCATAACTTGTGGCCCAATAAGCGATCCGACCCATTTGGTAAGCCCATAAATCGTTGGTTCATTCGAAACCTTTTCGGCGCAATTAGACATAGGTACCCCATTTAGCCTTTTGTCGAGGGTCGTGGCTCAAGTGCCGGACCATTGAGCCCAAACGAAGCCTAAATCCATCTCGGGCCATTTTAACCCTTAATCCGGCCCAATAGGCCTAATACCTAAAATTGTGTCACAAATTAACGATTTATGAAGTTTTTAACTAAATTTAATACATTTTTATAAAATGTAAATGACGATGCAATAATTATACATGTCACCAACAAAGTACATCCATTAGAGTCAATTAGAAATTCATCTATGCGTTCTTAGACTAACATGGTAAGTACTTTTATGTGTTTAGGACGCTAGGATTCTTTGAAGAAAACTGCTATCGAGATTATTTTTGCTAAACTTTGCATCAGGTGAGACCATAATCCATTTTTTACTATTTTTACCGCTTTACATACTTACGTGAAAAACATAACATGCTAATGCTTTAAATATAACTATTTTTGCTTATGATTGTACAGTTAATATTGTGCAACATACCATTTTGACATTACAAACAAATCTTATGCCAAACTAAGTTAGATGTGGTTAGTTACATGTCATGAATCATTAACTAGTGTATCTAGACCCTCGATATGCAGATAGTACTATTGGTTGACAGTCGTCCTCTTACAATTTTAATGATCGTTACATGGTTTTCCAAGACATTCTCGGGAGTGCATATATAGAAAATAACATTAACATAAAATAAGTTGAAAAGTGTTGATTTTAGGCTTAGGTTAATATATTAAGACAAGAGTCTAGCTAATTGTTGGGGATAACACTCATGCGTTCTAAAATTTATAAACAAATAATACGATAAGTTATTTTCTTTAATATTATAAATTGTAGTTTATTCTACAATTGCATTTTTAAATGTCACCAAATTTGAGTTTTATTCAAGAAACAAATCAATTGGAGGTAAATAAACCAATCATAAAAATCACTACCAATATCCCCTTTTGGGTATCAAAACATGATTTTTCAAGGGAAAACACTAAACCTGTGAATTTACTTAACAAATTATGTTGAATTTTTTATTATGTTTTTCAATTAATTAGAGAAGTAGTGAGTCTTAGACGGGATATGAGCATCTTTATGTCGAGATGCTACGAACATCGTTTTAAGTTTACAAACAATAAACATTTTTATTTTCTTTCTATTTTTAGAAATATTTTATGATTTTCTATTTAAGGAAATACAACATTTTAAACTTTTATATGTTTGATCGCTTGTTTACTTAGTCAATTGCTTATGTTACACATGAAAGTTACATCACCGCTCTTTCGCGAACATTTTTACTTAATAGTCATTTTTGGCGAGGTGTGACAGGGGGATACAGGTAGATAAGGAATGAAATAACTACTGAAAGATTTAAGAATCCTAGTAGGATGAACATCCTAGGATAATTGCTAGCCAAGTTGGAGTTTACTTTGCCTTTCGAGTGGGGGGTGACACATGGTCCATATATACTATATTGTATGTGGGCTGCAGCGGTATTGACCATGAAGAGGCGTGTACAATATCGCGTTAGGAACTACAGGAGTGTATGAATACTCTATTTGTACAACTCTTAACGTCACTGTATTGTAACACCCAAAAATTCGTAAAAATTTTAATAAATTTAAGTACCGGATTTAAATAAAAAGTGTCTCATAAATAAATCCCAACTATATATGTTAACATTTAGAATATAATTAATGCGGAAAAAGTTTTAAATAAAATAAAGTTTAAAGATAATAAATGATGTTCCACATCAGCACTTGGAAGATACAACGGTCAACCATCCACCTTCTCTTTTCCTTTGCTAGTACCTGAAATAATGAGAAGGGAGATTTGGGGTCAGCGGGAAAGCTGAGTGATTATTCAACAAAATGCAGACAGGTATAACATACAACACATGAGGGCACATAGGTGAACTCCTACTCAGAATCTACTTAGTTACTTGCTCAGATTTATTTCTCAGATTTTTAATTACTAAGATTTAATTTATATAGCGCGCTTGTGTGATTCGGGTCGAGAGATCAACCTCGCCCCTCCTCACACCTCAGATAGGCATAAAGCCAACTCAGATAGTCATAAATCCAAAACTCAGATAGGTATAAGATACCAAAGTTCAGATGTGTAATTATTATGTTTTTATCTCTTTAACATAATTATCTCAGATACCCTAACACATAGTAGCATAGAATGACTCTATATCGAGCTCAGATACCCAGGCACAAATGTCTCAGATCAGTAGTAAATAAAAGCAAGTACTCAGATAGCAGATCAAACGCACAAAAATCAGGAACAGCTCAAGTATTAAAATACATAAGTCATGCATGTATAATATTATAACTGACTATACGGTGAGAATACTCACCTCAATAACGTAAGCTCCGAAGCATTCCCAACACTCTAAAACACTGCACGGCTAGCTCTTAGACGCTCATAAAGCACATAAGATAACACGGATTAAAACTCGACTTCAAGAATCGTTTTTATAGCAATCTAACAGCACCCGTCAATCTCACGGAAACAGTCATAAGTCCCAAACCGAATGGTTAAAAATTCCCACATTTTAACAGAAGGTACAAAGCTCGGAATACAACAAATCATGAGAAGGAACGAAGACCCGAAAGTGAACAGAATGGTCTCAAATCAGCCGCTCAATAGAACAGCTATGTGCTGAGATTTCAGCATCAACGTCCTGTACGGTTCTGCCATTAACTCTTAGACTGTATGTCGGCTTATGAACCAAAAGATATCAACAGGAAGCTCGGAATGTAGACTACAAGAGTTGAGAAGGCCCGGGATCATGATTCTGTCCGGAAGCAGGTGAAAATCTGTCCCGAACACAGATGACAGAATCTGTCAGAAAATGAACTTGTTTTAAAACTCATTTTAATAATAAATATCTCGATACCGAAATCCCCAGTACCTGAAACGGATACCTGACAGCTCGAGATTTCATTTTATCTCAAAGTATATATAAGAACCTGATGTTGGCGGATTTATACATATTTAAATCCGTCAATATTATATAATTTATGCTTGTTTTGTAAGTAATGACGTATCATGCTCTCCGGACTTGCATGCATGCACGCAAGGTGGCGAACCTTCAAAACGATGACGTCGGGACGAACCTCGAGGTCATGGGGAATGCAAGCGGTTTTCCGGGACAGCTTGCATGCGCATTAAATGCAATCGGCGCAGAAGCGTGTTTCCGTGTTTTACCCTCTGGATAATAAGATTTCGTCTACATAGTAATATCCCGACGATATTAAGATGATACGGACCGAAGGATGAATTTCAGAATCCCGCCTAAACCTTCCGTCCATAAATAGGGATGTTCGGCACAAGAACAAGGTACACACAATCTATCTCACCTCTTCACCATTACTCGCATTTACTCTCCTGAACCCCTAAACTCACCCTCTAATCCGCATTCAATACTTACACAACCGTTTTCGTTCGATCCTCATAAATACTGACTTAAGCTTCGGAGTGTCTTCACGAGGTGATCCTCGTGAGGCTTCTGACTTAGGCTTCCCTTCGTGTTTGATTCGCAGGTTTCTGGACGGAGCAGAGCTCCATTCATCCCCGGAGATTTTGGCTTTCAACATTTGGCGCCATCTGTGGGACCCCGAACATAATGGTCCAAGAATCAACGTCGAAAACACTGGATGGCTCTAATGTGATGCCAATCCCACCCCTACTGACAACAGGAGGAGAACGAACCCCTCCCTCGGCGTCTACCCTTGTCGACACACTCACATGCCCTCCTCCTTCCGGATTAGGGGGAAGTGAGCCGAAAAAGGACGAGATAGAAAAATTCAAGCTTTTCTGTAAGTTCAGAAAACTAAGAAAGATGGAGAAAAGCCAGAAGAAGCCGACAGCAGGGTTGAGCGGGGTGGGGAAGGTCCTAACGTACTCCTCCGAGGAGGAGGAGTCCGCAAAAGAAATCTACAGAGACGAAACCTCACATGTTCAAACTCGGGCTGAAGAGCATCGGAGGGAGGAGAGAGCTGAAGAACGCCCCCCTCAGAAAAGAGGAAAAGAGATTCCTCAACACCGCTCCACAAGTTCCCGAAATTTTTGGTCGCCCTTCACTGACGATATTAATGAAATACCGATCCCTCCGGGTCTTAAGGGACCAAGGGTGAAATCCTATGACGGAACGGGCGATCCAGAAGACCATGTGGCTAGCTTTCGTTGGGCGGTTCGGATGATCCCCGTGGATTCCCGATTGTGGTGTCTTTATTTTTGCTAGAACGTTGGAAGGCTCAGCACGGTATTGGTTATCTAGCTTACCTCAGAAAAGCATTGCCAGCTTTGAAGAACTCGTTACGCAATTTTGCCACAGTTTCATACAACAAAAGAAATATCAACAGCGATATCAGTCGATCATGGCGTGTCGCCAAAGAGAAGGGGAATCCAACAAATCATACTTTAAGAGATTCAATGAGCAACGCCGGAAGAAGCCGGTCAGGGAAGATTCTCTTATTATAGCGCCCTTCACATATAGCTTGAGAGAAGGAGAGTTGTTTCGGGAACTGTCCAAAAGAGACTTTGTCAAGGCGGACGACATGATTAACACTGTAAACAAGGTTCTTAAACAGGAGGAATAAAGTGCGGAAAAATTGCGGTTCGAAGCACAAGAAAAGAAGGGTACGCATGGCTCTAGTTTATACCGGGCCAACGAAAGGGGGAAGTTCGTTGGAAAACCTCACCCTGTTGGAAGGGGTTCGTATGGAGTAAAGATTGCAGAAGGTAGGAACCGAGGGGAAAGCTATGATTCCGCCGGCAGGAGGCTTTTATTGGTGGGGAATCCGGAAGGTCAGGCGACGGAAGGACGATGAGGAAGAAATATCCGCGGGATCCTAACGCCTATTGTGAGTTCCATAAAATCATGGGACACACAACTGCAAGCTGCTAAAGCTATAAAAGAGAGAAGGAAGCAAAAGGCAAGGAAAAGGCAGATACGCACGTAGTGGAAGTCCCAAAGGCAGGGGGAAAGGCGTACAATGCAGAAGTCTTCGCCCTAGAGGAGGAGGAGATACCTCTCCCACTCCTCGGGAAAAGAAATGGCGGGGCAACGTTCCGGTTAACAAAATCATCAGAAGACAGGAAAATTTGAATCATGCCAGAAATTCCCTTCTGTAGTAGCCACGCAAGGTCCTGACGTTCTGCACCCATAGACCTTTCCTGATTCTCAACTTCATTCTTCAACAGACCATAATCTGACAAAGCTTTCGTAAGTTTTTGTTCAGTTTCGCGAAACTGTAAATCTGTGTCAATAGCAGCACTCTCAAGCTCGGCAATCCTGGCCCCGGAAGAACTTAGCTGCTCTTCCAGCTCATCAACACGCCCTTTCAATTTGACGTTCTCTGCAGAAAGACGGTCGAAAGACTCAGACAGTTGTTTTTTACCCTCCGCCTCCTTGGCATAGAGGGATTCGCATTCCACCATAAAACGGTTCAGACGGTCAAAATCCGCAGCTTGATCAGCGACTGTTTGTTCGCGACGGTCATCATGTTCATGAAGAACAGAGAACATTTCTACAGTACCCAACAGATGAGCTTTCATCTTCACAAAAACATCAGCATCAGAAGCCCCTCATAAATCTGCAGCTAAAGGAGATGGTGTAATAGAAAGAGAGATAGGCTTCGGAGAGATAGGCTTCGGAGACACGGCTTGCTGGAGCAGGGGTTCAAAACCAAGGGAGTCTCCCCGAGTGACCGGAGGATTTTCCTCCGTAGCCGATAAGCTCTGCAAAGGGTCGGAACCAGCAGAATGGGTGGTTCCTGTCACAAAATCACCAAACGTCAGAAATAGAAAGCATACAGCCGAATATATTTAATACATACCAGGAGGCGGAAAATTGGGAAGTGAAGCTTGACTCTTGGTAGGTCGCGGTGAATAAAGACCACGACCTGCTAAGGATGACCCAATACCAGTACCAAGCAACCAATTGTTAAACCTAGCAGGAGCGGAAGAACCAGATGCAACGGGCGGAGGCCTTCGAGTTTGCACATGAACAGGTTGCAAAATACCAACAGTAGTAGCTGGGGGAACAAAGTGAAGTCGATGTCTCAGAAGAAACAGTTACAGAAGGCTTCGGTACCGGAGGTTTTGGAGCAGGAATATCTGAGACGATCACGTCGTCCGATAAATCTGCAAAGAAAGTATCAACAGGTTAGCAAATGCAATAGTCACCCTCATAACCAAGGATCATTTACCTTCCAGAAACATCCTCCGACGCTTCAGAGAAGAAGATTGAACACCCTCAATCGCCCTCTTCGGACGAACCGTTTTCTCCGTAGAGCCGGGGGGTTTGGCAGATCGTTTTCTTCGGAGCATTTGCAAGCTCCCCTGACGCTCCTGGGTTGATACATCTTCAATCTCAAGTTCTTCACCAGTTGTAAGGTCAATATTGATCCCTTGTACAACCACATTTCCTTCAGATCCCACGTGAGGTTCAGATGGTTCTTGGGTCGCTTCTGAGCTAGAACTATCAGCAGGCAGAGGTAGAAAAGGGGTTATGGGCCCATCCAACACAGAAATAGTCCCTTTCGGCGGGATACTTTTATCCATCTCCAAGCGTTTTAACAAAGATACATGGCGACCATCAATTTGCCAAATGGGACGAATATTTCGACTAAAATAGAAGGGGCTTAAGTCCGCCATACCCAAAAAGACCTCATATGGGTCATCCCACGCAAGTTTAACCGATGATAAGCCTCCTACATAATTCTTCTCTTCAAGAGTCAGCTCCGGGAGAGGATCGGAGGGCCTTCCTGTGACTATCCCCCAAGGCAGAGCAACCTCATTAAAAGTCGATCGCTTAACGAAAAGAAAACCAAATTTCCAATCATGGATTGAATCCTTCAATCCAGAGACACACTCCACTTGCCCTTCGCGATGAGCAAAAGTAGCCCAATCAGACCGACCAGCCACGATGTAAAAGTATCAAAATAATTTTACAGAAAGGGGAACGCCTAGGGCACGACACAACATGATGAAGCCATTAAGCTTCCGATGGGCATTGGGTGCAAGTTGGGCAATGTGGAGACCAAGATCTTGAAGGACAGTAATGATGAAGCCATCAATAGGAAAACGAAGCCCACCATGCAAGAATTGAAGGTATAACGGCTCGTAGCCCTCAGGTGCAGATTTAATCGTGTCGTTTTCACCAGGAATACGAAGATCGAATTGAGGATCGATATGAAATTCAGATATAATATAGGGAAGATCGGAAGCTTTCAAGGTACAAAAAGTACTCATGGCGATTCAAACGGCTCGAGCAGGTTTGTCGGATTTGTCTTTGGATTCTCTATCTTTCCTCATTACGCGAAACAGATAAAAGAAAACCAAAGGGGGAAGGGAATGTGTAAAGTAATGGAAGCGTAAAGAGATAAAGGCAAAGGAAGCAAGATATATAAGGACGGAATCCCAAAAGACGCTTAGGGCTTTCAGGACAAAACCCAACGGTCCAAATAAATCCACACCGTTAGCAACAGTAATATCCTAACAGTAACTGTTCCCCAAAGGGACGCCAGCAGTCGACAGGTTAAGTTAAAACAAACCAACTACGGTTAAGTTCATTTTAACTAAAGGGACTTAATGACGTATCATGCTCTCCGGACTTGCATGCATGCACGCAAGGTGGCGAACCTTCAAAACGACGACGTCGGGACGAACCTCGAAGTCATGGGGAAGGCAAGCGGTTTTCCGGGACGGCTTGCATGCGCATTAAATGCAAACGGCGCAGAAGCGTGTTTCCGGCTTTTACCCTCTGGATAATAAGATTCCGTCTACATAGTAATATCCTGAGGATATTAAGATGATACGGACCGAAGGATGAATTTCAGGATCCAGCCTAAACCTTCCGTCCATAAATAGGGATGTCCGGCACAAGAACAAGGTGCACACAATCTATCTCACATATTCACCATTACTCGCATTTACTCTCCTGAACCCCTAAACTCACCCTCTGATCCGCATTCAATACTAACACAACCATTTTCGTTTGATCCTCATAAATACTGACTTAAGCTTCGGAGTGTCTTCACGAGGTGATCCTCGTGAGGATTCTGACTTAGGCTTCCCTTCTTGTTAGATTCGCATGTTTCTGGACGGAGCAGGGCTCCATTCATCCCCGGAGATTTTTGGTTTCAACAGTAAGGAAAAAATATTTTATTTAAACCTTAATGTATGTTATTTCTGAAATGCAGGTAAAATCTCCAAAATAGACATAAAACAAGCCAAATATGCGATAAAATGAACCTGAAGTCTACCTTGTTCTATTATGTATTGACAACACCATAACTGTTTAGTAATTCCCCCTACTTTTCACCTCGGTGACGTAGTAGGTGACTCACTAGAAATAGGGGTCCGAGACCAGATACCGATAACCTAGGTGAGACTAAAAGACTAACCCTTAGAGAAGAAATTCCTAGGATTAGAAGGTGGCGGAAATCCGAGCCTTAGTTATAATTAGTAAACCGAAGTGTGACCATAATATAGTTCTCGAGAGAAGAAATTCCTAGGAATCATATTACGGACATTGTAGGAAGTTAAGAGAAATCTAGCTGCCTAACTTCTAGAATATTATACCAATCAGATCTTAACCAACCAAACCTAAGTCTATAGGGATTCGGTCATAGTGAATGTTTTCTCCAACCAATTAGAGTTTGTTAATCATTTGTTATTTTAAAGTTTATTTATTGGTAGTTAAAGTTTAATTCTTTTAGTTTCAGTTTTATTAAATAAAATAAAAACCATTTTTAATATTTATTTGTTTTAGATTAATCCACTTAGTTTTAATAATACGAGTCAGCTTAACTGTTCCCTGTGGAGACGAATATTCGAAAATACTTACCTTGACTATATTGTCCGCGATTAGGTCATACTTGCCTACGAGTGTGGTAATCTAGAATTGGAGTATTTAGGACATTTATTTTATTACTATACTTAGCACATCAAGTTTTTAGCGCCGCTGCCGAGGAATGGTTGCTTGATTTTGTAGATTAGAACTTAGTCTATTAATCGATCCTCATCTAGGAACTTGTTCTTAGACGAGTTAATTCCTTTATTTCTTTTATTTTAATTTTATATTTTTATATTTTATTTTGTTTTATTATTTCACACAGGTACATTTTATAGTTTGTTTTGCTCCCTTGCAGTTTATTTTTCTTTGCAGTTTATCACTCAATGGGGGATACAGAACAACCAATCTGGATAACGATGCACATAGCACCGAAAGCTCCTGTTTCTGCTATTAGGAGACCAGATATTACAGGGGTAGATTTTGAGATCAAGGGCCAATTTCTGAGCATGGTCCGTGAGCTAAATTTTGACATTAAAATATACAATGATCCCTACGAACACGTAGAAGATTTCCTAGATATCTGTGAATTGTTTAAGCAACAGGGTGTATCAACTGATGCAATCAGACTCAAATTGTTTTCCTTCAGCCTTGTTGGAGAAGCAAAATCCTGGTTAAGATCATTGGAGCCAGATTCCATCACTACATGGGAGGAACTCAGAAGCCGGTTTATCCTGCGTTTTTTTACCACCGGCTAGAGCTGAAAAAATTAAAATTGACATTATGACTTCCAACAGGATGCAGGTGAAACACTAACTGAAGCTTGGGAAATGTTCAAGAGGTTGGTAAGAAGGTGCCTGAACCACGGTTTCCAGAAAGGTAACATTGTTTAGATGTTTTACGGGGGATTAGATTACACATCTCCTTCAACACTCGACTCATCTAGTGGAGGTGTATTCTGGTACAATACCCCCACTGCTGGTTACCAACAGTTGGAAGACATGGCCATGCACGACCTTGAATGGACGTTAGACAAGAAAACCATGCAAAACAAAGCTCCATTCAAAGCCATTAACAAAATTTCACCTGAAGAAGTGGCAATCTTGAAAAACAACCAAAAGGTATTTGAAAGACAAATAGATAAATTAACTGCTTCTTTACATGCTTTTCAGGTTAGATGCGATAAACCGATGATGACCGAGGATAAAGTGCATAGAGATTACAATTATGCCCAAAGTCAGGACCAATCTGGTTTCTTCCAACACAATCAAAGAAATTTTCCTAATGAAAGCATCCCTGACCAAAGAGAAATCCCCGACTCGAGAATAGCTTCGTTAGAAAATCTTCTGGAAAAAATTATTATCGGACAGGAAATGATGAACGAGGAACCAAGACTATCTGCAAGAAACCAACAGACCTCGGTGCAGAACTTGGAATGAGATGTAGGGATGACGACACAATTAATATCTGAACTACCATAAGGCGTTATACCTCCCAACACTCAGGGGAACCCAAAGAGAAGTCCTGATGCTTACGTTCAAGTGAACATGATAACTACCCAAAGTGTTAAACAAGTAAGTTCATTGCTTGTCAAAACTAATGAATTATCTGATGTACATGATGAAGATGAAGACATCCAAGATTTTATAGAGTTGTTATATGTCGACGAGAAGAATCGGAAGAAGTGGAATTTGAGGAGATTATAACTGAAGAGGAGCTAGAGGATAAAGTTATAACACGTGACATTGTTGATAATTCTTGCTTTTATGATGAATACATTGATGACGGTCTCTTTACTAGTTTAGAAAATTTATTAATGACTGGTGATCTCGATGAGAGCTTGATTGGCGATGATGACATGAGCCCTAATGATGTGATAAGAGAGCTCGAAGAACTCCTATATGATGACGCCTCGGTTGCCCAAAAGTCTGATGGAGTATCCGAGCAAATTCCTTCAAATGAAAAGTTTCAAAACAATTCATCTGTTAACAATCATCCGATTCTTGAACTTAAATTGCCTCCTACTCATCTTGAGTATGCCTTTCTACAAGAGTTCGACATTGAGGATCAATACAAAATAAGTATAACTACAACGACTCGAAAATTCAACTCTTAAAGAACTCCACGAACACATCGTCGAGGACACATTGTCCAATGAGTTCTTACATATAGTAGAGTCGAGACTAAAAGTTGAAACTTATTGTGAATATGGTACCGAGGCCATAAAGTTTTTACTTAAAAGTCACGAAGGGCTGAGTTGCAACCATATTGTCCCGAGTGACATCGTTGATAACGGTCGTCCGGTAATCTACCCCAAGTAATCTAGCTTGGGGCGAGTCAAACTCATGACTCGGAAATAAACGAAGCGCTTCGCGGGAGGCAACCTGTGTTTTTACTTTTATTTTATTTTATTTTATTTTATTTTGTTTTGTTTTGTGTTTTTTTTCTTTTTGTGATAGGAACTTGGATAGAGCTGAATGACTGCTAGATGTGGATGTTTGGAGTTGAAGCTTGGAGTTGCAAATCAAATGTATGGACCACAAAGCTTGAAATCTACACAAAGCACCCCCAGGGAGTACCTTTCCCTTTTACTATTTATTTTTCCCATTAGTTTAAAATATTATTGCATTGGGGACAATGCAAATCTTTAAGTGTGGGCATGGGGTGAGTTCCACCACTTGTTGTAGTTCTCAATATAATCATCTAAATACACAAAATCATTTTAATTAGCAAATTGTTTTTAGACACATCTCAATACCTTAGAAAATAATTTTGGAAAATAAAGTTCATTTTAAAGGGAAAAATTTTACCTAGATTTTATGTGTCCATTTTTGTGGCTTTTCATCAATCTAATTTTTTTTTTAGCTCGTTAATTAAACCATTTTTAACTTGGAAAATTTGAAATGTGTTGCAAAATTTATAAAAATCATCTTTTAGAAATTTAAGGTTAGCAAAGCTAGCTCCGGATGAGATTAGGTTAGGTTAAGAGCTTTTAGTTTACGTGCCTAATATTGCTAACAATAAACATAAATGAAAATTTTAAGAGTCGGTGAGAACAATCTGGCCTTGTTGGGTTCAGGCAAGTAGACTCGCTGGGTCCTTTAAACCTAGTACACTAAGGTCAACTGATCTGGATATGTTGGCCGAAAGTCCATTCAAGGATCCTCTCGCAAGTCAGGTTCGAACCGATGGTTAAATAAATACCTAATTAAATATTTAGGAAGAACATTCATCCGGCCTTGTGTCTCCAGACAAGTACGCTCGAGGGGTCCTTCAAACCTAGCATTCTAAGGTCAACTGATTTGGGCATGTTGGTCGAAAGTCAGTTACGCGAATTCACAATGTAAGCTGAGGTTTTTTCTACTAAACCAATAAATAAAAAATGTGAAAAAAAATAATAAAAAAATGATGAAAAACAAGTAAATAAATAAATAAATGTGCAAAGTATGCATAAATAAAGCGAATAAGTTGTTAAATGAAAAATTAAACTAAATTTTCTTAATTTAACTTTATTAGTTGGGTAATTTTCATAAAGATGGTATTTATAAGTTATGCAAGGATGATTAGGATCTAAGTTAAAAGTAGTATAATTAGCATAGTTGAAAAATAATTAGATTTATGAAAAGTTAGTTAAATCAGTATACAAATTTGGGCATAAAATACAGATGAAATTTTAACTGCTAAATTGTACCAACTTCTGAAAATTGTTGTGCTTGCATGGATTATGATTGAGATAAGTGTCGATTATGTTGATTTGATATTTAGCTAATTGATTTTTTTTTATGATGATTTGTTTGAGGACAAGCGAAGTTCAAGTGTGGGCATCTTGATATTTATTATATAATTTATGCTTGTTTTGTAAGAAAAATACTTTATTTAAACCTAAATGTATGTTATTTCTGAAATGCAGGTAAAATCTCCAAATAAGACAAGAAACAAGCCAAATACTCGATAAAATGAACCTGAAGTCTATCTTGTTCTATTATTTTTAAGGAAAATGATAATGACAGCCCTAAGGGCTGTCAATAAGAGGCTAAAACATGCATCAAAATTTGTACAATAATCAATAACCGCCCCCTATATTTTAGGAATCATCCCCCACTAACAAAAGTACAAACACTTTATGCATCTAACTACCCCTTAATGACAGCCCTCAAAACCCTATTTTTAAAGGGCCACACAAGTTCGGAATTAAAAAGACTCATAAGCATCAATATGGGGCTAGCCACGAAATTAGTTACAAAAGAAAGAGATGGTTGGTTGAATAAAAGATATTCAAGGCCTACATGGAAATTGGAGGCCACGTATTTAATTTAGTTGGGCTGGCAAATTGTTAAAATATATAACAAGACCATTACGAATTAACAAGCCCACGTGCTTGGGATAAGATAAAAAAACATGGAATTGGTCACATTAGAGTTCAGACGTTTAGGGGGATTGACGCACGAATTGGAGCAGCCGGTACGAACGGAACAGGAGAAAGAACCCTACGGACGGACGAAGCAGGGAGGATGAGATCTCGCATTCTACATCAATAATTATTTGGTTAAATTCTTTGTTCTTCATTATAATGATTTGTTTTTATAATTTTTGATGTTTGATTTGTCTAACATGTCTATGTGCTAGAACCTTCTATTCACTATGATTTGATGAACTCTAGATTTTAGGTTTGGTTCATTCTTAGGATTATTTTTATGAATATTTGAACACTTGCTATTTTATTACGAAGAACATTTTAGTTAAACTTATAATCTTCGCATATTTGATCTGTTTGTTATTGAATTGTTAGGTATTGACAACACTATAACTGTTTAGTAATTCCCCCTACTTTTCACCTCGGTGACGTAGTAGGCGACTCACTGTAAATAGGGGTCCGAGACCAGATACCGATAACCTAGGTGAGACTAAAAGACTAACCCTTAGAGAAGAAATTCCTAGGATTAGAAGGTGGCGAAAATCCGAGCCTTAGTTATAATTAGGAAACTGAAGTGTGACCATAATATAGTTCTCGAGAGAAGAAATTCCTAGGAATCATATAACGGACATTGTAGGAAGTTAAGAGACATCTAGCTGCCTAACTTCTAGAATATTATACCAATCGGATCTTAACCAACCAATCCTAAGTCTAGAGGGATTCGGTCATAGTGAATGTTTTCTCCAAACAATTAGAGTTTGTTAATCATTTGTTATTTTAAAGTTTATTTATTTGTAGTTAAAGTTTAATTCTTTTAGTTTCAGTTTTATTAAATAAAATAAAAACCATTTTTAATATTTATTTGTTTTAGATTACTTCACTTAGGTTTAATAATACGAGTCAGCTTAACTGTTCCATGTGGAGACGAATACTCGAAACTACTTACCTTGACTATATTGTCCGCGATTAGGTCATACTTGCCTACGAGTGTGGTAATCTAGAATAGGAGTATTTAGGACATTTATTTTATAACTAGATTTAGCACATCAAATCCATTTTCACAAAACCCGTGTTAAAATATAAAAGTTTCCCGATTGGAAATCCAAGAACCCTACGGGTTCGGTTTCCCTCTCGGTTGACAAAATTTGGTTTAACAAAACGAAACGAGAATCCCGAGGCTCTAAATTATCATGACGGCTCCCGGTGCCCGAGCCTCAGTCATGCAACCCAAGAAAATTCAAATACACAATTCGACAACGACACATCTAAACGAGGAAAAACAGAAATGGTTTAAAATCGGAACAACAATTAAAATTCAAAGCCAAACCTAACCCGACTCGGGCTAAACCCGTTTGCATCAAAATCCACACGAAAATCATTGGTTAAACCCGAATTTAAACATATTCAAAACACAATTTAAAGCAAAATCGGACGATCATAACTTTCCAACCTATACACCGACTAACACCAAATTTACACAAGGACTTCTAATACATCTAGAACTACATTTCGTCTTTAGAATACTCTGCCCGAATCTGCCCCGAAGGGTCCCGAAACCAGCCTACAACATGGCATATTCATGCAGTATTTCAGCACTGCGACAATGCACGAAAGCATCGATAACTCTCAACCGTAGTCCTATTGACTGTTAGAAAAATTCGTAACGATTTCTTATACTTGGAAAATTGTGAGGTTGTGAAACACTTTCAGATTAAAGTATTTCGTCGGTAGTACGAAATCTTCGATCCGATAAAATCACAATTGCAAGAACAAAGAAAGTTGAAGAATGCGTTATGAAATTCGTACCAAAATGTGATGACCAAAACCAGTGATATTCCTACTTCCTAGAAACTGACGAAAACTTCTTTAAACTGCTAAAAGGCAGTTTAAACTGCTCCAAAACCGCCCAAAACCGGGTCGGAACCGAGTCGGATCCGGGTCGAATTTTACGGGTAAAAAACCGAGTTCAAATCAAGAATTCGGATTTTCTATGCATTTTCTATAAAGGGATATTATCCGAAATAAAAAAATTTCCAAACTGGCCTGGCAGCTCGACCTCGCCATGGGCGCTGCCTCTTGGATCCCGCCATGGGCGCTGCCTCTTGGACCCCGCCATGGGCGTCCCCGATAACAGACAAGGGCGCTGCCCCGGACCCCGCCAGGGGCGCTGCCCCTTGGAACCCCGTTATCGGGGGCGCTACCCCCGGACCACCGTTGAGTCAGTGTATTTTAATCATAACAAATTCAAACAAGCGTGCACCGCACCACCCTCACTTGTTCAATATTTATTATGATTATATTTGGTCAACAAATTTATCCCATTACACTTAAATCATATTGGTGATATAAATCACCAACATTGACGAGCGGTTTGCGGCAATAGAAAGCTGACTCAGAGAACTAAAACTTTCCAGAAGACCGGGATGTCAGATTCTGGCTCTAAGAGGATCAAAAACAGCTGCGCAAGTGACGGACAGAAACGGTCTAGAAACCAAATGACTTAGAATTCATAACTAAATAATGACTCTAGAATACATTAAATATAATAAAAGAATTACTAAATTATACCCTACAAACCAAGACGGTACACCCGAATCCCCACTCAAACCGGCTTACGAACCAAACGCACATAAAATAATGGTAGTAGCTCCTTTGCTTGCTAATTGGCGCAATGATACGAAAAAAGAGGAACACCAATGAGGTTTTGTCCAATTGCCATATTGAATTTGTTGGTCACACTTCTTTTAATTCCTTGTAGATCACAATGATTGGTCGTTGGAATGCTCACCAAACACCATATAGGCTTTCCAGAAATCACCGCCAATTGCAAAGAAATCCATTGAAATTAAGTTTTGTTGTTGGCCGACTTCAATAGGAAAACGAGAGGGGCATTAGACGGCCGAAGGATCTATATAACATTATAATACGAGTTCCACTTTTGAAGTTGTTATTATTACAAAGTTTTAATTACACATCATTATATCTTCATTTAAACCACAACCTTTACTACCCAAAGCCTTTATTCCTCCCCTTTCACTACCATTGCCTTTAATCCAGCCGTTTCACACCATCATTAATTCAGTCCTTTAACTGCCCACACAGCCCTTCCATCACCAGCAGTAAAGGTTCAATCCAACCGTTTCTTCAATCCAACCGTTTCAGAAGCCATTACAGATTCCACAATCATTCACCTGCAAATATGTACAACAAAACCAGTAGCTAATTTGGCTTCACTAAATAAGGGAAACACGACCAGAGTCACTCTATGGGGAATTATTATAATGGTGGGTCGAAATACATATGTATTGATCAACTTGGCATATCGAGCTCCTCAGCTACACTTATTTTATCAGGTTAGTTATGTCTACCAATGAATACACACACACACACTTGTAATTCTGATATGTAAATGACAATGATCTTGGTGAAAACCCGGCAATGTCGAGTCTTGGAACCATTCAGGGCCTGCTAAAGTTGGGTCGGGACAGACACAATGAGGTATTTACGTTGTCACCACATTGCAAATTCCTCAAACGTAATATCACAAACTAATATCATTTGTTTCTGTGCAGGCCTCACTCTGTAAAAAAGAGAATTCAAGAAAAAAATAAAAAAGTTAAAAAAACAAAATTTATCAGAATTTGCACTAATATCATTTGTTTATGTGCAGCTACAACTTTACAAATTGAAGCTGAAATCGTGGGCATACGGACAAAAAAACGGTTGGTATTACCCTTCATGTGATAGTGGGAAATGCAATAAAAGGGTGATCCGTCATGATGGCCGGTCTTCACATCAACCACGGTCATAATACATTCTACGTTTACTTTATTGATTTTTGTGAATTGAATTGATTATAACTTTATTAGATTATTTATTAAATAAATAAATGATTAAATAATTTTACTAAAATTATCTAATAATAATTAATCATTTTAAAATAATAAGCAACAAATTTGATAACTTTATTATAACTTTGGTGAATTGACTTTATTATAAGTTTATTGGATTAAATATCATCATTATAATTCTAAAATTATAATTTTTTTCTAAAATAGATAGAAATGATGTTTAGTTCATAAAAGAATTAAATCTGATGTATAAAAGTTTGCAATTAAAATTATATATATTACAGATTTTAAATTTTTCAAAATTCTTTAGAACTTTTTTTTATGTTTTACTAGATTTAGGCTCGAGGTTGATGTGAAGACTGGCCAGAGCGTTATTGTATTGTGGGATGAAACAACTTCGAAATTGACAAAGTCATGCGCCAAAGCTTTACTTGATGCCTAATTCTTCTCTTCCTCAGATTTGGAAGCCCCCGCGTTGCTATGGGTTGTGACAAACCTTTATAATACAAAACACTTATTTGAGATCAAATCGCATACCTACTATAATTTTGGAGATTTCGAGAGCTTCACCTGTACCAAATTCTTTCTGCTAGACAATGTTGTGAATGAGTCCGATGATGGTGTAACTATAATATCCGATGATGGTACGTCAATCAGCGGTAAGGTTGTTGGTAATGCCCACAGCTGCACATTCCGTGTAAAACATCTGAGCCCAAAAAGAAGCGAAGGTATTAAGGTAATCATTTAAGAGTTAATACTTTGCCTAATCTTATAGAATGTATAATGCATTTTTTACACAAACGCTAATGTTTATTCCCCCCCCCCCCCAAACTAATGTTTATTACCCCCCCCCCCCCCCCCCCCCCCACAACTAATGTTTGTCAAGGTACATTCAAGAGAATTCGGATCGAGAAGATGAACCTATTGAATAAGAGCCGAAGAAACATAAAGTGTTACACCTTCAAGCTTCAACACATTAGTTTAAATTTTCTTTTTGTCAAATATTTGGTATGTTGCCTACCGACAGTTTTGTGTTAGACTTTTCTATTATGGAGTTATAAAACAACCTACTATTTCCGGCCGGTGTACTTCATGATTGTCCAGAAGCCCAAAATTATATAAGACTAAACAAGGCCAACTTTTTATTATACTACCTCCGTATCAAAATAAGTGATACACTTTCCTAAAAGGGGTGGAACAAAATAAGTGATACACTTCAAAATCTTTCCTTATTTGGCAAAAAAGTGGGACCCCTTCTCCACTAACTATCTACTTTAATAAAGTGAAATTATCTTTTTACCCTTACTTTTACCTTTAAACATCATTAATATTATTCAAAATAAGTGGGACTCATTCTCCACTAACTACCCATTTTAATTTATCTTTTAATCTTTTGTCTCAAAAACCATGTTTTCTCCAAATGTATCACTTATTTTGATACGGAGGTAGTACTATATTCTGGTTAATTGTAGCCCTAACTCCACTGCATATAGCAACATAGAATTTAAGATATTTAACAATATCCTTCTCGAAATCTGTTATCCTAAATTTTGAAACATATTGAAAAATTGAAATTTTTTTCACTAATATTCCAAAATGAAGACAAATTAACCTAATTACTTGCTCAACAAAATAAAATAAAAAATGCTAAACTGATAATTACGTGAAGAGGGGATTGTTTCGGGTTATAAGAAGTTCATGATAAGTGTTCGGAGGTTACGGATCGATGGGAGATGACACTCCGGACTCCCGATTGTGGTGGGTGGCGAGGAGTTTTGCTGAGGGGGAGAGGTGGGGGAGAAGAACGAGGCACACCTTCAAATATGAGAAATCATCGGTCCGTCTACGGAAGCTCAAGAGGATGAAACACGCCTCTTTGGGCGACAATTACAAATCACGAGCATGTGTCTCAATGAGCATTGAGAAGTCAGATGACTTTGGGCCATATACATTATGATGGCAATCAAGTTATTAATGGGCTAAAAATATGAGTAATTGAATAACGAAATTTAGTCGACGCCCTTAAATCTTTTATTGATAATTTCTAATTTCTAATTTCAATATATAATACTTGATCGACTGACAACTATGGTTCCAAAACCTCTTTAATGTAAAAGATGACCGGTCAGATCACATAACGATAGTTATAATCATTCATTTTTCTAGTAAAGTTTTACATATTGCTTTTCAGACACTACTGGTTTACCGGTATAGCAACATTTATCCATATTTGTGCTTATAAAAGAGAAAGCACATAGATTTTTGTAGTGATACTTATGTGTTATGAATAACATGTTTTGTGTTATGCTAATATGAGCTTTCATTTTTTTTTACTTTACATTTTGTTCTGCCACATTTTGCAATGTTTGTACTTTACAGTTGGTACCAATAATAATTCTTATTATGAACAAAACTTGTGCATCGCACGCGTCATGCTACCTCGTATGACAAAAAGAAAGAGTTTAGGTTTGGTGGTTTTAATTTGGGTTTTAATACATTTAATTAATATTATTTCATTATTAAAATTTCAAGGTGTTACATGTATTGTATAGTTCAATACAAAGTCGGAATAGTGAAAGCGCATGGACTTTAATGACTTTTTGTCAAGGCATGAGTAGCTACCTGAATTGGACTTTAGTTGTTTTGGCACGTTATTAGCGAACCATTGGGATCACTTGGGTTAGGATTATCACTTTACTCAAAGATCCATCCACAAAGAATTATGAATGACATGAGATTGTAAAACGATAAAAATTTGAGAGAATATAAAGATTTAGAAACGATAAAAGTTATGAGAAAGATAAGGAATAAAAGATTTAAGATTTATATGTATCATGTATGAATTTTCATTTTATATGTTGTGAATGAATATGACATTTCTTGGTATATCTTATAATTTGATATATTTATGTTATTAAGATATGATTACGACTCTTACACGACTAAGTCTTCCGCTAAAGATCATAGTTATTTACTATTAAAGAAAAAGTTTTTAAAATGGGTAAAAATCATGGTGTCACAACTAGGGGATTCAAAACCGGGTACCCAAAAATTCGGATTCTCGAAATCAGGGTAGTAGATTTAGGTACCTGATACTCGTACACGAATTTTCGAATACCCGAAATCCGTGTGCCCGAAACAAGATACCCGAATTTTAATACAAATTAGCAAAAATTGAACATGTAATTCACAAAATTAACAAAAATAGAACATCTAATTAACAAATTTATAAATATTGACCAAATTTATAAGGGATAATGAACAAACACATCCATATTCACGCATTATTCACAGTTCACGCTTTAACGTATTGAATAAGTAACAAACCTTTAGTCTATTTGAATACAAAATTAAATATATAAAAAATTGGAAAAGGAAAATTCGGATACCATGTACCCATATACCCGAAATTTTAGAAAATTATGTTGGGTTTTCTATGCATCTAGCCACAATTTGCTTAGGGCGGAAATCAAAAGCAACTTGGTAGAACATTGACCCGATAAAACTTTTGTTTGGACCGTTAGGTTTACAATTCTAACGCAACTAGAACTATTTAAATAATTAAATAGATGAACTCGAAACACTTACTTGTTCTTCGCGATTCGGTGAACTAGATAAACCCTGTGATCTAGTACGAGCCAGATCAAAACGATGCACTAGGATTCAAGTAAGAATCCCTCTATCGAATCACACCCTAGGTTGGTCAAGAACGAGACGATGTACCACGAGGTAGTACAAAGCACTCTTGAGAAACAAACACCAAAACCCGAACCCGAAAACCCTTTCGGTTCGTTCGATCGGCGGCGGCACGGTGGTCCGGCGGTGGTGTGGCGACGGCGGTGGTGTTCGGTCGAGATGCTCGGCCGAATGGGGAGGGAGGCAAGGAGGGAGTATCAAAGTTCTCACTTAGGTTAAACCCCTTAACCTTAATTTATATCCTTGCTAAACACAATTATGGTAACACCATAATTGGTCCAAGCCCATCTTAATTAAACTATTAATTAAGCCCGCAAGTACTTTAATTAAACTATTAATTAACACTTGGCCCGACACCGATAACTAGTCAATAACCCATTAACTAGTTAAGCCCGTCTGTCCCGTAACTCCATTTAATTAAACTATTAATTAAACGTTACGTTATTTCTCGTGTTCGTTGACGCCTCGAGGGCAACCCGAATAGGACTCTAAAATACCCGAACCGGAATACTGGTTTATTTGATGTGTTGGACACTCTTTCCAACAGTCTCCCACTTGGACACCTCATCAACTATAAACGGTACGCGTTCGTGTATCCTTTAGAGTATGCATCGCATGTGCAGCTGCTGAACTCTGAACTATCAGAAACAGTCCTATGATAAGTGATCATATGTCCTTCGTTGCACGATATCATGTAACTAGTGACATGGACATGTCAATCACTCTAGTTACGATTATGTTTCCTGATTCGAGATTTATGATGACGATTTGACTACATGATTGAACTTTCAATCTAGTCATGACCTGCGCAGGTATTTTAGTGTCACATCAAATCAACAGGGGGCCCATGGATATCTCCTCTATCACTTTGATCAGAGGGAACGAATAAACCTTAACTACATCATCTTCCTTCATAGTCATCACATAATGCATGGAACTAATCTTTATAGCTACCAGTTACGAATAGCGTTGGAGTTAGACCAATGCATCACGAAATCGTACTTAGGAAACGATGCATCTTGGTTTGAAGACTCATACGATATTATCGCCTCACTATTACCCATGATAAAGTCCATGGGATAATACTCTGAGCGTGGGTTGGTCCAACATTTAAATACACCTTTTAAATGCTCATGAGAGTAGCAGCAATCTCTATGCAATGTTCATACCTTTGAACAATCTACTCACTCTCCCATGACATCTTAATTCAGTTCTTATTCCCATAAGAACGATCGACTGTGGACGTTTAAGTAATCTCTTAGTTTACTTAGGAATAGGTTCTAAACATGCAAAAGGTTTGAAATGGAATAATTAAATACTATATGAATGATAGAACACTTGAAAATTATTTAATCTCCATAAATAAATCATCAATTCATACAATTTAATATTCACTACAATTTCAAATGAATGACAATTTATGATAAGTCACTATGAAATCTAATTCCTATCGTCCTCGCATGAGCATCATGCTTGGCACGACTTAGTGCTTTTGTGAAAGGATCAGCCGGGTTATTTTCCGACGATACTCTTGTCACTATCACGTCCCCATCTTCAACTCGCTTTCTCACGTAGTGAAACTTTCTGAGTATATGCCTGGTTCGACTATGATCTTTGGATTCTTTAGTCAATGAGACTGCACCTTCATTGTCGCAGAAGATTTTCATTGGTTCCTTGATGCTTGTTACGACACCAAGATCCCCAATGAAATTCTTCAACCATGTGGCTTCTTTTGATGCCTCACAGGCAGCAATATACTCAGATTCGCAAGTTGAATCAGCTACTGTCTCCTGCTTGGAACTCTTCCAAGTGACAGCTCCTCCGTTCAATAAGAACACCCACCCAGTTTGTGAGCACGAGTCATCTCTATCCGTTTGGAAACTCGCGTCACAATAACCTTCCACAACAAGTTCATCTTTCCCACCATACACTAAGAACATATCCTTTGTTCTCCTTAGGTACTTGAGAATCGTTTTCACCACAGTCCAATGATCGTTGCCAGGGTTGCCTTGGAACCGGCTCACCATGCTTAGCGCATATGAGACATCCGGGCGAGTACATACCATGGCATACATGATCGATCCAATCGCCGAGGCGTAAGGGACTCGACTCATTTTCTCCAGTTCTTGCTCAGTACTGGGACATTGACTCTTAGACAATGTTATGCCATGATTCATGGGTAGATACCCTTTCTTGGAATCAACCATACTAAAACGTTTTAGTATTTTATCCAAGTATGTACTCTGGCTTAATCCTATTAGACGTCTTTCTCTATCTCTGTATATCTTTATACCGAGTATGTACGCTGCGTCTCCTAGGTCCTTCATAGCGAAACATTTTCCCAACCAAGACTTCACGTCTTGCAGTGTAGGAATATGATTTCCTATAAGGAGTATGTCATCCACATACAGTACTAGGAAGACAACAACGCTCCCACTAGCTTTGATGTAAACGCAGGACTCATCTTCACTCCTAGAGAAACCAAACTCCTTGACTTTCTCATGGAAGCAAAGATTCCAACTTCGAGAGGCTTGTTTCAATCCATAAATGGATTTCTCAAGCTTGCACACTCTATCAGGATATTTCTTATTGATAAAACCTTCTGGCTGTGCCATATAGACATCCTCAGTAAGTCTTCCGTTAAGGAAGGCGGTTTTAACATCCATCTGCCAAATTTCATAGTCATGAAATGCAGCTATGGCAAGCAATATTCTGATAGACTTTATCTTGGCTACTGGTGAAAAGGTTTCATCATAATCAATCCCATGAGTTTGAGTATAACCTTTTGCAACCAACCTAGCCTTATAGGTGTGCACATTCCCATCCATGTCTTTCTTCTTCTTGAAGATCCACTTGCATCCAACGGTTTTGATACCGGGAGAAGTCTCAATCAAGTTCCATACTTGATTGTCATACATGGACTGAATCTCACTCTCCATAGCCACTTTCCATTTTTCAGCCTCAGGGCCTTCCATAGCTTCCTTATAACTCGATGGCTCATCGTCATCAACTGGTAAACTATTACCAGTAGATGCATCGCCTTCAGCAATATGGAAATCATAATAATCACCAAAATGCTCAGGAGGGCGAACAGTTCTAGAGGATCTACGTGGAACGGTAGGAGTTACATCATTTTGTTCAACAGGAGTCTCATCCTCTGGTTGAGTGCTAGTGTCAACTATAGGTTCCACTACATCTTCATTGTTTGACTCTTGACACTCTTCAAGATCAATTTTGCTCCCACTGTCTTCTTTGGATAATAGCTCTCTCTCGAGGAAAAATCCTCTTCGAGATACGAACACTTTGTTCTCTTTCGGATTATAAAACCGATATCCAAAAGACTGTCGTGGGTAGCCAATGAAGTAGCACTTCTCTGATTTGTTATCTAGCTTGTCGTGAGATTCATGTCTCACATAAACTTCACAACCCCAGATTTTCAAATGTTTGAGGGAGGGAGGATTCCCTGTCCACATTTCAGAGGGAGTTTTGGCAACCTTCTTAGTTGGTACAAGGTTCACGATATGTGCTGCAGTTTCTAAGGCATATCCCCAGAAACTCACTGGAAGTGTTGATCGACTCATCATTGATCGAACCATGTCAAGCAAGGTTCGATTTCTCCTTTCCGACACTCCATTAAGTTGTGGAGTTCGAGGAGGTGAGAGTTGGGATACTATTCCACAACTCTTTAGATAGTCGATGAACTCTTGACTAAGATACTCTCCGCCCCTGTCAGAACGGAGCATCTTAATCTTCTTGCCCAGTTGATTCTCTACTTCTTTCTGATATTCTTTGAACGTTTCAAAAGTATCAGATTTATGTTTAATCAAATAAACATATCCATATCTACTGAAATCATCAGTAAATGTGACGAAGTATCGCTCACCATGTCTAGTGTTAGACTTGAACGGTCCACATACATCAGTATGTATGAGGTCCAACAAGTCTTTGCCTCTTTCACATGACCCTGTGAATGGCGCCTTTGTCATCTTGCCAAGTAAACAAGACTCACACACATCATTCGATTTGAGGTCAAATGATTCTAACACTCCATCCTTTTGGAGTTTAGCTATGCGTTTCTTGTTTATATGTCCTAAGCGACAATGCCATAGACATGACTTATCCAATACATCTTTGGATGAATCAACATTCAATATTAGATTTCTTTTGTTTACGCAACCATCTATTTCATATATACCAGCACAAGGAATAGCTTTAAAATAAAACACATCATTTTTATAAACTAAAATAGAACCATCCTTATTATCAAAAACAAAGTTAAAACCATCCTTAAACAATGCGTAATACGAAATAATGTTGCGTGCCATAGAAGGCGAAAAACAAACATCTAATAAAAGTAAAGAACATCCATTCCCAAGCATGAGCTCATAATCTCCTATCTTGGTGACAGCAGTCGAGACTCTGTTTCCCATGATCAGATTAAGCTCTCCATGCTTCAACTTCCTACAATTCTCAAGTCCCTGCATATCAGTGCAAATGTGAGTACCACACCCTGTATCTAGAACCCAAGAATTAGACATAGAAGTATGATGGAGTTCAATCATAAACGTACCTAGGACACCAGACTGTTGGATCCTATGATTTCTCAAATCATCAAGGTACTTTGGGCAATTTCTCTTCCAGTGACCCATCTCATCGCAATAGTAGCATATAGAGTCTTTAGGTGCTATTAAAGAGGTTCTCTTTCTTTTAAGCTTTCGTTGGGCATGTCCCACCTTAGCTTTTCTTTTCCTCTTAGGACGAGAAAGTTTACCTCTTCCAGCATCATTAGACTCAATGCTCAAGACTGGAGATTCGAAATCACAGTCGCAGGCCGTTAACAAGTCATTCTCAACAACTTTTAACTCCTCGTACAGTTCAAACGTTGTGATTTCCCTCTTATTCTTGTCGTATTCTGATACGTATGAAGAATACTCTGGAGTTAGCTTGTGTAGAATCATATCGACAGCTAACTCGTTAGAGATAGGCATACCCAGACTTTCTGAGTTATGTATGTATTCCCTCATCTTCGAGATGAAGTTACACACTGATTCTCCATCTTGCATTTTGCAATTCTTGATGAGTTCCATTTTTTCATGAACAGCACGAGTATTACCGAGATAATCCACATAGTCAAAATTTCCAATAGCTTTTCGAGATGAAACCTTATTAGGAGATGACTTTGGTGGACACGGCAGTGCGAGTACAATCGGGAGTGGAGGTGGTGGTGGTAGAGGAATTGTGTTGTCATTCAAGTTTGAACCCATCTACAAAAGAAACAATTTCTTTGTTAGTGAATTCAATAATTAATCCTTATAATAATTTTCCCAATCTTTATTCATAAGGCTAGGATACGCCCACTAGTTATTTGATGTGAAGAGGGATGCCGTATTTCACACCAAACAATTTCGTGTCGTAGGCAAACTATTGTCAATTTCAATCTTATGAAATCCCTAGTTCTTTGAGATTCATTCTCGTGGGAGAATGGCATGTTAATCTCGAAGCAATGCTCATTCTAATCTATATGACAGGGATACCGTGGATCATATATTAGAAGGTGAAACAACCATGGAATACCCACGTGGACTTCTCGGCTCAAGTTCGCTTGAGTATCGCGAGAATCGTTTCACTCATAAAATAATCTCACAATTAACGTACCGGTTAACCACACGAGTTCCGTTAATCAGACTATGATACGAGCGCGTGTCATTCAATGGAGAGCACACAATGTTCACATTTAATTAAACGGGAAGGATTTGTTTAATTTTATGATTATACTTTTAATCTTGACATCATCCTATTATGCCCGTTCGGTAGCTCCATTCCAAGACAAGGGAAGCGGCGGGGCAGGTCAGCGCATGGCGTGTTAAAAACGCAACCCCGTTTAGAGATCTATATCTCTTCCTTTTCATCCTTTAGATGTCTTAGACTATGGGTGAGCCTACTAATGACATAAGTAACGATGTATTTAACTTTAGTTATAATATATATAAACTTTTATATAATTATATCTATGTACATTAAAGCCTTTTAATTACATTTACTAAAGTTCTATATAGTACAATTAATTTTATAAACGCGCGAGGACGCGACGTTTTAAATCCTATTATAACTATATCTTATATAATATTTAATAAACTTTTATTACATAATATTATATATATAAGGGAAGAATATCAAATCACATTTGATATATATGGGAATTCGAAATATATATATATATATATATTCTAATTAAACTTTTAATTAATATATATATAATATATAATACTTATTTAAATATTTATCTTTATTATAAACTATTATAAGATAAGACAAAACAAATTTAAATTTATTCGAAAATCCATACCCTTTTAATTTTTAAAAATACCGAAAATATTTAAATATATATAAATATATACCGAAATTATTTTCGGATATATCTATATCCATATTTAAAATATCTTTTAATTTTTAAAATCATATCTTTAATTCTTATTAAAAGATTTCGGATATATCTAATATATCCCTAATTTAAACTATTAAATTTTATCCTTATTTGATACTCCTTCAAATATTATCTAGATTTGCCAAATCAACTATTTTTGGCATATATGTGTTTCGAAAAATACATATATACTTAAATAGGATTTATTTTATTTAATTATTAAATAAATAACCTTTATATTCCTTTTATATATTCCGAAAAATATATAAAATATATAAAATATTTATTTTAAATCTTTTAAATGAAAACCTAGATTTGATAAAATCTTTTGTTCAAATTCTTGATAATTCCAACTTTTGAAATTATCATAATTTATTAATTTAAATAAAAAAAAACGTTTTTAATAATTAAATTAATAATTCCGAATTTTCGGAAATATTAAAAATCATATTTTTAATTTTCGGTAATTATCAAAACAATTTTATAAAATACCGAAAAAATCTAAAAACTTATTTTTAATGTATTTTTAATTTTCGGAAACCCCAAAAACAATTTTCGGAAATTCCGAAAATCATAAAAACAATTTTTATGGATTTCGAATTTCTTGTCTAGCACAATTAGACTTGTAAACCAATGGCGCTCTGATACCACTGTTGGGTTTTCTATGCATCTAGCCACAATTTGCTTAGGGCGGAAATCAAAAGCAACTTGGTAGAACATTGACCCGATAAAACTTTTGTTTGGACCGTTAGGTTTACAATTCTAACGCAACTAGAACTATTTAAATAATTAAATAGATGAACTCGAAACACTTACTTGTTCTTCGCGATTCGGTGAACTAGATAAACCCTGTGATCTAGTACGAGCCAGATCAAAACGATGCACTAGGATTCAAGTAAGAATCCCTCTATCGAATCACACCCTAGGTTGGTCAAGAACGAGACGATGTACCACGAGGTAGTACAAAGCACTCTTGAGAAACAAACACCAAAACCCGAACCCGAAAACCCTTTCGGTTCGTTCGATCGGCGGCGGCACGGTGGTCCGGCGGTGGTGTGGCGACGGCGGTGGTGTGCGGTCGAGATGCTCGGCCGAATGGGGAGGGAGGCAAGGAGGGAGTATCAAAGTTCTCACTTAGGTTAAACCCCTTAACCTTAATTTATATCCTTGCTAAACACAATTATGGTAACACCATAATTGGTCCAAGCCCATCTTAATTAAACTATTAATTAAGCCCGCAAGTACTTTAATTAAACTATTAATTAACACTTGGCCCGACACCGATAACTAGTCAATAACCCATTAACTAGTTAAGCCCGTCTGTCCCGTAACTCCATTTAATTAAACTATTAATTAAACGTTACGTTATTTCTCGTGTTCGTTGACGCCTCGAGGGCAACCCGAATAGGACTCTAAAATACCCGAACCGGAATACTGGTTTATTTGATGTGTTGGACACTCTTTCCAACAAATTACTACTCGTATCTAATACCCGAAATCACGGTACTAAGATTTTTGGGTATTCAAATTTCGGATATTTGGATTTGATTGTTCTGTAGTTGGACTAATTATAGCAAAATTAAGAATTTTTTCAACAATTGATTGTTGATTGAAGAACGTACATGGATGAAGAAACTTAGGTCGCGATCTCCATTGATTTGGAGAATTGCTCTGATAAGATGAAATGATTGAGAAATAATGAGAGAGATTCAAAATTCAATTCATTGAATTGTAAATGAATTGTAAACTGAATCCTTACATGGGAATGAGACCTATCAACTATATATGCACAAAATGTAACAAATTAACTAATTCTAACCGCATGGGTGTTAACTAAGCTAGAACTAATCAAATGGGTAACATAGATTTTAGAATGATTAACGTATACCATTAATTTTTAATGAGGTTTGATGTCAATCAATGCATATTCTAATGAGAAACTGATAAAGCCTAATTTGATGTATAAAGCCTAATTTTCTTTCCTTGTAATTTTGTGTTAGTTCTTCGTTAGTATGGAGTAAATTGCTTTAAACGATATGAGAAACTGTTTTATATATTGATTGCACACTGTAATGTGATTTTACATGGCTAGACCCGAGGACTTGCGAAAACCAACAAAGGCGACTTCCTATACACTGTAATGGCACTTGCTTCAGTCATATCCAAATCCTTGTCATTTGGCAACGCGAGATTGAACTTGTAAACTATATTTGCTATTGCAAGTTCAATGATAGTTACTGCAAATTGAATACCAGGGCACCCTCGACGACCAGCACCAAATGGAAGCCACTCAAAATAAATCCCGTTATAATCAAAGGATTTGTTTAAAAACCGCTCGGGTCTAAACTCCTCGGGGTCTTCCCACGAGGCGGGATCTCTTCCGATTGCCCACGCGTTGATGATCACTTGCGTGCCTGTCGTAACCCATGAGTTTGACTTCTTGACTTGATTCCCGAGGAATAAGAAGTGCGCCGGGAGGATGCAACCGTAAAGCCTCTTTGGTGACAGCTTTAAGGTATTTCATTTTCTCTATATCTGACTCAATAATCATGGGTCTTCCTTGTCCTGTCTCTGTTACTTCTTCTTGCAACTTTTTCATTACATTTGGGTGTCTTATTAGCTCTCCCATACTCCAATCTATACTTGCAAAAACTGAATGAGTTCCAGCAGCGAACAGATCCTACAACAAAAACACTCTTTTAATTCGATTAATACGTATTCGCATTTGATTAGTACCGTACAAGGCGAACTATCACCTTCACGGGTAGCCCAAGGGTATAGTTAACTGTTTAATTTGATTTGATTAATTAATGGATTCTCTAAATACAGTATGTTTCTTGTATTGTTAAGCGTTAACCAAAAACAAACTGAATTGAAAACCTTGTCAACAAAATCAAATCGAAACCTAATTTGATTCAAATTTTCCCGTCCTTTATTCACATTAAATTAAAGGGATAATTTCATATACGTCCTTTGCAAACTTCCAATATTACGTATATATCCTTATAAAATTCATTATTACTTATATATCCTTCCAAAACTTCAAAATTCTCATATATATCGTTTTACGTAATTTAATATTATTTAAATCATTTTTAAAATAAAAAAAAAACATAAATCATAATCTAAATTAATAGTAAAATAGCCTAAAATCATTGACGAAATAAAATGCAATCGTCGAATTTGAAAAGAAAAAACCTTGACCTTTAAGGTTATTTAGGGCATTGTACCATTAATTTAGATATTCATTTATGTTTTAATAAATTTTAAATGATTTAAATATGATTAAATTCGGTAAAAATATATATGTGAGAATTTTGAGGTTTTGAAAGGATATATATACGTAATAATGAATTTTAATTTTGCAAGGATATATACGTAATATTGAAAATTACAAGGACGTGTATGAAATTATCCCATAATTAAAATCGACCTAATTAAAATAAAATAAGAATCTAGAATTTTGCAGCAATAACTAAAAACAGTACATTTCATAACAAGTGGCCGTTTTATATGTTTGGTAGATGAATAATTTATATTATTTAAAATAAAATAAAAATGGACATAACATGACATATAACAACACTCCAAAACATAAATAAATAACACTTGCCATAGTTTAATAGTTAAGTCTTGCACACCTAATTATAAAAAGTACAAGTAAAATCAAATTATGTAAAAGTTGATAATATATTGTACCTGTGGAACGATTCAGAAATGTCAAGTTTATTAAACTTGATAAACTAAAAAGTTTGTTAAATAAGCTTTCCAAACATGCCCTAAATGACAATTTTATTGTGTAGCCTCTAATCCGTATAGGAATAGGATAGTGTCATGGAGATGATGGATTCAAATACCGAAACCAGCGTCATTCCAATAAAATTTTGAGCCCTGGGTAAAAAAATTACAATAGCGTCCCTAAAGTATATTTTCTTTAATTATGTAAAATTATTTCGTCAAATGAAAAGGGAAGCATTAATTCAGGTTATATGTCCGGGTTTTTTGGGCACTTTAATACGTCATTTTTCTATATTTTATCAGGATTAATTTAATTTAAGTGAGCTTACACATATACTTCCTCGGATGTAAAATAAGTGATACACTTTCCATATAAGGGTGTATTAAAATAAGTGATACATTTTGAAAACTTACCTTATTTGGTAAAAAGTAGTGGTACCCAAATCCATTAACTCTCTACTTTAATAAAGTGAAATGATATTTTTACCCTTACTTTTACTTTTAAACATCATTAAACTCACTTTATTCAAAATTTGTGGCACGCATTCCTTACTAACTATCCAATTAATCTAATTTAATTATTATTATCATATTTTGCCTCAAAAGCCGTGAAACCAACAATGTATCACTTATTTTAAATCGGAGGAAGTATATACATATATTAATTTTTTAAAATGCGCTCCTAAATTTTTGTAGGCCATGGCGGCTACCTTGGGTGCCCATACCCAGAACCGGCCCTGACCATGACTCATGGTTGCCTTTTTTGCTAGTTTCTAAGGTTATTTTAAACAAAAAAAAATGGAAATATATAATCATACCAAGATGACAGCTTTAGTGCAAAGGATGTAGTCGTCTGTGGTCATCTCTTTTAGAACATCCAGTAAGATATCAACCAGGTCAAGACCTTGACCACTTATAGATTTTTTCCCGATTTTGTTGTTATGATGTTCCGAAATAACATCGGTCAGAAAATGATCAAACTCTTTGGCAACTCTTTGGGCTCTTTCTTCTACACCGCGTAATGTATCTATCCATGACAACCATGGAATATAGTCGCCAAAACTCGAAACACCTAAAATTTCAACAAAATTGTTTAACAAGTCCGCAAAGTCTAACCCGCGATATATCCTCCCAAGGGCCACCCTGCAAAATATGTTATTTGTAAATGACACAATCAATGCACTCAAATCAACCAAAGAACCGTTGCTGTCTTCAATCAGACGAATCATATGACTCATCTCGTCTTCTCTGACCGATCTGAATGACTTGACTCGGGTAGTACTAAGAACATGGATCACGGCAATGCTCTTCAACTGCCGCCAATATTCGCCGTAGGAAGAAAAGGCTATATCCTTAGATCCATAAAATATTATGTTGGGAATTGATAAATTTGGTCGATTTGAGAACGATAAATCATGCGTTTTCAGAATCTCGCGAGCTGCTTAAGCAGACGAGGCTACGAGTGCGGGTACGCTGCCGAGGTGGATGAGTATGAGTGGACCATATTTCTGGGACAAGGCTTGGAGAGAGCGATGGTGATTCAACCCTAATTGATGCAAATATCCAATGATTGGAAGTTTTGGTGGAGATGGTGGTAATTCTTTTTTGGTATTTGGATGATAAGAGAGCCATTTAAAACATATAAAAACACTCAAAGTGATGAGTGTAAACAAAGAAACAAAAAAGGTTTGTGAGGATTCAACAATTTGCATTGATGTTGCCATCTAACAAATTTGAATTCTTTTCCCCAAGCCAATGCCTATATATATAATGGTTCAAAAAAAGTTATTATACATAAATATATACTTATGTCAATATAAGATGGGAAAAGTGAGTGTGTGGCTGTCACATACTTAAGCTTAGGTGTGGAACCATCTAAAACTACATAATTTAGGTTAAAAAACTTATAACTCACTACATAAACTAATTAGTATATCAAATCTCGTCTAAAACTTATCAATTATCTTAAAGATTAATTATGTTTTTGTTGAATCGGCGATTCAAGTTTCATATTCTTGAAACGGTGTTTATATTGAATAAATGTCATATTCTTGAAATGGTGTTGAGTTGGTGTTATAATATTATGTAAGTGTTTTAATATGGTGAGAAAATGACAAGATATTGTAAAAATAACCGTTTTGAATTTTTTTTTCAACCAAAGCTATGTAGTTATAGGTGGTTTCACACTTAAACTTGGGTACGTGACAGCCACACACTCACTATCCCCATATAAGATACATTTTTGATAGTTTGATGGGCATTTTTTAATTCTGAAATAAATTTATTGATAAGTACTTCAAGAGCAAAAGGTCTTCAAGAAATTGATATAAATACTAGCTTCATAATCCGCCCGGATGGGCGGGCATGCTTCGAGAAATAAAAAAGGAATATACCAACAAAAAAAATTAAGAATCATAGATCGTAATTTATTATTGAAATGATATTAAACGTGTTTTGATACATATCAATGGTACATAAAATTTAGAGACGAAATAACAAATAATCTGCTCCGGGGACAAACCACTATATGGTGCAAACATACCAACTAATGCAATATCAATAGCTATACCTACCAAAAGATATGTAGCATACAAATCAAATTCATCCCAAAAAATCTTTACCTCTTTTTTGAGCTTCAGCACATAATGAATCAACCACTATCTGCATGCATCATGATCATCACCGACATCACCACTGCCCGGAAGCTTCCTGATAGCTTCCAGAGAACCCTACATTTGTAATTGATAATACATTTTTATTAATAAAAATGAATAAAAATGAAATGTTGAAAATAAATAAATTAAAGAAAAACTTACATCACATCGTAGTTGGATGATATTTAGGTTTCCAAAATAGCACGCTTGATAACAATTTTTATTTTCGCACATCTGCAGTGAGATTTTATTGTTGCAATTGCATTTATTTTCATTTAAAGTACTAACTTCTTGCATTTTTTTCTTGATTTATAAACTTATTTACACTTGAGTAGCTCAACAACTGCCATTGCAAATTCCTCAGCATGATCTGAACAATCTGCTAAAAACGTATCACCTTTTTGTAATAGGCTATGTTTGGAATTGAATTGATAGATTGGTCATTTAAATTTCTTCACATGTGAAAGACAACAATGGTCATTTAAATCTCGACTTAAACAATGTTGCACATACATTGAGACAAAAATCTCAACAAAATTCAAAAAAACATAAGAACCGTTTTAATTCGTTTGAACCCGGTAATAATCATACTTCACAGATTACTTTTTTGCAGTCACCTGAATCCACAATTTTTTTGAAAACTTAAATAAGAACAAACTACTTAATTAAATTTGCTCGTTTGATTTTTAGTATTGGGTGCAATCACGATGTAAAGCTAGTTGATACTTCTTTGCAAAAGATTTAAGTAATAAAACTTGTATTTTATGATTTTAAATTGAAATGCAGATCTATCGTAATCCATCTTTTCGACATTAAAAACAATTAAAGCAATCTTTACTAACGAAATCCATGACAAATTCAAATTCAAAAAACAATATAAAAGCATAAATTCGCTAATACAAAAGCCAATATAAAGCAAAACTGATATCAACTCTCGATATTTGAGAGCAAAATATGTGATTTTGAAAAGAATTATGGCCGAGTCACAATGTTAGTCATTTGATTTTTCGTCCCTTTTTAGGTCATTAAAGTTTGTAGTGTACAATATTCTTAACAATCCAAATTCATCTTTACAACATTGAAAACAACTGATGCAATCTTTTTAACAAAACCCATGACAAATTCAATGCTAAAAAATATGTTTGACTTTAAAAAGTCAACCGTCAAAACACATCTCTCTTTTGTTTTTGCAACTCGCATCTAATGGTCACAAACACTACACTCAACTCATTTTTTATTAATATTTCAACATTCATCTCAAAATCTAAGCTTTCGAATTTCAACATGCCAAACCACAATTCAAGAGTCAAAAACACAAAATAATTGCAACATTTTGCATTAAACATGAGCATACTACTACTCGATATACTACATAAACACCAAAAATCATACCATTTGCAGTTGTTTCATTCTAGAACATTCATCCTTCAAGCATGGCCTTTGCATCATCTATTAATATTGGTCTAAACTCATCTGATGCTCTACCATAACAGTATATCCTTTCTTATCTTCCACATCAACATCTGCACCATGTCTGATCAACAAAAGAGCCACCTATTTCACCAAAAAAAAAAAACATATATTAAATAATTGCATATCAAAATTACTTTAAAAAGTTGTGTATAATTTATATACCTCTTTGTTATAGCATATTACTGCACTCATAATAGGAGTTTGTCCTGCTCAATCGACAGCATCAATGGCTGCCCCTTCTTCAGTCAAAAGTTCACACAATTCTAATTTCCCTGTACTTGCAGCCCGGTGTAATGGGGTGCACCCAACCTGTGTATGGTGAAAATTAACAATTAACTACCAAATAAAAGATAAAAGATGTATTTGAAAAATGAAAAAGATTAATTAGTTTAAGTTACAAACATTGTCTTTTGAATTGATTTTTGCACCATTTGAAAGCAGAATTTCAGCTACTTTCATCCGACCTTGCTGGCAGCATAGTGAAGAGCAGTACGACCACCGTTATTTTTCAAATTTACATCAGCTCCTGTTCATCAAAATGTTATTTTTTTTAGCATAAAATGGCAATATGTAACTAATAAAAAAATAAGTCAATATAATGTTCATTGGGAACATGCATCATACGTTAGAATTTGAGCAAAAAGAATTGATTAAGTGAGCTATAAAAAAAAGAATTATCAGACCTCTATCTAGCAAAATCTTCACAATCTCAACATTTCCACTGCTGGCTGCAGAATGTAGTGGTGCCCAACCTTCTTCTGTTAATACCACTAACTGATTGATCAAAAGCTGAAATATCTTCACAACCTGATTAATTGAAATCAAAATCTCTTGTAGACATTATATCAAACAATTGGAGGGCCTCTTTCAAATCGTCTAAGTCTGCACCACAAAGAGAGCAACCAAACCAAAAGCTAGTGTTTCATGTATAATACGATAGAAACTAAGAGCAAAACGTTGAAACAAAGATGAATTTTTCAAATGACAACCCAAATTAACTTGAATTTGAACCAAATCAGAAACTAAAGGTAGTCAAAATTTACTTTTACTGATTACTGCCCTAGCCTAACGATCTCTATTCAAATTGTATAATCCTTTAGGTTGATTTATATTACCTATTTACCATTATATAAAAAAGATTAAAAAGGGGAAAGGTAATAACAATCCTGATGCTTAGGAACATTGGTGGGAACTAACTAACGTATTGACCATCTTCATCAATCGCATATCTTGATCCCCAAAACATGCATAAACCTTAATTGATTGGGTGTATTGATCATCGTTATAAATCGCAATCAAAATGAAGTTAAGCTGCCAACCGATTTGATCGCCAAAGAACAAAGGGATTAAAGTTAGATGGGATTTCAAAACTGATATAAGGGGAGAAAACAATTACAATGACATCAGCAACTAAAGCTAACCATCAGCTGATCGATATTGCACTTCAGCTAACAATTTAAGTCGATAAAAATGATAATATAACTCGTCAAAATATCAACAAAAACACTACATTTCAATTCACGCAATGAATTGAGACTGATTTTACTTACAAGTTTAGAAGGCTCGAGGGTTAATGCCATATTTGAATTAGAGCAATTAAATTAGGGCATAATCCAGGAATTAGATGCGTCAAATCTTCTTAAACATCAGGCAATCACAAATTGGGAGTCATAATTCAGAAAGGTACAACATTTTCTACAAAAAACGAAGTCAATCAATCGGGGATGGTGGTGTGAGGTGACATAGATCGTATAATTCAACTTTGAAATTGTTGATTAGGGTTTCATCGCTGAGGTAAAAACGTGAGAATAGAATCAGCAGGATTTTAAATTGGAAAGAATGAAAGTATGGAGAAATCACGGGGAATGAGAACGTTTGAAATAAAGGATCAATCACTGGGAAGATGTATTGTTTCATGATTTTGTCATATGGGAAGAAGAAGACGGGAAAATAGAACGGATGGGAGAGAATACCACAGAAGTTTGTTTGTTGAAATGCAGGAGACAACGGAAGTTAATATAGGGAGGATTTCGTTGGGCAATGATGTAATTACACGTGGCAATATGGACCAATGAGAGAGCTCTAAAACTGTCAATTTGGCAAACGTAAATCAAATGTAGGCTCATATATAGGAGAAGACTAGCAGGGTACCAGCGCAATGCGGCGGCGGGTACCCTGAAACTATATGTCGTGGCGAGCAAATATTGTTCGGTTACACGTTTTTTTTCTAACAATAGTATGATATCCACGCAAGGCCTTTATGGGAGTGGGAATATGGAATGGGAAAGAAAAGTAGGACCTTAATTCCTTATTTGCAATATATTGTTTTTATCCAAGTCTTCGACATCATAATCTCCAGATTTAAAAAGGGAACTTAACCATCATTTCATTTACTAAATAGGAGGTGATTCCTTAATTAAAATTGAAGTATCTTGTTACAATTGGCGTATCAATTTGTCACTTGTATCAATTTGTCACTTATAGCAGGAAGGGTGATAATTACCTACATTTCCCATAACATGGTCTTTAATGCACATGAGTTGCCTAATCTCATTTCTTACAAAAATATAATTTCAAACACCTTAACACTTCAAAACCACTAAAGCTGAACTAAATTCTTGAACAAAGACTTAACGGGCATTGCCATTAATGACACAAAATGTACAAAACAAACTTCAACAACATTATACATAGCAAGTGCAATACAAGGACCTTTAAAAATAAAGAAGATTGAACTCAACAAGCGTTTCTTTCTCTGGAACTGAAAAAAAATCATGAAACAAATATGTTATCTTACACTTTAAGTAGAAATTGACAGAAAATGAAATAATCTATAGCATGTGTGACCAGCCTCAAACATGTATAAACGGGTACAACAAATCAACATATTCAATTAAGCTCTCATTTATGATTTCTGAATAAGACTATCCTTTCACCCTCAAACACCTCAATATAGTGCAACATAGACGCCAAATGTGAAAGGATATAACATGCCTAGATCGCTCGCAGGCCAGTTCAAACGGACCCGTTCACGCACTTTCCACATCTGGGTCTGCTCGATCTTGCCTTGGGAAAGGCTAGTAAATCATCTTTTTCCTGAAATAAACAAGAAAAATACTTCAACAGATTCACCATCATTTCTAATTTATGTTTAATAAACTTAAAAAATAAAATAAAATCAATGACCAGATAGCACTACACTTGGAATATCGGAATCACTTGTTAGATCTTCATAACCATCGTTTGTGACTGTTATTAGTTTGGCCAAAGCATGGTCCCCTGCAAAAAATTAGTACTTTGGATAGGGATCAAATAGATATTTACATTAGTCATACAAGTTAGGGGTGGCCAGGCTCAACCGAAAAGATAAAAGATAAAAGATTGACAGTAAATCTGCAAAACGTGTTACCTAATATATATGGCATACAACATGAGAAGCAACACCAAGTAACCTGTAAATTTTGTGATACAAAACTTGACATTTAGGAATCACATGTTACTTTTCAACTAATTCATATGAATTCATATAAAATATAAGTAATTCAGTAATAAATATTAATATGGCTATTAATATTATTTCACCTTCTGAAACATCTAAATGAAATGTTTGGCTTGTTGTGGGTCGGGTGATGCTTTTAATGAAGCACTGCCAATTGCTCGTCTTTTTGTTGCTGTAAAAACCTTTACATAAATTAGCTACCAAGACTTTTGCTTTTGGTTAATGGGATCATTTGTAAGATGTTATGATTTGCCAGAAAATTGAATGATAAATCTTATGCACAACAATAAATTTCTCACCCACTTGAGTCTGAATCGTGTCCTGAACATGTTACCTATAAATTAAAAAGTACCCCTGATGTAAAATCAGAATTGTAAAAATGTTAATGTATAAACAAAATCATAGTTAGTGGCTTACCAATATAGACCAATACAAGGAAGTTAAAAAAGCTATCAATGTAATATATCAATCTTTTAACTTACGGACAATTGAGGAATCAATAACAAATTGCATAATTATAAACCACAATTTTCGTAAAAAAATGGAAAAAGAATATGAATGAGATTTAACAAAAAAAAAAAAAGTATAACAATCTAGAGCAGTAGTTAACTTGCAATAAATGCGAACATATTATAACCTCATATTTTAAGCAAGAACTACAAGATGGTGGAACTGATTAGCACAACTCCACAAACTATTATTGTGTCAAAAGATTAATGCACGACTTCTTGGAAATTTAGACAAAGTTAATTATAAATGATTCTGGTATGTAAAAATATTTTATTTTTAAATGACGAAAATAAGATATTTTAAAAGAAGCAAATTTACCTTCCACTTCGAGAGTTGACGAACAAATCGTGCAGACAAAATTTCACCATGAAGAAGGAACAAACTTCATAATCATCCCCGGTGACGTCTGTGTGCCCTCTTCTGTCTTCTTCATTCAAATTGCGATATAAAAGCTTAAGCACAACCAATAAGCAATTTAGATTATTAGGGTTTCGAAAATTCAAGTCCATATATGCATAAATTGACATGCAATTAAGATCAATTCGAATAAAATATTCCACAATTAAAACCCGAATAAAATCACTGTAAACACAAGATTGCTAGGGATTGCATAAAAAGTTAAAAAACAAGTTAAAATTAAAAGACGAAGAATGTTATTTGATGATTGAATCGAAATTAGGAGACATACCCGCTTGTTTGCTTAAGGACTGATTCAGTATTTGCAATGGATATTTCGATTATAACGTAGCAGGAGATCGTATGGATCGATTTCCAAAGAAGTTTATCCAGTTCCCCGGACACGTTTGGAATTCCCCGAATAAATCAAGCCATGCGTATGTGCAGGAGATGGGCATGTGGACACGCTAATTACTTGAATCGAGGTGGGTAGAGAAATCGAGGTAGTGAGGTGATCGAGGGAGGCAGAAGTGTGTAATAGGCGGTATATGAAAGGGCGCGATTCGTGCTTTTGTTCTGCAGGCGGAATGTGAAATTGATTTATAGGAAATGTGTTTTTAATTTTAGACACGAGCATTTTCTAGACCAGTTGGTTAGGTTCATGTTAATTAAGTGGGAGGTCGTGGGTTCGAGGCATGCCTGTTACTTTTTTTATTCATTTTATTAAAATCCCAAAATAGAAAGAAAATGACTGAATTTTCAAAATGTCATTTAAGGAAACGTCTAAATGCTTTATAAGTAGTAGAGATATATATGAGGGTTCATGCGAGAAGGGTTTTTTTGGCGAGAAATGCGAGAAATAATCCTGGCCACTAATCTATTCAAATCAATTTTTAAGTTTACAAGGGTATTAATGTCTTTATATTAATTTCCTGAAATTAATGATAACTTCCATTCCTATATTTGTGGATCGAATTAAAAAATGGACGGTTCTTACACATCCTATAATTTCACCTTTTTTTTCATTTGGACGCAATAATTTCACTTTTTTTTTTCATTTGGACGTGTTCAAGAGTACATGCAAATTAATGAAGAAGTTTTGAAGAAGTTTCTCATTTTGGCATGTAAATTTTGGCATGCAAATTTAACAAATATGTACAATGTTTCCTGGAATATGCTCGATATGCTTTTCACTTTTACAAAATCGAATGTCCATAACTCGATTTACCAGAAATATTTACGAAGGATTCTCGTTTCTAACGTGAATACTTAGCATGGGTATTCATTACTGAACAATGTTCAAAAGGAATTCATTATCAATGAACGTTTCAAATATTAATGGAATTATTGAAAGCAATTTTTTGATTAATAATATGATAGCCCAATTATCAGTTAAATTTTTCATAAAATTAATTAATGGTGAACATTTTTGCATAGAAAAGAAGAAATACGAACATTATAATGCAATTATATATAATTTGTTCATTAGTGAATCATATCAATAAAACGTAAATGTATTTTCATTAGTGAACATCGGTCCAAAAGAAATCCTTATTGAAAAATCTTTATTCCTATTAAATAAAAGGATTTTGAATCCACTTTTCTCTAGAAATGCCACGTTAGATGCTGATAAATAATGACAGCGGTGCATTTTTCATTACGTGGTTTGCCATTGTACGCCACATGTGCACAGTAACTGTCGTTTCACATAGCAATTATTATTCTCCATGGAAACTACCTTAAGTTAGAAACCGCTCCTTCATCTTCAATGGCATTTATTCTCTCCTCTAACCCTAATCCTAACCCGTCAATGATTATTCAAACCTCACAAGATGCATTCTGCCCTTAAAAAAATTTCACCAGCAAAGTTTCCTTTAATTACTCCGTGATCTCAGTTTGTGAGTTACTAATTCATGGTCTTCCCTCTGCGATTACGAATTGACAGTCCAGATAAATCCTATTCTCTTCCACGTATGATTTTCTCGGTTATTCTTCAACCCACGATTTCTGTTCCCATTATTTCAGGCAATAATTTTGGAACCAGCTATGCAATTGTCAATCTCTTTGTAAATCTCCAATCTCAGATCGCATGATTTCAGTTATGAAACATTACCCATGATTTCAGTTCGCAGGTATTCAATCGACAATCTATTTGTAAATTTTATCCAGATTTTTCATTGATTGAGATTTAAATGATCGCTGTTTCATTGAAATCGCTTTAATTTAGATCTTTTTAAATTCAGTTACCGATAAGGGTTTTATTATGATTTCAAAATTGAAACTTTGATGTGTCGTCTGAAGATTACTGATTTTTATTTGAATTTTGCATATATCATTATCCCAAATCCTAACACTGTTAGTAATCCCATAAATGGGGTCTTCGGCAACTGCTACATTACTCCCTCATAATTCAAAGGTAAATTAAAATTCTTCGGGTTTTACTACATATAAATTTGCATTGCTGTATTTTGTTAATTTCTGTTTTTCTTTTTAAATTTTAGGAAAAGGTGTTTCCAGGGAGTTCATTGATCATGGAATCCAAAGCAGATGTATCATCTTCTTCACATCCGCCAAACCATAAGAATAAGATGCTTAAACCAAATGAGATAATAAATTTTTTAATTAATTTTATTTTCTTTTATTGGCTTTTTAAGTGGTATGATCAATCAATTTTAGTACTTTTATGTATTTCTTTATTCTAAGGGCGTAATTATTTCATCAAAGATTACGTACATAAATCCATAATTGAAGTATATGCAGAGCACGGTGTTTTTCATTCACATAATAGCAAAGAATGTGTATATTTATGTTCTAAATTGAAGAACAAAAGCTGATTCTGACATGCAAGTATTGGAAAATATGAAATTGGAAGAAGATACCGGAAATAATCCAAATGATGATGATGATGTTGTGAGGAGGTATATTTATGAAATTGGAAGAATGTGTATATTTATGTTCTAAATTGAAGAACAAAAGCTGATTCTGACATCCAAGTATTGGAAAATATGAAATTGGAAGAAGATACCGGAAATAATCCAAATGATGATGATGATGATGTTGTGAGGAGGTATATAAATTTTAAGAAGTTTGATATTGTTGAGAATTTCTCATATCATCATTATTTAGCATCAAACATCATTATTTAGCATCAAACAATGCAGTTAACTGTTTTATTAACTTAATTTGTTTAGGGTTGACATTTAAGATGGCAAGGAAAGTTGATCGAGAAACGGGTCAAAATGGGTCTTTTTTAAGCCAGATGAAACGGGTCTACAAACAGGTATGCATGTTTATTTTTTATCGACTAATATGAATATGAATTTATTTATTTTTTTATATTTTTTCAGGGCCTACCGGCTAAACTGAAATTTGATGATTTTGTTGTTGAACTTGATAACCTGGATGAAGAAGCATACAAAGACAGCACTCGGATTAGTAAGTAAATTTCAGGTGTGTTGAATACTATGAATTTCAAATATATATGTAGTGTAACTACTTAAATATTAAAGTAGTGTAGTTGTTTATGATAATGATACTAACTACATGGGTATTCAGAAAATTGTAATGCAATTTCATTTATTGCAAAAAATAATTTGAAGTGTGTGAATGTACCTTGATTTAATATGAATGTTGGCTTGATACATATATACAATTTGAGCTGGTTGGGCACTAATGCTATGCCACCAGCAGCCCATTTAAATCCTCTTAAATATAAGGAACAATACTCCTTAAAAGTTAAATCCATGGGTATGGGAAGTATGCTAAAAGTATAGTTTGTTAAAAGTAACTAATTTGTTTTAAGAATTGCATAATTACTACTTCTTGTTCTTTTATGCCAAGATTCACAGTGAAAACCTTTTTATGTAAGTTGCATTCTTAAATGACATAATTAGTACTCATTTTCGAAATGTTATCCACAAAAGATGAACATCTTCCGTATAACAAACTTGAGCAAACGTTAATCTCGAAAATTTTGGTTAAAATGAAACGGGTCAAATGGGATGCGAAAGTTGTATACAACAATCATTAATTTGTTAAAATGCCTTTATGTTAATTAGCAAAATCATATAATTCTTCTGCATCTTTTAGAAGCAAGTTTGATTTTTTTGGATTACTAGATTTAAACATGAGTGATACACAAGCCATTGCTGATGATGTAACAGGTCAGGTGATCTGAAGCACTTTTGTCCACTTCTTTCTCAATAGATAATCAATGTGTACATGTGTGGTTGACTGAAGTTGTAAACGTTGTCAAGTTCAAAAACAGGTTTTAGTTATTGGAAGTTGTAACATCTGGTTGGTCAATAAACCGCTTTGACCCCAATCTTCAAAAACTATGGGAAACAAACATTCAGGTGATTTGATGGTGAGTGTACACCTTTTATTTGATTAAATTTATTTACTTTTTTCCAGTTTGATATACACATTGGTGGGTTTTAAGAGGATTTTCCACACAATGCTCACCATAGAGAACTTCCTATCTTTATAAGTAATTATACATTAAAACATGGAAATGCAGCCAAGTGTATGTTTTTTTTTCTTTTTCTCTTTTTGGTTATATGAACACTTAAATTAAATTATTAACTGCCATATTTCAGATGCACTTATTTGCTTTTAAAGAAATTGAGATGGCCGAGGAAAGTGCCTAGCAACATAGAAGAAGTGCAACTGAAAAAGAAGTAAGAAGATTTGATTTGATTTTTATATCAATTTTCTCTTATACGTAGTATAATTACTAAATAGAAATTAATTATACATTTTGTTATTTTTTTATTATAATGGGAGAATAATGTTGCTGCAAGTAGTTTGATATTGTGGATTTATACCATTTTGAAGTTTTACATTTTGCCGGACAAACTGTTGGGTAATTCGATGGAGTAGAAAAATGAGGTAATCATTTGGACTTCTATAACCAATCTTCTTTTCATTGTTTTGTAAAACCCAATCTGCGTTAATCATAAAGTCATGTTCTTAAAAAAAACCTTACAGAATTATTAAATTTGTAGTAAATTTCCTATTAACATATATTTTTTATAATTTCTATTAAAATTTTTAGAAGCCACCCGTGATTTATCACGGATTATAGGCTATTTTATTAATAATTCATTACTTATTAATACATTACTGAACATAAATACTTCACAAAATCATTAATAAGTCATTACTTAACATAAACCCTTCACAAAAAAATACGACATCAATGGATATCAATAATCAACACTTGCGACTTGAGTGAACACCATTATTCAGTAAACTCCACTTACAAACACCTCCGGCATGCTGATGCATAAGAAATCATGTAATATCAGATTATACAACAAATTTATTTGTGAACAACATCATAGAGTGAACATAAGATAACAAAATCGACAACAAAATCGATGAACTGAGAACCACAATAGTGAACGGTGAACCAACAACATTGAACATAACCAGTGAAAATAGCATCGACCATTTAATCAACGACATTGGTGAGCGACATTATACTATGAACATTAGACAACAGAATCGACAACGAAATCGATGAACAGTGAACATACGAGCATGTTTTAGCAACAATACTCAATTTAAAACAATTTCAAACAACTCCTTTATCAATTAAAACCCTAAATCGGGCACCAAAATCATTGATTTTGTAAGACGGACTCCAAAAATAACTCCTTTATCAGTTATTAAAGCTTTATCATGAACCATATACGAATTACCGTCACTAATCAATAAAAAAACATCTTTATCACCGATTAAAGGTTAGACGACCACTAAAATCATAAAAATTAAAAACGCTAACCTGCTTTTCCTTTTGTTGAACATCCAGATACATTTGTCGACATTTATTTGTTGTTTGATTGATGAACGTATTTTGTGATACGTATTGTTGAACATCGCAGAGTTAAGGGTTTCATCTGCGTTCAATTTCATCTAATAAGATGATGATTAATTGACCATTATCTTTTGGTGATTTGATTTTGAAATTTTGGAGGTGATATATTCGGCAACCAATTTTTATTAAAGATTTACCATAATTACTATTTGGTTCATTTCCGTAACATGCCCTTCCACCACTATTTGTTAAGTCATCTGTTTTTACATAATTTCAAAAGTGCCACTGTCTATCTTAACCCTTCAGTTTTTTAATCCAATGATCCACAACCACTTCTCGCATTTCGCAAAAAAATCAATTCTCGCATGAACCTTCACCTATATATATATATATATATATATATATATATATATATATATATATATATATATATATATATAGAAGTGGGATCCTGTGAGGACTCTTTTTTCGGTGAGGACTCGCGAGGATACCTCATAAAAATTTCAAAAAAATTCGAAAAATATATATATAACCCACCATGATTATTACTACATTTGACAAAAAAAAAAATTCAAAAAAAAAAATTATGATCCACTTTTTTTAGCGAATCATAACAATGATCCAGATTTTTTTTGTGGATCATTATTATGATCCATATTTTTTTTTTTGGATCATTTTTGGGAATTTTTTTTTTTTTGATCTTATACATAGCGATTTTAATGTTTAAAAAAAGAATTTTTTGAAAAACATTTGTTTTGGATCATTTTTAGAGTTTTTTTTGGAGTACTCACAGTCCTCGCGAGGAAAAGAGTCCTCACCGGATCCGGACCCTATATATATATATATATATATATATATATATATATATATATATATATATATATATATATATATATATATATATATATGGGAGAGTTCATTTGAAAGTTAAAAAAATTATGAGAATGTGAGAATTTTTATTCATATACATGAATACACATAGTATGTTCATATACGGAGAAGATTATTATATATAATAGAGAAGATTATAATGGTAAATAACATAATCCTTTTTCCAGAATGCCAAGTCCGTGGTAGAAACCACCGCAATCGCCAACGACAAATAGGAAATGAGGACCAAAATGTCCATCGTTTGATTAACTCAATGGGTGTGCTGCCTTGGCTATGGTGTTATAATTTGCCTGATCTTTTAGACCATATATATGTTAGTCTTGGTCTTTCTATACTTTAAAAGTGATAATTAATCACTATTTAATTTATTGTTTATTTATCCTTTTAGTTTTAATTCAACGCCCAAGAGCTTTTTGCCAATGGCAATTGGCAAGTGTTTCACATTGTTATGATATAAGCATTTTACTACTGAAGCTGCAGTTAGTACTGATGAAAACTTAATGAAGAAATACAAGTTAGTACTGATGGGGCAGAAAAGCAAATACACCACTGACGATGGAAATACTACTGACGATCTCATATACTACTGACGATCTCATATACTACTGACGATCTCATATACTACTGATGTCTATATTTGATGCAGATCGTGTTCGATATTTTCGTTAAGTTAGTTTAGAATGCATATCTTATTGTAATTCAATTGTAATCGTTTCCTAGAATAACTATAGGTTAAATATTTAGGCTTCAAGGACGATTATAAATAGTTCCCTACGAATTGTAAACGTACGTGTGTATTGATTCATCGATAATATACATTGAAGTTTTTTTGTGATAAACTATGTTCTTAATATTTCTTATTCGATTACAATTTACATTGTTCTTAATCAAATAACAAGAGTGTTAATCCGTTGTAACTTCTCTTTGTTAGTAGATATGTGATTCAATAACTTGTTTGAGTTATTCGATCCTGACAAGTGGTATCAGAGCATTAAGGTTCTACATCTACGAATTAAGAACATCAAAAAGTTTCATACTTTCGAAACAAAAAAAAAATGTTAATCATGTCTGATAACAATGAAAGCACACAGGCAAAAAAAATTCCAATTCTTACTCCCAACAACTTTGGGATGTGGAAGAACCGAATCAAGCAATACATGTTTCTTACTGATTATTCCATGTGGAAAGTTATTCTTGAAGGCTACAAAACCATTCAGACTCTAATAACAAGCTCATCAACCGAATCTGACAAACTCAAGAGTGAAAAAGAAAAGAAGGACAGAGGAATCGAACTAAAAGCCTTAAGCATTCTTTTGCTTGCTATTCCTAATGACTATCAACATTTATTTGTTGAATATGATGATGCTAAGAAGTTGTGGCAGGCATTGGAGAAGACGTTTGTTGGCACCAAAAGTACTAAAAGAAACATGAAGTCTGTTCTGAAGCAAGACTTTGAAAACTTCAAAGGACAGAAGAATGAGTCATTATCACAAGTTTTTGATCGATTCAATAAACTTATTGGTGAACTCAATCAAGTTGGTGTTATACCAGACAATGATGATGTCAACAGAAAGTTCCTCAGATGTCTTGGTGAAGAATGGTCTATGTATACTGTTATATATAGACAAGGAGATGCATTGGAAGAGAAAGAGCTAGATGAACTGTACAATGAACTAAGAGTGTTTGAATCTGAGGTAAGCCATAAAAATCCTACTTTATCTTCAAACAATGTTGCTTTTGTGTCTAGTACAGGAACAGGTCAGGATGCTGCAACTAGAAAGAATGTAGACATTGAAGATGTAGCAAGAGAATCCTTCTTTACTAGTCATGTACACACTGCATTGATTAGTGAAGATTTGGAACAACTCAATCCTGATGACCTGGAAGAGATGGACATCAAATGGCAGATGGCAATGCTGAGTTTAAGAACTAAAAGATTTCTCAAAAGAACTGGAAGACAAAATCTGACCTACAACAAAGGTGATCGTGCTGGATTTGACAAAACCAAAGTCAAATGCTACAACTGCAATAATCTTGGTCACTTTGCTAGAGAATGTCCTAGCAAAGATCAAAGATCAAATTATAACAAAACAGCACTTCAAACTCAACTGCATTAGTATCTCAAGAGGGTCAAGGATATGACTGGAGCATTCAATCAGAGGAACATGCTCAAAACCAAGCTCTTATGGCCTTCACTGATTCTACAAATGAGGTACATCCTAAATCCTGCACTCCTGAATGCATTAAAGCATTTAAAGAATTAGAAAAACTTAACAAAGAAACTCTTGATGAGATGATTTTAAATAGAAATAGAAGAATTGAATATAATGGTTGTATAGCTGATCTTGAAAATCAAATCAAAATCTATAAAATAACAGATCAAAATATAAAAGATGAATTATTACAAACAACTTATGATAAAGAATATGCTGAGTTAAAATTAAAAGAAACTCTAATTAAATTAGAAGAATGTCAATTGGAATTAGAACAAAATAAATTAACTATTAAAAAGTTTGAAAGAAGCTCTAAAATAATTGATGAATTAACCAGTAATCAAACCACTGAGAAAGTTGTTCATGGGGTTGGATATCATGCAGTTCCACCTCCAACTAATTTTATTCCTCCTCTTAAGTCAAGCTCAGAAAGAATTTTAAATGAATTAAAATTAGAAACTGAAACCAGTAATGATTCATCTGATGATGATCAAACAACTAATTCAACTGATACAAGTTTTCATACCACACAAAGTCAAACTGAATCCCCTAAATATAACTCAGAAAATATACCAACTATTTTAAGAAGGGGATATCAAAGAAATCTATACCAGTTGAAAGAACAAAGAAAGCCTGAAAGTGCTAAATCAACAAAATTAACATGTTTAATTTGCAACAAAGTGAACCACTTAGCAAAGGATTGTCACTTCAATCCAATCAACTGCAAAGAATTTAAAGAATTCAAAGAAAACAAAGAAAAATTAAAAGAACTGAAATTAAAACAAACTGAAGAAGTTAAACAGATTAAAAATCCACATATTGAAGTCCTCAAATTTGGAAGAACTGCACAAAGATTTGTGCAAATTATCAGGCTTGTAAGTCCCAAAAGGAGTAACCATTTCAAAAATAATGGAAAACAAAACCAATCTCAAAGATACTCAAAGTTTTCAAACATCAGTAGGAACTATTCCAGGTTTACTACTGGTAAAAACCCTAATTACAATGTTGTCGGATACAATTACCAGAATACTACTGATTATGCTAAAACCTCACATTACCCAAATACTACTTGTAACGTCCTGAATTTTTAGGTAATTAAATAATGATTTAAATTTCATTTTTATCGTATATATATCGACTGCGTATTAATTACAAACATTTATGTGTATGTAAATATTTATTTACAATAGACAAATAAAGTGTGTGACGTTTTATTGCGCGACGTCTCGTTTTATGTTAAGCACGCGGGACGTTTTTATATTCGTAGAAAAAGTAACAAGTGTTGTTTTAATCCCGAGCCGGCCGTAGGCCAAGGCTCGGACTGGATTGCTCGAAGTGGGACTAGTGGGCCCCAGATAGGACTTGTTTGCAGCCCGGTTTTGATTCAAGAAAGGTGCGGGCTAGAGGCCCAAAACTCAGGTAAACCAATGACCGAGTGTTAAGAGCTTAAATTCTTTTTTTTTTTGCGTACTCTTCCTTCATTCGTTCCCTGCAAATGGAAAACCCCTAAATGTGTTCCTTTCTATCACGGCCATTCTAGCGGCCGTCGTTTTTTTTAAGTTTCATATTTAATGAGTAGTTGAAGTCGGTCGATGTTTGTGAGCAAGCCAATCAAATTGTTTCTTTGGTTTTCTTCATTGAAATTATATGACGGTGAGATGGGATAAGATTTTGTCTTTGGTCTAATCTTCCAAACGAGGACTTATATGCAAGCAGGAGGAAATTGAAGACCACAAAAGTTGTGGAATTTCTTGTAGAGATGGCGGTGATAAGCATGGGTATTTTTGGACGTGTGTAGCATTCCAATTGAACGTGATTTCTTGTAGAGATCGATGACGTCAACAATGTTTTTATTACTTTGAGTTGGTGGCCATGGTGTTTAAATCCTGGTCTTTAATTATTTAGAGATGGACACAAGCAAGATTTCATCAATTATTTTTGTTCGTCAAGAAGTTTGGCAGTGTTGAGTGGTGGTGTGGTTTGGCGATTCGGGTGTTCGTTTGATCGCGTCTTGGCTCGTAGGGTATAATCTCTAACCCTTTTCTTTTGATCGATCTATCATTGATTGTTGTTAAGTGAGTTTGTTGTAGGGTTTTGGCGAGATGCCGGGTCTAGGGTTGGGTAAAAACCGTTGTTGATAACTAAACGTTTTATTGATCGAAAAACCCGGAAATCGATCCTTAGGGTTCTTGGTTTCCTAAACCGGGAAAGATTTCATAATAACCGAGCTAATATATTTTAGATAAAGTCTCTGAGATAAAATGGGTTCCGGGGGCTGTTAGGTGCCACGGGATTATACGGGTTGATGTCGGGATTCAAAACGGGTTTTTAATCGTTAAGCTGAATTTTGGCAGAATGTGCCCTCTGAGTTCACGTCCGTTTTTGCCACACTTAAAATACGTTTTTGGATTTTTGGCCCATGCTGGTCACTTGTTTTCTGAGTTATCTTTTCAATGCCGCAACCCTCTCGTCAATCCGAATTACGGTTTAAAAGTTATAACCATTCTAATATGCTGCTGTTAGGAAAATGACCTGTGCAGCTATGCTGTTTTGTGAGCCTGTTTTGAGGCCCTTAGAGTCCGATTTTGGGAAGAAGCCACTTGAGAGTGTTTTGTAGTATTCTGAGTCTAGTTTCTGTGGTAAAAAGATGGGAAAAATCTAATGAGCCGTTTAGGAGTTATGGCAGTTTCCGTGAGACTGACGGATGCTGCCAGCTTTCTGAAATAAGCCCTCGAGTAGAATTTTAATTCAGGGTTTCGTTTTTGTTTTAGGACCGTCTAGGAGATAGCGTGCTGTACCTTTGACTGTCGGAAATCCTTTGGAGCTTACATTTCTCGAGGTGAGTATTCTCACCGTGTATTCAGTTTTAACGTTGTACATGCATGACTTATGTGTTACATTTCTTGCACCATAATTGTTATCTGAGTTTGAGTTGTTATCTGAGTTTGATCTGTTATCTGAGTTTGACCTGTTATCTGAGTATCTGAGCATCTGTTTATTTATTCATGATCTGAGACATTTTGCCTGGGTAACTGAGCTTGGCACAGGGTCATTCTGTGCTACTACCTGCTAGGGCAATCTGAGATAATTATGTTAAAGAGATAATAAAAAATAATAACACACATCTGAGTTTTTGGCTATATGCCTATCTTGGGATCACCTCCCGTCTGAGTTTTTGGGATTATTCCCGTCTGAGTTTTTGGGATCACTCCCGTCTGAGTTTTGGCTTACGCCTATCTGAGGTGTGAGGAGGGGCGAGGTTGATCTCTCGTCCCAAATCACACAAGCGCGCTATATAAATTAAAATCTGAGTAATAAAATCTGAGAAATAAATCTGAATAATTAACTGAGTAGAATCTGAGTAGGAGTTCACCGATGTGCCCTCATGTGTTGTATGTTGGTGGCCATGGTGTTTCAGGTACCAGCAAAGGAAAGGAGAAGGTGGACGGTTGACCGCTGTATCTTTTCATTACTGATGTGGACATCATTTAATATTTTAAAACACTTTATTTTATTTTAACTATTTCCGCAATAAATACGTTTTAAATGTTAAATATTAATATCTGAGATTTATTTATGGGACCTTTTGATTATAATTTTGTTTTCAAAATTTTTAAAAATTTGTAAATTTTAGGGTGTTACAAGTTGGTATCAGAGCTCTGACTTGAGGGATTTGGATTCGCAAGGGACGAATTCAAACTCAAGTTTGAGTATCAAGTTTTTAAACGGGAAAAGAGTAAAATATTTTTCTGAGAAAAGTTTCCACATCAAATATACAGCATGTCACGTCGACCTCTCGCTTTTCCTACTGCCGGTAATATTTAAGAATATTTTTATTTAAGATTTTGCTATATTCTGAGTATAGACGAGTAGAGTATTCTAAGAATTTTCGGTTTATTTCTGAGAGAATTACTAGTGAATTGTATGGCTAAATATATATGTATATAGATATACAATTACGAGATTCTACAATTCTGGTATAATTTAGAGCTTAATTTGAGCATAAATTTTAAGTCTAATTCTTAGAGTTCTATATATTTTTATATATACAAAAACATATATTGGAAGAAGTGAAACTATAAATTTTTAATGAGAAAATAATTAAATTTTTCTAATTTAGAGAAACGAGGACGTTATTAATATTAAAGAGGAATTAATAATTCGAGAAAATGAGCATGCATAATGAGAAATTATTAAACCAAGTTTAAATAATCAAAAGATACATTAATGCGAAATTTCAAATCATCTTAAGAGCGGTTTAATGAGATAATATATATGAGTAAACCACTAATGTTAATGAGATGCAATCAAATCAAATGAAATGAGAAACTAACTAACCGAGAATTGGTGGAGTCAAAGTAATCATATTTTTCTTTCTTTTTGTTTATCTGAAAGAGTATTTATTTAAAGCGGAGTAATGAGAAATTACTATCATGAGCTTTATTGAAAGAGTTGTAGAAATTGAGATTTGGCGGGAAATCTTAATTAGAATTAGCAATAAAATCGTTAGATACATAAAAGGGGTGTCTGCCAAGCTGAGAAGTCTCATATAAGTCAAACTCAAGAATTTAATTAATGAGAGATAGATAAAATTTTTGGTACGACCGCTAAAACTAAGTGAATGAGAAATAGTTGCATCAAGAATCTATTTGAAAATTGAATTTATTTTAGGAGGATATTTATTGAAGTGAACTTAACAGTAATTAATAAAGTGGTTTACTGGAAACAATCAATTTGAGTTAAACAAGAATTATTAACACGAGCTAAAAGAGAATCATTGAACTGGGTTAAGAGAGAAGTTATTAAAGTAAACATACTATATGACAAAATTATAAAAAAAAAAATATGTGAATACAATGAGCTATGAGTTGTAATAACGGAGAAGATTCCATGTTGACAAGTCAACAAATTAACATATTATTTAAAAATCATTAAATTGAGATAAAATGAGAAAACATTTAAATTATGTGATTTAAATAACTGAGTGGAAGTTTCAGAGTCACTAAATATGAATGACAAGTTAAGCGAGAGATTAATGACCTAACGCTAATAACTTAAAATAAACTTTGTAAGTTTAGTAGACTAATTAATTGAGAAATTGCTGAGTCAAATTAGTCAAAAATTATTTAGTCAAAAAGAATGGCATAGATCAAAAAGAATTTGGTAGTTGGATTACCTCAAAAAGAATTTATGTGTGATCATCACTATGTTGCATGCCTAAAAGGTAAGTAACACAAGACTTCTCATAAGACCAAAGCAATTAACTCTATTTCTAACCCTTTGCAACTTTTACATATGGACCTATTTGGACCTACAAATGTAATGAGTATTGGAAAGAAACAATACTGTCTTGTTATTACTGATGATTTTTCCAGCTATACATGGGTTTTCTTTCTTAGGACCAAAGATGAAACAAGTGAGGTCATAAAGAATCTGATAGTCAAACTGGAAAATACAAGAGATCTCAAAGTGAAAGCCATTAGATGTGATAATGGCACAGAATTCAAAAATGCTAATCTAATTACTTTCTGTGATCTTAAGGGAATTGACAGGCAGTACAGCTCACCAAGAACTCCACAACAAAATGGTGTAGCTGAAAGAAGATATAGAACAATCATTGAAGCAGCCAGATCCATGCTTGCAGATTCAAATTTACCAATAACTTTTTGGGCTGAAGCTGTTAATACTGCTTGTTATGTTCAAAACAGAGTATTAATAGTTAAGCCTCATTTCAAAACACCTTATGAACTTTTTAATAAAAGAAAACCTTCAATAAGTTTTCTTAAAATCATTTGGTTGTCCTTGTACAATTTTAATTACAAGAGAACAAATTGGTAAGTTTGACTGCAAATCAGATGATGGAATCTTTGTAGGATACTCAACTCAAAGCAAATCATACAGAGTGTTCAACAAAAGGCTAATGATCATTGAAGAAAGTGTAAATGTATCCTTTAATAAAAATCTTATGAATGAACAGGGAAATGGTCCAGATTGGTTATTTAACATTGATAATCTAACCAAATCTTTTGATGTTAATTATGATTGTAATGCAGGAGATTCAAACAATTAAGGCCAACAAGGAGGATCATCATCATTCAATGGTAGTCAAGACATAATGAAATATATCCTAGTTGATACTGATCCCACAGTTAATACTGAGGACAGTAGTAACTCAGATAACCCTAGCAATCTTGATACCAGTAACAACTCAAATTCACACGACACTACTAATCCCAGTAGTAATTCAGAAACTCAAACAAATGATGATGAACAAAACAACAATGATGTCAGTACTAACAATGAACCTCATGAGCTAAATGAAAACCATGTTACTACTGATACCAGCAGCAATGAAGAATCTCAACAAAATTCAGAAAATCAAGAAGAAACATGGACAGATGCTCAAATTCCTGAATCCAATGAGTCAAACCTTGATAGTCAACTACTTGTTGACAAAGCTCCCATCACTAGAACTGAAAAGAACCATCCTTTGGACCTAGTCCCAAGTGATGTCAACTCAAATATGCAGACAAGAAGCAATTTCAATTCATCATTAATTACAAACATGTGTAATATAAGTCTAATCTCTAATGGATATATGTATGAATGTTTTCTGTCACAGGAGTAACCTAAGAAGATTCAACAAGCAATGAAAGACTCAAATTGGATTATAGCAATGCAGGAAGAACTTCTCCAATTCAAATTACAAGCTGTGTGGGCACTTGACGTACCTCTACCAAAAGGAAAAAGACCCATTGGAACAAGATGGATCTTCAGAAATAAGAAAAATGAAAGAGGTATAGTGATAAAAAATAAAGTCAGACTTGTAGCCCAAGGATACACTCAAGAAGAAGTAATAGACTATGATGAAGTATATGCACCTGTTGCTAGAATTGAAGCAATAAGAATCTTTCTGGCATATGCTTCATTCAAGAAAGTCAAAGTCTATCAAATGGATGTTAAAAGTGCATTTCTTTATGGGAAAATTGAAGAAGAAGTTTATGTATGTCAACCTCCAGGATTTGAAGATCCTGAACATGATGATTATGTGTACAAGCTAGACAAAGCTCTATATGGTCTTCATCAGGCACCAAGAGCTTGGTATGACACATTATCATCATATTTATTGAAGAACAACTTCAAAAGAGGTGCAATTGATAAAACTCTGTTCACAAGAAAAGTCAAAGATGATATACTACTAGTCCAGATATATGTAGATGATATCATCTTTGGTTCAACAAATGATCAACTGTGCAAAGAATTTGAAGAATTAATGTAGATCAAATTCAAGATGAGCTCAATGGGTCCAATGAACTTCTTTCTCGGACTCCAAATCAATCAAAAATCAGATGGTATTTTGATTAATCAATCAAAATATGTCAGAGGCGTCTTGGAAAAGTTTGCAATGAAAGAATGCAAAAGTGCAAGCACACCAATGGAAACACACAAACACCTACATCCTGATGTTGAGGGGAGGATGTAGATGAACATCTATATAGATCAATGATAGGTTCTTTAATGTATTTAACTGCATCAAGACCTGACATTATGTATAGTGTTTGTGTATGTGCCAGGTATCAAGCAAGACCTAAGGAGCTACACCTGCAAGCTGTCAAAAGAATCTTCAGATACTTGAAGGGAAAACCTTCTCTTGGTCTTTGGTATCCACATGACTCACCATTTGAACTCATAGCCTACACAGATAGTGACTATGGTGGTGAATGTCAAGATAGAAAATCTACTACTGGTGGATGTCAATTCTTTGGATCAAGATTGGTGTCATGGCAATGCAAGAAACAAACAAATGTGTCAACATCAACTGTTGAAGCAGAGTATGTAGCTGCATCTGCTTGCTGTGCTCAAGTTCTATGGATTCAAAATCAACTATTAGACTTTGGTATCTCTATCCTTAAAACTCTCATTTTTATTGATAATCAAAGTGCTATAAGTATTGTGAATAATCCAGTAAAACACTCAAAAACCAAACATATTGAAATAAGATTTCATTTTATAAGGGATTGTAATGAAAAGAAATTAATCAAAGTAGAGAAAATTCATACTGACAATCAATTAGCAGATCTCTTTACAAAAGCATTTGATGTCGGAAGATTTAGCTTTTTGGTTAGCAATATTGGAATGATTTTAATAAATTAATTTCACAATTAAAATCATATGTAAAATTTGTGTACAACATCTTTATTTAAAAGTATGTTTTACTACTGATTATTCATTATTACTTACTTTGAGATGCACTTATAATTTAGTACTGATAGGGTCCTTCTTAGAATTAAGTTAAGTATAAAACAACAGCTACTACTGACGTTTCTATTACTGATACTTAGTTACTACTGATCGACCGTTATCTGTAAAATACGACATTTTACCATACTAACCCCCATGAAAATAGCTGTTGGGTTATGATTCGAAGGGTATTTCGGTCCTTTTGCAGGATAATTCGAAAAATATAAATAGTTAAATACGATTAGTTTAGCATTATCCTATCCTCGATCCGATAAACCCTACGATAAACCCCAAATCTCTGCAAATTCGATCAAATTATTCTACCAGTAACAAATCGACTCTCTTACGAAATCATTCACAACAATCTCTCAAGATCATCATCTTCTAAACTTCAAATTCTAAACTCTAACAATGGCAATGAAGAAGCCCTTGGCTGTTGAAACTGATCTCATGTACTCAGAGTTTCACAATATGTTAGCATTTCTCAGAAATCCAGATGGAACAAGAAGTTTTAGACCAATATTTATGTTCTTGAAAAACTCTCCCATACGATCTGCATTGACTGTACAACCAAAACTTTGTGTTCAACACATTGTTCAATTTTGGGAGAAGGCAGAAAAGATAGAAGAGCAGGGCTTGTAAAAATCAAGTCTAACATTGATGGAAAGTCTATTACCATATCTGAACAATCCATCAGAAATCATCTTCAACTCAATGATGAGTCAGGTATTTCTCTTTTATCTAAAGAAATTTTAATAGAAAATGTTTTAAAAATGGGGTATGAGGGAAGAACAGATATTCAAACATTTCAGAAAGGTCTTCTCTCTCCTCAATGGAAATACTTGGTACATACAATTCAACATTGTATGTCACCTAAGAAGAGCACTTGGAATGAGTTCAACAGATCAATAGCATCTGTTGTTGTCTGTCTGAGCACAGATCAAGTGTTTAATTTTTCCCAAATGATTTTTGAAGGGATGCTTGAAACCTATCAGTTTCAAAAATTTTAATGTATCCAAGATTCCTTGCACACATTTTTTATTGTGAGATTCCTGATCTCATTAAAACTACAAATATTTTTCCAATACCAGAACTGAATAAAAAGGTTTTCTCAAACATGAATAAAAAGTTCAATTTTTCTGGTAAAGAGACTCCACTATTCCCAAACATGATCTATGATCATCCCCCAACTGGAGAAGGTTCAACTCTCCCAATTGAACCCCAACCCACTCCATCACCAAAAACAGCCCAAACACAATCCTAAAAGTCCACTCAATTACCCACACAAACAAATGTCTTGAATGTGTCCCAGGTACATGCAGATAAACCTCAGAGTGCTACTCTTCACTCTGAGGTAGACCAACCTAAAGCCAAACAAATTTCTACAACATATAAAAGGAAAAAAATTTCCTTAAAGGACACCAGGGGACCCATTGAGTCACACCCCAGACTCCAAGAGTTGTCCTCCAAGGAGGAGAGAGGGCGTGAGGAAAGGGCTCTCACTACTTATGCCTCAAAGGTGGGTGCACAGGCTAGTGAGAACATCATTAGGACCCAGACCTCGGCAACTTTAAGTGATGACTCATCATTTGAGGCAGCACTTAAAGGACCCCGGTGCCAAGAAACCAAAAGGGGAGGTACTTCTACTTCTTCTAGGAAGAAGAGAGTATCTAAACAACCCATTTCATCACCAAGCAGTGATGAGGGTAGATTGAACAAAACTGAATTGACGGAAAGGATGGAAAACCTCAAAGCCAATGTACCAAATAAGCCCAATGATCCACCCAAATGGGCTGAGGGCAGTATTAAACAAACAAAATTGACGGATAGGAAGGAAAACCTTAAAACCACTGTACAACATTGCGTGGAACTTTTGAACAATCAAGGAAAGACCATGAGCTATATGAAGCACCATATCAATGCCTTAAATAGAAGACAGAAAAGATTTGATTATAGACTTCAAAGGCAATCCACTCTTATCAGAACATTACAGAAGAAGATTGCAGATAGTGAGGCTCAACAAGTTGAGATCACTAAGGGGGAGAACGATCAAATACAAGGAATGATTGATCATTCAATTGCAGCAGCAGCAGCCTCCCTCTTAAATCTAAAAGAAGCTCATGATGAAACATGTCAAAGTTTTGGTGAAGACCTGTACAGAGGAGTCAGAAGTATGGATGAAGATGTGTTTGTGTCTGCAAATCAATCCCCAACAGCAGAACAAATACAATCTCCAGTTACTACTGAGGTAATTGAAACTACTGATCCTATGGATATTTACTGATGCTAAAGAACAAGAGGTTGTTACTACTGATCCCATTGAAGAAGACACAAAATGTCCCAATAACAGAAACTATCATTCCTACTACTGATGCCCTAGCAGTAGTAACTACAACAACAACCTCACCAGTAGTAGACTCCTCACAACAGTTGGTGGTATATTTAACAACTACTACACCAGTAGTAACTACCTTGGTTACTACTGAAGATGAAGAAGAAATACCAGAAGTACTTGAACCAGCTGTGATCATCCCAATGCCTCCAACTCCAGAATTAAAGCCACTTATCATACCTGACATTGATGATAATGTGAATTGGGATGATGTAGATGAATGTGCACTTCCTCCTCACCCCAAAATCTTAACTGAGGACAAAATTCATACATTTTCTCCATCAATTGTGATCAAACCAGTTATTGATATGAAGTATACCCCACTATCAAAGTGTGTGAATGTAGGTAAAGAAAAGTTTGATGATGACTACCCACACAGAGCTTTAGGTCACTTTATGGTAAACAAAATAAATTGTGTCAGACCTGCAAAGCAAGATAAGTGGAAGGTAAAGAGGATGAGGTATCTAAGAAAAGTTGCTAAGACTCAAGCTCTTGAAGATAAAAGAATAGCTGAGGAAGAAAGACTCAAAAATGCAGCAATTCAAGAGATTGAAGAATTCTTGGTAAAAGATCAACAAGTAGAGTTCAATAAACAGAGAAAGATAGAAGAAGAACATCTTAACTGTCTTGAAGATCTTGTGGCTGAATGTAAAAGAGAAAAGGCTGATCTACCAGATGAGATATTTGAACAGAAAAATAAAATGATTGATTATTTGAAATCAAAAGGTCATAGTGCTAAATATTTTGGCAGAATGAAAATGATAACAATTGTAGATAAATATTGTACTGCTAAAAAGAGGGAATTAACATAAACTGAAGAAGAAGAAGTAAAAGATAAAGTGTTAGTTGACATTGATCCTCAACTAGTGATCACCAGAACACCAATGTCTGGTGAGTCATCAAAACCTTCAGTTAATAAAAAGAGGAAAGCTATAGAAGCAGAACAAGAATCAAGGAAGAAAGTCAAATAAGATGTACAAATATTTGATCTTCCAATAGCTCCTCTACAAGATAATCCAATTATCAATTGGAGAGTTGTTAATGATGTCATAGAAGTCATAAGAGAAGACAAAACAACTCAGAAATTCAGTGCTTGGAAACCAATGGTTATATCTTGTTCAAGAAGTGACATAATTAAAGTGCTAATTATTGGTAAACCAAGGATGACAAAGAAGTCATGGAGAAACTCAGGAGCTGGATACTTAACAGAAATGATTGATGTCGCATTCTGTCCAGACAACTATCCTGAGAGGTTCACAAGTAAAGAAAATGTTTATGCTTGGAATGTACTTCCTACTGTGAACATGTACTTCTTTGAAAGAACAAGTAAGAAGTGTGAATTGTACTTATATGAAAGAGAATATCCACACTCATAAGAAACTATGTTCCAAATCACAACTTGTTCATTTATGAAACCTCGTGATCTTGCTATGTTTCAAGAAAAATACAACTACTTTGTGAAGAGAAATAGTAAATATATTATTGCAAAAAGAAAACAGCAAAACAAGCAGACATTAGAAGGTGATCAAAGAAGAGCTGCATTATTAGAAGAGAAAAGAAAGAAAGAAGAAGAAAAGAAACTTGATTAATTCAAAGTGAATTAATAAATTTAGGGGGAGATTGTTAGGATATAAGCATTCTACTATGAAGCTGCAGTTAGTACTGATGAAGACTTAATGAAGAAATACAAGTTAGTACTGATGGGGCAGAAAAGCAAATACACTACTGACGATGGAAATACTACTGACGATCTCATATACTACTGATGTCTATATTTGATGCAGATCGTGTTCGATATTTTTCGTTAAGTTAGTTTAGAATGCATATCTTATTGTAATTCAATTGTAATCGTTTCCTAGAATAACTAGGTTAAATATTTAGGCTTCAAGGACTATTATAAATAGTTCATTACGAATTGTAAACGTACGTGTGTATTGATTCATCGTTAATATACATTGAAGTTTTTTGTGATAAACTGTGTTCTTAATATTTCTTATTCGAATACAGTTTACATTGTTCTTAATCAAATAACAAAAGTGTTAATCCGCTGTAACTATTCTTTGGTAGTAGATCTATAATTCAATAACTTGTTTGAGTTATTCGATCCTGACACACATGCACTTGTCACTTATCTAGCTACTAACTGATGAATGTGATCGTATTATATTTTAAATGAAAATAATTGTAGTAGTTTTAAATTCCATCCACAAGATGGAGACGTATAAAGTTATAGTTTTTTATTGGACAAGTGACAAATATCTAATTATGCTTATGTAATTGATAGCTAAGGGGTGTTTGGGATTGCTTATTGAAAATAAATTATGCGTTTTGAAAACGAATAATCAGATAATCAGCGGTTATAAAACGTGATTATGAAAAATAGTGTTTGGATTTGATTATGTTGTTTGAAATCGCAATAATCAGATAATCAGTTTTTTTAGTGTTTGACAAATCTAATTATTTGTTTAGTTAATATGTAAAATGACTAAAATAGACATTCTATGTATTTGTTGAATTACTTAGTTGATATAACTGATTCGGGTCCATGTCCTAAACCACAATAATACAACATAATTCAAATTGATTAAAAAGCTAAAACAAATAGATTCAAACGCCAAATTGACTAAACAATTTTCAAAATTTTATAAGCAAAACATCATTTTAACTTCTATACTTCAGTTAACTATCACATTCTGCTAACAAGTTTATACTTCAGTTAACTATCACATTTGAGCCGAAAAAACCAAACCGAACATAACCGAAAATCGACCGAAACCGAACCGAACGGAACCGAAAACCGACCGAAACCAAATCGAACCAAAAGTCAACAAACATATTGTGTTAAGATTCTTACTCTAATATAAAAGAAAATATGATTAGAGTAGACACCTGATGTTTGCTTTAAAAGCGTGAGTAGCATGGTTGAATGGGGAGGAAGAAGGGTAGGTTGGAGAATCTATGTTTGAAGTAAAAATACGTTTTCAAAAAGCAGGGGTTGGGATGCTTTTACAAAACGCCGTTTTAATGATCTATAAACGCAGATAAGTGATTATATATTTTGTTTTGCCAAACACTCAAATTTGATTATCTCCATTTTCAAAACGTGATAATTAGATAAGTTGAGTTATAACGCAATCCCAAACACCCTCTAAGATACCTGTTTGTCTCGATTGTTCGTTTTGATTAGTCCACTTTATTTATTTTTTTCATCTAAATTTTCCACGTTATGCTCCTTTGGTATAGTGCCTGAAATGTATGTACGTATTCACATCAAAGAAGTCTATAATAACCATATTGTAGCAGCATCAAGGTTTCAAAAGAACCCGTAATTATCGATACACATTTAACATTTAATTTTATAATGATTTTGACTAATGCGTGCCCCATACGCGCATATGATTACGAACATTTATATAAATCAAATTTTCCTTAATTGGGGTAAAATGATATTCATGAGTAATTAATACTTTTGTGTTATACGAATTTTACTCTTATCATAATTGAAAATTAAAGTTTTTGATGAATTAAATGTAGAGGTAAAAAAATATTTAACATTATTATGATGTGCCCCTGAAACACATATTATAAAATCCATTTTATAATGTGTACCATGCATATAATAACGTGTAATTAATAAATATAAAATTTTCAAATAAACAATCTTCTTAAATAGTAAAATGAAGTCGCGTTAGAAGAACTCTTTATAGTAACAATAAAACCAAATAAACTTATCAAGTGCCACAAAAAACTTCAAAAAATCAAACAACTCAAAGTTAGATCGTTATTATGGACATGTTTGAGAAAGTTTATTTAAAGGGTTAATTACTAAAATATGAAACAGTGTTATATAAACAACAAAACTATTAACATGTTAAGGAAATTGCCAGAATATATATGAAACAGTGTTAATTACTAAAATAATCGGTCAAAAAATTGTAATTGTCGATACATGCCAAAATGCGCCACAAAAACAGTTTTAATTACTAAAATAATTACCAAAATGCACCACATAAATTAGACCGACGTGCTCACCACTGATGGCACGGCTCGTCTCCAACATTAGATTTTACGCTTTCGAGATGAGTAGAGACGGATATTTGGTGGGGCCCAAATTATTTAATATGTATTTGTTATTTTGTGTGTGTATATTGTATAATGGTGGGGCGCAAAAAGCTAAAAATAATGGCTATCAATAACATGAGTATATAGTTGAAAGTCAGTTGGAGTCATGTTAACGTGACATGATTTAACAAAATCTAAAATATAGGTTCTTGTTGGAAGTGGTCTTAGACAAAACTAATTAGAAACGTGGAGGCACTGGAGTGTCAGCATTTTAAACTTGTGGGTTGTTTTTGCAATTGTCTTTTTCTTGAAGAGAACGATACATCAAACTTCTCTCTTTCAGTAGAATTAAACCTAAAACATCTCTATTGTTTCTTTCATCAAAGCATCTTAGAGTTGTTTCTTGAATAGCAATTGCAGGTACCCCTTCTCTCTATTTTCATAGTACTCAATTGCTCTAACTTTCCACCCGTTTTTATCTTCGGTCCCACACGATCACCTACCTTGAAGTCGAAGATCCCTAATTTGTACCATTTTTGTGTATGGAACTTTCGATATGATCGTAGATTTGAAGACACCTTCTATGTATTTATTTGAAATCGACTACTCGTTCGTTGGTTGCACTTCATCGTTCTTAATTCTTTCTAATTTGTACTTTATTTGAATTTCATTATGTTCGAACAGGAAGAAGTAAAGCGCAGAATAATATGTTTCAACTAAATCAAGTTCAGGTAAATCTTTTGTCTAACAGTATTTGTTCCCATCAAATTCATTTTTTTGGTTTCCTTTTTCGTAATTTGAATTGCTTTAGTGATGCTTTTAGCTTTGATTCCCATTACCTGAATATCATTTGTCTAGATTTAGATCTTTTGAAACATAAACGTTCATGTGATACTTAATTTGTGCTGCTAAGAAAAAAAAGTGTATCTGTATAACTTACTTGAGTGTTGTTGATATTCTGCTAATTTAGTGTCTAATATATAACTTGGGATCATGATTCTATGGAGAGTGCCAAGGTCGTAAAAATCAGTAGTCCATCAACCACCTTTGAGTGATTAATCGGCCTCTGCAGGGATTAATTGTTTTATAGGCACGTACCATAATTATAAAGAAATTTATTTAAAAATAAATAAATATTAGCAAATCCTTGCAAAGTCATACAAATTACCATCATAATTTGATGATTTCCTCTATTTATATACAAACTACCATCACTCAGAAAAGTAACCCTAAAAATGATTTTTTTAAGTAATCAATTTTGACTTTAGTTGGCCTTGACCAATTTTGACAGATTTTTGCCAACACTCGAGAGTGCTCAGCAGTGCTTGATTTATATTAATCTTTAGTTTGTGTAGTCATCTCTTGATCACCTCTTAGTATAGTGTTTTTATGTGCTAATTTTTAACATGAAAACAAAACATATTAAAAAAACGTGGATTGTTGCAAAATATAAGTGGTATAGAGGGTCACATCTTCATATCTTCCGAGTTCCGACAGCATATAATTGAGATGTACAAAACGAAAATATTAAAGTTAATGACTCATAGTTGGAAACAATATACATCTTGGAAGCAATTCTACTTTCTGTATACTTGTTCAAACCCATATGGATAATTATCTGAAATTCCAAAAATATACAAACATTATGAAATTTATCTATTGTTTGAATTTAATTTATGCAGGAAATGGATTCTTTAGAAGGAGATTCTCAGAGGACTCAGTATGTGCACTTTAGCTATAATATACATATGTCATATGATTTTAGATCTGATTTTACTAGAAAAATATGAAGCAGAAACTATCTTTTTATAACCTTTATGTATACTGGATGGAAGATGATTGTACAAATTGATGAATGGTTTTTGAAACAGGTATCCATATGTGACAGGTACATCTGTCATTGGGATCAAATACAAGGATGGTATTCTCATGGCTGCTGATATGGGAGGTTAGCCAAAATTTAATGATTAATTAAATTAAACAATTATTTATGGTAATAATGGTTGGTGAACATTGATAGGGTCATATGGATCGACAATTCGGTATAAGAGTATGGAACGATTGAAGCAAGTGGGAAAACATTCTCTTCTTGGAGCTAGTGGAGAAATTAGTGATTACCAGGAAATTCTAAAATACCTTGATGAACTCATGTAAATGATCTGATTTTCTTTAGATTATTGCTGATAAATATATTATTTTTTATTTACAAACATCAATATACAGTTTGCATGACAATATGTGGGATGATGGGAACTCGCTTGGTCCTAAAGAGATCCACAATTATCTAACTCGGATCATGTACAACCGTCGCAACAAGTTTGATCCTTTATGGAATTCACTTATACTTGGTGGAGTCAAAAACGGCCACAAATATCTTGGATCGGTATGAATTATATTTGGTCGATAATTAGTTTTGATTTTGTTAAAATGCAATGCAATGCAGGTTAGCATGATTGGCGTGCATTTTGAGGATGATCATGTTGCGACTGGATTTGGTAACCATCTTGCGCGCCCAATTCTTCGTGAGGAGTGGAGGGAAGACTTGACTTTTGAGGAAGGTGTCAAATTGTTGGAGAAATGTATGCGCAACCTTCTGTACCGTGATCGCTCTGCTGTCAACAAGCTTCAGGTTGGTCGCTCACTCTCTTTTTTTTTTTTTAATGTTTTAAATATCATTGTTATTAAATGCTGCTTGTTATCTTTTAATCCATTGATACCACAGATAGCAAAGATTACAGAGGAAGGTTTGACTGTCTCCCAGCCGTACTCTTTGAAGACTTTTTGGAATTTTGCTGCTTTTCAGAATCCAACGGTTAATGCCCAAGGATCATGGTAGTAGGCATGTTGTTTCATCTGAATTTGCTCTTGCTCTTCAACTTGAATCTGTTGATGTTAACTATGGCGTTTACCTTTCCTTTTTGCAACCTTAACATATACAAGTACAACACATAATTTAAATATGATTTGAATCGTGAAAAATATAAATCATAGGTTTAAAACCCCATATGAGCTAGAAGATCAACATATGTGAAACACGATGGCACCAAATGTGTTATTAGGAAAGTGTACCATGTAGAAAATTAGTGTTGAGATTACTAGCATGTTATAAATAAAATAAACCACAAATGAAGACAAGAAAGTGACAAGCAGTCTCTTCCAGACATTTGAGACGATGCTAAAGGTGAAGTTTAAATGCAAGAGTCACTGGCATATCTTCAGTCAAGTTTCTGAAATCACATTAGCATTCGTGTATACTGTTGTTGGTATTTGGTCTTGGTACATATCTCTAATATATCTATCTGATACTCCTCAGGGTCTTCCAAATCAATTCCCATGACTTGTCTGAAACACGTGCGTATTGCAATTCATACAAGCAAGCATGACATAAAATAGATTTCCAAAAATTAAAGTTATTTACAACCAAAATATAAAACTATTCACAATTAAATTGTTTTTCAAAATACAAGAATGGTAATCTTATATGCATGAGCGATCCACAAATTCCTTCAATGCTTAGTGTCTTGAGAAAACATTATTAGTACAACTCCATGTACTACCTTTAGAAACATTAAATTGTTCCAAGTACATCATAACAACATTTAAATTGTTTCGAAATCCATGAAACATTTAGAAATGCGCTGCATAAAATCATTAAACTGTTTCAAACTCTAGGAAACACAAATATTACACGTTCAATGCGTAAAGCCATTTAAATAGTTACAATCTTCATTAAACACAAATTTTATATAACAGTAGTACGTAATTCCTCGTAAACTAGCTAGACATACAAGTTAATATATAAATCATGAGTGTATAATCAAACCCAAATCAAGACCAATGACCGTAACATATATTTTATTTAGCATGTTAGTTAGAGAGACTAAGCATTAGCAGGTAATCAATTATAAATAGTACTATCCATATATCCATTGACTATTAATCGATTATTAATGATTATAGTAAAATAAATAATTTATTTTCAGAACATAGTGATTATACAAAAGATCGATTTATAGCAAAATAAGTTTGTGTCTTTAAAAACCTAGTTTCCTTAGAAGTATTTTATGCATATTTTCTTCCAAAAGATTTTATAAATAAAAAACAACAAAAAGTGTGAATGTTAACCTCATGCTCGTAGTAAAAGTTTATTAAATACATAGTAATAAATATATGAGAGTTTGTAAAGTAATAATATGTTCCTTATCTTAAAACAGTTAAAAACATAGTAAAAAAAGATTGTGAAATTCACATGATGATAAAAGTTATGACTTAGAGAATAAAGTTTCTCTAGATAAATACACCAGCATCTACGTGTCACCTTGGATACTAGTTCATTTTGTATGTTGATTTTCTTAAGCGTTCAAATTAACTAAAGTACTATAAAAAGAGGAGGATTAAGAACAAAATTTCAACCAGTTTCTCTCCTTTGAATGAAAATTCTTTTTCATCTCCACATCAAATGTGTGTCTATGTGTTACCATTACTCAAAACGTACTAATGCCCTTTTGTTTAAGGAATTTGATAGATTTTATTTTGCTTGGTCAATCAAACACGAATAGAATTTGCCATCATGTAAACAAATGAAATATGGAATAAAATTCAGATTTCAATTTCACAAGTTCCAGTCAAACCAGAATAATTAACATATCGGGGTTCGTCTATTGTCCATTTTAACATACACGGCTAAGATATTAACGTTGTGTTCTAGAGTACTTACTGAGAGAGAAGAAAGTTCAAAATAATATAAAGAAACTTTTGTGTTCTAGAATGAATTTTAAAATAAAAAGAAAATAAAATGAAAAGAAAAATAAAAGAAATTATTGTTAAATATTTTTGCCTAAATTTCTTTTCAAAAGTAAAAAAAATTCAGAAAGAAAGTACTCATTAATTATCTAGAAAAAAGAAATCAAAGTGCAATTGGTCTAACGGTAAAAGTGTTTACCCCAACCTTGAAATTGAGAGTTCAGGTCTCATAATAGACATAGGTTCAGAAAGCATAATATTATTAATTTCTTTTCTTATATTTTCAACTTGAAATTATGAAAAATAAATATTTTTCTTTAAAAATTTATTTCCTCTTGTAAATTTTCTATTCTTTTCTTCTTCCTTTTTTAATTAAACGTTCTAGGGGTATAAAAGTGAAATTTAGCATACCCCTTATAGTAATGGTAAACCCAATTGAAAGCATACGATGCTAGTGCTAATATAATGACGATAAAATCATAGTGTCGACGACTTGAGATTACCAAGTTGGTGGCTAACGTGTAGACCAACAGCAACACCACTTCTCGTCTTTTATTCTTCTAAAAGGTTTTACAAAATAAAAATAAAATAAATAAATAACTACCAAAAATCAGGGAAAGCCACAAACCCTTTAGCAGGAAAATTTGGATGTGAGTTTCGTTAACTTTTTCCTTAAATCTTTCGAAAATTTGTCAGAAATTGTTGTTTAATTCATGATTATCTTGAATTAATGTATAGTTTTTGTTTTAATCTATTTTTTTAATAGTTTGTATTTTAATGGTTGTTTGTTGCTGAATGACCAAACTTAAGAATCACTATGATTATTTTATTCCGTAGTGTACACAAGGGGGGAGACATATCTGCCTGTTGACTTTTAAGATTGTGGTCAAACCCTAATATCTTTCTTCCCTTAAAGCCAAAAACAAAGCCCAAGGTGATCAAATCTTATCTCTTCTGTTGGCAATTAAGGTAACTGTTGCTCTGAATTATTCATCTTCATTCCCGATTTTAAGTAATTCTGATTTTGGGGGTTTCGGATTTATTATGGCTTGGAATTGATTTTGAGCTAAATTCTAAATTTAATTTCAATTCCTTGTTGAATCCTAAGTTTCTTTAATTTGAGATTTCATTTTTCATATGCATATGATTTGTCCTGTTTTCATGTTATGGAATTCAAAATTTCATTTCTTTAATTCAAGATATTTTTTTTCAGTTGTTTTTAGCATTCTTTCTTTTGTAATCTGGGTTCCGACCAATTTTTAACATGTTTATAACCAGATTAATCTTTTTCATAAAATAGCTTTTGGTTTCTTTGGATGAGAAAGCTTTTTCTGCAAGATAATGGTTGAAAATCTTGAATCTTATATGCTTGGAGAGATTGTTTTTGTTAGTTACTTACTTTTGCTCATTTCTTTTGGTATTTTTTTTTTTTTTATATTTCAGCTGATAATTAAACCATGATTGGATCCATGTCACCCTATGGAAACCGTAAGCTCTATTTGTTAAATGGCGCCAAAGAAAACGAAGATCAAATCATCTATTCTTCTTCCAGCAACGAGAGTGATGATCCCACAAACTACTTTCTTGATTCCCCAACTGAAGAACACGAATTAAATCTGGAACCCGAATATTTGTTAAGTGAAAATTTTGAAGGATTAAGCTACGACAAAGACAAGATGAGATTAAAGCTTCAAGAACTAGAACACGCACTTCTTGACGAAAATGACGATTCTGCCCCTAGTGGAAGCATGGATGAATCACCATCTTCATATGACTCATATGTTAGTAGTAACAAAGAAATTACCCCGAAAGATTTACTTTTCGAGTGTGCGTTAGCTGTTTCTGAAGGTAAATTTCACCAAGCATCAAATATGATCAATGAATTAAGACAGATGGTTTCCATTGATGGAGAACCGTCACAGAGGATCTCCGCCTATATGGTGGAAGCTCTTGCCGCCCGCCTGGCGGTTTCCGGCAAAGGGCTTTACAAAGCCCTAAAATGTAAAGAACCGCCTTCAAAAGACCGCCTTTCAGCCATGCAAGTGCTTTTTGAAGTCTGCCCGTGTTTCCGGTTCGGGTTCACAGCAGCAAACGGTGTGATTCTCGACGCGTTTTCCGGTGAAAAAACGGTTCACATTATCGATTTCGATATCAACCAAGGAAGCCAATACATAACCCTGTTGCAAACACTCGCCGGTCAAACAACCGGTCAACCTCGTTTGAGGTTGACCGGGGTTGATGACCCCGAGTCAGTTCAACGGCCCGTTGGCGGGTTGAACCACATCGGGCTCAGGCTCAAAGAACTTGCAGAATCCCTTAATTTGAAATTCGAGTTCAACTCGGTTGCAGCAGAAACGAATATAATAAAGCCCGAAACGCTAAATTGCCGGCCCGATGAAGCGGTTATTGTAAATTTCGCGTTTCAACTCCATCACATGCCGGATGAGAGTGTTTCAACGGTTAATCAAAGGGATCAATTGTTAAGAATGGTTAAAAGTTTAAACCCGAAACTTGTAACCGTTGTGGAACAAGATGTGAACACGAATACAGCCCCGTTTTTGCATCGGTTTCATGAAGCGTATAGTTATTATTCTGCCATGTTTGATTGTCTTGATGCGACACTTCCGCGAGAGAGTCAGGAAAGAGTGAATGTTGAGAAACAATGTTTGGCCCGTGATATTGTCAACATAATTGCTTGTGAAGGTGAAGAGAGAATCGAGAGGTATGAAGTGTCGGGAAAGTGGAAGGCCCGAATGATGATGGCGGGTTTTCGGGCTAGCCCGATTAGTGAAAATGTGAGTGAGATGGTTAGGAATCTGATAAGACAGTATAGTGAGAGGTATAAGATGAAAGTGGAGACAAATGCAATTCATTTTGGGTGGGAAGATAAAGTGTTGATTGTTGCTTCTGCTTGGAGGTAATTTATAAATAATCTGTTAAAATGTTAACTAAATGACTTTGTTGTGTGACTGCTGATGTTTAATGTCGTAACTTGTAACTTATTTTGTTGTTGTTTGAGTGACCTTTACTTCAAAAGTATTATGTATAATCTATCAATGGAGTTTAATAGGTTGTATTCATTGAAAATACCATTTGGCCATTTTTCTAACCAACTCAACTCCTTTGTTTTCCTTTTTTAGCTAAACCTTTTGACACAATATAGATAAGTGGGTAAGACCGCTTCCAACCTGTGATCATCAATCAATTTTGCTACATCAACGTTGATACTCTAACTGACATAATCATGCCAACAATATACATACAATTCAATATTTTAGGCCCTGTTAATTATAAAGGGTCTTTCAAAAAGCAATTTAATGAACTTTCTATTAAATTACAAAAATGCATTAACTACTCCCTCCGTCCCTAAATAAAGTTCCCATTTGTGTTGGGCACAACATTTTAGGAGATAGTTAGTGGTGAGGTATTTGGTATTACTTTTGAATAAAATATAAGATTTGATTGGAGAGAGAAAGTGTTTTAAGAGATAGTTAGTGGTGAAAGTATTGGTAATAATATTATTATATTAAGTGGGTCCCTTAAGTTTGAGAAATGAGAACTTTATTTAGGGACAAAATTTGAAGGTGAAATGAGAACTTTATTTAGGGACGGAGGGAGTATATCACAATAAAATAAAAAAATTTAGGCATCATTTATGCTTATTTCTTTATTTTTGGAATAATTGAGTTAATTTAAATGATTGTATCATATGCCCTAGGGGCATATGTTAGAAAAACTCAATTATAAATATTCACACATAAAAAAATCAGCTTTCCAGACTCATCATCCTCCAGCAAATCGAAGTACCAACCGAAGAACAGTCATTGACGGCACCGTACTATTGGTTTCGGTTTACCAAAGATGACTGATGCTCAACCGACAGTATGGTTGGCAGTGGTCAAGAGAACTTACTCATTTATTATTAGTAACTAGGTTGAAATTTGCACCTAATTTTATCTAACTTTATTGGAGAAGTTGAAATTATACTGATAAAAGCAACACAAATTGCTCCAAATAACGTTCCAGTTGGCATACGATGGAGTAAATTATAAGGTCTCTGATTATTTGAAATGAACACTTGAGCTTGCGTTATGATGGGAACTTTGTGGCTTATACGCGTTAAGGTTAAGAACTTAGTGGATGTATCATATTTATTTACTTTTTAAATTGTCAACAAGTGCATGCGGGGATATTTTTCAACTTGAGTTGGGAAGATTTGGGTCAAAGGCCACTTTGGCACTAAGCCACTAATCCCTACCTATATATGAAACAATAATAGCTTTGATAACATGATAAAACCGTATCATTACATTGATTTATAATGCTAACTCGTAATATTGACTCAAAAAGTATTATTCGAATTTAATTACAATCATCAAAATTAGCATTTTCAATTAGGGGCGAAATTATTAATTAACTTCTCATTTATAATTATGATAATTCATGTCTTCCCCCTATTTCATGTCCACCTATTTCATTTTTCGGACATAACCAGAAATCTTATATTCCATAAATGTAATTATCCAAATTTATTATGATCTGAAAATGACAAAAAAATTGTTATGACTATAATTAAATAAAGCGAATATTGTTTATCATTTTCTAAATCCCGATTCAAGCAAATAAAACGGGTATTAATTAGATGTTTAATTACCGAATAAATTGGTTTCAAACGTTTCAAATCTCTACTCTTTCTCTCGGCATATTATGCCCAACCTCATTTCTTGGGAACATGATTTGATTTTTTATCTCATCAATTTTTGCAGCTACAATGAAATCGTTCATGCTCAAGCCTCCTGCAATTTATTTTTTCTTAACGACATCTAATCTAATTCATTTTTCTATGACGAGACTTAAACCTACAAGTTATGGACAATATCTTACACTAATACCATTATACTACAAAACCTCTTGCAATTACCAACACAATTCAAGACTAGTTTAAAAAAATCTGTAACTAAAAGTTTTACTATTAAAAAGATGGATTTTGATAAATACATATATTATACTTGTATTTTCATTAGTAAATAAGTTAAAATACAACGATGAGTTTTTAATTAATGTACTAGTGCCTTAAAAACGTATATTCTTAAAGTTTGATTACATTTCATTTTGTATTTTAGCCCAATTACCAGCTTTTATCTTTCTTATATTAGCCCAGTTAGGAAGATAAAAAGGTTTTTGGGTAAGGGAAGCGTAGCTGAAGAAGGAAGAAATGTCTCGGACGTTGGTGCAGCCGGTTGGCCAGAAAAGACTCACAAACGTCGCCGTCGTTCGTCTCAAGAAACATGGAAACCGATTTGAGATTGCTTGTTACAAGAACAAAGTTCTCTCATGGCGATCTGGCGTGTAAGTCTCCCTAATTCTAATTTTAATCCATCAATATTTACCACATCAATATATAGACTGTATATATACCGAATTCTACTTGTATTGTTCTCTATGGTATGCTAGAATTTTGTCCCTCTTTTTTAGGGTTACAGCTATGAGCGGAAGATTGTTTCGATTCAGAACAGAACGTTAGGGTTTTAGATATTCAACTAATTTAATATTCGATTATTGTGAGGCTTAGCTTTCTCTAGTCTTAGGTCGTATTTGAGTGTGCGTTTAAATTTGTTCATATTCTGTGTTTATGGTAATCTATTAGAGATGCACATCAAGAGTTGCAGGCAGTAAAAGTGTCCTTAATTTTAAGCACATGATTGATTGTCTATTATGATTCATTAAGTAACAATAATCACAAGACTTGAACTCATAGTTTCATTAGGTTAAGAGCTTATTACTTAAACTAAATAGTTATGGAATTGTTATAAAGTGATGATTTAATTGGTTTCCTAGCACTTTAACATGATATGTTTGATTTTACAATTTCTGTATCAGTGAAAAAGACTTGGATGAAGTGCTGCAATCACAAATTGTTTACTCAAATGTTGCAAAAGGAGTTCTTGCAAAGTCAAAAGATCTAAAGGCGGCTTTTGGGATGGATGATCAGACAAAAATATGTCTTGAGGTTATTCAAATCTAAATTAATTATCATTATCATTTCTCTTTTGTTGAATCCGGAATTAATTTTAATTATGATAACAGATTCTGGAGAAAGGAGAATTACAAGTTGCAGGGAAAGAGAGAGAATCACAGTTATCAAATCAATTTAGGGATATTGCAACTATTGTTATGCAAAAGACTATTAATCCTGAAACTCAACGCCCGTATACTATAAGCATGATTGAACGTTTGATGCATGAAATTCACTTTGCTGTAGACCCACATAGCAGCTCTAAGAAACAGGTAATTAATGAGTTCGGTCAACGGGTAATTCTTTCGTACGGGTGGGTCGACCCAAATCAATGTTGTGGTCAAGTGATTAATGAGTTTGTATGTATCTTTTGATTTTGATGGTATTATACTATTATTTACAGGCACTTGATGTGATACGTGAACTACAAAAACATTTCCCAATTAAGAGGTCCCCAATGCGATTAAGGTTAACTTTACCACAACACAACTTCAAACCGCTTGAGGAAAAACTTACTGAATGGAAAACTGTTATTGTTTCTAAAGATGAATCTGGAATTGTAAGTCTATTTTCCTCCCAGATAATTATGTCTTTTTATCTGTTTCAAAGTAAATACAAGCATCAGTGATTCATATGATGAAATAAATAAATTGAAAATTTCACATTATGGGTTGGTTGGGTAATAGGTCAAAACTCAAAACGGGTAATCTTTTTGACCAAAAAAGTGAGTTATGAGGTTTACACTTTGGTGAATTTTTACCCATAGCTATTTGAACTAATGTTTTTTAGTGGGTGGTGATATTGTAGAATAATGTGTGGCAACTATAATCACATGCATGATTATTAAGCATAAACAACATACTCACCCTTATAATCTAGACAAGAGACCTTCTTTATTCTGTTGTGTGAACTAAAATCAGTCAAAATTGGGGAAAATGGTCTACGACAGTCAAACTTACTTTATATTATAAAAAAAATCAGTTTTAGGGTCACAGTGATGATTTTAAGCTTATTAGCATATTAAGCTTAATTATTGCATCACAGTGATGATTTGTATGCTTACTCGTTATTCTCCTTGTTAAAGGGCAAGTGTATCTTACAATCAAAACATTGTTGGTAAAAGCTGCAGATGTTAAAATTTTGGGTTAAAGTCAGCGTAAGTGTTCATTTTAGGTGTTGCACTTTTTCTTAAGTCACTGTACTCAGTTATTGTTAATTTTGAGAACTATGTTACACTTTGGTATATGAAATTAAGCCTAAAATTATTTTTTAAGCCTAGTCTTGTATTGTTAAATGATTATGATTATGGGGCAGGTATGTGAAATGGACCCAGGATTATTCAGAGACTGTGATGCATTAGTAAGAAATCTACAAGGTCGGTCTGAAATCCTAGCAATCTCAGTGCATGGTGAAGGTGATATTCATGCAGATCACTACGATGATTCATCATCAAGTTCCACAGTTGACCAGTTGGCCGAAAAAATGGAAAAAAGTACAACATTGGCTCCAAAACCCGAAAGCAAGGCTAGTGAATTAGGTCAAGTGAAGCAAAGCAAATGCAGCACGTGTGATGCGGTTGTTGGGGATGCCAAAGAGTACAGAGAACACTTCAAGAGTGATTGGCATAAGCACAATTTGAAGAGGAAAACAAGGGAATTGCCTCCGATTTCTGCTCAAGAATGTATGGCGGATGTGGAAATTGGTGATGGTAAGGGGGATTTGAATGAGTACTCGTTTTGAGGTTTGTTTGTTTTTGCTTACATTTGCACGTTTTCTGGGAAATGTATAGAGTCGTGTGTTTAAACCTTCTACCTGACATTTGGTGTCATGACGATATGGATAATGCTTTTGGTTTGAATTAAGTATGTTCTATTTTGGTGATATTCCCCTAGGGGTATCACATACTCGTTACTTAATTTGGGCACTGTTAATTACCATAGTGTTTTTTATAATTTATATGCGCAAATCCCTGGAGGAAGATTAGATCGCGGCCATATAGTCCATATGTTACAGTAAGTTAATTGTAGTATTTGTATTCATAGCAATTAATTGTTACTTAAAAAAATTTAAGATGCAAAGAGTAGTTTGTTTTGAAAACTACAAAATGCGTGTAAATTTGTTTTTGCAGAGAAGAGATATCTGGTAAATATGTGGATGTAAGCCTGCTAAAAGTGGATCTTGAATATAATAAAGATGAAAATGAAAATAATTTGGTTACCGAAGAATCTGGGAGTCCAAAAGTTAAAGAATTAACGACATGGCCAAAGCTCCCCGCGGAATGTGAATGTTATAAGTGCAAAGAGGATGAAAATGTGATTACCGAAAATTTTAGACCATTAATGACCGGGAAGACTTGTGCGTAACAAAAAGGGGGAGAAATCATACAAGATGTTGAAGAGTTTGTTACATAATTCAAAGAACAAGGAGGCCAAGAAATGGATCAACAGACTGATTAAAGAAACTACGGCAGAATATGAACAAAATGAGTTAGAGTTTGTGTTTATGGGGGATCCGGGTTTACGAGTATGGGATACCCCAAAGGGGATCTGGGATTGCTAGTATGGGATACCCCAAGGGGATCCGGGATTGCTAGTAGGGGGTTGTTAGTGTCGTTGGAAAGCACAAAAAGTACAAAAAAGTACAAAATAATCTGCTCAAGGTGGGATCCGGGATTGCTAGTAGGGGATTATGTGGGATCCGGGATTCCTAGTGGGGGATAGCATTATTTTTGCAATGCCTCAAAAAACAGTATTAGATGTGCAATCCTGATGCAAACAGCATCATTTAAGCAAATTACTCGATCCAACAACAGAAATGCCCTCCACATTATGAAAGATCCTTCCAAATTGTTCAAATGAGCGTTAATTTTTGTGAACATTAGTTATTATTATTATTATTTTGAAAAACACATAATCTACTCATATTTGTCATCGACGAGACTTGAACCTATGAACTATAAGTTGTGAGTAATACCTTACACCAATATTACTAGACTACAAGTTTTAAGTAAACATTAGTTATTACCATTGAGTTTGTTTCATGCAATATTTTTAGAGGCTGAATGATATGTGTCGATAATAGTTCAATGATTGTTTAGTAAAGTTGTGAAAGTCCAGGACCATTTGTATGTTGATTGTATTGCTTGTACAATAAAGATTGGTACAGTGAGCTATTCTCACTTGTACATTTATGATTGATAAACTTATGTTTATCACTGAACCAAAAAAAAATTGTATTTATTGCACGTAATTTGTTCAAAGCAAATTTTACTTCTTAGTAGGCAAATTAAAACTATTTGATATTTATACCTTTTATTACATGGGTAGAGAGGCACATACCGGATGAACGGATAATTAATTTGTCATGGTACGATTAATCTATAAAAACAATATTACTACCTCCGTATCAAGATAAGTGATACACTTTCTATTTAGGGGTAGAACAAAATAAGTGATACACTAAACTAGTTCAATGTTCTTGGTCCTATGGTTCTTTCTTGGTTTTTCAAAAATTCTAGGGTTCTTAGAAACCTTTTGACCAATTAAACTAGACTAGTTTAATATTCTTGGTCCTAGGGCTCTTACCCTTTTCGAAAAATTAAGAAGAAGAAGAAAAAAAATTGGAACAAAAAGAAAGACTTTAATTAAAATAAACAAACAAGCTTTGTTAATCTAGTTTAGATTTCTAAACCAACGCTCTGATACCACTGAAGGGTTTCATTGTAACTGATCAACCCATAGGGTCGACCACCTAGTGCTTGGTTCGAACCATACTGACCAAGAACATGATGGTGTTCTTGACCGGTTAAAACCAACTAGCTGATTTAATCCCTAAAAGCGGAAGTGGGATTAAAACTAATCCTTAAACCCTAAAGGATTGAGATGTTGAAAATTTAGATTAGATTAACAAGAAAGAAACATTGTACGAAGAACTCGAACACACACAATGCTTGTGTGGTTCGTTCGACCATCAATCAAAGAACCCTAGGGTTCTTTGGTCGAACTCGTCCAAGAGGGGAGAAGGGAGAAAAAGGGTTTCCCAAAAACATACCTTGTTGTTTGCTTAAGATAGTCCACTGATGATGAACAAATCGAGCGACCTTCTAGTTTATCTAAGCAATGAACTTGTTCTTCGAAACTCGAAGAACGAACGAAGAACACGAAGAACACAAGCTTGTGTTCTTGTGTGTTCGGCCGATCGAATGGGGAGGAGGGGGCAAGGGATTTCGTGTAGGGTTGCAAGGGGTTTTAGGGTTACCCTAAGCCTCTTATTTATATACAAATAAGTTACCTTAGAACCCTTAAGTTTAATTAAGATTAGATCTTTAATTAAACTTTCCTTTTAACACTTTCATCCCTTATAGTTTAACTAGTTTATTATTGTTGCACTTAACTATTAAATTGTCTAGTATTAATACACTAATATATTTTGGTACCCATATACACGAAATATATACTTGTATTTATACTTTTAATAATTAATTATATAATAACCTTTATATAATTTATACAACAATATTATCCAATTATTATATGATTTAATTGCTTTAAATCATATCATGGATAATCTTTAATTAACACATTGTATAATTACTCAACTAGTAAATGTACAAACACTTGTATTAATTAGTTAGTTAAACTAATCTAGTAATAAGTTAAACTTAACTTAATACTCAACTGATTCATAATGACTATTATGAATCATTCATCTCCGTAGTATCATTGCATATCTTGCTCGTATTACATGCACTCACCGGTGTGACCCTTAAGTGTTTCGTAGGCATGGATGTATCATCACAGGTTGACTAACTGTGGGCATAAATCCTTCAGACTCCCACTTGTGCAAGTTCGTAACCTTTGTCTTAATGATACGAGCTACAGTGGCCTTCTAGATGGGCATATAGGTAACCAACCCCATAAAAACAGCTTATGTAACTGAGGTATAGTTTATGAAAAACTCCTTAATAGCGTCTCCTAGTAAAGAACACTATGTCTCTACTTCTTGGGCAACTATGTTAGGCTCATCTCTTACAGCACGATATTTGTGATAACGAATACGAGCATGGTAGAAATTATCAACTCCTGTATTCGAAATCATTTCTTGACTTCTTGACTTAAACTGTTGTGATAAACGACAAAGAACAAATCAGTTCGTTTGGGCACGGCCGTGCACTTGTCAGTTTTTCATCATGTCAAAGGATCCATAAATATCTCTCCTAAAGAGGAGGTGCAATTGCCATCTTGTTATATTTCAATTCAAAATACAACTTCCTCTGTACCCAGTAAGGCCTCGTATGACAAACATATTTCAGACTTGTCTCAGACGAACCAAAGTACATTAGTCATTGTATCCCAAACCAAATACCTCAGGCTTAAGGACAATCCTAGTGAATAATACTTTTGAACCTTTCAAACACGAAGTATTATCACGGTGGTCAATCCAATATTCATCGATCTCCAACAAAATATCACCGATATTTGGTTTACACAAAACTTGTGTAGCTATCTTCGAAGAACTTCGAATCTACCACCAAATATCGCGATGACGTTAACGTCCCATCAAGGTTCCAACCAAGACGAGTAGTCACGGATTTGTATCTTTTTGAATAAAAGGACTTTTATTCATGGATATTGTAAAACATACAAAGTCTGAATAACAATGATACTAACTCATGTATTATTCCTCACTGGACATAGATACCGAATTATTACTGGATCATTACTTATTCTTTGCGTTTGTGTTGATTGCTCAATGACTCTTTAATTGTAACTTTTATCACTAATTACAATTAGTCACTTCTATTAAACGAAAGACACAAGTCGAGTATTTAGGAATACTATTACTTTTGTCTTTGCTAGATATTGTTCATGCAACATTTAGAACACTTTCTAGTCTTGCCCTTTTATGATTCGGTAAACATAGGAGGATTAGAAAAATTACTCCTTTAGTTTCTTGAATCTATAAAACTTGCCTTATAACTAAATCTCTTTTAGTTACTTGATTTGTAGATACTTTTACTAGTTAAAAAAATTCTCTTAAATGATTAACTTGTTCACTGGAGTGTGAACATCCTATTAGATTTGCAATAATTAATCACAAGACTTGTGACCACGCTATTAGGTTTGCAATAATCTAATCAATGATCATTTATTTCTCTTAACTCTTTGGCTAACGACTTGGTAATTCCTTGTTGTTAATGTCTTACTAACTCACTAAATTCATTAATATCTTTAATGAATTATGTTAGTCATAGCTCCCACTATCTTTTATGGAATTTAAGCATGACTTAAACTACTACTTTGACCTAGTCAATAACTTGTTTAATCTTTTAAGAATTCCATCAATAGTTAAGATCATCCTTTGGATTTGCGAATATCCACTATTCCTGTTTAGGGAATCATGACCTTTATTGATTACTGTATCTAACAAGTATAAGATACTTAACATGATACTTCCAATTCTTAAATGTATTAGTATTCTTTAAGAACTTCATTTAATGCCAAAGTCATTTCTTGGATTTCTCAAATATCAATCATTCCTATTAGGGAATTATGACTTGATTAAATAATGTATTAATTACAAGTATAAAACACTTGCGTTTAATACCTTTACTTCTTAAATGCTTTAATATAGTTTGTCCTTTTAAGAGTTCATTTAATGTCTAAGTCATTTTACTTGGATTTTATGAATATCCAATTATTCCTATTAGGGAATTATGACTTCATTAAAATCCTTTATTACGAGTATGAAAGACTTGTAATAATACTCTTAAAGTCTATCTTGATTATATCCAATATAATCATACTATATTAATAATAATGCTTTAAAATGTACTATCATAAGTAATGACTATTACTTAAGATGTTTTAACTAAGTTCAATAACTTTTGAGCCTTATGCTTCCATAAAAACTCTTAAATACTTGTATTAGAAAAACTTATAATTTCTAGTATCTAAGTACCTTGAGCTATCAAGACATTATTCATTCATACGACAATCAAACAAGTATAAAACATGAAATATAAAGTAAATCAAAAACTTGACTTACAATCTAGTCATAAACCTTGACTAGTGTAATTATCACACATGCACACAATATAATTCAACCATGGATTCGAATTGATTAAAACCAAAAACCTTGTTTTAACATAAAAATAAAAATTATCCAAACAATAAAATAAAACTGTTTTTGCTGAATCCATAAAAATACTGAATTATAAAAACTTGGTGCTCGTGGGATCATCACCATCTCATGCTGGTCATCATCACTTTCCATCTCCTCCTGCAATAAACGATTGCAAAAGTTAGGTTACTCGTAATGTACTTTACAAGTATCTTAAAGTGATTAAGAAGTGTGGTTGTGTTACCTGAGAACTTAATGGTAAAGGAGTGTACCATTGACACTGGCCACATATTGTGACCGGACACCCGACCCAGCAACAAGTGCATTCCCCGGTAAATCACCTAACAATGATATCCACACCTCTGCTTGGGCTTGATATACGAGACCCAGCATTTTCAGCACAGAGGGAGACCCACGTTTCAACGGAGGCTGGTGGCCACAAGGGGGGTTTCACGGGGTTTGAACCCGGGACCTCCCACATAGGTGGCCCAAGTCTTACCTGAGGAACTTGCGTTTCCTCCACCACCACTTGCACCCTTTGGACAATTTCTTTTCCAATGCCCAGCCTCGCCACATTTGAAGCACCAATTCTCGGTCCTCGCAGTGTTAGGCTTTACCTTCTTGACCTTTTGTTTGACACCTTTACCATTTGGCACTCCTTGGCTAGGATTGGTTTTACCCTTTCCTTTACCACCATGCCCTTTTCTCTTCTTCCCACCGCCACTGCCATTACCGATCATCAGAACATCTTTAGATTTGGTCCCCAAACTCAACTCAGCTGTCTTGAGCATGGAATGTAGCTCAGCAATGGATTTCTCCATATTATGCATGTTGTAGTTGACCACAAAAGGCTTGTAGTCATCACACAACGAATTGAGTATAGTGTCTGTTGCCATCTGCAACGGAATGGGGTGACCAAGTCTAGCGAGGTGATCCATGTGCCCTTTCATTTTCATGACATGAGCACTAACCGACGTTCCTTTGACCATTTTGCAAGAGTTGAAGGCTCGATTGATGTCGAACCTCTCAGTGCGAGCTTGCTCTTGAAATGAATCCCTAAGTTGCTGGATCATCTCAAATGCAGGCACATCCATAAGTCATGCTTGTAACTCGGGACTCATAGTGGTGAGCATTAGACAGCTCACATCGAGTGCATCACTGACATGCTTATCATAAGCTTGCGTCGTTTCAGCTCTAGCATTAGCGGCAGGGACATTTGGTACTGCTCTTTCCAAGACATACCACTTTCTCTCATGCCTGAGCACAATGTGAAGATTGCGCTCCCAATTGAGAAAGTTTGACCCAGTCAACTTGTCTTTTTCGAGGATTGAGCGAAGTGAGAGATTGTTGGTACTTGTCGTTGTGGTTGTTGTTGCCATCTACAAATCAAACCCAGTTTAATTAATTATCATCAAGAAACATTCTCTAAAATATATTATAAACCCATAATTAATATTTTAGGCCTAGGATCCATATATCACATTCTCGCCGCAAGGTTTGGGCACTTCCTGACGAGACATGCTGTTTCTGGTAGGTAACATCCTTACCGATCGTATCAAGACTTGACACTATTCCTAGGGGTCGTAGAATCTTTAGACTTATAACTTATTACAACCTTGTACAATCCAATTGTACATTTCTAAGTTTCAATAAAGTCTAGTATGTTTATTCTACTCAAGTACTTTTTGGGTCGGGACTCCCGATTATCACCATAGTAGATCAGACCATCTAAGACAGTGCGATGCTCTACGCCGGGACTCCCGATTATCACAGAACCTTACGCACCCTAACACTCGCAATGATTTGAATCCATATCTAAGGTTCTTTATCCTTACAATATGAATATCGTTGAACAAGTGAGGTGTTCCATTAGGTGGATAGTACTTAGATCTAAGATTTTCTTGGGTTTGCATAAGTCTTAAACTAAACTTAAACCTTTATTCCAATCTTAATCCTTGTTTAAAATGGGTGACTTGTGAATTCAAGAATTCTACAAGACACCCTTTTAAATCTTAAGAACTTTTCTTTAAAACTTATAGTTTTAAGAATTGTGCGACTTATATGTATACCTAAAACGAGGTGCACAAAACGTTTTACTAGGTTTTGTGAAAAACCTTATTTATAATAAAAACTTACTTGTTTTATCTTTCTTGAAAAACTTTAAAACTTATGTTAAACTTTTAATTCTTTTATGATTCATAAACTTGAAACATAAATCTAGTTTAACACACCTTGTTTTTCACTTGTTTAATAATAGAATTAAACATTTGTTTGACTTACTAGATTCGACCAAAACTTATGTTTTAGCGACACACTTATAAACTTTGTGATTTTGATGTGTAGCTCCCACTAGCTCCAACAACCATGATGGAACTTAAGCAAACACAATCACCGGTTTATATTCGGTGAAACTAATAAACTTATTATATAAGGACTATATATAATAATTCTTAGTTTGTTTAAGCATTTCTTACATTTAACTTGAACTAGTTAAATATAGGTTATAAAGTTCTTTTGTTATTTATCCCTTGATCATTAATCTAGTATCTTACATGACTTGTAAAATACTTGTATTATAGTTGTATAATTATCTAGTTATAATAACGTACAACTTTATACACCTTATAATAATAATATATATAACTTTATACATTTCTAGTTTATTATATAATTTCAACTTGTACAATGTCTAGTTATAGCGAAATCATCATAACTTTGTACTTTCTAGTCTTAATTATATAATAACTTATACAATAACTAGTTATACTATTATCCTTTAAGATCAAAATAACACTATCTTTTAATGTTCCATATAATCTTGTATATATACATATATATTTCATTACTTTTAAAATAAGCTTGTAACATTCTAATAAGAATATTACATCTAGTTTATACATATGCATTTCAACTTAATCTAACTAAAAATATGTATAAACTTATTTTATCCTTTAAAATTCATTTTTCCTTTAAATATTAAAAAGATTCCGAAATATTACACACACACACACACACACACACACACACACACACACACACACATATATATATATATATATATATATATATATATATATATATATATATATAGGGTGCGATTCAGCGTAGAACCAATTTAAGCGACAGAACCACAGAACCGTCTTCCAGCCAATCAAATCGCAACATTTAATAATTAATATATTATTTGTTATATTAATCGTGAAGGGTAAAAAAGTCAAATTGCATTAATCCGTTATATATGGAAATACAATTATAAAGCGATTTTATTCCTTAAAACATGGGAGGTCGGTTTCTTAATAATTATCATCACATTAATTTGGAATAATAAACCTATAACGTCGTTTGTAATCGGCAGATTTCTATGAACCCTAAAAATCAGTTTTAGAACCTGTTTGATCAATTACCTTACATGGTGCAGTGGATGTATTATCCTGCATCGGATGTTGATCAGTTTTACTTTGTTTTACAGGTTAAACAAGACTATATATGGCTTAGTATTTGTAAAACAGTTATTGCATATGATGTTGGATATCAATGTAATACGTAAAGTGACAACCTACAAAATTACATGAAATTGTGTGGAATCAGATCGGGTTACATGCAATTGTTAATGTTTCAATTTGGCAGTCTACTAAATGTAGCGTAAGTATTTATATACATGTAGGTGTTAACATCCAAATCAAGACGGGATTGATTAAGTAATATTTAGAGCGCAACATCATTGACTGCGAAAAACATTGGAATATAACTTAACAGAAACAAAGTTATCCAAAGTATGAAGCCCTAAAGTAAACGAACACAACATATGTGGTAAAACATCCAAAAACAACCACAGTTCTAACAGATTAAAAAAAGTGAAATGAAAACGTCCAACTGTCTTAAAACAATCACTGTTCTAACATCCAATGTCTTGAAACATCCAAAAACAACCACCTTCTACCTTGCTGACCTATCCACCATTTTCTTCATTTCCTTCTTCAATACGTTGGCGTCAGACATCAGAATACGAAACAGATACTTTTGCTTCAATAACTCCAATTGGTTTTCAAACTTCCCCTTATCGCCATGAAAACCACATTGAAACCTCGTTAAATCCTCCCCAAAATAAACCTCCATGAGTCGCATAATAACTAACCCATTTATAGTTTGCTTGTATCGAGGGGATTGCCAAACAAATTCAGCTACTTGCAGTTGGGAGATGTTTTCTATAGTATTGCCTATCGGACATCTGATGCTTGTGAGATGCCTACCAAATAGTTTTTTCTGTTTATATTAAGGAATAAATATAATAAGAATCACCTTTGTTTATAAAAATAATAATAAAAAAAGATATTACAATAAATGCAGCTTACGATGAGGAGAGCAACATGGGTTGTTTTGTGCTGCCAACATGGGTTGTTTTGTGCTGCCAACCTGAACGTTTTAACACTGACCAAGGTTGTGCCGGTTGGTAAACTGCTATTCGGGCAAACATCATCAGTTTTAGAACCTGTTTGATCAATTACCTTACATGGTGCAGTGGATGTATTATCCTGCATCGGATGTTGATCAGTTTTAGACCTGTTTGATCAATTACCTTACATGGTGCAGTGGATGTATTATCCTGCATCGGATGTTGATCAATTACCTTACATGGTGCAGTGGATGTATTATCCTGCATCGGATGTTTGATCAATTACCTTACATGGTGCAGTGGATGTATTTTCAATTAAACAAGATATCTAAAGGTTTCGGGTGAAACCCAATTGTTTCAATCGGTAACAAAACAGTATTGGCTACGAATTTTTCTAATCCATATCAAACATCTAATGATATCGATATACAGAACTCAAGAAAATAATATTTGATTGTGTCCAATAGCTAACAATCTGATACAAACTGAAGTTAAAATAAGAAAAAAGATGCCCGATAAGGGTTTCGGAAGAAAACATGAGAAATTTTTTATAAACTACAGAAAAACAAACAAAAAATTACTAGATTACTAACCGGCCATTTCCGTTGAAGCTTCGATTTCACTTTTGCTCCGTCGATTGACGCACCAGAAAGCCCTAAATCGAACTATATAAGCAAGCGATATACTTGAACGGCAGTAATTTGAGTCTTTATTCACCGGATAATAATAAAATCAAAGAGATTCTGTGCATATCTTTGAAAGATTTCAACATCTTTGAAAAGGAAGATGCATGAAATGGGGAGAGGTTGGTAGCGTGATCTCCGACATTTCCTACACACGAATGGAAACTATTTTACATTTAAAACTGAATAATTATCTCAATTCCCAAACTACCGAAATTACCCCTGCATCCTAATTAAAATCCACGGAATATTAATAATTAAAATGATAAATCCCCAATTTCATTTGTAACCGTAGATCATATCATGGACGGCCAAGATTAAAAAAATAGTATGGTTCTGTAGTTCTGTCACGAAAAAGGGTTCTGCGTTGAATCCATCACTATATATATATATATATATATATATATATATATATATATATATATATATATATATATATATATATATAGGGTATGGATCCATAGAAAAGGGTCCTTATTTGAAGAAGTTGAAGAAGCAATGCATTTTCGTAAAATATACATATATGTATACATATACATACATGTATGTATATATACATATATAATTAGACCATATATATTATATATATGCATATTCATGCCCTATATATATGTATATATACACATATATTTATACACATGCATTTTACATAACTTGCATTTGCATTTTCATATCGGAACTTGCATTTTCGTTTACGAAAATGCATATACATACCGTATATATATATATGTGTGTATATATATACATATCGAGGGTATACATGTGAAAATATATATATCTATGGTCTAAATATTTATGTATATGTACATATATGTATGTATATGTGTGTTTATATGTATATTTTACGAAAATGCAACTCTTTTCTAGCTTCTTCAAATAAGGATGCTTCTTTCTTGATCCATATTCTCTATATATATATATATATATATATATATATATATATATATATATATATATATATATATATATATATATATATATATATATATATATATATATATATATAGATACATCTTGTTAACTTTAGAACTTAAAAATTAACACTTCTTTATTCTAATTAATTAGTCAAACCCTAATTTTGTTCTTGATCAATAAAAACTAGAGTTTTGACTTTCTTGATCAAAAACATCATTTAATAAAAGATTAATCCTAATCAATCATATCTAAACAGTAAACTTTGTTTAAATTCTAAGATAGATTATAACCATAATAAATTTATTTAAACTTTTTAATTTAAACCTTATTGACAATAAAACTTTGTCTAAGTTTCTATGTTTAAAGAACTAGTTTCAATAAATCTACTAAAATAATAATTAAACCTATTAAACATGAACTTGCTTAATTATCTAGGTTTTAGATTATCATCTTAATTAATTCTTTTAACTAATTAAACTACACTAGTTTAACGTTTTTGGTCCTAGGTTATTACTAGGGTATTTCGAAAATTCCTTAAAACCTAGGAAACTTTTCCACCAATTAAACTAGGCTAGTTTAACAAACTTGGTGTCCAAGCTATCTTCTAGATCTCGAAAATCTTGAGAAAAATGAAAGAATCCTTTTTGACCAATTAAACCAAAACTTGGTTAAACATACTTGGTCCTAGATTTTGAAGATCAAGTAATAAGGAAAGAATCCTATTGATAAAAAACTTTGATGTTCTTGGTCCTAGGGTTCTTCCTAATTTCGAATACACTAGGGTTAGGGAAATAATCTTTTTGACCAATTAAACTAAACTAGCTCAATGTTCTTGGTCCTAGGGTTCTTTCTTGGTTTTTCGAAAATTCTAGGGTTCTTAGAAACCTTTTAACCAATTAAACTAGACTAGTTTAATATTCTTGGTCCTAGGGTTCTTACCCTTTTCGAAAAATTAAGAAGAAGAAGAAGAAGAAAAATTGGAACAAAAAGAAAGACTTTAATTAAAATAAACAAACAAGCTTTGTTAATCTAGTTTAGATTTCTAAACCAACGCTCTGATACCACTGAAGGGTTTCATTGTAACTGATCAACCCATAGGGTCGACCACTTAGTGTTTGGTTCGAACCATACTGACCAAGAACATGATGGTGTTCTTGACCGGTTAAAACCAACTAGTTGATTTAATCCCTAAAAGCGGAAGTGGGATTAAACCTAATACTTAAACCCTAAAGTATTGGGATGTTGGAAATCTAGATTAGATTAACAAGAAAGAAACCTTGTACGAAGAACTCGAACACACACAATGCTTGTGTGGTTCGTTCGACCACCAACCAAAGAACCCTAGGGTTCTTTGGTCGAACTCGTCCAAGAGGGGAGAAGGGAGAAAAAGGGTTTCCCAAAAACATACCTTGTTGTTTGCGTAAGATAGTCCACTGATGATGAACAAATCGAGTGAACTTCTAGTTTATCTAAGCAATGAACTTGTTCTTCGAAACTCGAAGAACACGAAGAACGAACGAAGAACACGAAGAACACAACCTTATGTTCTTGTGTGTTCGGCCGATCGAATGGGGAGGAGGGGGCAAGGGATTTCGTGTAGGGTTGCAAGGGGTTTTACGGTTACCCTAAGCCTCTTATTTATATATAAATAAGTTACGCTTAGAACCCTTAAGTTTAATTAAGATTAGATCTTTAATTAAACTTTCCTTTTAACACTTTCATCCCTTATAGTTTAACTAGTTTATTATTGTTGCACTTAACTATTAAATTGTCTAGTATTAATACACTAATATATTTCGGTACCCATATACATGAAATATATACTTGTATTTATACTTTTAATAATTAATTATATAATAACCTTTATATAATTTATACAACAATATTATCCAATTACTATATGATTTAATTGCTTTAAATCATATCATGGATAATCTTTAATTAACACATTGTATAATTACTCAACTAGTAAATGTATAAACACTTGTATTAATTAGTTAGTTAACTAATCTAGTAATAAGTTAAACTTAACTTAATACTCAACTGATTCATAATGACTATTATGAATCATTCCTCTTCGTAGTATCATTGCATATCTTGCTCGTATTACATGCACTCACCGGTGTGACATATAAGTGTTTCGTAGGCATGGATGTATCATCACAGGTTGACTAACTGTGCACATAAATCCTTCAAATTAATAGTCATTGGATCAAGAAAAAGTCAAAGGTCAAAATCAAGATTCAAACCATACAAACACATGTGCTTCAATACATCAATACCCCACCCACCTCCGGCGGACGGCGGCCATGGGCGGCGGCCGGCGGCGGCGGACGGCGGCCGGAGGTGGCCGCCGACGGTGGTGGTCGTGACTTGAAACACATGTGTTTCACCTTTTGTAACACATGTGCTTCGTAGTTCGTATGCTCCCATGTGTTCTAGAAACTCATGTTTTTAGTGAAACACATGTGTTTCGTGACTTGAAACACATGTGCTTCGTAGTTCGTATGCTCCTCTGTGTTTTAAAAACTCATGTTTTTAATGAAACACATGTGTTTCGTGACTTGAAACACATGTGCTTCGTATGCTCCCTTGTGTTTTATAAACTAATGTTTTTAGTGACTTGAAACACATGTGTTTCACTAAATAACAGTTGTTTTGAAAATAAAGGAGTGTATATGTACAGCCAAGCACATGTGTTTCATGACTTGAAACACTTGTGTTTCGTTACTAGAAGCACATGTGTTTCACTAATAACAGTTGTTTTGAAAATAAAGGAGTGTATATGTACGGCCAAACACGTGTGTTTCAAGTAATGAAGCACATGTGTTTAGAAGCATATGTGCTTCACTAATAACAGTTCTTTTGAAAATAAATGAGTGTATATGTACAGCCAAGCACATGTGTTTCGTGACTTGAAACACATGTGCTTCGTATGCTCCCCTGTGTTTTAGAAACTCATGTTTTTAGGGACTTGAAACACATGTGTTTCGTGACTTGAAACACACGTGCTTCGAAGTAATATGCTCGTTTGTATTTTGGAACACCTGTGTTTTAGTGAAGCACATGTTTCAATACATCAATACCACCACCACCCCCATTACCACCAGCACCTTCACTGTTAGCCACCACCGCCGCCGGACGCCGGCTGCCGCCGCCGGCCACTGGCGGCGGACGGCGGCGATCGTTGGTGGTTGTAGGTGGCGGTGGTTGTAGGTGGCAGTGGCTAAGGGATTTGATCTTGACCATTTTAATCCAATGGCTAGGATTTGTCCCTTGTGACTATGCAAAACCCATGGATTTCCTTGAAGACAACTCTACAAAATAAAACATTAATTTATTCTTTATGAAGTTTTTTTTAACGGCACATAATTTACTCTTAGTTGTCTATCATATGACTTGAACTCATTACAAATATATCATGAACAACACCTAACATCAATACTACTAGACTACAAAGTATTAGATAATATTTTTATTCTAAAGAAAAAAGAATTATCCATATACATAAATGATGCGCATCTCAAACTTCGTGTGCCCAATTTAGATTTTTGCATACTTAATGCAATATCGTCCACATAAAATTGAGAGCCTTAACCACCTTACAATCCTTTATAGCAATATCCATTTTTTTTGTAAACGCTAATTTACTATACATTGTGTTTTTATGCAATTTTTCCTACAACAAATGTGAACTTAGCCCGTGCTATTAAATTTCCCTATAAAATTTATACCCACAAATTCTTGCTTCAAAAGCCAAAAGTTATTTAGCTTGGATAACATTAAAAGTCTGAAAATAGTCACAAAAATATCAGTTAGATTGTGTACATATAGTTAAAGACTCAAAGTTGCATGTGTAGCTTGAATTAGGGGTGAGCATTTAGGCTATAAAAACCGAACCGAAACGAACCAACACTGATTATGATTTTCGGTTTGGTTTTCGGTTTGAGTAATGGTATTTAGTCCTACCATTTGGTTCTACCCATAGTAAGAGAGAGAATTAGTGTAGTACACATGTCATCCTATCAAGTGGGTAGGACTATAAGTATAACCAAATAATATGACTAAATATCATTTCTCTTTCGGTTTTGTAGTTTCATGATTTTTCGATTTCGGTCCTATCACTTCGGTTCGGGCCTCAGACCATACTCTGATCCCTCTCCCTTTGCCCGTTTACCATTTAGGTTTCATATGAAAAAATGATCTATTAAACTAGTTTAGTTATAAAAATAATAACACACAAAATAAAGATGTCTTTTCATGTTGTTACACCTTACCTCACGTTATTTAGAACCTTGTATTAAATAATAACTCATCTTAATAACTCATCTAAAGAGTCTTATAAGTAAATATGTATTTATGTACGATGATTTTATATTAAACCATCAAAAAATCAACGATAATGATATTGATACTCAATCTCTTTAAAGGATAAGGAAGGTAAGATATATTCAGTCATACCTCTACCTGCGGTTAGAGAGACTGTTTTTATGAATACCCCCGACAAAAATACACTACTACGGAAACGCTTTGATAATGCGGGGAAAACGCTTTGATAATGTGGGGTAAGGGCCGCAAACTACGCACTATCAAACAAACAAACCGCAACAAAAGAGAAACCGCAATATCAAACGCATAGACCGCAATAAGAGAGAAACCGCAATATCAAACGCATAGATCGCAACAAAAGAGAAACCGCAATATGTATCTATGTGAGATGTGTGTGTATACGTACGTATAATGGGTATAAGAAAATAATTTTCCTAGCAAAAATACCATTTCCGTGGACGTAATATATATATATATATATATATATATATATATATATATATATAGAAGTGGGATCCTGTGAGGACTCTTTTTTCGGTGAGGACTCGCGAGGACACCTCATAAAAATTTCAAAAAATTCCGAAAAAAATATATATAACCCACCATGATTATTACTACATTTGACAAAAAAAAAAATCAAAAAAAAAATTATGATCCACTTTTTTTAGCGAATCATAACAATGATCCAGATTTTTTTTGTGAATCATTATTATGATCCATATTTTTTTTTGGATCATTTTTGGAAATTTTTTTTTTTTTGGATCTTATACATATCGATTTTAATGTTTAAAAAAAGAATTTTTTGAAAAAAGTTTGTTTTGGATCATTTTTAGAGTTTTTTTGGAGTCCTCACAGTCCTCGCGAGGAAAAGAGTCCTCACCGAATCTGGACCCTATATATATATATATATATATATATATATATATATATATATATATATATATATATATATATAATGGGAAAAGTGAGTGTATGACTGTCACATACCTAAGATTAGGTGTGGAACCACCTAAAACTACATAATTTAGGTTAAAAAAACTTATAACTCACTACATAAACTCATTAGTATAATAAATACCGTCTAAAACTCATCAATTATCTTAAATATTAATTATGTTTTTGTTGAATTGGTAAGTCAAGTTTCATATTCTTGAAATTATGTTTATATTGAACACATGTCATATTCTTGAAATGGTGTTGAGTTGGTCTTTTCATATTATATAAGTGTTGTAATATGGTGGGAAAGTGACGAGATTTTGTAAAAGTAACCGTTTTGAATATTTTTTTTAGCCAAAATCATGTAGTTATAGGTGTATCTACACCTAACCTTAGGTACGTGACATCCACACACTCACTACCTATTCGAGCAACGATTGTCAAACACGAAGACTATGCGACGTCAACCTTGGATCTCCTGTAACTACAGTGCAAACTCAACAAGTTCTTGGCGAACCTAGGGTGATCAAGGTTGAGTGCGAAAGTGAAAGTGAGAGTATATGAACTCTGGGTTTTGGGGCTTTTTTAGTCTGTCTCAGTATGTCCTCGACAATGAGTTGGGCCATGTATTTATATGGCAGGTATATGGAACGTTGGCTCATTATGACTGCAATAAAGCGGAAGCGCTATTATGAGGACGTCAATGATCGTGTAACGCCTTACTATTATGACTGCAATAAAGCAGTCATGAAGTGCCATTATGACTGGACGTCAGCCAATAAGACAGACGATGGCAACTTGACAGGAGCTGACCATTACCATTTGGACAGCTGCTGACCATTTGGACAGGCGCTAACAACTTGACAGGCGCGCTGGCAATTTGACAGGCGCTGACCATTTGGACAGGCGCTGACAACTTAGACAGGCGCCGACAACTTGGACAGGCGCTGACAACTTTGACAGGCGCTGACAACTTGGACAGCCGCTGGCAACAGGCGCTGACAACTTGGATAGGCGATGACAACTTGGACAGGCGCTGACAACTTTGACAGGCGCTGACAACTTTGACAGGCGCTGAGAACTTGGACAGGCGCTGACAACTTGGATAGGCGATGACAACTTGAGTTTGGTTGTAGTAGCCCATCTTCATGTTTAGGTGATATTTACCTCTATATACATAGGTAATCCCTACTAACCTCATCATGCCCCCGAGTTAGGATTTGCCAAGACAACAGTTTGCAAGTCATAACTATCATCGTGAGTCTTTTTGTTCCTTCTTCTTTTCTTTTTTTTCCTGTGGGTCGGCTGTACATGCGGGGTGAAACCGGCGGTACAAGCGGGGTGAGACCGGCGATACAAGCAGGCGCTCGCAGGGCAGTCCGGCGCAAAGGCAATCGCAAGCAAGACCGGCGGGCGAGACGAGACCGGCGGTACAAGCAGTCGATCGCGGCGCAATAGATCGGCGGCATTCGTGCCGACTGGCAATTAGGCGAGACCGGCGGTTCGCGGGCAGGCGGCACAGTAGACCGGCACGTAGGCGAGACCGGCGGTTCGTAGGGCCAGCGGCGCAAGTCGACCGGCGACATTCGTGCAGACCGGTCATTAAGCGAGACCGGCGGTTTGCAGGGCAGGCGACGCAGTAGACCGGCAATTAGGCGTGACCGGCGGTTCGTAGGGCCAGCGGCGCAAGTCGACCAGCGGCATTCGTGCAGACCGGCAATTAGGCGAGACCGGCGGTTCGCAGGGCAGGCGACGCAGTAGACCGGCAATTAGGCGTGACCGGCGGTTCGTAGGGCCAGCGGCGCAAGTCGACCGACGGCATTCGTGCAGACCGGCCATTAGGCGAGACCGGCGCTTCGTAGGGCAACCGGCGCAATTCGACGGCGGCATTCGTGCAGACCGGCGGCGGTTTAGGATTTAGCCGAGGTCGATCGTTGGTTCAGGGTTTAGCGTTGGTTTAGTGTTTAGCCTAGGTAGATCGGCAGTTTAGGTGCTCCACTCTTGCAGTTTAGTACACGCAAGTTTGGTTGTTATCTATTTTAAATCCTTTGAGTTTTATTCAGGCTTAACACTCAAGTTCGGTTATTGCCAGAATTAGTCATTGAGATAAGGTTTATTTAGCCCTTGACCGACGGCTAGCCCCTGACCGGCAGACTATTTTGTATGTTGTAAATATTTAACTCCTTCCTAACTGTAATTGTATGTTGTTTGCTGCAGGTTTTAGCTGAGTTGCTCGCTACCTTACATGTACGTACTTGCTTGTCCATTGCTTTGCTTTGAAAAATAATATTTTATTGGATGATCAAGCCAATAACACATTTTTGTTTTTATCTTTTTATTATGGATGTTGTGTCCATGACACCGTCTTGGGTGTGCATGACAGTGTGTATATTTGGTTGTTCGTATGACACTTTCTTGAGAGCCCATGATGCCTTTGTATGCCAATGACCTGGGTAGATTTCGGTATCTCTGATGTATGCTTCATATTGTGCCTGTGACACTGTGCCAATGGCACTTTTGTTGGTTAACCTTTACTTTGTTTACTCGCGAGGATTGTCGCTTCCCAGTGAGAAGTGCTTATCTTTTATCAAGTAGATTAAAAGACGAGTATGATTGTATGTTATTGGGCCAGACAAGGTTGTCTTTCTTGGCTTCATACATGTTGTATTGAACTATGTTCTTAGTTGTGTACATGCACATGCGTGTTCAAGTTGTAACATTGTACGTAATGAAAGTGCATGTTTGGCTTTAGACTGAGATGTCTATTGTGGCCTTATGCTTTTTGTATTGAATCCTTACTTCAATATTTATTTGTTTATGCAAAAACCATAGAAAAATGATATTGTGAGATAATATTGGGATACAAGATCAGACCAAATGCTATTATCGCCAGTTTCATGCATGACCATGACATTCCATGTGCTTGGAAACATGTATTGAAAACATAAAGAAAAAAATGACAGTAAAGACTATCGCACCTTGATAGGTCAGTTAATATTGGCTCCCTCATGTATCATGAAGATATGGCCATCAGGTGGTCCGGGATGTTCTGTTTCTTCCCCCTTCTTTTGCCAGGCATAATTCTTCTTAAGTGGAGGTTTATTTGCTAGCTGCTTAGCGCCGGGGACAAGGTATTCTAGTTTGCCTTCTTCCAAAGCCCGCCTGATTTCCCTTTTTAGCTCTCTACAGACATTCGTGTCGTGTCCATGATCTTCATGGAAATCACAGTATTTATTCATGTTTTTCGTACCTGACCTATGCTCCATCTAGGGTGGAGGTGTGAAGGTAGCGCACACCTGCTCTGTTATCAAGATTTCTTTTGGTGTTTTGCTAAGAGCACGCTCAGACGGATGTTTATCGTATGGGCCAAACCTCTGGTTGCTCCTTTCATCTCGTTGATGGTCACCAGTTAGAGCATCATGCCTGTGATCTGACGTGTCGGTCCATGACTTGCCGCATACCTCTCTTGTCAGGGAGACAGTTTCTTTTGACCTTAGATAGTCATATGCCCTGTCTGTGGCTTCTTTGAAAGTAATTGGAGTTCTCTTGATTAACTTTTCTTACAATTGTCCTGGAAGCAAGGAGAGGGTAAAACCCGAAATTTGTTGGCTTTCGGGTAAGGCGACAATTTTCTGGCACTCCTGCGTGTGACGCTGAATGAAGTCGCGTAACCCCTCGCCTTCCCTTTGTCGCAGCAAATGTGCTTCTATATGAGTTCTCTGCTGCTTCTTTTGCTGGACAAAGTGAGTCACAAATTTAGCCTTTAGACCTGCAAAGTCTTGAATACTCCTCTCCGGTAAGTCAGCAAACCAATCACGAGCGAAACCCTGCAACGTGCCAGGGAACATGTGACAAGCGACTGGGTCTAGCCATTTCTCTGTCATAATGGCCTGTTCAAAAAGAGCAAGGTGGTCATCAGGATCTCGTGTACCGTCGTAAGTACCAACGATGGACGGAACTTTTTGTTTATCAGGGAGTGGGAATCTGGCCACCCAGTCACAGAACTTCGAACTAACTACCGACAAAGGCATAGTGGCTGCTCGGGGTGGGGCAGCTGCGGCCACGAGTGCTTGCAACACGCGCAACATGTCATTAGATGTGTCCTGTGGTGGTGGGGTGTGAATGAGTGGTTGTCTTAACTGCTCCAATAATTGTGACAACGGATCTACTGGTTGAACAACGGTTGGCTGCGGTGATGGGCGCAACGCCGCCACCAACTGAGACAACAGGTCCGATGAAGTAGGTGGTGGAGGAGGTGGTGGTGGTTGGGCACTCTGAGCCAACCTTCGGAGTAACTCCACAATTGGATCCTCCCGAACTCCTGGCGTAGCGGCTTGTGGAAAGGTGGGAACAGGCTGTCTGACCGGATCCGTGCCATCCTCCTGAGAGCTTGTCCCGTGGGACAAAAGAGGCTGAAATGAAGGGATGGGCGTCACTGGCTGTGGTGAGGTAAACGAACTTGATCCAACCAGCCTTGTGGAGAAAAGTGGACTTGTTAAAGAGGGATACCCTCGTGTCGACCTGACATCCGACAATGTCCACTCAGAATCGACGTATGGTTCCATGAAACGACTAGGCGAGGTTATCACCGCCGCGGGTATAGTCGTAGTCACGGTAGTGGTTATTAGTGGCGCTAAAGAAGTGATCAGCGATGGCTGTGTATCCGCCATAGAAACGGTTTGATTACTGAGAAGGAAAGAAAAAAAAAAGTTTGAAAAGTAAAACGCCGTTTAAAAACGTGTCCCACGGATGGCGCCAATGTTCGAGCAACGATTGTCAAACACGAAGACTATGCGACGTCAACCTTGGATCTCCTGTAACTACAGTGCAAACCCAACAAGTTCTTGGCGAACCTAGGTGATCAAGGTTGAGTGCGAAAGTGAAAGTGAGAGTATATGAACTCTGGGTTTTGGGGCTTTTTTAGTCTGTCTCAGTATGTCCTCGACAATGAGTTGGGCCATGTATTTATATGGCAGGTATATGGAACGTTGGCTCATTATGACTGCAATAAAGCGTAAGCGCTATTATGAGGACGTCAATGATCGTGTAACGCCTTACTATTATGACTGCAATAAAGCAGTCATGAAGTGCCATTATGACTGGACGTCAGCCAATAAGACAGACGATGGCAACTTGACAGGCGCTGGCCATTACCATTTGGACAGGTGCTGACCATTTGGACAGGCGCTAACAACTTGACAGGCGCGCTGGCAATTTGACAGGCGCTGACCATTTGGACAGGCGCTGACAACTTAGACAGGCGCTGACAACTTGGACAGGCGCCGACAACTTGGACAGACGCTGGCAACAGGCGCTGACAACTTGGACAGGCACTAACAACTTTGACAGGCGCTGACAACTTTGACAGGCGCTGACAACTTTGACAGGCGCTGACAACTTGGACAGGCGCTGACAACTTGGATAGGCGATGACAACTTGAGTTTGGTTGTAGTAGCCCATCTTCATGTTTAGGTGATATTTACATATATATATACATAGGTAATCCCTACTAACCTCATCACTACCCATATATATATATATATATATATATATATATATATATATATATATAGTGTGTGTACAATTAAAATCAGAACAAATTAAGGCTACAGAACTAGCAGAACTCAATCTAAACAATTGATTTTTGAAATGAAATGATCATGGAAGACACATTAATGTATTTGATGAGAGACCCTCAAATATTGGTTTGCATGGATGTCATTCATGCATGTATACATACATGTATAGATAACACTTATGTATACATACATGAAAACATATACATATATGTATACATGCATGAATGACATTCATGCAAACCAATATTTGGGAGTCCCTTATCAAATACATTAATGTGTCTTCCATGATCATTTCATCTCAAAAATCAATGGTTTAGATTGGTTCTGTTGGTTCTATATATGTATATATATATATATATATATATATATATATATATATAGTGGAGAGTTATATAGAGAACCATATCTTTTGTCTATAACTCAATCTAAACAATTGATTTTCAAAATCAACGGATCATGGAATATACATGAATGAATTTGATGAGGGACCCTCAAATATTGGTTTGCATGTAGGTAATTCATGCATGTATACATATATGTTATCACGCATATATGATATTCATGTATGTATCGTAAGTGTTATTTGTGCATGTATGTTTTTCAGGATTTTTGATGTTTTTTTAAAGTATGTGTTTGATTTGGGTTAAATGTTATTGGTTTACATATGTATTTACTAAATTCTGATTGGTTAGGTGGGTTATTATGTGTTACACATGAAATATGGGTTCTCTATATAACTCGATCCTATATATATATATATATATATATATATATATATATATATATATATATATATATATATATATATATATATATATATATATATATATATGGAAAAGTGAGTGTGTGAACCATCTAAAACTACATAATTTAGGTTAAAAAAACTTATAACTCACTACATAAATTAATTGGTATATCAAATCCCGTCTAAAACTTATCAATTATCTTAAATATTAATTATGTTTTTGTTGAATCGGTGATTCAAGTTTCATATTCTTGAAATGGTGTTTATGTTAAACAAATGTCATATTCTTGAAATGGTGTTGAGTTGGTGTTTTTATATTATGTAAGTGTTTTAATATGGTGAGAAAGTGACAAGATATTGTAAAAATAGCCGTTTTGACTTTTTTTTTCAACCAAAACTATGTAGTTATAGGTGGTTCAACATCTAAGCTTAGGTACGTGACACCCACACACTCACTATCCCCATATATATATATATATATATATATATATATATATATATATATATATATATATATATATATATATATATATATATATATATAAAGATTAAAATGAAAAACAAAATAAATGAAGTTGAGAAGGTGAACCACAAAAGCTACATTATTCCTATTTCAACCACCACACAAAGAAGCAGTAGAGATATGGCAATGGAGAAATGCTTCCAAATGTGTACGACCAAAGATAGTGTTCTACAACACACTCATCGTGGCTTCGATAATCCATGTTTCACCAACATATCCAGCGTTCCATTGAAGCCCTCGTCATTGTCTTTTGCCAATACTTTCAACCGCAGATCTCACATCGTCTGCAAATCTTCTGTAAATGAGGGTACGTACATCTCTCCCAATTTTCGTTTGGTACAAGTAGGTGTGGTGTTATGTAAAATCCATGTTAAACACAGTTTTGACTCTTTAACATGGTTTTAATAATCATTTTAAAATTATCCTTTTTATTTAACATCTCTTTAGGACACATAAGAAACTCCCCAACCAATTAAAATAAAAAATAAAAATAAAAAATCTTTAACATGCTCTATCAGTTTAACACAAAGTGGGTTTGGCGACGCATTCAATTACGGCTCTAACAAAAATATTAGTCAATTATGTAGGTATTATATATTAATAATTTTTTTATTTAACTTTTAACCAAATTAAGTTTATTATTTTTAATGGCTAATACCTTCCTAATTCTCTATATTTTTGTACACTTCGAGACTTATAAGATTCTGAGACACTATAAGCACTAGATATCGTTGTCTTATAAGGCTTTTGGTTCAACCAAATTAAGGGAAATACTCACTCTGCACTTGTTTATGTTGGAAATTAAACTCATGATGTTTTTATTGATTATCTTTTCAAGTTTATGATACAGTACTATAATTTTAATAGTTTATGATGATATAAAAAGGGTAAACCAAATTAATTTGAAGAATTATATAGACTATTTTCACAATATAAGTTAATAGAAGCTTTTCTCCCCGTAGTTAAAGTGGTAACAGATGGCACGTGGAATGATTTGGTGGAAGCAGCCGACATTCCAGTGTTAGTGGAGTTTTGGGCACCATGGTGTGGGCCGTGCCGGATGATAGCTCCGGTGATCGATGAACTTGCAAAAGAATACGCCGGAAAAGCATTGTGCTTTAAGATCAACACCGATGACTGCCCAAACATAGCTTCAAAGTACGGAATCAGAAGCATCCCAACTGTCCTCTTTTTCAAGAATGGAGAGAAGAAAGAGAGTGTCATTGGTGCCGTCCCTAAGTCTAGTCTCTGTGCCACTTTAGATAAGTATGTTGACTAAGGATGGCTGGTCAACGCTTCTCGACATTATAAGAGTTGGGTTTTACTTTTTATGTCATTTCTAATATAATAACAAAGGGTAAAAAATTGTAAAAAACCTTTTCATCTTTATATATCATACAACAATTACATTAATTGTATATTTACTTCGTTTTCTACCACACTTTATGTTATGTTGGAATATCAGTTCTAAATCTGGATTAAATCACAGAACTGTCACGAAATTTCAGTTATTAGGATAATATTTCTTAATCAAACTTGCAAACATGCAATATTCAAAGTTCATGTTTTGATGATTTTTGAGTGAATTCTTATTCTAGAAGTATATCAAAGTGCATGTATTTTCATGTATCTTTAAAATATTGTGTAAATGAAGGTCTCTCTCTCATTTCAATTTCCCATTTTGGGATGTACAGTTTTATAAGTAGACAAATTGTGTAAAACAATAATATATTTTTGTCCAAATTTTTCGTTAAATTCCTTTCATGTTTGGTGGACTAATCATCGGAATTAACAAATGTGAAATATGCCATAACGGTAAAGCCGAGTTTGAGCACTCGATTCAAGCTTTATGTATAAAGCTCAAGCTCAGCTTATGACGGATTTTGCAGGTCGACTCGTTTAGGATCATATATACTATATGAAATGATAAAAAGAATTATATAGTTATAACATAGATCTATTATATGATATAAATCGTTTAAGTTAAGCTTAATCTCAGATTCACTTACATTTGTAACAATAATATATATACAGTAGGAAATAAAAACATTGGTTTTACAAAACCCACCAGGCTTATATGAAGCTTTGAAGAGGATATTCTAAATGCAAATCAAATCCGCTCCAAACAGCATAGACAAAACAAAAATAATCAAGCAACAAAGAAGATACCAAACTTTTAGTATGAGAAAACCTCACAAGATGCGGTATCTTGTACAAAAAAAATTAGTGCGATTCGGATTCTGTCTGGTTCCTACATAGGTTAACTGATTTACAGTTTTGGGATTTTGTAGTTGAAGTTGTAACAGCCTGTTCATGGACCGAATTGGTAGTAGCAGCTGACATGGCGGTGCTAGTGGAGTTTTGGGCACGGGGGTGTGAGTCGTGCCAAATAATATCTTCAATGGTTAATGAAGTCACAAAAGAGTATGCTGGAAAGGTTTTATGTTATAAATTGGACATCGATGACTACCCAAATGTTGCAACACAATATGGAATCACAAGCATCCCAACGATGCTTGTTTACAAAAACGGAGAGAAGAAAGAGACTGTTAACGGCGTTGTCCCTAAGTCCACTCTCTGTGACACTTTAGATAAGTACGTTGAGTAATAATGAGTTGTATAACAATATGGTAATTTTTGTTGCATTTTTGTAATTGTAAAAATTCATGTCTACACATTACAACTCTCAATTATTATTGTTATTATTATGACCACCCATTCGCATCCCGTTGACCATAGTTTGACCATGACCAACCATGCCCCCATTTCCCACAAGACCTGGAGCCTGAATTAAATCATTAGAATTTTAAGTGCCTGATGAGTCACCGCCCCATTTCCAAACATCCGATCCGTCTTTCAAGACCACTTGATCCAACATTTCTTCGAGCATTACAATTCTGTTTTGCAAACCAGTAGCTTTGATTCCATTTCGCCAATTCCATTGCCATGTAGCCGACCCATTAAACACTTGCACAAAACGATTAAAAACAGTACAATTTTTTTCTAATTCAAGAGAGTAGAGATCAGGAAAAAACCTTTAATTGAGAAGTTTCCCAACCAAAAATCAGACCAGACCTTTGTGTCTTTTCCGTCATGAACAGCTCGAGTGAAAAAATCATCAAGAAATACGTTTGCGGCGGATAAAGTCATGCCTGCTTTTACGATGTTCAACCAAGCACCTGAACGACTTATTTTTGCCATATGAGAACTGTTTTTGCCCGACATCTTATGTATAGATTTAACTAAGGTAAAGAAATTAAAAAGTCTGCTGTGAAAAAAACTAAAAATGGGTGTAAAATAGGTTTCTTTGATTTGAGCGAGATGAATAAATTAAGAAAATAAAGTCTAAAGTGAACTTGATGACAAGATTCAGAGGCAATGGATGCATATTAAAAACCTTTCTGAGGTTAGTTTTAGAGAGAGACGGAGATGAAGGAAGATCACACACTCACACACACAGTAAGATTTTTTTATTTTTTTATTTGGGTTTTCTTTTATATTATTAAATTTATATTGGTTTCTTAAGTTGGCTTAAAGATTTGTTGTGGCTTAGTTATTTTTTTTTAATCTTTAATGAATTCACATTTAATCTTATTATCTATATTATTTTAATTTTATATTTATCTATATTTATTATTATTTCTGTTTTCTATTTTGACAGCTGATTATGGTTTGATTACTTAAGTTTCTTGAGTGTCATATTTGGAGGTATTCATAGGTACATGAACTAATAGTATACGATCTAATGTTATAATTTATATGGATAACACTTTTAGCCTCACTTTTTTCAGCAATAGATTTCTTCAAAATATACATAGTTGATATTTTTTACATTTAAATGTGTGCATGTATCTTTTTGCACCATCTACTGGATCACTCATATACTAGTTGGTATGTTATTTGTGATTTTCGGTCTCCAGGTATTCTGTGATTTTCGATCTCCCGGGTTTCCTGGTTTTCCGTTATTTTCAGTTCTCATAATTTGTAAATTGGTATGTTACCATGTCTAAATCATAACAATAATATTAAATAAAATACGTATGAAGTCAGGTATTTTCAGATTTGGATTCATTGTTTTCAAAATTCAGGCTCCTTTAGATTAAGTAGCCTTGCAGTTATGTATTGTGTTTCAAATTTTAATTTAGCTTAGAATTTCTTATATTAAATGAATGAATTCAATGCATTCAGTGAAATAAGTCGTTATATTATAGGAACGGTGCTTCTGTTTTAAGATTTTCGATTATTGATTATGTGTATATTTTCATCCCGTCGCGAAGCGCGGGCACCAGTTCCTCGTACTTTACATTTTGAGAAATTGACTTTAAGCCCCGAAGCAAAGTTAAAACATCTAAGAATTCTTTTAAGATTTTACACATCGGTAGTATTCCATTTCCCAAGAAAAACAACATCATCCGCAAAAAATAAGTGAGATATACTAGGACCATTATTTGGCAATTTTACTCCATAAAAAATATTTTTACGACTAGCTTCCTGCATAGCTACATGGAGACCTTCCATCACAATTATAAATAGAAAAAGGGATAGAGGATCCCCTTGTCTTAGACCTCTTGAAATTATTCTATATATACATTCTTCATTCAAATTGTACTGTTCACAAACATTTTATTTTTAACCTTCAAACTTATTGATATTTACATGTTTTTATCTGATCAACTAAATTTATAATCAAAGAAAGAATATTTTAAGATTAGATCACAATTTCTTTTCTTTTGTTTCTTCATTTGTTATCAATTTAATTGTTTATGTATAAAATTTAATTCACTTCATTTAATAATTAATTCTAAAAAGTTTTTTTATAAATCTTGCCAAAGTTATATATTTATATTTTGATAAAATATTAAAATATAGCAAACTTATTTAGTCTCTTAACCAACGATAATGAGATTAAAAAGTTAATAAGATGTTTTAGTTTTTTTGAAAAACTTATATATTATTGTGAATAAACGAATAATAAAAACTTATAGCGGAGCATGACACCTATTACACTCGTAAGGACAAATGATAATCATTTCTCAATATTAAAAGCATTGGATAATTATTATTTTATTTCATTAAAAAGTAAATTACACATATGGTTTATATAGTTTAGTAAAAGTTTTAGATTTTGTATAAGTAATAGGTAATGACCATATGTTTTACTTATGTACCACAACAAATGCTTTATGTAGTTGTACAGTCTGCAGAAATAGTTATACAGTGTGGTATAGACATTGTTGGATCCCAACAACACAAACGTGTTGCGTTATGACCGAGTAACGAAGATAAGATAAATGAACAACAAGATTTCAATTGATTAAGAGTTTATTAAAACAACTTAATACAGTACAAAGTTTGCGGAAATAGATAGTACAAAACTAACTAAAACTCTATACTTGAAATGACACTTTAGACCGCTCAAAACTAGAAGAGTATAAGCTGAGAGTTATATCAGCTGATACTAACAGCTGATATTAATGCCTTAGTAATAACTATGAAGGAGTTAATACTTAGACAAATAACTAACTCTCAGAGAATGTTCTTGTGCTATGATTTCTAAAGGTGTTTTTAAATGCAAGCATTTACGTCTGTATTTATAGCCCAAGATCCATGTTCCTTAGTCCACAAGTTTGACGACGTGTAAACATATTATTCGTCGATGTGGACTTGTCTATGGATCATTAAATGCTCTTGCACAAGTTATTGTCCCAAGTGTACTTTGTGTCAACTACTTCCGGTACCCTTTCTGACGAACAGTGAAAGGTGTACTACATAAGTACAGAAATAGTTGACTTTCTCTTTACATGCTTGATGGACAAACGATGATAATGTACTGACATTATCTTCTATTCCAAAATAGAAGATCTTCATCGTTTTCTTCTTCTTTGAGCGGGAAAGGGAAATGTTCAAGGTGTCAATGAACATTTCCTTTAAGTCTTTATCTGCAGCAGATACTATCAGCTGATTCCACAATTAGCTGAATAGTCTTCTTCTTGTCTTTGTCCTTTGGTCATAGACTTCGAATGAACTCTCGTTGATAGCTGCTGATTTGACTTGTATCCTAAAGCTAAGTACGTACTCAGCTGAAGGTTTATTGTATATACTTGCTTCAGCTGAGATACATACTTCAGCTGTTATTTATTCTTCTTGGCTATCGATCATCAAATCTTATTTACTTAGTCCTGGGACTAACAGACATCAATATTTGTGTTATGAAAATTAACTCCTATAAATAATGATCTCTGTGAATCAAATCATAACTCCAAATTTTCCAATTTTGATAGGGTTAATTTCATAGAGTAGTAATGAAGTTTCAAAAGTGTTCCATCTAAGTCACTCAAAGTTTATCTTCATTCTATAATACTAGTAACTAAGTTTTAAAAGTATTCCAATCATGTGTATTTAACCTTTGATTACAAGTCACCAACTCATTATAATTTAATTTATATAAGAAAGTCATTAATAATAAAAAAAGAACTAATTTAGTTTTATTTTTATATTTTATTTTTTTAAACAACAAAAGAAGTAATTTATTACTAATTAAATTTATTCATTAAAAATGCCCATTAGGAAAAAGTATTTCTCCATTCCTTCGACAAATGGAATGAAATATCTTAACAGGACATTTTCATTTTTAATATAACATTAGTTTCTTAGAAAAAGGAATTAAAAAGTAATTTTCAAAATTAAATAATATATATTTTATTAGAATTCTTTTAAATTTTTAATTATATTTAGTTATTCTATTGGAATTATGTAATAAAACATACGAATTAAAAACGAAAATGTTTTGTTAAGATTTTTCATTCCATTTGTTGAAGGAATGGAGAAATACTTTGGCCTAATCGGCCTTTTTAATAAGTAAATCAATTAAATTAAATTAGTAATAAATTAATTCTTCTGTTGTTTAAAAAAATTAAAATAAATAAATAAAACTAATTTAGTTCTTTTTTTATTATTAATGACTTTCTTATATAAATTAAATTAAAATGAGTTGGTAACTTGTAATCAAAGATTAAATACACATGTGATTAGAACATTTTTGAAACTTAGTTACTATTATAGAATAAGAGAAACGTTCAAGGAGGTCCATCATCTTTAGGAAGTCCTAAGGAATAAATCTCAACCATTGATCAATAGGATCTAATGGTCAAGATTAATCACATATTTTATATATTGAGGGGTATTTTGGTCATTTTTAAAAAATAAAAATATTTTTTTATTTTTTTTATTTTTTATTTTAAAATTTTTATTTTTTTATTTTTTTTATTTTTTATTATGAAGGGGTATTTTGGTCATTTGGCACTTAAAAAAAATTTTAATTTTTTTTATTTTTTATTTTTAATTTTAAATTTTTTTTATTTTTTTTTATTTTTTAATTTTTTTTTATTTTTTTATTACTTTTTTTTATTAAAGAATAACATTTATTTGATAATTACGTATATAACTTAATCACATGTGATTTTAGTGTAAAATCATGTTTTAGTTAAATCACATGTGATTCAGAATGCAATCACATGTGATTTACTATGTAATCACATGTGATTCACTGTACAATCACATTATGTGTTATTAATGAAAAATTAATAATTTCTTAAAATATAATAATAAATAAATAATATTTTAAAAAAAAATATATTTTAAAAAAAATTAAAAGAATTAAAAATAAAAAAAATATTTTTTACAAAATGACCAAAATACCCCTCAATTAAAAATTAAAAAAATAAAAAAAGTTTAAAATTTTAAAATAAAAAATAAAAAATAAAATAAAATAAATTTTTTTTAGTGCCAAATGACCAAAATACCCCTCCATATATAAAGAATATGATTAATATTGACCATTAGATCATATTGATCAATGGTTGAGATTTGTTCCTTGGGACTTTGTAAAAATAATGGATCTATTTGAACGTAACTCTATAAAATAAAGATAAACTTTAAGTAACCTAGATACTTTTGAAACTTATTACTATTATATGAAATCAACCTATTTTTATATCCTTCCTTCTTTTTCAGCCATGGATTTCTCCAAATCTGCAATAATAGAATCCTTCTTCGTGACAATTTCATTATCTGTGGATTCAAGCTGAGATACTTCCATGGCAATCTCGTAATTGCTCTGATCGATTTGCTCTCGAACTTCGACTTTGTTGCTAATTCAATTTGTTTAAGAAGCTCCTCAACAATTTCGTTTGATCTCTTGATGACTCCATAATCCACTATATTTTTGAGACCTAGGTAATCCTCCGGCTATGAAGTTTTTGTAGTTAGTAACTTTACCTGATATTTTATCAATTCCGGTAACTAACATTTGAGCTGCCATTTCAATTGCCGATCTTGATGAATCCTTCGCCTTCACAGATTCCTCTAGTTGCTTAACAAAATCATCTATATGATTCAACATCTCATTTTTCGCCTTAGTTGATTCAACTAACTATACCGATATCTCCTCATTTAACTTTATTCTTGATTTTTGTTTGCTTTTAGTACATGCGAGTTTGATTTTAATTTTTTTTTGTTTTGAAAAACATTGAATTGCAGCAGTTCTTTTGCTTCAATTATACACAAATTGTTGAATTTAGGGTTTAATTGAATTTTAGGGCTTTTATACTGCAAATTGGGGGTGAAAGCATTTCATGTGAAAATGACACATTTGCTTACAGCTTCTTGCCCATTGAGTATTTCTAGTTGCTCCAAAAATGGTGTGAACTCACTGAAACAAAGCCTACCTTAATGATGGTGAAGATCATGTTGAAGAACTTACAGAGAAATAGGTTCGAAGAAAAGGTAAAGAGGAGAAATGCTCCTAGCATAGAAGCTATGGTTACATCTTACTGTTGCTAGAACACATGCTTCTTGAAGTAGTGAATCTATGGGCACCATAGTTGTGGCATACAACTTTGGGCCTAACGACCGGTCCAGGAACCTTTCGGAATGGCGGATCCCCGTTGGCAACAACCACAAGAAATGAAGAGATATTAAGAAGATCTTTTATTTATTTTTTTCCCGTTCTCAAGTCGGATAGAAAGAAAAGAAAATAGTGTTTATTGTGTTCCTGCGTTTGAGAGAAAGAGAAAAGAAATAATAAATTTATAATTTTACCTTTAAAATGTAAATTAATTAAGAAATGTCAAGGGTAATTTGGTAAGTTTAAAATTTTTCATTAATTGTTATTCGTATTTCTCTTTTTTCCAAATCTTCGTACTTTTAAAAGGAAAGTTAGAAGAAAAATAATGACAAAAGGATATTTTTTATTGAAACTCTGGAAATTAAAACTAAATATTCTTTCTAAATGTTTTCTCTTCTCTCCAAATTAAAACTCAAGAATAGAGTGTAAAAGAAGAGAGAAAGAGAAAATGACAAGTTACTTATGTCTGTTGCACTGATATTTAACAACTAATTCTAACGGATTTCCAACTTAAGACCCGTGCCAACGGTGGCATCGGTAACCCGTCAACAGCCCATCCTCGCACGACGTCGTTGGCACCAATCCGTCCTGAGTCGCGTCGGTAAAATCACGTCCTTCCGGCGATGTGTTTGAGCTTCCGTCGTGGGGAATTTTGCCAGGAAAGAGGGAGGGGTGGGAAGAGAGAGGGGAAGAAAGGGATTGGGGTGTTGTACTCTATGCATGTATACTTGTACTATTTGTTTATTTTTCTAAAAAGACTTTTTTCTTTCTTTGTTTTTTTTTTATTTTGTAAAATTATTATAATTTTACATTTTTATTTGTATAATAAATTAAATTTATATTTAATTAAAAATGATGATGTGGAAATGATGAGTTTAGTGACGAGTTAGTGATGGGTAGGGTTGGCACGACCGTGTCAGTAGCGTGTCAGTAAGAATGTGATGATGTGACGCTACTGATGAGTTTAGTGATGGGTAAGGGTTGGGAGAGGCCTAAGAGCATCTCCAACCAACCTCTATAACCCCCTCTATCTTCATATTTAAAGGCTTTTCTCCTCCAACCCACCTCTATCTCTCACTCTAAATATAGAGTGAGAGAAAAGCTCACTCTATATTTAGAGTGAGAGAAATCCACTCTATCTATGGACCCCACACTTTGTTTGTGAGTGTAATTGTAGATGTAATATGGGTCCCACTAATTATAAAGAGTTTTGAAGAGATGGATAGAGTTTATGGTTGGAGTTGAGAGGATGTTTAGAGTGAATGGACCCACCAATTTATAGAGATAGAGTGATTTTATAGAGTTTATGGTTGGAGATGCTCTAAGGACCAAAAACAATGACCAGCCCCCAAAAATTAAGAACTATTGGCTAAATGTAAAATTTTTAACAAACCAACAAAACATTCGTATAATTTACTCTACTTTAAATAATTTGAGCAACCATTGGGTTTATCATTTACGTTTATATTAATTGTTTTTGTTTTGTATCTGCTTTTCTATTGTGCGATATTTATTTTTCTTTTGACTTAACTTTTTTTGTTGCAGGTTAATTTGTTTTTGCCTTGGGTAATCAGTTGCCGAACGGCCAGTGTTTTACAGAACGCCGATGACCAGAAGGCACAGCAGACCTCCTATGGAACTCGATTTAGATGCGTTCCTGCAATCACACGACACCAGCGCCAGCGGTAGTGAAAACGAAGATGACGACAACCACCATCGCAGCACTATCGATGAACTTCTTCTCAACGATTCTGATGGCTCTTCTCCTTCATCATCTCCCCGACCGTACCTTCCACATGATAGAGATATACTGACAAGACATTCAGAGTTCAGTCGTGGTGATACTTTTACCCAATTACCTCCATTGTTCAGTGCGATTAGGTCAAATGCTAAGCCTGGGGCGGCCTTGGCAGCCGCTGCTGCAGCTTCGCGCTCGATTCCGACGCCACATGCCGCTGCTATTAAATTGAGAAGGGAAAAATCCAGTGCAGAAAGCTTGGATCCAAAACCCGGTATTGATTCTGAAAGTGGCACAGGCTCAGAAATTGATCATTCAGATGTAGCCACGGAAGATCACAATCCATCAGTATCATCAACTGAAGTCAGTGGTCAATTGATAACTGAACATGAAAATAGGAACGATTTCCCATCTATGGAGATGGCAACAGATGTCCCCAAAGTGGATGCGTTTGACCTTGATTTGGGTGATGATACGCTTAGTTCTGTTGCTAAACCAGAGATCATCTCTCCTTTGATTAATGAAGGTCAGGTTTTGAATCAGGAGGAAGTTCCAGATGACAGTAGTGATGAGCACATTGATTTGGAGTCTGCAACTAGTTCTACCTTTGGGGAAGCGTCCCATGTGGATGTAGATGTGGATGCTAAAGCGGTTGAGGAGGAATCAGTAAGTGTAACATCAGAGAGAGATGATTCTGAAAAAGTTGTGGAATTGGGCCTTGAAGCACAAGCAAGTGAAAGGAAGCCCCTTGAATTAGCTGAGGAGCTTGAAAAGAAGCACGCATTTACAGGTTTGCATTGGGAAGAAGGTGCAGCTGCTCAACCAATGAAGCTTGAGGGTGTTCACAGAGGATCAACTGTGTTGGGTTACTTCAGTATTAGCACCGATAACACTATCACCAAGACCATTTCTTCTCCAGCATTCAGGCGAGACCATGGAACTCCACAAGCCCTGGCAGTTCATCTTAACTACATTGCAGTTGGAATGTCAAGAGGGATAATCGTTGTCTTTCCCAGCAAATACTCTCCACACGATCCTGATAACATGGATGCTAAGGTTATTTCCACTTAACTCTTTTCTTTCCTTAATTCAATCAATCGCCATTATTAAATCAAATGTTACTTGTTTTATTCCAGATGTTAATGCTTGGATTACAAGGTGACAGGTCTTACGCCCCAGTCACATCCATGTCCTTCAATCAACAAGGAGACCTTCTTTTTGCTGGATATGCTGATGGCCATTATACTGTTTGGGATGTCCACAAGGTTTCTGCTGCAAAAACTCTTACTGAACATAAAGCTCCAGTAGTTCACATGCTATATCTAGGCATGGATTCACAAATCACTCGTCATTTCAATGTAGTTAGTGGTGATAGTAAAGGTGTGGTTAAGCTGATTCGGTTTTCTTCATCTTCATGGCTTAATAGGTTCTCCACTTCTAAAACCTCGGTAAATTTCTATGTTTATATGAATATTTCTATGTACCTGCTTCAGTGCCTAACATTTATTTATATATATATATATATATATATATATATATATATATATATATATATATATATATATATATATATATATATGAAAATAGACTCTTCTTGATGAATCGACAAGCACGGTTGTATGCGCCTCACCCCTAGTGTCAGAGGAATGTTCTGGAGACTCGACTCAGGCTGAAGAAGGTGTGGTCATATTTGTCACTCATCAATCTGCTCTAGTGGTATGAAATTGCTAAAAGACTGACTAACTGGTCTTGCAACAATGACAATAATATCTTTTTCTTCACATCATTTGTAGGCAAGAGTTGTTTCTAACACCCCAGAAGTCTATGCTCAACTTCCTAAGCCTGACGGGGTGCGGGAGGGTTCCATGCCTTACACTGCTTGGAAATACATATCTCCCTCCCAAGGTTCTGGTATGTTAAATTGGAGTTGATAAACATGAACCAATGTTTATTTATAGGTAATATGGTTTTTTCTTTCAGATAATGCACAGGTAAAAGAATCCGAAACCATGGCGCTGCTTGCAATTGCTTGGGATAAAAAGGTAAAAGTTGCAAAATTGGTGAAGTCAGAACTGAAGATTAAAGCAGAATGGAGCCTGGAGAGTTCAGCAATAGGGGTTGCTTGGCTGGATGATCAGGTGATTCTTTTTCCACTTAGTAACATGTATTATTTGTTGTTGCCTTGTTGGTCAAGTAATAGAGCATACTTGTTCAGATGTTGGTGGTGGTGACATCAGGTGGACAGGTGTGTCTATATGCAAATGACGGGAGTTTAATCCACAAGACAAATGGAGATGATGAGGTGGCAGGAGTAGGACACCACACCCATTTCACAGAGAAAGCTCATCACAACTGCATAGGTGTGCGGGGTGCTTCTGTGTATCTACTCGGGCCCACACATCTTGTTGTCTCTCGCCTTCTTCCATGGAAGGAACGCATTGAAGCTTTGCGCAAAGGCGGTGACTGGATGGGTGCTTTCAACATGGCGATGATGCTTTATGATGGTCAAGGTCAAGCCCATGCTGTGTTTGACCTTCCCAGAACATTGGAGAGTCTGCAAAAGGCGATAATGCCCTACTTAGTGGAGCTGCTGCTTGCGTATGTAGATGAGGTTTTTTCTTATATATTACTCGCGTTAGGCAATGCTTCAAAGGACTTACAGATAAAAGACCAGTACACACGTGTTGGTGGTGTGGCAGTTGAATTCTGCGTCCGCATCAACCGAACCGACATCCTTTTTGATGTTATTTTATCCCGCTTTGAGTCTGTTCAACAAAAAGGTTATTTCTGGCTGAATAAAAACCAGCATTTTTTTCTACATATTTATATCTAGGGGTGTCAAACGGGTTGTCGGGTTGGGTTAATGCCCTTATCGGGTCGGGCAGCGGATTTGAAGTAAAAAAACCTAACCCGCGACCCGACCCGACCCGACCCGACCCTATAAAGAATCGGGTTGGTCAGGTTTCGGGTTGACCAGATCGGGTTGGTCGGGTTACATAGTTACACCTACTATAAAGTCTAAATTGACATGTACCATTTGGTCTTTCTACAAACATGTACGTAGAGCCATTAAGGCGTTAACACCAACCAAAAATATATTAAATTTAATTAAATTGGAGAAAAAATTTGACCAATGCAAATTCATATACCCAAATTGACTATCTAGAACTGATCCAAAGGTCCCAAAGCTTTTGCATTGCTTCCACTAAACAACCTCACTGAACATTGTGTAAAATGTAAATAGTACTTAATTCTGCTGGATATTACAGTGAAGATCACATAGCTAAACATTTGAAAAAATTAGAGTTATTTGTCAACAAGTTTCTTAACTAGCCATTGGGAAAAAACTGTATTGTGAAGATGAGAAGAGAAGCCCACAAAAAAACATATCTTAAATTTGTAAGGAAAAAAGCCTTTAAATTTTAATCGGGTCAACCCGAAACCCGATAAAGGTAAGTAATCCAAACCCGATACCCGAACCGATACTCACGTCGGGTTTGTCGGGTCGGGTTAAAATTACCCAATATAAACATAAGACCCGAATACACCTCACCCGATTGTCATAATCGGGTTTGGATTAGGATCGGGTCAGTTCGTCCCTTTTGACACCCCTATTTATATGAGTCTTGTATTTTCAGAGACATTTTTGGAGCTTTTGGAGCCATATATATTGAAGGACATGCTTGGGTCACTACCACCTGAGGTATTATTTGCTTGTCTTATCTATATGCTTGTTGCAGGCAATGAAAGAATGTAATTTTAATGAATTTTTGTTTGTATTGAAGATTATGCAAGCACTGGTGGAGCATTATAGCACAAAAGGTTGGCTTCAGCGTGTTGAACAGTGTGTTCTCCATATGGACATTTCTTCCTTGGACTTCAACCAGGTACCATCATAAACATAAAAAAGTTGACTTTAACCCAAGTCAAACCTTGAATTGGATCTGTACTTGTATGTCAGGTTGTCAGGTTATGCCAGGAGCATAGTTTATACGGGGCGCTGATATATCTGTTCAATAAAGGTCTAGATGATTTCAGAACACCTTTAGAGGAGCTCTTGCTGGTATTCAGGAACAACAGTGCTCCATCACCTGGGTACAGGGTGCTAGTTTACTTGAAGTACTGCTTTTCAGGCTTTGCTTTTCCTCCAGGTGTTTTTATATTTTAATTAATAATTAATATCTTTAATCCATGGAATGTAACTTTTGGTTTTGATTCCAGGACATGGAGTTCTTCCCCCTGCACGTTTGCCATCTCTTAGAATGGAGCTGATACTCTTTTTATTAGAGGTTTCCAGTGCTCCAAGCGCGTGGGGTTTGACTTTGACTTTGACCTCACCAGAGGCATACAAGAATCTTTATCATCTCCTAGAGTTGGACTCAGAAGCAACATTGGATGTATTGCGTTCTGCATTTGTTGATGATAACCAACATCTGATCCAAAAGACTGTAGATGTTCTTGCTGTCCTACTTGAAACAGGACCACCAGACACAAATTGGCCTTCAGAGGATGACAGGTGTCATATACTTGAGTTTATTTCCCATTTTGTTGCATGTGGGGAGGCCAAAGTCTCTAAAGAACTGCTACGTGTCATATTTGAGTATTTGATATCACCAACCAAACGACAAAAAGAAAAGCAGGTCCTATCACTTTTGGCTCACACAGATTGGGATGATGTATCCTTATTAGACATGTGTCAAAAAGCAAACTTTTACCAGGTTTGTGGCTTCATTTATAACAGCAAACACCAATACATAGCTGCTATTGATAGCTTCATGAAAGACGTGGATGAACCAATTCATGTTTTCTCCTATATTGATAATTTGTTGCGAGACAAAAGGCCTAATTCATTGGAAGCTGCAGTCATTTCACGAATTCCAGATTTGGTTCAATTGAGCAGGTTAGTAATTAGTTAGCTGTTTCAGATGCTTTTATTCTCATTGTTATAAAAAAAAAGTTGTTTGTAATTGTATGTTGAACTTTGGCAGAGAAGGCACGGTTTTTCTAGTTGTTGAACATTTTTATAAATATTTCCAACAAATCTTAGTGGAGCTGAGGTGTAATCTTAAAAGTCTCTTCCTCTTCCTTAAGACAGTTGTTGAAGCTGATTCGTTGAGCTTCAATTCTTTAAGAAAAGGAGAGCCTTTGGTGAAGAATCAGAGTGATGATTTCTTACAAAGAATTTCTGATTTCCCAAAGTTTTTGCGTGAGAATCCACTTCCTGTAACCGATGAAATAACTGAATTGTATCTCGAGGTATGTCTTCCTTCCTACTATTCTATGTTTATGTTGTGAGATATTTATGTTGTGTGCAGTTGCTATGTGAGTATGAACCGAAAAATGTCCTCCATTTTCTTGAAAGCTGTGAAAGCTATAGGGTAGACCATTGTTTAAGGTTGTGCCAAGAACATGGAGTTATAGATGCTGCTGCTTTCCTTCTAGAAAGGGTTGGAGATGTTGGAACTGCTCTTTCATTCACACTTTCTGATGTCCCCCATAAATTCACCATGCTTCATGCTGCTCTTCAAACTCTAGATGCTTCTTCCAATGACATCATCAAGAAGAAGGAGGTCAGTCCATCTATTTTTTCTTTTTTTATAAAATATTTTTTTATTAATGGTAATCAATACAATATAGTTTTGGTCTTTGTTGTAGGTAAGTGAGCTACTATATATTGTTTACACCTGTGTTGGGTTGTGCCAAAGGAACAGCTCGCGATTGGACCCCAATGAGTCCGAGACTCTCTGGTTTCAGTTGCTAGATACGTAAGCTTACACACACAAATGAAAAATGATTTTTTTTTTTTTTTTTTTGTGAAGTTGTTAATTCTGGTAGTGTTGATGCAGATTTTGTGAACCGTTGTCAAATGGTAGTGAGCAAGTGGACATAGGGATAGGGTCAGATAAAGGTTTGAGAAAATTGCTGTCAATTTTCATAAAAGAGATAATTGAGGGAATGATAGGATATGTGCGGTTACCAGTTATCATGATGAAGCTTCTTTCTGACAATGGTAGCCAAGAGTTTGGTGACTTCAAGGCCACCATACTGGGAATGCTAGGAACATATGATTTTGAAAGAAGGATTTTGGACACTGCAAGATGTTTGATTGAAGATGACACATATTACACAATGAGATTACTAAAAAAAGGAGCTTCTCACGGGCATGGCCCACGGACTCTTGTTTGTTGTATTTGTAATTGTGTCCTTACCTCTAGCAGCAGCAGCAGCAGCAGGGGGATTAGGGTTTACAGCTGTGGACATGCAAGCCATTTGCAATGTGAATTACCGACTTCGGGCTGCCCCGTTTGCATGCCCAAGAAAAAGGGTATAAGGCCCGTTCCCACCCCAATGCACAACGGGTTGGTGACCATGCCTTTACCAAAACACAAGTCGTCACAAGGGACACCTGCTGCTGAGAATGACACACTCGATCGTCAAATATCAAGGGTCAGTTTCAGTTTCAGTTACTTTTTTTTATAATCTTGTGTTCGTTGATAGTGATGAGGTTATTGCAATTTGCAACAGTATGAAATATTGAGTAACCTTGATAAAGACAAGAGGATGCTCCAAATAGATAACATGCCACACTTGAGGCTTGCACCGCCAGTTGTATATCATGAAAAGGTCAACAAAGGAGTTGGTCAAGGTCAAACTAATAATAGTAAGGCGGGCAAGCAAATTAAAGATGCCAAAACCAATATTCGATTTCCCTTAAAATCCAACATTTTTGGTAAGTTTTATGCTTTTTCATTTCTAAGACGAGCTCGTCTCATCTCATCTAATCTCTTCTCTCGTGCAGGCAAGGAAAAGACCAGCAGAAGATGACATGTCCTCTTGTATGTTTATATTATATACATTGATTGTATTAGAAAATAGTTGCAAGGTATATTTAGGCTTTTTTTGTATGTATTTGTATAAGATTGGAATTGAATTGATACAGAGCTTTGCTTATCGGCTTCACATGGAAATTTTCTATAATTTATAGTGGGAGAATCAAATAATTGTATGTAATTTTGAGTAATAGAGAGAATATTATGATATCTAAGCAATGATGATTATTAATTTGTTCATGCATCGATATTAAAATTGTATTTATAGTAAGGAGATTAATATAGTTAAATAGGTATGAATGATTTGAGTGTAAATGAAGTGCTATTTTAAATGCAATAAGCACGTAAATTACTATTGTCCCAAACCTAAAAAAAAGCTCACTATTTCTTATCATGTATTCTCATGTTTCAGATTATACATGCGAAGTATTTGTTTTGGTGAAATTTTATAATGATACAAATAACGATTAAAGATGAAGAGATGAATATAACCTGATAGCATTTATGCCAAAAAGTTTTAGATTTAGTCCCTAAATCTTAAAAAAGTACATTGATCCTTAAAAATGAAACATTATCAAACTTTTGGTCCTTAAAACTAACTGGCGTTAAAAGGCTCCATTAAATCTAATCATGTGTACACATGAGGGTATGAAGACGTAGGAGAAAGAAGATTAGAGATGAATATAACCTGATAGCATTTATGATTAGATTTAACGGACCTTTTGAACGTTTGTTAGTATTAGAGACCAAATATGTGAAAAGGTTTCGTATTTAAGGATTATAAGTGCACTTTTTGAAACTTAAGAACCAAATCTAAAAATTTTGATGAACCTCATACCACATGTGTACACATCTACTCAAAGAAAAAAAGAAATAGCAATAACACTCGTCACTGGAGGAGTTTGTGGCGGAGGTTTAATGAAGGGAGGGGAGGGGTTAGCATTAAAATGCAACTGGTGCCACACAAATTTAAAAAAGAAAAATGAAAATAAAAGTGCAAGGGTATGGGCACTAATATTCAGCCACGTGTCATCATTCTCACTCCCTATGTGAGCCTGGATCGATTCCAGCCTCAAATTAAAACCCTTTTGTTTTGTATATTATTTCTTCCCCAAATTAATCGAGAAAATATTGTGGCTGAGATTTGCAGTCACAAATTAAACAAACTCTCAACTCTCGTCGTCTCAACTCAAACTCAAACTCACTTGCCTTTTATTCTTGCTCAGATTTGGATCAAACGTCAACAATTGGCCTGCCTGAATCAATATTCTACCGGTCGCTCGGTGATGGATTTATCCGATGACTCCTCTTCCTGTTGATGCAAATCAGATTCAAGATCCTTGTTTTCTTCTTCTTCACCCATGGCCAGTATCTCGGAAGGTATCTCTTTTTCTAGGGATTTTACTTCTCTTATCATTCTTATTTTCTCTGTGATTAAATTTCTCTCTTGTTTTTCTTTCATGATTTCTTAAGGTTTAGGCATCAATCGGCTCATTTTGGTGAGGATTCTGATAGGGAATTTCTCCTCTCTCTCTCTCTCTCCTGTTGTTATTATTACTATTTACTACTTGTCTTCAGGTTATTGGTGTATTCATAGAAAAATATTATGTTTGTTTGTCTTTAATTATTGATCCAGAAGTTCAATTTAATAAACTCTCGATTGATATGCTGGAACGATCCTATTTTACTTGTAGTCAATCAAACTTAGAAATACTAATTAGTTACTGCATCTTTTAATGGGCTTCTGCTGTTACCTTTCTGGTCTTTTGAACTAGTGATAGCTTATCAAGTTTTGTTGAAGAATACAACAGCTAAGCTAATTTCCTGCTTCGGATTCGGATTGGGATTGGATTCAAGGGATGCGAGAAAGATTTTGTATACCCTACTTGTTCCAGAGGGTCTGAATCAGCGTTTCCACCTCTTCTAGATGGATTCCTACTCCTCTGGAGACAAACAAAACATTAAGGTTTCTTTTTTGATAATCAAAACCATGTATCTAGTCTAGTGATGTTATCTGTAAATTAAATTCATGTTATTCTGAACCTTCTATTGCAGACAAGAAAACCTTATACAATAACAAAACAACGTGAACGATGGACAGATGACGAGCATAATAGCTTTTTAGAAGCCTTGAAACTATATGGGCGAGCTTGGCAGCGTATAGAAGGTAACTGGAATTACAATTATCATATACAAATCGCCATATGTCTGTCTATATAGTTATCCTCAAATTTTAGACGCTTTTTTGGTGTTAATGCAGAACACATAGGAACGAAGACTGCAGTGCAAATTAGAAGTCATGCACAGAAATTCTTTACAAAGGTCATTTAGTTTCTTTTGTGTATCATCATAACTCTTCCTTTTTATATGTTGTTTACTGATAATGTTCTTTACATACCTTGTTCTGCATTTAATGGGCTGTAAAAAGTTTGTTTCATGCATCATACTGTTTTGGATAGGCTAAAATGTATCAGTCCAACAAAAACTGAACTCGGTTTGGTAATATTAGTTTTGATCCAAATATCCGAATTTTAGTGCAAGGGCTTCATGATGGGCTGTAAAGGTTAAATTGTCAGATGTCACTTCACAAAATTTGTATTTTAATTTATATAATCATGAACTCCTTAGATTGGAGATTGTAACTATTGCTTATGAATCAATTTTCCTTGTCAAAGTTGAAATATAGTTCATGAGCTATAATATTAGTCATTTATTTGGTTAATTCAAGTTTGCAGATGTGAGCATGTTAATGGAACACAATCAATGAGGATTTTAGTATTATAAAAACTTCTAAGCACTAGCTTTTAAACTTTCATGACCTAAAAATTTGTGATTGGTAAGAGATATAAAACATGGTTATGGATTTTAATTGAATGATAACCCACTTAATAAAGATTCTAGATCTGTGCTTTGTCAAGTTTAACTATTTTAATTATATAATCATGAACTCCTTAGATTGGAGATTATAACTATTTCATATTTATCAATTTTCCTTGTCAGGGTTGAAATATAGTTCCTGGGCTATAAATTACAATTACCCTTTTTTTGGTCATTCAGTCATTTATTTGGTTAATTCAAGTTTGCAGATGTGAGAATGTTAATGTAACAAATTCAAGAACTAAATGAAGATTATAGTATTATAAAAACTTTCATGACCTAAAATTTGTGAATAGCTGGTTATAGATATTAATTAAATGATTCTAGATCTGGACTTTGTCAAGTTTAAAAGGTGACAGATTACTTAGTTCTGTTAAGTGTGTTTGATTTCTGCAGATGAATAAATTGAGTACTAATATTAAAATGATTTTTTTTAAATAAATAAAAAATAGTTGGAGAAGGAGGCTGTTGCTAAAGGAGTTCCAATAAGACAAACTCTAGACATGGAAATTCCTCCTCCCCGCCCCAAAAGGAAACCAAATTATCCTTATCCTAGAAAGATTGGGCTGGATGGAAAACAAACAAGTTCAAGCTTACTTTCTTCTTTGCAATCAAAACCTGAATCAGAGGTATACATACATACATACATCATGGTGTTTTTGTAATTTGCTTAATTCATTTTTCATTCTATTCTATTCTAGAGAGAAGAAAATGAAAATTCAAAAACAGGTGAGGAAACAGATGCTGGTACTGGTACTGGTACGGATTCGAAAGTTTTGATACCTGCCTTGGAAGAGGCGGTTAACCATGATGGATCTTACATCACCGTTGTTGAAACCAGAAATCATCAGAAATCAGATCAAGAAGGTGGTGATAATGATATACGGGTGGGTGTGCCTAGGCATGTTCCTGTACAAGTTGTTGATGGAAACCAAAATGGTTCCTCATTGCAAGGAGAAGTTGTTAACACTGCATCTGCAACTGCAACAACTGTAACTAACAGCAGTTATCCTACCTTCCACCCTCTTGTCCATGTGTCACCCAACACAATCTCAAGCCTGATTGTGTCATCTCTGGTGCAGAATCCTGCTGCCCATGCTGCAGCAACTTTTGCAGCAAAGTTGTGGCATGGGCATGGGCAGGATTCCAGAGATGGCGATGGCGGGCATGCTCCTAGCATGTCCGCCATTGCTGCTGCTACCGTAGCAGCAGCAACTGCATGGTGGGCAGCTCATGGTCTGCTTCCAGTGTGCTACCCACCATGTCCTTTTCCTGCACCTGCAAACAAGCCTCATGAAGACAAGATGGTTGCAGATGCAGGAAAGACTGAAGAAGATCTGTCTTCATCAGAAGACTCTCCAGATCTGAAATTACCAAGTCCAGTTGATGGAACTGAAACCACAACACCGCCACTGCCAGTGGCTGAGCTTCATGATTCAAACAAAACTAACGTCCGCAAACAAGTTGACCGGTCTTCTTGCGGCTCTAACACCACTTCCAGCAGTGAGATTGAGACAGATGCTTTAGAGAAAGATAAAGACGAAAATAATAAAGGGTCAGATGTTAATCTTGACTCTTTATCGCGTAGGAGTAGAGGTGCTATTGCCCAAAACGATTCATGGAAGGAGGTCTCTGAAGAGGCAAGTAACAAATCTCTCTCTCTCTATTATTAATTTATTTTTATATTTAATTATTTTTAATATATTATATTGGCATTTAGGGCCGGCTTGCTTTCCAAGCACTCTTCTCTCGGGAAGTACTGCCACAAAGCTTCTGTGTGGGTGACAAGGAGTTGGACCTGAACAGGGTGAGTGAAGAAGAAGGGTTGCTAAAATTGGGATTAGGTGGCGGTGGTGCTAAGCTGAATGTTCATTACACAGGATTCAAACCTTACAAGAGGTGTTCAATCGAGTCTAAAATGGCTACAGCTGCTCAGAATGATGATGATAAAGGCGCAAAGAGAATGCGATTGGAAGCAGGGGCATCGTCTACTTGACTTAATACACCAAGGAAGGCTTGTGTTTGTTGTATATTATGTTATGTTAGTCTTTTATATGTTTTTACATTTTCTGCTCATAGAATGAATGGACTGGACACTGTTATGATGAATGTACTGGATTTAGTTATCATCTTCCTCATGGAGAATGAAATTCTAATTTCATATGAATTTCATTTACTTTACAGATTTCAAACTAACCACAACATGATTTTACTCATTTTCATATATGGTTTCTTAAGAAAAGGCATTTGACTTTATTGATTCTACTTTTTAGAGTCTAATAGTTGTTCTGTTTTTGTTTTGGCAACCGGAAACGAGGATGTTCGTTGGTCTTCATGATCAAGAACCACGACGGTTTCGATCGAAGAACTCATCATTTTGGAACGTCTGAGTTACAAAAACCACGCCAATATCAGTTTGATCGAGCTTTGAATTATTCCTCTTGTGTTTCTTCAATAATCAGTTTATCATGTTTAGATTGTTTTAACAGTATTTTACAATGCACTTTCTATTTTCAAGCTAATCCTTCATTTTTTTTATAGTCTAGAGGGATAAATTTTAACAATTGATCAATAATAGTAAATGGTTGAATTTTTAAAGTGCATCGCCTATTTTGAAACAGGCTAAAGTGAAAAGTTTATCACATATTTTGAAACAAATAAAATATTTTATGTTTCTTTTTGCAAATTAAGTGTAATAAAAATCATTAAGACGTATGAGTATAGATTATAGTCAAATTTGGAAAATAAATAGAAAAAGAATATGAATTTCAGCTGAATTTATAAAAAAAAAATCATTAAAAAAGGAAAAAAAATTGTTGTTGAAGATTACTTTGGAATGGAAAAATTACAGTCCGGAGGAAAATCAGGTAAAAGGAAGTAGGAGAGTTGATCAGGTATATTTTTAGGGTTTTGGATAGTTCGGTTTTTTTTAAATATAGGAAATAGTCAATACCCGAACCAAATTAAATTTAGATATTTGGGTATGGTTAGTTCGGGTAATAGGTCAGATACGGTTATATCCAATAAACCTTGAAAATTTGTTTTTAAAATTCTAGTTAATATTCTTTGGATATTTATCTTCAAAGTCAATCGTCTCATCCTCGAAATGCTTCTTTGTAAATATTGTGTAACGATATCAATATTGACATATACAAATTGCAATATGGTGATAGAGAAATTTTTTAGCCTTTAGATCATATGGTCAAGATCACCACCACCCTACTACCGCTGCCCACCGTCCGCTGCCACTGTCGGCGACCACTGGCAAACTGCCGCCACCTCCGGTCACTTTCAGTCACACGTGATTGTGTATAAAATCACATGTGATTGTGCACTGTCGATCACCACCACCACCGCCAACCTCTACCGGCCATCGTCTCTGCCACCGGCAACCCACCACCACCGCGACCACTTTCAATCACATGTGATTTGTGTATCCAATCACATGTGATTGCGTCGGCGGCGGCAGTGGCCTACGATGGTGGTGGCTGGCAGTGATGATTGTGTATTCAATCACATGTGGTTTGATAATGGTGGTGGCTAAGAGATTGATCTTGACTGTTTGACTTTATTTTTTATCCAACCGCTAAGATTTGTCCCTTGGTAGTTTGTTTTAGAGTAAATTAAAGTTTTTGTCCCTGTGGTTTGTCTGATTCTGCGTTTTTGTCCCTGTGCTTTTTTTTCTGTTTTTTTTTTGTTCCTGAGGTATGCAAAATTCCATTTTTTTGTCCTTCCGTCCATTTTCTGCCGTTAAGATACCGCACATGCCAAACATGTGAGGGTATTTTCGTCTTTTTACTCAATCTTCTTGTACTTTATGGTTTCAAAATTGTACCCCTATCTCCTCTCACATTCTTCATCATTATACAGAACCTGCAACACTTTCACACCATCAATATCTTCTAACCCTAATCAATTTTTCTCCAAAACAACAAACCCTGGTCAGTTTTTACCCAAAACACCAAACCCTAATCGATTTTTAACCAATAACAGTGATGATTCAGATGTCGCCGACTATCACAGGGAGGAGTAGCCGGAGAAGACGCAAGCACAGGGAAGATTCAAGAGTAGCCGGAGATCGAAGACCGCCGCCGCAAGCTCAAGAACTCGAACAATTAGCAACTACTCTACTATTGCTATCAGGTCTATGTGTTTTTTCTTCACTAAAAGATCTAGAATCGTAATCAGACCTTCTCCGCTTCTGAATCTGTAAATAAACAACGATTGCAATAACAATGGCGGCAGAAATCATGAGAGTAACCGGTGGTGGCCGGCGGGGGAGGTGGAGAGAGAGAGAACGGGAAGAACGGGCGGTCGTCACGGGAACGAAGCAGATGGAGTCGTCGGCGGGGGAGGCGGTGGTGATGGAAAATCCGGGAAGAACGGGCGGTCGTCAGGTGGAGATGCGGGGGTTTGTCCGGCGGTTGTGGACTCTGGCGGTTGTGGACTCCGGTGGAGATGCGGGGGTTTGTCTCTGCTTACAAGATGAAAATGAAGAAGAAGAATGGGGGTTTCATCGGTGGGTTTTGAATTAGTAAATGTGGGGCTTGTTTATTTGTTGAAATTCAGATTGATAACCACCATGAGTGTGTGTTTTTTAAGCAGAGATGTGTGAGTGTGAATGCTGAAACCAGATCTGCGACCTTCCCGATTCTGTGTTCTTGTTATTTGGATTTTGTGTTTTTTTTATGTTCATAATATCTTGGTAAAAGAAATACAATAAGAACAAGAAGGAGGAAAAAGAAAAAAAAAATAGAAACAAAAAAGAAAATGGAAAAAGACCAAAATGCCCTCACGTTTTCAGCACATGAGGGCTTAACGGCTAAAAAGAAACGGAGGGTGGACGGAAGGACACAAAAAACGGAATTTTGCATACCTCACGGACAAAAAAAAGAAAAAAAAGCACAGGAACAAAAACGCAGAATCGGGCAAACCACAGGGACAAAAACAGTAATTTACTCTTTGTTTTATTGATGAACTTCCTAGAAGACACTTCTATGGTGATATTATTATTAGGGTTTGGCTAACTCATGCCCTAAGGGCATGAGATAATAAGTGTTTAATGAACTTAAAATTTCCATATTTCATCTTAGCCAATTCTATTTGTCACATGTATTAAATGCATTTGCATACAAGAATGGTAAATTTTGATTATTGAATGCTTCTTATCTCATGCCCTTAGGGCATGAGTTAGAAAAACCCTTATTATTATTTAATATTTAATACCGGTTCCTCAATTATCGGAACTCGCCGGTTCCGATTACCCTTTTATCTTAAATCTTAAAATTAAAATAAGATGTAAAACTTAAAAATTAATCATTTTTGACCATTTTATCTATTAATATTTGAATAATCATAATTTCTAAAGACTTAAACACATAATTGTCTAATTATTATATCGATAAAACTCTATATTCAGACTAAGTAGTTACTACATTCATTCAAAATTACACCAAAATTCTCATATATATAATATTTTAACAAAAATAGACCGAATAATCGCTGGTTCCGTTTACCCTGCGGTTACCGGTTCCTAAATTATGAGAACCAAAACCTCTTAGGGCGGTTCCATAGTTTAGGAACCGGAACCGGCGGTTCCAAAGCGGCTCCGTCGCCGGTTCCGGTTCTAATTTCGGTTACCCGCTTTTTCTGTTCACCTCTAATCGTAACATATACAATCAACAATTATTAATTTTTCTTTTATTTTGAATCAGAAAAGAAGTATTATGTAATTATAACTTTGAATATTCACAAATCTAAGATACGAGCAATCATATGTTGAAATTAATTCATATATGCACATTGCAACAGATACAATCATATGTTGTTTGGCTGCTTATGGTCATACTCTTAGAGACTCTATTTTATTTAATAGCTTAGGGTCTCTTTCTTTTATTCTCTTTATTTTCTTTCTTTAGACAGAGACTTAGCTTATAGTCAAGAAAAGAGCACATAGGGATCATGTTCAACAGGAAATTTTATTTTATATTGGGTATTCATATATACTCGTTCACTTAAAATATTACATTATCCTTAGATTGTTCTGTTTTCAGATTAACTGATATTTGGATGTTCCTACCCAATGTCCATACTCCATACTACCTCATCTTATCTACTTAAATTTAAAACGGACTAGATAGGTAAAACAAGTTTTAATTATTTTCGACAACTTTGAGTTGTATATAGGGGTGAGCATAATAGGGTATCCGCCGGTTCTGACTGGAACCGGAACCAGATCCGGAACCGCATGTTCCTGAGATATAGGAACCGGAACCTGGAAGACAGATTCCTAAATTTTCGGAACCGGAATCGTCGGTTCCAGGGCAGGTTCCTAAATTTCCGGAACCGGAACCACCGGTTCCAGGACAGGTTCCGGTTACCCTGTATCTAAATTCAAATTAATTTAACATTACTTAGTAAATAAACAAGACAATAAATCACACAAACTAGCAATTACAAATATCGTTAAACGATTTTAAATATAGTTCAACGATTACGAATATTGTTCAAAATAGAAATAAGTGAATAAGAATGGCAAAAACATAGTAAATATGTGATTAATGTGAAAGTCAGTCACAAAGATACGAACGACCTCACGACGAGTGAATGCCTCACCCAATTTCTGACTCAGTTATAACCAGTTGGTTAATTTTATATTTTTATTTGGACTAATATTTTACATTTAGATAAATCATAAATCTATTTAATTTAATCATGTATAATATATTATATATTTTAATGAAAATATATCATGTAACTGTCGGTTCCAGGGTATCCACTGGTTCCCGGTTCCTTAATTTTGAGAACCGGATTCGGAACCTCTTAGGGCGGTTCCATGATTTTAAGAACCGGAACCAGAACCTCCTAGCAGGTTCCGGGTCCGGAACCTCCGGTTCCGAGACAGTTCTAGTTCCGATTCCAGTTAACCTCTGCAGGGCCGGCCCTGAGTTCATCAAGGCCCTAGGCGAATACTAATTCTAGGCCCCTATCTTAATTATAAAGATGAATATCAATGCAAAAAGTATTAAAATGGCTCAAAAATCAAACTGTAATTCAATTAAAAAAGATAAAACATTAATAACAATAAGTAAAATTGTAAACTTTGTTGAGAGTTGTGAATTAGACAATGAATATTAAAGGTGGTTTTGCCGTCTTGGTATTTGGTAACTCACATTTTGAAGTATTTGGGAATAAAGATAACCTAAAAGATTTTGGGTCTGAAAATTAACTAGCGTATAAAAAATAAATTGGGCCCTAAATGTTTTTGGGCTATAGTCCTGGGCCTATAACATATTTTCTCAGGGCCGGCAGTGAACCTCTGCTCACCCCTAGTTGGAATATATGGCTTGCTGTTTATTTGTTGAGAATGTGAGAGAGTCACGAGGGGATTTGAAATTGGGGAATGGGCCGGTCGGTTGGGGTGGGGTAGGTTAAGATATAAAATTCATCAATCACGTCACATGAAGATGGTGAATTTCGGCTAAGAATTAGGTCACATTTATATTTTTTACTATCATTCTAAATAATAATAATAATAGAAACAAAATGCATGTTTAAACAACACTTCTTTATACTTACTAAATACGGACAGCATTCTTCATCTTTCACTTGCTACATGCTCGATATCTTTCTATTTGGTGTAAGAAAAAATAACTAAAATTTTATTTAATGCCTTTTTGTACAATATAAGTAACTATCAATTTGTACAAATATTATAAACCACAATACAACTTTGAGGTCAATGTTTATTCTATATATATAAAAATGGGTGGTAGTGCAAGAATATGTAATTGGGCACAGACGTTGGATCCTCTAAGAGTATTGGCTACACTAGTTCAAATAAAAAATCACCACCTTAGTACCATATCAAAATTTTATTTTTTTACATTTAGACAGATTCGGTCATAAAGTCATTATACCCTTTTTGAACCTCACCCAAATAAAAAATAACTGGACATCAAACGTTTGGTGTGCGGTTTAACACAACGGTGTTGTGATGTCGTGGCGAGAAGTGGCGGTTCCAAATTGAGGTGACATGTGGGATGGTGTGACCCTCAATGCTATCACACCACTCACTCTAAGACTGCTCCCAATGGTGACGGTCACTGATATCGTCAGTTATAACCAAATCAGCACCACGTCAGCTCATCCTCCAACCGACATTAAACTGACGTACTCATGCCAACAATAGCACTTCCCTCTAATTTTTTGGGGTCCACCATTACAAAAAACACACACACACACAAAATACCCCTTCGGACTCACCTAACAAACCGGCGGAAGCCTTGCCTCTCGTCTCCAAACTGATGGGTGCCAAACCGACTGAAAAACTGCAGGGGCCGTGCCAACGGTGTGCAGTACCGGCGTGCAACTGGCGGTACAACTGCACCTAGCGTTGGCAGCCGTCAACGGATCATATTCGTCCAACAATAAATAATTATGATATTTTTTTGACAAGGTACACCAAAATGTAAATTGTTACCGCGAAATATAGTTTGAATATAACGTGTAAGCTTACAAATAGCTAACTATAATTGATATCTTGTACAAATATTATAACGCATCAAAAGATCAATAAACACCTTGTGGGTTTTCCGTCTAATAAATGTAGTTTACGACCATAGTGAACCAACTTCACTCAGGTTTTAAATATATGGATTTTACAGTTCAGATAATTATAATAAAACAACATTATTTCCACAAATTTATTTGTTTATTATACAATAATTACTACATTCTGTATAATATTTTTTTTTCAACGATAAATCTTAATCTACTATTACCAACTATGTATACGATGGGATTTGTACTCCGATTTCAAAAATTGAGAATTGGATTTTTGAGTTTACCTAGGATTTGTATTTTGTTGTTGGAGTTCGTGTTTTCAATTTCGATATCTATATATGATGTAATTTTTTTGGTTAAATTTTCTAACCCTAAATTATTAAAATTAATATAAATACTATTATTCTCAATGACGTGTACAAAGACATCTAAAAATCAATATTTAATTTATTAAGAGCAACATGAGAATAATATTAAGAAAAATACATAATATTATTGTATTATTGGAGTATTTGAAAAACTTTAGTAAAACTAAAGCAATAAAGATAGTATGCTAATGAGTTTTTCAGATTGTTAAACATCTCCCAATAGTTAACTCATCAATTTTATCGTCACATCATTCTTTTCCTCACTGACATGTCAACAAATATTTTCCTTCTCTCACTCACATCTCTTTCATTTCTTTTTCTACCCTCCCAAACTGGTCATCAATAACGTCGAATACTCGACGAGAAAAAGAAGAGAAAAAGAAAAGAAACAACTGACAAGTTACGTATTGATGCCAACAGTATTATAAAATGACAAATTACCGAGATTGAAGCAATTGATAAGGACAACGATAAGGGTTCGCAGAGACTTTATTCTTTGTGTCAATAATTTGTAGACGTACAAATATCAATATAATCGTTCATGGAAAAACCATTTGATAATTAGTAGCATATTTATCAAACTATTGATAAATGTCGATAGTGTTTGAAAATGTTATATATTCCTTTTGTTCCACACAAAAATCTCATTTTTTTACTAAATTTTTGTTTCAATAAAAATATTTCTGTTTTTAAATTTGATAATATCTATATAATTATTATTAATGACCATGCTACTAACTATCTCCTAAAGCCTAAGGTTTGTAGCCTAATGGTATTGATATAAGAGGTAATGTAAATAGATTAGATGTCGTTAAAAAAGACGATCTTATAATACATTTTCTCCGTCTAAATTAAAATTAAAATAATTATCAATAACTTCGCTACTAGTTGTTATCTAAAAGAGAAATAATATTGGTGTCTACTAATGTGCCTACTCATTTGATAATGATAAGTACTAAAATTAAAAGATAATATAATTTTTTTTAATAGATTACACATATTAAATTTAAAGATTAATAAACATATTAATAGACATAAATTATAGACACAAATATTATTTTTCCTTCTAAAAATTAATGCAAAAAGATAAGTATACAATACGATTTTTGTTGGTTAGATGTTAGATTTTAATGAAATTTTGAAATCATTAATCATCCATTGTATGCGGTAAAAAGAGAAGAACCTATCCCACGTTCACATACGGACAGACAGACAAACACACCGCACTCATCATCTTCTTGTTTCCATTTCATTATTTATACTACCAACCATTACCACCACCTCTCTCTCTCTCTCCCCCCAACAATGGCCGTCGGAATACCAACTTCCGGCACCCTTCTCTTACTCCTCATACTATCTCTCTCCTCCTCCTCCGCCGTCTCCAACTCTCACTCTCTCCAGTACCAAACCCTCGTCCCTCACTCTCTCCCTCAACCGAACATCAACAACGCCTTCTTAACTGATTCCTTAGATTCAGAAACCCTAATCTCATCGTCATCATCATCCATCGAAAACCATGACACTATCTCTCTAGATCTACACCATCTAGATACTCTCTCCGCCCTTACAAGTGTAAATGCGACACCGGAGAGCCTCTTCAAACACCGTCTCCTCCGTGACTCCATCAGAGTCAAAACCATCGCCTCTCTTGCTGCAAAGAACAACGGCAAACCCAAAGGTAAGCCGGATTTTAGTAGCTCCGTCATTTCTGGGCTTGCACAGGGTTCCGGCGAATACTTCACTCGCATCGGGATAGGAACTCCTCCGAGATATGCCTACATGGTACTGGACACCGGAAGCGACGTCGTTTGGATCCAGTGCTCTCCTTGCCGCAGATGTTACACACAATCAGATCCAGTTTTTGACCCCAAAAAATCGAACACCTTTGGCGGTGTAGCCTGCGGAACTCCTCTTTGCAACCGCCTCGATTCGCCAGGATGCAACCAGCGGCTGAAGAAATGTCTCTACCAAGTCTCCTACGGCGACGGTTCCTTCACCGTCGGCGACTTCTCCACCGAAACCCTTACCTTCCGCAAAACCAAAGTCAATAACATTGCTTTTGGCTGTGGTCACGATAACGAAGGCTTGTTCGTTGGTGCTGCCGGCTTATTGGGCCTCGGTCGGGGCAAATTGTCTTTCCCTAACCAAGCGGGTCGTCAATTCGGGTCAAAGTTCTCTTATTGTCTGGTCGACAGGTCTATGTCGGCTAAACCCTCGTCTCTAGTATTCGGAAACGCCGCCGTTTCACGGGTCGCCCGTTTCACCCCTTTACTCAACAACCCCAAACTCGACACCTTCTACTACGTCGGACTCACCGGAGTTTCCGTCGGAGGTGTTCGAGTTCCCGGAATATCGAGCTCGCTGTTTCAGCTGGACAACTCAGGAAATGGCGGTGTGATCATCGACTCCGGCACGTCGGTGACCCGGTTAACCCGGCCGGCTTACGTGGCGCTGCGAAACGCCTTCTTGTCGGGAGCATCTCACTTAAAGAGAGGGCCGAATTTCTCACTGTTCGATGCATGTTTTGATCTGTCGGGGAAGACGGAGGTGAAGGTACCAACGGTGGTGATGCATTTCACAGGTGCCGACGTATCGTTGCCGGCATCAAATTACTTGATTCCGGTGGACAGCAATGGGGTCTTCTGTTTGGCATTTGCGGGGACAACGAGTGGGTTATCGATCATCGGGAACATCCAGCAGCAAGGATTCCGGGTGGTTTATGACTTGGCTGGTTCCCGGGTCGGATTTGCTCCGAATGGATGTGCTTAATTAGTCGTTTACTTGACTTTAATTATTTTGCCTTTTTATCTGTATTAATAACTTCTTCTTATTATTATTATTATTTAAGGGAAAAAAAGAAAGAAAAAGGAGCATGTAACTTTGTGTGTTGTGTAATAACTTTTATTGATGATGAGAAGAATACAAGAAGAAAAAGGTGTAGGCCAGTTGCAGATCGATATTTTATTGTTTATTAGTTATTGCTTATTATTATACAGTGAGTGATTCTGCCTATAGAAATTAAATAATTGCAACATACATCCTGATTTATTTTTTAATAAATTGTGGATGGGATAAAAGTATGTTTGTTTGGTTGGCTTCTTGAAATTCACTGGAATTGCTATTACCAATACAAAAGAATCAGCTTTAATTACTTGATATGAATTCTACTTTGTTATTTATGGGCTGGAAATGTAACCCACAAATCCACAATCCCAAAAGGGGCCGTTCACCACTTCACCATGTTGTGTTTCATGATTAGATTAAAACTCATTATTTTGTTTCAGTGTTTGGGATGTGGACGACCCTTTAAAGTTACAATCAATTTAGTATAGAGTAATGATATTAATGTCTATCTTTTATGTCTACTTATGTACTTAGTTACTTAACCACTTGACCAAGACATGTGTCAAAATTAATGGATGATATTGAGAAAAAGAATTAGTGAATTACACACATGTCATCTTATCAAGTAGGTGAGCACTAATATCATTTCCCTTTAATATAACTTAATATTACGATACCTTTAATATAACTTAAAATTACGATAAAGTAGTCAGTACCACAAAACATAGGCAAGTGGAACTAATACTATGAAGTAAACAATGGCAAGAAATCAAATATTTGGGTCTGTAAAAAAAGAAGGGTTTGACCAACTCATGCACTAAGGGCATAAGATAAAAAGTGTTAATTAGATTCAAAACTTATTTATTTCATATTAGTCAATTTTATTTTTTTACATGTAATAAGTGCATTTGTAAATAAAAAAGGTAAATTTAGTTCAATAAACACTTCTTATCTCATGCCCTTAGGACATGAGTTAGAAAAACCCTAAAAAGAAATATCATATCAGAAGAGTTGACCGAAAGCTTGACCGTCTCAAATGTGTTTCGAGCCTAGACAGTGACATCCACAAGTGGCAGTATGCATTCCCTTGAACCCTTCAATGTAGGTCATAAACAACACCTTATCTTTTTTTCACCAATACCACTAATCCATATGATTGTTGTGGCAATAATGTTTCAAAAATGACAATACCAACAATGTTTCTACATTATTAGAAAGGGATTAATTTAATGGGCAATAAAATTTGGAGTACATTACTGAATGTCTCTGTATTATCATTTATTACAATTTCAATTAAACTTCTTTCTACATTATTAAACTCTTTATTATACTGGACTTTCTTGGTGTATAAACTTTGTTATACCCATGATCTATGCCAAACAACGTGTGCGTAAATTGTCACCCCCCCCCCCCCCCCCCCCCCTCTCTCTCTTAAATTGACACTATTTTTTCCACAAAACTTGAACTCACATCCTTTTAGGACAATTAAATATCAATACTGTTAGACTATAATCAATTAATTGTCAATACTGTTAGACTATAATCTATCTAATTATCGTATTTGGTATAAAGAAAGTTCAACCTATAAAGTTATATAGTATTTTTTATTCTTTTTCTTTCAAACAATGGGCCTTATGCAGTGGGGAATATGTTTTTTCAGTTCGGAAAGTGTCAAACTGGGCTTTGTAAATTTGTTCCTTTTGGACCGTTAAAACGCAATTTAAAAACTGTTATGTCACGCACGCATTGACAGAACTTAATTCCATGACCACTGGTTTCAGTAGATTGATTCAAAAATTTACAATAATGCAAAATGATTCATATTTAACCATATACAGAAAGACAATATGTAAACATATAAGCATTTCATAATATGAAGAAGTCAATAACATAACATATCGAACACTACTTCCAAGTTCCAAGAATGTTCATTAAGATGAACCATTCACCTAGAATGCTAAGAAATGACCGACTTATACACCATATTTTATACATAAACTACATGAATTACTGACTTATGCTATAGTTGCTACCTTATGTATCAATTTACAAAATGACCCAAAATGAACAATGATCCAAATTTACAAAATGATCCAAAATTAACAATGATGCAAAAGATAACAATATGATCCAAATTTAATAATGATCCAAAATTTACAATATGATCCCAAATATACAAAATGATCCAAAATTAACAAACACATATACCAAAACGAATGATTCATAATCAATAATGATGTCAAATCTTACTTATCATGCATGATTGTACAATCAGTTGGCATTAAACGGTTTGCACAATACATACATAATGATGTCTACGAGTCACTAAAATTGATTACATTAGCAATAAATAAGCCTAGTCATTAATTTTTGTCTTGAAAAGATTATAAAAAAACATTCTTTACTACTTGTGATTGATATTATTTATATGTCCTGGATAGCCAATAGACCATCTAGATTCTAGAGTTATATAACTAGGCATCATCCAAACTTCACATTTGCATCAGGTCAAATAAATTCTCATTCCAAACTTCACAAAGTCCTCAAGCAAATCTAAGTGGCTCTTTTCATAGTTAAAGGATTCTAAATAACATATGTTTCATAGTTCATGTACTGTAACAATCCATGCAAGAATAATAAAAAATTTCGATAATTCAACTATTTGTTCAATCAAACACTCCATCGCCACTTCACTACAATGATAAAAGGAAATACACAAAAAATTAGCAAAAACATACAGGATACAGATGCACCTTCATATGAGTGTAATATGTACAAAAATCTAAAAAATCTAATTCATGAAAAATAAAAAGCAAAATGCAAGAAAATAAGAATCTAGAGTTTAGTGTTTACCAATTGATTCCGTTTTGAGATGATTAGGGTAGATATGTTGATATAATATTCAAAATTAAAAGCTTCAACCTCTCACCGTAATGTAATGATAAGACGAAGAGCGGAAGCTATGCGACGGATGTGCGACGGAGGTGAAGGAATTGAAGGAATCGACGAACGAATCAAAGGAATCGACGAAGAAATCAAATGAATCGGCGAAGAATCGAACAAATTTCGAAGGAAAATCACGAACGAGGGTTTTTCCTTTTTGCCCTAATTCGCACAACGCAAATGACTGAACGAAGACTACTATCTGAGTAAATTCTAATTAGATCTTTATAAAATCAAAATGACGGAAATCACCCTCAATATTTTGCCCTTTAGAAGAAAACCACAAAAAAACCCTGTTAATTACAAAAATGCCACCGCGGATATTTTAAAAAATCTGCAAATTTTCAGCCCTACATTTTTAAGATGAATGAACAAGATTTGTCCTCGCAGTCCTCACCAAATTTCAAGTCCTCACCCGATCCCACTTCTATATATATATATATATATATATATATATATATATATATATATATATATATATATATATATATATATATATATATGTATAATTTATTTCTTTAAAACATTATAACATTCTTAATAAGAATATTACACCTAATTCGTACATGTGTATTTTAACTTAAACTAATTAAAATACGTACAAACTATTTTATCTTTTAAAATCACTTTTAAATATTTATAATTTTCCGAACATTATATATAATATAATATAAATGCATCTTGTTAATTTTAAGACTTTAAAATTAACACTTCTCTTTTATCCATAATTAAATTTAATTAATTAAACCCTTATCTTGTTCTTGATCAATTAAAACTAGGTTTCAATTTTCTTGATCAATAACACATCTTAGTTAAAGATTAATCCTAATTTATCATATTCAAACAATTATTAAACTTTGTTTAAATTCTAGGATAGATTATAACTTTAATAATTTTATTTAAACTTATTCATTTAAATCTTCTAAACAAAAACTTTGTTTAGATTTCTAGATTCAAAGAACTAGTTTTAATAAACTCATTAAAACAATAATCAAACCTCATTAAACATAAACTTGTTTAATTTTCTAGGTTCTAGATTATGTTCTTGATTAATCCTATTAACCAATTAAACTAAACTAGTTTAATGTTCTTGGTCCTAGGTTACATCTAGGGTTTCGAAAATTCCCTTAAGCCTAAGAAACTTTTCCACCAATTAAACTGAACTAGTTTAATCAAACTTGGTGTCCAAGTCTCCTCATGATTTTCGAAAAATCTAAGAAAGGAACGGATCTTTTTTTACCAATTAAACTAGACTTAGTTTAACATATTTGGTCCTAGATTTTGAAGATCAAAGAATAAGGAAAGAATCCTCTTGATAAAAATTTTTGACATTCTTGATCCTAGGGTTCTTCATATTTTCGAAATTTCTAGGGTTAGGGAAAGAAGCCTTTTGACCAATTAAACTAAACTAGTTTAATGTTCTTGGTCCTAGGGTTCTTTCTTGATCTCGAAATTACAAGGGTTTAGAATCCTTATGACCAATTAAACTAAATTGTTTAACATTCTTGGTCTAGGGTTCTTTACCCTCATTCGAAATCTTCAAGGAAGAAAAAGAAGAAGGAACGAAAAAACTAAAACTTGGAAATTAAACAAACAAAAACTTTGTTAATCTTGTTTAGATTTTAAACCACCTCTCTGATACCATTGAAGGGTTTCATTACACTGATCAACCCATTGGGTCGACCACCTAGTACTTGGTTCGAACCATACTGGTAAGAACATGATGGTGTTCTTGACCGGTTAAACCAACTAGCTAATTTAATCCCTAAAAGCGGAACTGAGATTAAACCTAATCCTTAAACCCTAAAGGATTATAGGATCTTGGAAATCAAACTTGATTAACAAGAAAGAAACCTTATTCGAAGAACTCGAACACACACTATGCTTGTATGGTTCGTCGACCATCAACCAAAGAACCCTAGGGTTCTTTGGTCGAATTCGAACAAGAGGGGAGAGGGAGAAAAGGGTTTCCCAAAACATACCTTATTGCTTGCTTAAGATAGTCCACTGATGATGAACAAATCGAGCGACTTTCTAGTTGATCTTATCAATGAACTTGTTCTTCGAAACACGAAGAACGAACGAAGAATACGAAGAACACAAACTTGTGTTCTTGGGTGCTGATGTTCGGCCAAATGGGGAGACGAAGGGGGATGGTGATTTTCAAGAGGTGTGTAACACCAATAAGGGTTACCCTAAGCCTCTTATTTATAGTTAAATAAGTTGCGCTTAGAACCCTCTAGTTTAATTAAGATTAGATCTTTAATTAAACTTTCCTTTTACACTTCTATCCCTTATAATTTTACTAGTTATTATTATCACACTTAATTATCAAATGCCTTAGTATTATACACTTATATATTTCAGTATATACATACACGAAATATAAACCTGTGTTTTATACCTTTAATAATTAATTAGACAATAATATTATCCAAACACTATATGATTTAATAGCTTTAAATCATATCATGGATAATCTATAATTTACACATTGTATATTTACTGAACTAATAAATATACAAATACTTGAATTAATTAGTTAGTTAAACTAATCCAGTAATAAGTTAATCTTAACTTAATACTTAACTGATTCATAATGACTATTATGAATCATTCCTCTTGGTAGTATCATTGCATATCTTGCTCGTATTACATGCACTCATCGGTGTGACCCTTAAGTGTTTCGTAGGCATAGATGTATCATCATAGGTTGACTAACTGTGCACATAATTTTAACATGGGGATCAGGGAGTTTTATGGCCGAATAAAAAGTTAGAACTTATCAAGCCATAAATAAATTTGGTTTTTTAACCTTGGGAGGGAAATTTTATATGGAGTTTATTAGGTGTTACCATGTGTCAAATTTGTCATCTAAGAAAATGTCATATGGTCATATAGACTTTGATTTATTATAGTAGTAAGTATATTACAATCTCAATTAAGACTATAATCCATCTAATTATCGTATTTGATATAAAGAAAGTTCAACCTAAAAGTTATATAGTATTTTTTTATTCTTTCTTTCAAACAATGGGCCTTATGCAGTGGGGAATATGTTTTTTCAGAGTTCGGAAAGTATCAAACTGGGCTTTGTAAATTTGTTCCTTTTGGACCCTTATTGGACCGTTAAAACGCCATTTAAAAACTGTTATGTCACGCACGCATTGACAGCAAACTTAATTCCATGACCACTGGTTTCAGTAGAAAAAACATGGATCGCATTAATTAACTAATTACAACTAATATATTGTATATACCCCCTAGCATTTCCATATTGCAAGTTACAAAAACCCTCGCATACATACACACACAATAGTATATAAAAGGGTGTGTTAGTAATTTTACTATAAAAACAAAACAAAGCAAACACAACACTACACTACCTAACATCTATATCTCCCTGTGGCTATTAGACTTCATCCTATCACTCAAATGGTCCATTATGTCCTTCATCCTGCCTAGCAACTCATCATTCTCACACCCGTCTTCTTTGAATTTCATCATGTTACATAGGATGAAACTGTCTTTGAAAATCTCGATAAAGAAAATACGGTAATGAAGTCGAAACTACCACCAAAAAGGTAGTCATCTAATAAAACGTGCTGGGTACACAAGCTTCCCGATAAGCTGTTGTGGACCATTCGGGTTTTAACTTTTAAGTACACGTAAATTACTAAAAAAAAGCATACCAAAAGGAAATACTACCCAAAATGAAGAAATGTTGAATCCAAGTGTTATGTGTAGTAGCTGATGGATAATGCCACTCGTCCCTGCCCGACGAGTTTCACGACGAGGGGCGTGCCAACGGTGTCATGCTACCGACGAGTTTCCTTGTCTACCGATGAGGCTACCGACGTGCCAATGGCAGGGTCTTATGACACTTAGGATTTGGTAATCGATGACCTGGCCTTCACGGAAGGATTGGTGGAGAGTGGAGTTTTTTTGTAGATTTATACAATCAATTGCAATTTACATGCAAAGCATCAAATTATTACTATATACTCCGTGACAACATGTATGAACAGTGAATATATTGCTATTTTTTATAGCTAGCTGCCTTTCTTGACCATCCCCACACCATTTTCTTTTTCAACCTATGCCATCTATTTTTTTTTTTTTTTTTGAACGGCAAGTTAGTAAGTTAGTGGTTCGAACATAGACAGTAACATCCACAAAAGGCAGTATGTCTTCCCTCAAACCTTCCACCTATGAGGAATAAATCCCACCACAAAAGTCCACGAAGGGACTTGAACCCACGACCTATGGGTCACGGGCAACACCTTATACCACTAGGCTAGAAGCATTGGGTACCTATGCCATATCTATACTTTCAATATTTATTTGCACATCCAATTATGTCATGCCACATGTACATAAAATATTTCATACTAAATACAAGGTGTATAAATGGAATCTTATTAATTCTATTATGGCTAAAACTTTAATAACAAATACACATTTTACTCCATATTAGCTTTATAGTTCACGAAGTTACTAACTAAATCTTTTAATTTATATAAAAAAAAAATATCATTAATAATATATCTCCGGCCTAATACTTAACTTATACTATTATACTATAATTTACACTAGATGGCTTCAACCTCACACTAAACCTAACACTATATATAATGTTACACTATTTTGCCAACACTATATATATACATACTGTTAAGATTTCATTAGAGCAATAAAATTTTACCAATAACATTCTTTCAAAGTTAATTATAGTGTAGTTGGTTTGATATTTTTAGTGTTAACATTATCTTTTAGACTATTATTATAAGTTGAAGTTGTACAACTGAAACATTTACTGATTTAACCATCCTTTGGGCATCGTCTGGAAATCCCCCGCGGCATCGCGCGGGGTTGTTTTCTACTAGTTTGGATACAAAACAGAACAGAATACAGCCATATAGACTAGCTCCAACTGCATATAAATTTTAGATCTCAAATAAAAGAAAGAAAAGAACATTCTGCCGAAATCCGAATGCAAATCCAATTGCATATATATGATATGGTAATGGTAATGGTGTGCATGCAAGTTAACTTGTTTTTGGGATTACATGCAAGAATATTGTCTGTTTCTGGTTATAAACAGAACAGAACAGAACAGTAGAAAAGAATGTCAGTAAAGAATTCAGAAGTAAGCTTGAGAACAAAAACAAGCGACGAGGATCCCCAGCAACGCCCCAGCGACGACCTGGGAGGGGGTGTGGCCAAGCAGTTCCTTGAGCTTTCTTTTACTGATGGGATGACCTTGGAACAAATCCTCTACTATCACATTCAAAACCTGCACAAACCAACAAACCGCAATTTCAATTTCAATTTCATTTGCCACTCAACTAATTACCCTAAACACCCTTATTTATTAATTTATTTATTTAAGTAATGAATTAAAACTAGGCCAACAATTAGCATCAACACCCGTTTAATTTGCTTCCGACTCGGTCCACATTTGGACTTGTTCCGAGTCAGGATTTACTGATCCGGTCCAAATAAAGCAACTAACCCAGTCAGAAAGCTGACCCAGTTAGCAACTAACCCAGTCAAGTTTAACTCAATCAGCAACTATCAAACGAGGTGCAACTTCAAATAATTTCAGTTGACGAAGTCAAAGTTGACCAAGAGAAAAAACTAGTCAAGGTAATGAACACACAATCCAGCTCAAAGTAAACAAAAAGCAGCACTTAATGAAAATAACCGAATCTAAGGATTGTTATTCAAATAATATGACAAGCTCATTTGAAGTTTAGAATGAGAATTGTTACCTCTGCTTGCATCCCAGCATGGCGACGAACACCAATAGCATCATACATGACAATTAAACTAAACCCCAAACAAACAGGAAATAACGAATCTGCCACTCCATGACATATCGCCACAGAAGTGGTCAGAGCTGTGCATAAAGCTGAATGTGAAGATGGCATTCCCCCAGAAGACCACATGATTCGTAAATCCAATTTCTTCTCAAAGCAAGAATGCAACACAACTTTCAAAGATTGCGCCATCAGCCACGCAAAAAACCCAGAAACAAATGTTGGGTTTGCGGCTAGGGTTGCCACAAATGGGCTAATTCGAACCTTCACAAATCAAAGCAACCAATATCAATTTGCAAACTAAAACTATTTGAAATCAAAATGAAATAAGGAACCTTTGCAGATGAAGTTACGCTAAGCAGAGCCATACCAAGCCCTCCATTCTGCAAGAAATTGCAATCTGTTGGTTGGTTTATTGAGGTTTTATCATGTAGAGTCGTTAACCCGTGTAAGATTGATCTTAAAATTGGTAATTTCTTGAGGGGTGAGGTGTATTTTTGCCATAGAGATGTAGGGTTTTGAGGGTTTAAAGAAACAGAGATGTAAGAAGAATTTCTTCGTAGTTTCTTTAGAGTTGTAATTGGTTTAGTGGAAGAAGTAAAGGGGTGATATAATCTTGACAAGGGATTAGTATTGAAGTTGAAAGATGAACATGTTATGATAGGTTCCATCAGAGCAGGACTCTGTTCTGCATCGAATCAGAAGACTGACTGTGTGTGTGTTTCCTTTCTTCTTGAGAAATGGAAATGGGGAAATGGAAATGGATTGGAGATGGAAAGAAAACAAAAGGGGGGAAATGGCGGAAGAATATCCAGGAATGGTGCGGTGTTTATGCTTGAAAGAGCTTATCTTCGATTCCACATCCACAAGGATTTTTGGCTTCTCTCATAGACAAGCGATGATTTGAAGTTCTGGCCCACTTTAGTTTCTAGACGTCGTCTTCTGTTTTTCAATTTTAGTTTATTTTCAAGGGGGTGTTTGGGAAACTTTTTAGGGTTCAGGTTTATTAGGCCTCTCCCAACAATGGTGCGTCACTAAACCCGTCAGTAGCGCCACATCATTACATCCTTACCGACACGCTACTGACACGGTCGTGCCAACAATAACTCATCACTAACACATCACTTACCCTTAAAATATTACATTTAACCCCCTCCCCACACACAAAAGCTACTGACGCCCCATCCTCACGTCCTCACGGCGACGCGTTTCTACCGACGCGGCTACCGACGCCGCAGTGCCAAAGGCGTCGTTGCACGACGTGGCCTTGACGGGTTTGTGACGCCACCGTTGGCACTCATCTTAGGTTAGAGGGGGCGGTGTATGTTGAAATATATTCTGTAACAATATTAAATTAACCAAAATACTTAAATGAAATGTACTAACTTGAAATTGACGAAGATGAAGAACACACGGCAAAACGTATACACCCAGGATTTGATGCAGCAACGACGGTATGTTCCACAGCAAGAAAACACCATGTAACACAAAGCGAATCTATACTACTTTAAAATGGAGATTGCACATTTCTAAAAGAGGAAGTCTGAATTTCAACCCTTCCATTTTTAGCAATGCCCAAACCCAAGTTAAAATTAAAATTTAAAATTGCTGCTGCCGAGATTTGAACCCGGGTGGGCAGGTACCCCAGGCAGGAAGCTTACCACTAGGCTATAAACAAGTTGGTGACTATGTTTCGTACACTAAATATACTAACTGTCCCGAACCCGTTTGACGTTAAAATTAAAATTTTAAAACCCGCGCTTGCCAATATTCGAACCCAGGTGGGCAGTTACCCCAGGCAGGAAGCTTACCATTAGGCTATAAGCAACTTGGTGACTATGTTTCGTACACTAAATATACTAACTGTATGGAAACGCGGTTGACTATATTAAATAAAAACGTTTACCTAATTAGTTCATTCCTTTTATAAACAACAATTTTAAAGGAATATACATTCGAGATATTAACCTGATTAAATAAGTTTAAGCCTATCTATAATAGAGGAATGCGTTTCGGGATATTAACCTGATTAAAGGAATGCGTTTCAGGATATTAACATTTAAATCATTGAAAGCATGCATTTTTTCAATTATGATGTGCATTTTTTTAATAGTAGAGATATATTGAATATAACGTTTTTTTCTAAGCTATATATATATATATACTCCATCAACTTACGATGGAGTTGTTGTGCAACCTACAAACGAGGTGAAAACTTAAAATCATATTAACCTTTTTCATGGCTTTAATCACTCAATATGGTGCTTCAGTGCTCCAGCCACTGCCACGACCAGTTGAAGAAGTAGATGTAACCTCTATTTGACTAAATTCAGAGTTTCAATTCTTACTTTGTAATACATGCCTAGGTTAAAACTTACAAAATACCATACAATAGGCATGTATATCAATATATCATTTAATTTTTTTCTTTTTTGTTCTTAAATGATTTTTTTTTTCAAAACAATACCTTACAAGTTACAACAGTCATGGATATCATTTAAATGTATTATTTGTTTTTATTTTAATGTATTTTCTTCAAAACAATAAATTTTGCAGGAATGGGTCGGGTTCACCCACAAACATTTTCTCGAGCCATTTTCTTTACGGTTAATAGTTTTGATTCAACCCAAATCGCCCCATTTGTGCATATAGGTTATTTTTCTGGTTTGGTGTTGTTTTCTTAGTTTTAACTCAGCAAAATGGAGCTGTAACATAATGTTTGGTGGTCCATGTTATTGTCTCCTCAAGTATTTGTACGAATTATTAGGGTTTTTTAAAACTATTTTTGATGAAATATTGTGTTTAGTTCTTAAGTACTTTTAATATGTTCTTTTTTACTATTTTGTAGGCGACGATGATTTGTGTTTATAAGGATTTAGTGATTTACTGAAAACTTGGATGGGGATTGGAAGGGTAAACAAGAACCGATGCATTGGTTTTGAAGAATTTCTTTTTTATGTCGTAGTTATGATTATGAGAATTATGGATAGGAGTTGGTGATGTCAACACCAAAATTGCTTTAATCGTTTTAATATTCATGATTTAAAATGGTATCAAAAAATGGGTATGGTTAAATATTTAAGTTTGGGTGATGTCAAACATTCTACACAACAATAAAAAATTGTCTAAATGTATATATTAATTGTGAATGGAATTGTCTAACCATATAAAATCAAGATTGACATTGTTGTTGAGAAACAATAATTATTGACTTTTAAGTAGAGAGATGTTAATTATTGATTTTTTCCTTTATTTTATACACAGTTTTCATGCTTATGTACTGTATTCGTTATAAAATAATGTAACCAATGGACTTGTAATCGCCAGAAATATCTAGTTCGCAGCCCACCGTATCGCGCCGGTTTTAACCTAGTACTCGGAAATGCAGGAAGAAAAAACGCAGCAAAGAATGAGAGAAAGCTTCTGTTTTTGTGTATGTTTCATTCTGTCATATGAGTCCCTTTTATAGGGAGAGACAGGACAAGAAATGAAACGGCCAGGCATTTTAATCACCATTAAGCAGTGATCAAAAACATTCAAACCGTATCAAAAACGTCTGGGAATGGCCAGTGCAAAGTGCGCCTAAATTGCGCCATTTCGCCAGTGCAAAGTGCGCCTAAATCGCGTCATCGATCTCGGCTCGGCGCGTGTGGGTCTAGCCTTTTATCCTCCACTAAAGCCATTGAAGACTTGAAGAATTAAAGGTCTTATAAACTCACAAAATATTCTTACTCCCACCTATGTGGGATAGAGTAAAAATTGCCAACTTGCAATATCTCTATTGATATTTCCAACAGTGTAGTGGCGAGAAGGAGCACCGCCATGTGCCACCTCAGCTCAAAGCCACACGCCACCATACCGGGTTCTTACTCAGCACGGTACCATAACCGGGTCACAGGTCAACTCGAGTCAACTAAGAACATATAAAATATACAAAAGATTTATACTTCACGTAGTAAAGTTTGTACCTTACATTTCAAGTTATCCACATAATATTAATAAGATGTAATGTTGATATTGTTTTTGTTTTCATATTTAATTCAATTCACAATCCACTGGATATCATTTTTTTTAGAAATTTATTAGTGTTTTTATATTTAATTCATAATGACGGAAAGAAGAAACCAAACACATTAATAATAAAATGTTTTAGTTTTACCAATTATGGCAATAAAATTTAAAACATGAATAAGGTATTATGGAAATGAAAACTGAAACGTGAAAGATTTATTATAATACCAAAAGTCAGAAAGCCTTAAGAGTTACTGGACGGGTTATTTTCAGGTCTACAAGTTACCGGGTTTGACCAAAAATACTCGGGTCTTAAAGTGTCATTACTCAACAAATCCGTTGTTACTATTGAACCGCTGTCAACTAACAAGCATGATCTAAAAAGAGTACATTTGGAAGACTTTCAATTTGAATTCCAACTGTGGTTCTCGAATGTCCATCAGATCAAAATACAATGAACCATTTAATAAATAATACTCATTACCATCAAATGGAATAGACTTACCATCAAATCGAATAGACTTACCATCAAATCGAATAGACTTACGCTTTCTCGGTGACAACAACTTCATATTTGCTCGATCAACATGCTCTTGGTGATTTTATTGTCATACGACATTTAGTGTAATTGTGACTTACTAGAGAGACTAAGTGAATTTAGGTTAAGTTCAAATACGGATTCAGAGGTGTCTACGCAAACCCAATGACTAACTCGATTCATTAAATTGAATGGTTGCATTTTATCTTTTTATTTGAACTGTTATGTTTGTTAGCCATTTTATCATTTTATTCATAAAAAAATACACATGTACACCAAAAGGTGGTTATTTCCATCTTCTATATATAGAGTTCTTGTCTCAAATTGTATATGAAAACAACATGCTCTTTATTTAGACTTAAATTCATCTTGTTACATATCATTTAAGTATATCATTTAAGGATTTTACTAACCAATGCCCTTAGGTCAATGGTTAAAGATAAATTAAATGTTTAAAATTATTGTACATTAATTACATACAAAAACTACCCCTAAAAATCCCACACCACCTTGTAGTGGTTATGCATAAGAACTTGTACATAAACCACTTTATTAGCTCTTAACCATTGCGGTAAGGGCAATGTTTAGCATAACCCATTATTTAAAAGCAATTGTTATCACTTAAATCCGATAAACCCGATTTTTTATTCCTTGAATTCAGCAACATTTCCGGTATTACGTGGGCGAATAGTTTCAAAATTTAATCCTGCATTTACATCTTTTTAACTACTCCATCTCACCCCATCTTCAAGACCAAATAAATCTACAGGTTACCACTTTAAATCTGCAAATTCCGATTGCAACTTTGTGCAATCTGCATACAAAGAAAACAGCTTAAGGATTACATATCTTTTTTAAACTCGATTTTGTTATTCTTTCTGTCAAATAATTGTTGCTTCAAAAGATTGTGTTAATAGCGACCTAATGTTTATCCGTCAAACTTCTACATTCTGTTTTCTAATTGCAGCCACGATTCTCAAGTAACTCTTACCTGTTCCACCAAAATGTGGTTGCAAAATCCTGCATTCTGCATACTTAAACAAAGGTTAGATCCTTACATATGTCAGATTTACTCAGTAATTGTATTATTTAAACCTGGAATTAAACAGTATTTTATTTTTAAGAAGTTCCTTCTTATAATTGTTTTTTTGCTCCAGTATTTGAAGCTACAAATACTGCTATAACAGATTACAACAATCTATTATGGGTTAAAATTAAATAAATTAAACAGTTTTAAGTCCTCAAAATGCAAAAAGAAATTGTCAGACCCCAAAACCTTTTTATACAAATTCCTCTAATGCAAAAATCTAATATGGGTTAAAATTAAAAAATAGAGTTTTAAATTATTATATTTTTAATTTTCCATATTTTTAAATAATTTTTTTGCCTGCACACTATACCTGCAAAGCACAATAAATTAAAAAGAATTTTAAATATTTTTTCACAAGCAGCACTGTTTAAATTACAACTGGTTTTAGCACGTTTGCCTGCTCTTAGTCGTCTTCACTGAAAGCAGAATCATATTCAATGGAACCAAGAGCCTGCATCATAAGTAAGGTTTTATAATTAGCTAGCTATTGCTAAAAAAACAGTGTTTATGGTTGACGTTTTTAAGTAAATGACTAAAAACTAGAGTTAATGAGGCAAACTCTTGGTTACGGGCCGGGTTTATCTCTTGAATGGGTTAATATATTTGAACAAATTTAACTCACTAGACGTTTATAAAAAGTTGTTTTTTTAGACAAATAGTCAAACCAACTCATTTCATCACATGTTTTGAGTTTTGACCAGTTATCCCACATGCCCGAGGAACTTTTTGGATGTGAAATAGAACCTGAGCAACTTTTTGGAACAGAAAGCTGAATACATCGATTATTAGAAATGGAGCTCAAATTCAAAGGATCTAATGAGTTCTTCTTTTCAAGAATTGAAATAAAAATAAGTAAGATTCCGTTAAGCCTCTGTTATTTTTTAAACAATCCATTTTATTAGTAATTATAACAACTTTGTTTAATTTTAATTTACTCTTTTCATAATTCAAAAAGTAGATTAGGACCCAGTAGATTATTAGTTAGAATCAGGTATACATTAACTGATTAAATGTTGCAAGGCAATTTCAAAAAATGTGAAGCAATTTCAAAAGAAAGATAATTTAAGAGTACCTATCGACTCACCTGTTTTGTTGCATGTAAGGCACTCCTTTACAAGCAACAAATCTCTCCCTCTAAAACGTAAACATGTTTTATAATAGGGTTTTTTGGCATGCACCTGTTGTAGGTGAATTTATGCATCAATGTCGACTGTTTTGAGAGTTGTAATAATTGGGACCAGGCCGTATGCAATAGCAGACCTTATAGTCAATTAAACAGATTGGCCCATATTAGATGGACTCAAAGTAAACACACAAATGGGCCAACTTGTCTGGAGAGGATTCACTAATTTATGACAAAAATAATATTTTTTGGTTCACAGTACATCAAATTTAATTTTTTACTGTCACCGCTAATACATCACACTATTATGATTTGTCAGGATCGATTAACTATGAACAGTTAATAAACACCTTTAGATCTAATTGATGATAGAAGTTACAGCGGATTAACACTATATCAATATGATTAAGAACAATGAACTGTAAGAACAATATGCGAAAATATTAAGAACACAGTTTCACAAAAAGCTTCAATGTATATTATTGATTAACAATACACACGGACGTTTACAATTCGTAAGGAATTATATATTCTTATGATGGTTTAAGTTGTTTACATGATTGTAGTTATGGAAAGTATTATGGTTTTAATAATCCGGTTTTTGACCCGTTTGAGTGTAAGAAATGCAATATGGCTAGTTGACTTGTTGTGTAAGTGTAAATGGTCATGACATGTTCTTATGATGGTTTAAGTGTTTGGCTATTTAGTTAGTGCAAGTGTTAGTGTTAAATGTATATTTAACATTGTTTATAATTTGGTGGAATTATATACTAATTCGGTATTCCTTTGGTGTACAGGAATCGAGATCGTGACTCAGAAACATTAGACCTCTGAGTTCGACAAGTGGAAGGTTTCGGTGAGTGGATTTAACCTACAACTCGGGTCTCGATAAATTTCATGTGGTATTTGTATACTAGTAAAATGCAGGGAATTGGCTTACCTGGGGAGTTCGCGTCGCGAACTCCTCCTCGCGATCGGGAACATCGAACAGGGAATACAGGGTTGAAACGCGAAGAGTTCACGAGGGTGTTCGCGTCGCGAACATGAGTTCACGAACGCGAACTGTAGTTCGCGACTGGGTTTTGTTTAGTGGAGTTTCGTAGCATTTTTCGTGGCTAGTCTACTTGTTATGTATGCCTAGTGTTAGGGAATACCATACATGACCTTGTGCACATAGGTGAAGAGACTTGGCTTGACGGGTAGCTACAACTCGGTTTGATTTGGTGACCGAGGTTTGAGAAGTCAGTGCGCTGGGCAATGGGTGTCGACTAAAGGGTATCCGACCTTACCTGTATTTGTTGCATGGTCAAGGGGAGGGAGTTGCCCGGGTGTTGGTCACGAACCGCTATCGGTTACCGTGGTTTGGCCGACCATGGTTTAAGGCTCCGGCAGGACCCCGATCTTCTTGAACGAACCGGGAAGCGTGTATTGAAACTTCCGTGTTCCAGTGATGACCCAACAGGAGATGTTTATTTAAACTTCCGGGTTTAAGTGATGACCGAACCGGAGATGTTTTATAACTTCCGTGTTCTAGGGAACAATGATACGTGGTTAGGTGGCTTTAGATAGTAGAGATGCCTATTCCAGCTTGTTGGGCTTTACAGAATTTGTAGATTCTATTCATTCACTTAGCTTTGTGCTAATCTCTCCCTCGTTGAATCTTTTCAGGTGATCGGTGCTTTGGACGGGATGATTGACCAAGCTCAGTTGATATGTTTTGAAAATGAGCCGTGTCGTTTATTAACACCGTTATTATTATTATTATTTGGAGTTATTTTGGGACACTTGGTTTGTAAACCTAAACCTAAACTTATTATTATCTTTATGCTTCCGCTAAACTAACCTAGAGGATAACCTAATCGCCTTCGGGCATTTAAAAAAAAAAAAAAAAAACGTTCTCCAAATTTTGCGGTGTTACATTTATAGTGTTGAATAGAAGACTTAAATTGTTGATTGTTGCTTAATTAATCAAGTATCCAGCTGCTTTAACAAGGTATGTATGAAAAGGATCAAATTCAATATGTTTATTTGGAAATAGGTCATTTTTGGGTCATATATAACTGATCATTCAAATGGGTAAAATATATAGCTAAAAGGTATCCATAGTGTATTTTAATGCAACTGCTTACTCCAATAGGATTGATATCATCATATTTTGTTTGGGTTTGACAGGTCTTCACTTGATAAAAATCAAACATTATTTATGAATGCGTATTCTACAATTAAATTAGTACCTTCAGCAACAAAAGCGGTAGCATGGTGGACTTGTCTTGAATACAAACTGCATTTTCAAATTGTTGTTGCAGGAGATGATTACAAGATCAAAGTTTGGAACTACAAACTACACAAGTGTTTATTCACCCTTCTTAGGCATCTTGATCCGTTCAATTTCCTCACGAATCACCATGGATTGTTAGTTGATGACACACTCAAACCTGACGCTACATTTTGGATCTACATCTACGAGCATAATGAACATGGTGATAGGGGGATGGATCTTTTGGGGGGCATATTATGCACGAGGGCTGTATTTTTTGTTCATTATGCAGGAGAGGCACTTGAATAGGGGTTGCATGCCCCACAACTTAAAATTAGTTGGTTTTCGGCCATTTGCTTTTATATAATTTTTTCATTTGATGTTTTTTGAATTCATTTTATGTAATATGTACGTATATTTTTTGACCTTGAAACATAATGATAGGCAATCACCGACCCACAATCTAAGCCCATCAGATCCTAACCCAAATAAAAAATGGGTCACTTTGGCCCAACTAGATACTTGATCGATGGCAAGAATTTCTACCCCACGTTTGGTTTCACATGCATGTTTATTTATTAGTATTTGATTTTATTAATTTAGTAATTGTACCAGCTCTTTTCTTTAGTTGAAGTAGTCAAAGTAGCTGTTTGATAATTCCCTAAGTGTAAGGAACGTGGGTAGTAGTTTCTCGGTAGAAGTTATTTTCTTTCACAAATATGTACTGGAAAATGAGAAATGAAAGACACTTTTTGATTTTCTCAACAAAATTATTATAATTATTCTTCGTACACAGAGAGTAATTTTGTTCATTGCTATCCTAATTCAAGGCAGGAATTGGGAGGTGATCTTGGACGACTATCTCTGGTTCTCGTGGTGCAACTGTATCGAGAATTCAGGTTAGATTTCTGCTCAACAAAGGTTCTCGAGTGGTGTGACTGTAACTCGTAGAAATTTTGTTGTTTGTTTCTGATTCTTATATTGTGTCGGGTATAACGATCCAAATTGATAAGTTTATTGCCATCATTTGGTATCAGAGCTATGGATACCCGCAGTACTACCGATTTGAAGAGGATTTTAGAAGCTATGGAAGCCGATAAGAAAGAGTTAGCCCAAAAAATGGAGGCCATGCAAGAACAAATTCACGAGTTGATTTTGTCCCAGAGCCATGGTAACGAGTCGTCATCGAGCGGTTCAGTTAACAAAGGCGGTCAGGGTGGAGGGCACCCAAATGATATTAAAGTGGATATACCTGAATACGATGGTAAATTAGATCCTGATGAGTTTGTCGAATGGCTAAGAACGGTAGAACGTGTTTTTGACTATAAACAAACCACAGATGAAAACAAGGTTAAGATAGTTGCTCTTAAACTTCGTAAGTACGCATCAACCTGGTGGTCGAATACCTGTTTGAAACGTGAACGAGCCGGGAAAGAAAAGATCAAATCTTGGCCAAAGATGAAAGCAAAGATGAAGCAAAAGTTCCTTCCTACTTATTATGTCCAGAGTAGTTTTTCCCAATTGCATGCCTTAAGGCAGGGAACCGGTACAGTTGAAGAATATTCTCGTGAATTTGAGTACCTTTTGATGAAGTGTGATGTTCCTGAGGATGATCCTCAAACACTCGTTCGTTATTTGGGAGGCCTTGAATCTCGAGTTGCAAGCGTTGTTGAATTGCACTCTTCCCAAACCCTAACTGAGTTAACATTACTAGCCCATAAGGTGGACTCACAACAACGAGCCAAAGGAAAATTTGAATCAAGCCGGTCCACTTTCAAGCCCACCTCTTACCCAAAGCCCACACAAACCACACAACCCATTACCCCAAATACCTCTAAACCAGCACCTTTTTCTAGAACTAATAACGAAACCCCAAGAGCCCCTCGCCGTTGTTTTCGATGTCAGGGACTAGGGCACATAGCCTCTGAATGTCCCAATAAAAACTTGATCACTCTGGCTGATTTTGACCTTGCGAGTGGGTACGAGTTTAGTCCCGAGTTAACCGGCGATTCTGATGCACTAAACGGGGATGAAGAAGAAATCACCGGACCTGATGAAGGTCCATGTTTGGTTGTTAGAAGGACATTAAGTGCTACAGCAACTCGAGGGGATAACCTTCAGCGAGAATCAATCTTTCATACTCGTTGTACGATCGCTCAACGGGTTTGCACAGTGATAATTGATGGCGGCAGTTGCACAAATGTTGCTTCACAAACCTTGGTAACTAAATTAAACCTCCCTACTCAACCACACCCTAACCCATATGTAATTCAATGGCTTAATCAGGGAACGGGAATACGCGTATCTCATCGAGTCTTACTATCTTTACGCATTGGTAAGTCTTATATCGATGAGCTGTGGTGTGATGTTGTCCCGATGGATGCGTGCCATGTTCTGTTTGGGCGTCCATGGCAGTTTGATCGACGAGCAATACATGACGGGTACCGAAATACATACTCTTTCATTCATAATAACCGTAAGATTGTCCTTACACCTCTCACCCCTTCGACACCATCACCACAACCAACACCCGCCATGAGCACATTATTACAAGCTGAACAACACGAGTATCATTCTTGCAAAGAGTTTGTATTGCTGGGGTTTGATGATGATGAAGACAAACCCCAAACACCTATACACCCTCTTGTACAACCACTTTTGAACTCCTACGCACAAGTTTTCCCAACAGAAATACCAACCGGCCTTCCGCCAATACGTTCCATCCAACACAAAATTGATTTCATACCCGGTTCTATCCTGCCCAATAAACCCGCATATCGCTCTAACCCACAACAAACAGTTGAAATCAGAAAACAAGTCGACAAGTTATTGGAAAAAGGACTTATTCGTGAGTCCCTCAGCCCTTGTGCCGTCCCCACTTTGCTTGTACCAAAGAAAAACGGTGATTGGCGATTGTGTATGGATAGTCGTTCAATCAACAAAATCACCATCAACTACCGTTTCCCTATTCCACGATTGAATGATTTACTCGACGAGCTACATGGTTCTACGGTATTTTCTAAGATTGATTTGAGAAGCGGCTACCATCAAATTCGAATTTATGAAGGGGACGAGTGGAAAACGGCTTTCAAAACCAAAGAAGGGTTGTATGAGTGGCTTGTAATGCCATTTGGTTTGTCGAACGCACCTAGTACTTTCATGCGTTTAATGAACCACGTGTTGAAACCATTTTTAGGGGATTTTATTGTTGTCTATTTTGATGACATTCTTGTGTATAGCAGAACAGCCAAGGAGCACCAAAATCACTTGTCACAGCTGTTCAAACTACTCAACCAAGAGAAACTTTATGGTAATTTGGAAAAATGTGAGTTTTGTACTAACCAAGTCACTTTTCTTGGATATCTCGTTTCTGATAAAGGAATACAAGTTGATGAAAAGAAAATCCAAGCCATTCGAGATTGGCCGGTACCGCAAACAATTCAGCAAGTGCGAAGCTTCCACGGCCTTGCCTCGTTTTACCGGCGTTTTATAAAGAATTTTAGCACTATTGTGGCCCCTATGACTGAAGTGACTCGGTACAAACAGTTCACTTGGAATCCACAGGCTCAATTAGCCTTTGAAGAACTTAAAAAGCAATTATCTTCCACTCCGGTTTTAGCATTGCCTTGTTTTGATGAGGTATTTGAGGTTGAATGCGATGCCTCTGGGGTCGGAATAGGTGCTGTGTTGTCACAATCGGGCCGTCCAATTGCGTATTTTAGTGAAAAGCTCAACGATGCAAAACGCCGATACACGACGTATGATAAGGAGTTTTATGCAATCATTCGGGCTTTGGATCATTGGCAACATTATTTGATATCTAAAGAGTTCATATTGCACTCAGATCATGAGGCCTTAAAGTACATTCAAGGCCAACATAAATTACAGCCTCGACATGCCAAATGGGTGGAATTCATACAAGCTTTTACTTTCACAATCAAACACAAATCAGGTAAACTCAATAAAGGGGCCGACTCTCTCTCTCGCAAGCACTCGTTAACCACATCCCTACAACCAAAAATTCTGGGTTTTGACCTGCTACCGGACGAGTATCCATCAGATCCCGACTTTGGGCAGTTGTACGCAGATTGTCAATCTCATGCCACAGGTGAATATCATATTTTTAATGGGTTCTTGTTTAAAAGGCAGCAGCTTTGTGTTCCCCGACACAGCATCAGGTTAACGATTATACAAGAGGCTCACGAAGGAGGTTTAGCAGGTCACCTAGGAGCCGACAAAACAGTTCACATTCTGAGAAGTCATTTTTTTTGGCCCAAGATGAGTCGTGATGTCGAACATTTCATCAAACGTTGCCTACCATGTCATCGAGCCAAAGGTCAGTCTTCTCCACACGGTTTATACATGCCCCTCCCTGTACCGGTTGCTCCGTGGGAAGATGTTAGCCTTGATTTTATAACCGGGTTGCCGCGAACCCAACGCCAAAAGGACTCGATTATGGTGGTAGTTGATCGATTTTCAAAGATGGCTCATTTTATCGCCTGCCATACCACATATGATGCTGTTCAAATAGCCAATCTTTATTTCAGGGATATAGTTCGTTTACATGGGGTGCCAAAAACCATGGTTAGTGATCGGGATGTTAAATTCCTTAGTCATTTTTGGATGACATTGTGGCGCAAACTGGGTACAAAGCTCAAATTTAGCACCTCGAGCCACCCCCAAACCGATGGGCAGACTGAGGTTACCAACCGTACCCTTGGTTCATTACTCCGGGCACTTATCACTACAAATATGAAACAATGGGAAGAATTATTGCCTCGGGCCGAGTTTGCTTATAATCGGGCTCCTAATAAAACAACCGGCATTAGTCCTTTTATGGCTGTTTATGGAATCAATCCACCAACCCCACTCGATCTCGCTGTTCTTGACACGTCTACAAAATTCAGCCAAGAGGCCTGTGATTTAGCAGCTGACATCAAAGCCATCCATCAGCGAATCCATGACAAAATCACCAAGAACAATGAACTTTTGAAGTACAAGCGAGACAAAGGGAGAAAACACGTTCTTTTTCAACCCGGTGACCTTGTGTGGCTGCATTTTCGGAAGGAACGTTTTCCCTCTAAACGCCGTTCTAAATTGAGTCCCCGGTCGGATGGTCCTTTCAAGGTTCTCGCTAAGGTGAATGATAATGCTTATAAAATTGATCTCCCAGGTAACTATGGTGTTTCAGCAACATTTAATGTCGCCGACCTTCAACCGTACTTCGACCCCGAAGAAACCATCCCAAGTTTGAGGACAAACTTTTTTGAAGGTGGAGAGGATGATAGGCAATCACCGACCCACAATCTAAGCCCATCAGATCCTAACCCAAATAAAAAATGGGTCACTTTGGCCCAACTAGATACTTGATCGATGGCAAGAATTTCTACCCCACGTTTGGTTTCACATGCATGTTTATTTATTAGTATTTGATTTTATTAATTTAGTAATTGTACCAGCTCTTTTCTTTAGTTGAAGTAGTCAAAGTAGCTGTTTGATAATTCCCTAAGTGTAAGGAACGTGGGTAGTAGTTTCTCGGTAGAAGTTATTTTCTTTCACAAATATGTACTGGAAAATGAGAAATGAAAGACACTTTTTGATTTTCTCAACAAAATTATTATAATTATTCTTCGTACACAGAGAGTAATTTTGTTCATTGCTATCCTAATTCAAGGCAGGAATTGGGAGGTGATCTTGGACGACTATCTCTGGTTCTCGTGGTGCAACTGTATCGAGAATTCAGGTTAGATTTCTGCTCAACAAAGGTTCTCGAGTGGTGTGACTGTAACTCGTAGAAATTTTGTTGTTTGTTTCTGATTCTTATATTGTGTCGGGTATAACGATCCAAATTGATAAGTTTATTGCCATCACATAACTTACTTGGTTCAAGAAAATAGTTAATTAAAAGTATTTCTAATAAATACAAACAATTCAATGTAATGATGAAATGTTAGTTTATCAATTCCACTAGCTACCTCCATCATTACTTACCACTATCACTATTGGCACACGTTATCACTATTGGCACCATTACTATCGCTACTGTAAAATAATGGTTTCAGTGTACCCGCCGCCGCATTGCGCGGGTACCAGCTAGTCTACTCAATTAGATCCTATAACTTTCTTCTAACTTTTTGGGTGAGGTTTGCACCTTAAATATAAGGGAACTTAGAATATCATTCAAACCCTGCGATTCAAAATTTGAAAAATAACACACTTTCCCTAGGCTCACACGCACAAACCTTCTTTTATCTCCCACCGTGAATCAATCGATCTAAATCTATCATCTCCGATCTAATCGCTACTTTCTCCGCGATCAATTTCACCACAAAAAATGGAAAATCTGATCAATCTCGTAAACAAACTACAAAGGGCGTGTACTGCCCTCGGTGATTTTGGCGAAGGATCCTCTCTGCCTACCTTATGGGACGCCCTGCCGACCATCGCCGTCGTTGGCGGTCAGGTAGATCCAGATCTTTCCTATTTCTTTTTTATAATTATATTATATAGCGCAATTAGTTTGAGATATAGTGCTTGTTCTTCTTGCTTCTATCGGTCGGTAAAACTTCAGATCTGTTGTACGAGTTAATTTCATAATCGCAAGAAGTTCATTTGCATATACTTCCCTTGCTGTTTTAGGTTTTTGCTTACGGATTTTGTTTGTTATTGAATTCAATTTTAGATGTATATGATCCGATATAAGTTTGTGCATCTGCTTTTCATACTAACCGATGACATATGATTTCGTCAAATATGCGTAACTGTGTGATACTATGTGAACTAACCTACAAATATTTGTTTTCTGCTACTGGAAAATGGAAATCTGAAATATTAGTGATAAATCTGCAAATCCTCATATACTTGAAGTCAAACTGGATTAAGGATGTTTGGTTTCGTTAGGTGAAGCATACAAGTTGTGGTAAAGTATATAGGAAAGCTAGAAGGCTAAAAGTTTGGTTTATGTGTCTATGGCTTAAAGTTTCATTGTAGAGATTGTTGATTTAGAAAATAGTTAGTATGTAAGCTCAATGTTTAATTGCTTGCAGTATACATATTCTACTGAATATATCGATTTGTTGAATTGATAACTCAAGTTCGTGAGGTTAAATATTGGTTAATTAACAATATTTTAATTTTAATTTACTCACTCCTCATATGGCATTTAGAGCTCTGGAAAGTCATCTGTGCTGGAGAGCGTTGTGGGAAAGGATTTTTTGCCTCGTGGATCTGGTAATAAAAATACTCAATTTCCCTACAAATTTCTTGCGTGATTCTCAAATGATCTTTTTCTTTTTGGCATCCACATATTATTATTTTAATAACCAAAGTAATGAGACATATACGTATGCAGGGATTGTTACACGGCGTCCTCTCGTTCTACAGCTTCATAGAATTGATGAGGGAAGAGAATATGCAGAATTTGCTCACCAACCCAGAAAGAGATATACTGATTTTGGTATGTCTGATACTGTTTTGGTTCTCAGTCTGTGATTTAAGCCTTTAAAGTGGCCATTTTAAACTTAATTGTTTTTTTGTTTTTGTTTTTGTGCAGCTGCTGTCAGGAAAGAGATTGCTGACGAGACTGATCGTGAGACAGGTCGAAGCAAGCAGATCTCATCAGTTCCTATATATCTCAGCATCTATTCTCCCAATGGTGAGAGAAGATAGCCTTCTTTATTTGTATGCTGGTTAGTTACAAATACTCACTTGTTAATGTATGATGTTGACAGTTGTGAACTTGACCCTGATCGATCTTCCCGGTCTGACAAAAGTAGCTGTTGGTGAGTTTAGATCTAACATCATGAGTTGTAGATAAGTTTTGGTTTCAATAATTTTCCTCATTTTACATTTGTATGATCTTTTTAGAGGGTCAGTCTGAGAGCATTGTGGCAGACATTGAAAACATGGTGCGGTCCTACATTGAGAAGGTAATTTAACTTAAGCTAATTTATTTTCATTGGACCATTGTAACTGTTTTTCTGCTTGCCTTGCAGCCTAACTGCATCATTCTGGCAGTTTCTCCTGCAAACCAAGATCTGGCTACTTCAGATGCTATCAAAATTGCTCGTGAGGTGGATCCACAAGGTCTGTAAACTATTGGTCTCATACAAGACAACCTTTATGAGCTGGTTAATTCCAGTTAAAGTTATTGATATTTAATATTTGTGGTTTATAATTGGTGAGATGTGAATGAACAGGGGAGAGGACGTTTGGGGTTTTGACAAAGATTGATCTTATGGACAAGGGTACTGATGCAGTTGATGTAAGCTGGGTTTTAAATTAAAATTAAAATACTTGTTTTAGGTATGATTTAATTAAAAGAATAAAATGGGTTTTTGAATAGATGTTGGAAGGGAAATCTTATAAGCTAAAGTTTCCTTGGATTGGTGTTGTGAACCGGTCTCAAGCTGACATCAACAAAAGTGTTGACATGATTGCAGCTCGCAGGAGGGAGAGGGAGTACTTTGCAACCACTCCAGAGTACAAGCATCTTGCTTCCAAAATGGGCTCTGAGCATCTAGGCAAAGTGCTCTCCAAGGTGGTTATTTAACTTAACCATGATTTAGTTAATAATCTTATATTGGTTAGCTAATAATCTGAGATTACTTGTTCTTCAGCATTTGGAAACAGTCATCAAGTCCCGAATCCCAGGCCTCCAATCCCTCATCAACAAAACCATTATTGAACTTGAAACAGAGCTGAGTCGACTCGGGAAGCCCATTGCTACTGATGCTGGAGTAACCACACCACACTCTTCTATTATTCTATATCTATCTGTATTTCTCATTTCATCATGTAGCATCTTTTTCTGTATTGCAGGGGAAATTGTATATGATTATGGAGATATGCCGTGCTTTTGATCAAACATTCAAAGAACATCTTGATGGCATGTATGTATCATTATTCATTCCTAACTACTTTAAAACCATCTGATGCTGTTATTATTGTATTGTAATGTAAATGTCTGTAACTTTTGACATATTACAGACGGCCAGGTGGCGACAAAGTGTACAGTGTATTTGATAATCAGCTTCCTGCTGCCTTGAAACGGTTGCAATTTGACAAGCAACTTGCCATGGAAAATGTGAGAAAACTAATCACAGAAGCAGACGGATATCAGCCGCATTTAATAGCACCCGAACAAGGATATCGCCGTCTTATTGAATCTACTTTAATCACCATCAAAGGCCCTGCTGAGGCAGCAGTTGATGCGGTAAGCAAACAATTATCTAAGATGAAGTATTATTATTCTATTTCTCTAATCATGATTAATTTTTTTATAGGTTCATGGTATATTGAAGGATCTGGTGCACAAGTCAATTAACGAGACTGCGGTTAGTCTCAAGTCAACACACTTTTTTTTTTTTAATGAATTATAGATTCTGAGCAGAGGTTTTACTTTAGGAGTTGAAGCAATACCCATCCCTGAGGGCGGAAGTTATGAATGCAGCATGTGATTCATTGGATAAGATGAGAAATGAGAGCAAGAGAGCTACTATACAGCTTGTTGATATGGAATGCAGTTACTTGACTGTTGACTTCTTCCGCAAGCTTCCACAAGACATTGAAAAGGGCGGGAACCCCACGCACTCGATTTTTGACCGATATAATGATTCCTATCTTCGCCGAATTGGTAAGTCATGATTTGATTTATGAATTTATGACAAGAAGTTGAGTTGGTTTTGGCTTTGTGTGACTAGGATCAAATGTGCTGTCTTATATCCACATGGTGGTTGGGACTCTGAGACACTCCATCCCAAAGTCTGTTGTGTTTTGTCAAGTGCGTGAAGCTAAACGTAGTCTACTTGACCATTTTTTCACTGAGTTGGGTGCAAAGGAGGTGAGTAACAGTAACGACAAATAATTAGGGTTTTGGTGATATGAATTACTGATGTTGTGCAAGTATTGTGATACGATTCAAATAAATAGGATTATTATTATTAGTATAATTCTATTTATATTGAAGATATGTTTCATTTTAGATAAGGATTAGGAGTTTGAGTTTTATTAGGAATAGATCTTATCTAGAGATCTATAAATAAGAGTGTTTTAATTCTTAGGCTTTATATTATGAAGTGGTTTTGAAAGTCGATTAATCTATATTTATTCTTGATTTGATTTGATTGACAGGGAAAGCAATTGGCTAAATTGTTGGACGAGGATCCAGCAATAATGCAGAGGAGAATGGACTTGGCCAAGAGACTTGAGCTGTATAAATCAGCCCAAACTGAGGTGGATGCAGTTGCATGGGCCAAATAAACGGAAATTGCAACGATTGTAGCTGCTGCTGTATCGTGTATCTCTTAGCAAACGTTTTGCCAGTCATGTTAATAGGATCCTTACTTTGTGTGATTCTACTTCAGTTTTTGCATAATTTGTTTGTAGAGTATGATTAACATTCAAACTATTTGTTTTTTGTTATGTTTGTGGCTCCATCTCCAATTGCGTATTTGTTTAATCATGTGTGAATAGAACAATGGTGCATTATGTCATATTTTGATGGTAGTCTTTTTCCAACTAATATGTTTTAGGTGTTTTATAGTTGTGACAATTTGCGTTTTCAGTTTATGTGCATGTTGAGTTAATATTTTCTTCTAAAAATTAAACACAAATGGCTAGATTATTGCTATTTTAATCTTATATACTGATTATTTTATATGATCGATTAATAAGAGAGTATATGTTAGAATAACATGTTTGAAAATATTTCTAAATTTTTTAGCAGTACACCATAAATTGCAAGTTCTGTATATAGTGCTGTTGTACTTTTTATTTTTTTTAATTTGAGCAATAGAACTTCAAAGTTTTACAGATGTCGTATAAATTATAAACCTTCTTGTTATTAAAGGAAGATGTCATGTTATATTTTTCAGAATATAATTTCAAGGAAGCTCCCTAAAAATAAAAAGTAAATTAACAGTTAACACTTTTAACCTTTTGTTTATATCTTGGAAGATATCTAATTTTTTAAATGTGCAGTGTCATTTTAACAATAAGTTCAGTCTCAAAAACTCATGTATTGTTCACAAAATAATATGTTTTGTTTCTCTTTTGGCTAAATTACAGTCACTATATAATTTAATGTAGATATAAAATATGCCATATTGATGTAGCAGGGTGTTGTATCCTAACTAGTAGGGAGTATTCCGTGTGGTGTTGCATGGATATTGATTTGATGCGCAATAGATGGTTTACATCAGTAAACGTATGAATTGTATAATGTCTAACTATATGCCCAAACAATGTTATTCTGCTGATTGTATACAAATTATTTCATCCTTGTTATTACGTAGATTAATATTCTTTAGTTTTACTTTATGTATGAGTGTATAATACTCACGTCAACTAAAACATTTATAGTAAAACTAAGATCATATAACTTGTTACTTTGAAAATTTAGGTCTTGTTGAAATAAATTGAATAGGAAATTAATAATAAATTTGTATAATGAGGCCATAAACAAAATAAAAAGTCAAAACGTTTAATCTCACGAAGTCATGAATCCAAAATTCAGCATTCTAAACAACACTAATTTGAACCAAAATGGAACCCTTAGCATTAATTAACAATCGGTTCCTCTTTGCTTAAATACCAAGATCCACGAGAAGTTCAAACATACAAAGAAAACTCACAAAAACACACCCAAACCCATTGCGCGCCAAGAAGAAAAAAACACCTATATCGACAACAAAATTGAAAAGGCAAAGAATTAAATAACGAATTTAGGGTGTGTTTGTTACAAAGATATAGAGATGGGAAATGGACCAAAGAATTCGTTTGGTTGCATTGAAAAAAGAAAGAGGGATAAAAGTAGGGTACTACTAAAAGCACTAAATTTAGTCAATTAATCAATGTATTGGGATTACAACTATTTTAATTGTCATCTTAAATTCTTCACTCATGAAAAGTATCTAGTAAGAGAGTGAAGATGATTGGATAATGGAAAAATGAAAAAAAACACATAAAATAAAGTTTACGATAAACAAAAAAATATTATACGAAGTATCTTAGTTTATAATATTTTAACAGCACATTATCATATTTATTTCAATTTATATAACCAAACTACACAAATAATTTGAAACTATTTCTTAAAATTATACTCGTTTATTTAAAAAGCGACATGATTTTAAAATATTTGCTTTAAAATAACACTATTTTTATATTAATTTATATTTTATTAATTTTTAAAATATTTTAATAATTGATTAGTTTTATATAAAATAAAAAAATTTTAAAAGATTAAAATAAATGTCATATTTATTTACTAAAAAAAGTAACATCTTTCTTTAATCATTTAGGGGTGAGCTCAGTCCAAAAACCGAACCAAACCGAAACCGAAAACGTTGGATTTTCAAAACCGAAACTGAACCGACAACATGTTATCGATTTTGGTTCAGTACGGTGTTGGTTCGGTTCGGGTTCGTTAGGACAAATGTTCATCCTTATTCGAAGACTGAATCGAACCGAACCGAAACCGATAGAACCGAAAACGATGAATTTTAAAACCGAAGCTGAACCAATAACATATTATCGGTTTCCAAACGGAAACCGAACCAATAACATACTAAAAGCACTAATAATCAGAAAACAATGAATTTTACAAATATTATAATAAACCTGAACCTGTTTTTATGTAACATTATTCATAAGTTAATTGTATTTTATTAATGTATGAATATTTTAAAATTTAGTTATTTGTGTATAAAATGTGACATTTAATTAAAAAGTCTAACATTTAATTAGTAAAAGAAAAGTATGACATTGTAATTAAAAAGTATAATCTAAATAATGATTAAACTAATCATCATATTTAACTTTCTAATCATTAAAGTAATTATCATTAATTTACTTATTAGTGAATTTAAAGAGAGTCTAAAAGTAAATAGTTCAAATTCTCTAATTTAGACAAATAAGTGGATTGTTTGAGGAAAGACACACCCCTTAACAAAAAAAGTTGTCTCTATATTGAGTAGGGGTGAACATGGTACGGTACCACACATATTTTCCTCATACCGTGTACCATACCAACTATACTTGGTACACTAATCTAGCTACCAATACCGTACCAACTATACTTGGTACCAATTTGTTTGGCTACCAACAATCATGGTTGGTACGAATTGGTACTAGTATATACCAATATCACAAACTTATTTGGAATTATTACTAAATACAAGACATTTTTCTATACTATTATATTTGGTAATGGTATACGTTAAATGTTATATAAACACTATGTATGATAAAGTATAAATTATGTAGTATTCTTGTCATAATACACTAGCTTCACTTAATTATCAACATTATCACTAACACAATAACAAAAATGTAATATATTGATATGTTAGGCTAAGAAGTTATAACTTGAATGTTTTCATGTTATGATATCATAACTTTAATTAAAAAATAATACATATTTAGTTTACCTTTCTCGAATACTTCTAAATAATTATATATATACATATATAATTGGTTGGTACGGTACTACCATGGTATTTAAATTTTTGTACCGTTACCGTACCATGATTACTTGATTGGTATGGTACTACCAACCAAACATGTTGGCTACCAACATATTAGCTACCATCTATTCTTGGCATGGTTGATAACATGTTGATTGGTTTTATTCGGTACAAATTTAACACCCCTAATATTGAGAAGAGAAGAGGCAAGAATTGTAAACCCAAAACAGAGAGACTTCATCCAAATCCCATTTTATCACCTCCCGAGAAGCAATCGTCGTTCCCATTCGGTTTCACCACATCCTCAAGTGGTCTTCTCGATTGCAATTCTCACAAGAAGGTATTCCCCCCTCTCACCATCTCGTTCTCTCTATCGATCTCTGTCTCGATATCTCACTATGAAACTCTATATCCCAATCGATCTCTGTCTCGATCTCTGTAATATATTGATATGTTAGGCTAAGAAGTTATAACTTGAATGTTTTCATGTTATGATATCATAACTTTAATTAAAAAATAATACATATTTAGTTTACCTTTCTCGAATACTTCTAAATCTCCCACCTATATATGGAGCAAGGGTTTGAGTTAAATTTGATGACGTGTCATGCTAAGCCAATCAGAACTCTCCTTAATGATGACTCATGCGATGACTCAAAGGGTACCCGTGTCATTTCACACCACACCGTCCACATCTGCATCCTTCATTCATTCTAGGGTTTGATTCGAAACAAACATAGCCGCATTCTCTCCCCACGATGTCCCTCCTCCTTCTCCATACTCTCCTCCCAATTCCGTTTGACCGATCTGACCGACTACCTACACAGAGTTGTTTATTCACCGTTCCGATCGTCTCCAATGCTATCGCTAATCGGCCAACAGAAAAAAAAAGACATCGGCGAAAAGATGGCTCAAACGGCGAAGAAATAAGCTGATCTGTGCAGAGTTTTTTATCACCAATGCTTTCCTTCAAGCCACGATCGGAACACATAAGCATACTATTATCATAATGTTTTCTGTACGTATTCAAACCGTCTTTGATTTTACTTTTAATTTCAAAACCGTATTTGATTTTGGTTTTGATGTTTTATTCTAGGCGGCAGCTACAAATGTGGATTGAATTGAATATTATCCCAATCGGCTGGATGTAGGTACATAACAACATTCATCTTACCTTGAAGTTCTTTATGATTTTGAAGATTAATTAACAACTGTGGATTTATGTCGTATTTGTTTTTTGAACGCCGACTGGTCATTATGAAATTCTATGAGATTAAGATTTGTAATTCTATGAAATTATATGAAAAACTTATTCAATCCCCTTTATCACTGCACTTTTAGGAGTTAATTTAACTGCTTTTTTTATTTATTTGTAGAATGGAACTTCTGATCATTCAAGGTGATTGTGGGTACACTTTGCAATGGTGATATACCATCCACACAAGTTGTTGGTAAGTAATTATGATATTATAGTGATTCATCATTGTACAATTGGATAATCTGAATCGTGTGAATGTGTGAATGCCATGACAGTAATATAACCAGCAATTTTGACAGTTTTGATTATCAATTTTTCAACATTGATAAAAATACATACTGTTATTGACTTCATAACAATCTGTTATTTTTCAGATTGTGGGTACACTTTGCACTCGTGATATACCATCCACCGATGTTGTTGGTAAGTAATTATGTTATTATAGTTATTCATCATTGTACAATTTTTATAATCTGAACCGTGTAGTAGTAGTGGTCATGTAATGATAGTAATATAACCAGCAATTTTGACAATATTGTTTATCAATTTGTCGCTATTGAATCAACTACAGATTGTGTTTGACTTCCTAACAATGTGTTATTTTTCAGTGGTGGTGGTTAGCCCTCCATTTGTGTTTCTGGCCTATGTTATAAGTGAATTGAGGCTTCAAATCCAAGTTGCAGCTCAAAATTGTTGGGTTAAGAAAGGTGGTGCATTCAACGGTTTAGTTAGGTTTGTTTTAAACACTTCTCATATTCTAAGGTTCTATCTTTTTAAAAATGTTTTTTTTTAAGAATATAATTTCATGATTCATCTATTATATACAAGTAGCTTTTTTACTATTACAATAAGCTTTTAGAATAGATCTTTTATAATATTACAATAAGCTTTTAATATAAAACCGTTTTATTTATAATTTTTTCAATAATTATGGTATTATTAAATCATATATTTAATATAATAAAAGCTTTCTGAATTGAATGACACATTTCCATAATTACATATCTTATAATTAAGTAATAAGAATCATTAATAGTGGAAATAGCATAATGGTAATTTGACTCTTATATATTTTCAAACCTCACGAAAAATATGGAAACGTAATAATTAAGAAGACCAAGTTGACTGCTTTTCTTTCAATTCATAATATTTTTATTAATTTAAATTTACGAATTAATAATACCATTATTACGAATTAATTATTATTTTTTCAATAATTATGGTATTATTAAATCATATATTTATTATAATAAAAGCTTTCTGAATTGAATGACAAATTTCCATAATTACATATCTTAAAATTAAGTAATAAGAATCATTAATATTGGAAATAGCATAATGGTAATTTGACTCTTATATATTTTCAAACCTCACGAAAAATATGGAAACGTAATAATTAAGAAGACCAAGTTGACTGCTTCTATTTCAATTCATAATATTTTTATTAATTTTAATTTACAAATTAATAATACCAATATAATGAATAACGAATTTATAAATAATTTCCATATTTGCGTTTATAATTCCATATATTTTTTTGGAATTTAAAAAGGATTCGTATATTTACAGTAATAAAAATGATTTTTGGAATTCAATAAGTATTGTATTATTAATTCGTATATTTAAAATAATAAAAATATTCTGAATTATTTTTGGCACATTTCCATAATTACAGATTATGAATTGAATGATGATCATTATTATTGCAAATAACATAATTAGCTTCAAAACTTATTTTCAAAATTGATAATTTTGGAAATAACTTAATTTGACCCTCAAAATTGTTCGGTTTTTTTTACACAAATATGTGGATTTATAAACGCAAAATATGTAAATTATTTATTAATTCCTAAATTTAAAATAATAAAAACAATAATGAATTGAATGAAAAGCAGTCAACTTTATCATAAAGAATTCATGGAAATGTTGTAACTCTTAAATGAGCAATAATTCGGAAAGTTTAAAACATAAAAACCAAATTTTATTTATGGTAATATAAAATAGGAATATTTTTTCCCATAATGGTAACTATTCAATGATTTTTAATAACAATTACATCAATTCCTAATATATTTAAATATTTATGATACACTTGCTATAAATAAGAAATTCCGTTTTTTATATATAGTTATCTTATGTTTTATAATCATTCTACATTTCTTCCTTATACGTACCATCTGCCTTCTCTCATTTGAGTTTCATTTTTCATCAATTCAATGTATGTTTCATTACACCTTTCATACTATAAGCATTAAACCAGCGATATGTAAACATGATTTTCATAGATACTTAATGCTATTATGTCTCTTTTTTGTATTTATTAACACGCTTTTTTTACGTATACAGATGAGTCACCAGTTCAAGTTGGCCAAGATTACCAAACGAGATCCCAATCATACACCCAGCCCTCAAGGTGGCAAATTTCGACAATTTGGATCTTCAGGAAGTTCGTTGGTGAAACAAAAAAGCATGACCGGATCTGGTTCTTCTGGTGGTGACGGAGGTATTACTTTCATATTAAAATATCTATTACTGTCAGAATATATCAACCTAAATTGTCTGTTTACATTTTAGGAAACAACAATATCCCGAAGATTACACCAATTTCGAAGGTGGACCCTATGTTGAAGAATATGTCAGTTCAAGGTCGATGTATCTCCATCTGGCATTCACACAGGCTGAATGCAGTGCATGACCCGTATAGTTTGGACTTGGTGTTGCAAGATATCCAGGTATATAAGATCGAAATTCTAAATCTCCCTTCTTATATAATCAAACCCCATATACTGTTTTTATTATGGAAAATTATGGAAAATGTATAAGGTTTGATTATTTTTTGTCACTTATATTAATTATGGAAATTTTTTTCCCGCCTATTGAGACAGTGTTTTTATTCGGTATAAATTGGTCAAAAAAATGTAATTAATGCTACTTATTTCTTAATTAATTCTCTTAATAAAAGTCATTCGTGATAATCTGCTCTTAAAACCATATTCAGAAATACATTCATTTTACTAACAAATTAATTCAGTTTGAGAATACAAGTCAAACGTAATTAATTATTATTTTCGTGACAAGCTCTAAAATTTAGGGTTCAAACCAATATTGACTTTTCCATTGTTTTTAACTGCATGTTTTTTGGTTTAAAAGTAAACCCTAAATTTAATTTATTAATTTAAATTATTTAATTTACATAACTAACTTTGGTCGCACTCAATGACATTCATTAACTAAACAAGTAGTTTCTTCTGGTTTTTACCAGCACCATCTTTTCCCCCTAAAATTATACTATAAACTGGAACCATTTTGAGATTTTTATATAACAGTTTGACTTTTACAAGTCAAATTGTAACATGCTGCGATTTTATTTGTTACAGTTTGACTTTTTAGTCAAATATAGATGTAATGTAATTATAAAGTTTTGATTTTATTAAATTTAATTAATAAAATAAAATTATAAACATGATTCAGTTTGACTATAAAAGTCAAACTGGAATATAAATGAAGATTTTAACAGACAATTAAATTTGTATTCAGAAATACTTTTACACGTGAACTCTAAATTGATTTTTTGTAAGTATGACTCAGATTGACTATCATGATCCACGATTGCAGTAAAGAGTCAAACTTTGATAAAAAAAAGTCTGCATTGTTTTCCAGATTTGACTTATAACAGTCAAACGTGATAATATTCTCTTAAAACCATATTCAGAAATACATTCATTTTACTAACAGATTCATTCAGTTTGTGAATACAAGTCAAAAGTAATTAATTATTATTTCCGTGAAAAACTATAAAATTTAGGGTTCAAACCAATATTCACTTTTCTATTCTTTTTAATTGCAGGTTTTTTGGTTTAAAGTCAAACCCTAAATTTATTTAATTAATTTAAATTATTTAATTTAAATTACTAATTTTGGTCGTCACTCAATGACAATCATTAACTAAACAAGTAGCTTCTTCTGGTTTTTACCCACCCCATTTCCCCCCCTAAAATTATACTATAAACCCTTAATAATGACATTTAAAACTGTATGAATTATATTAGATCATGGTGCTGTATTGGTTTACCATCTTTTATTGAAGCTACAATTTCAATAACTGATATATTATAACGTCTATAAATTTGCAGCCGTGTCATTAACAGTGTGTAATTCTATTAATGTTTTATTTGAAACAATAATACTACTAATATGCTTTCGATTTTGCAGAACGTCAGGATACAAATCTACATAAAAAAGGAGTTTATGTATAAATTTGAGCCTTTATTTCAAGAAGGTCAATGCTACAACATATCAAACTTTACGATTCTTGACAACGGTGGAATTCTTCCTTTGTTGGGTCATAGATACAAGATCTCCCTAAACAAAACAACGATTGTTACTCGCGTTGAACCAATCGACGACAACACTTATGGTTTTGTTCTGGAATCATATAAACCTATGTTGGAAAGATCTTCTGTTCAGGATGCTGTTGGTATGTTTTTTTTTATTATACGTAACCGTATATTTGTTTCTAAACTTAGTTATATACACTATCTAATATGTCTGTATCTCATTTAATAGATGTGATAGGCTCAGTGGTGCGTATAGGGAAAGTTGTGGATGTTTTCTCCGATTCGGGGAGGAAAATTCGCCGTACCGTTGTAGTAAAGGATGCAGAGTAAGACCACCCAATTAACCTATCAGTTTCTTTTGTTTTAATAGACTATAATAATTAAAAACTGTTGTATTATTATTATTGTTCATTGTGCTTTTCAGTGGTGATCAGTTGGATCTCACATTCTGGGATCATTGGGCAGAAATGTGGAATGAGTACTCAAACAGACTCGATACACTGGGTCATTTTGTCATTATTCTCCAGCTTGGAAAAATTAAATACTGGAATGGTATAATTTTCTATCTTTATTTTAAATTGGGAATTTTATAATGCAGTATTACAGTAATACATTAATACAATTATACATTTTACTTTTTATAATTTATAATGCAGTATTACACTAATATAGTTATACATTTTATTCAGAACAGAATGTTGTTATGAAGTGTATTAATCGTTTTGACTATAAAATCTTAAATTGTTTAGGTTTTATAATTGTAGGATTTTTTTTAAGATAAACCCTAAAGTGTATTTTATTAGTTATAATTATTTAGTATTCCAATTACTAAAAGTCAGTTCAGTTTGACTTTAACAGTCAAACTGAACCATTTTAATTTTTTTTTTCCTCAAGTCAGTTTCTCTTAATACCCACTTACCAGGTGGTTAATTATAAATAAACCCTAATCTAAGTTTTTACATAATATTTTATATTTTATGTAAATTTGTTTTTTGTTAGTTTCAATTTGATATAGGATAGAACTTACAAGCATACCTACCTTATTTTAAATTTGCCCACTTATCAAATTTTGTGTGCAGAATCTGCAGAATACGAAATTTCATTGCAATGGTTGTATATATAAACAACTTTAAATAATTATTTATGGGCAGATTCTGCAGATTACCAACAATTCTGGGCATAATTAAACAATGATTATATAATTTCTGGGCATAACCATTTCAGTTTGAAGTCAAACTGAAGCATGTTAATAATTCTCGGTTAACCAATTTACTTTTTATTACTTTAAATGCATTATTACAGTAATACAGATAGATACACTTCTTTAATTAACAGAATTGTCATCTGAAGTGAAAAAAATCGTGTTGACTATAAAAGTCAAACAAAAACCAGAATGACTAAATGTTTTCACATATTTGGCTTTAATTTTGATACTTAATAATTCTGTTTTTCTATTAATACATTTATGTGTTTGGAAAGGTTATAATAGTTATATTTTGCAGGCGTACCAGCAGTCCACAATGCTATTTTTGGATCGAAGATTTATGTGAACCAATCCATACCTGAGATCGCCTCTTTTGTAGATTCGTACGTATCTCATTTGGATTTATATTGTTATTCTACCTTTATCAATATGTTACTAACCCCCCAAAATTCTACTAGGGTAAAAAATCGTGAAGGGTATGATTCAGACCAGTTTAAAATTGAAGAGTTTGCACCCGAAGTAAAGGTTGTGGGTGTTTTTGAGTTTTTCAATGGCTGTTTAAAAAGCACGGTTGGATCCATTCGTGATACTCCTCCGGTATGTATAATCATTCCTTTTTATGTTAAATTAAATTTTAATTTAAATCTAATATATTTATGATACGCAATTTCATATTATAGGATTCACATTGCATCGTGTATGCAATAATTCATGATGTTTTCGAAGACTATGGTTGGGCGTATGAAGCATGCAAAAGGTGTACTAAAAAGGTAGAGGTAATCCCCACAAACAGGGGTAAACCATCTTATGTTTGCGAAAGATGTGGGAAATGTCAATCGGCTCCTAGGTATGATCAACAAACCCCCAAATCGTTTTACTTTATAATTTTTTCGCAACACGAAGGTCTTGATACAATATTCACTAATTTGTTTCCCAGGTTTAAAGTGATTGTGCGACTTATGGATGAAACTGGCTCTGCAGCTGTTTTGTTGTTCAATAACATCTTTGTTAAGATGACTGGTCTCACAACATGGGAGTTGAAGGAACAATATGGAAAGAATCATGATGAATATTGGCCCGAGGAGTTGAATCAAATAGTCGGTATAAAATGTTTGTTTAAGATCTGGTACTCTACTGATAATGCTAACAACAACAACCGCACGTATCGATGCGATGCTATTTCCGAAGATGATCATTTGATTGCTCATTTCAAAAAGGATTTTTTGGAAGACATTGTGGTTAACGAAAATGTGGATGAGGTAAATTACTGCCAAGTAATTATTAGCTAATTATAATACTTAAATTAATTATAGGTACCAAAAATAATTACAATTTTCGTTTTCTAACAGCCGGAAGATGAGGAGTTCACCACTCCCGCAACATTGATAAAAAAGGTGAACATGAACGATACAAGTGTCAACCGTGTTCTTGACATGGGTACTCCTTTGTCATCAAATTTTGCATCTGGAAGTGGAGAAACATCAAGTGCTAAAAAGAGGCGTGTCTACATAGATCTGGATGATATTGATACCGACTCAGATGATGAGAACAATCCCAAGTCGGTGGGCCTGGTGAATGTCAAGACTGAACCAGAGGATTAGGAATATTCGTTTGAATTTCTGGTTTAACATACATTGTTTTGGTTCTATTGTTTGAATTTGTTTGGGATATTTTTATTTCGGTTTAATTTATTTGGAATGTTTCGGTTTTGGATTTATTTTCGACTTTTTTTGTTTTTGGTTGATATTTTTTTGCATGTTTGATGAGATCAGTGTTCCATAACCATATATTTGACATTTTATGTACTTTGTCTTAAAAACGATATGTATCTGTAATATATTTTTTAAGTAAACAATAAACTGTTTAATAAAACACTTCCTAAATGTTTTGTTCACTTTTCTGGTTTTTGCAGATTAACACCCGTCACCCCCCAATATCCAGTCTTCTAATTTCGTTTTGGAGAAGGTAAGCTATTATGGTAAGTACATATGAACATTGAGACACAATATAAATTGCGTTTTAGGTGTATTAATTTAATTACCAATATTTATTTCAGGGAAAAATACCATATTGAGGACTTAGAAGATTCGTAAGATGACACAATCCATAAGTCGAGGTCAACTATTATTGCCTTAATATGGTATCTTGGTAAACATTAATTCTTTCTTTTCCATTATTATCGTATCAATAACCGTTTTTTTTATGTAATTTTGTGAATCCCATAAATTATGCAACTAATTTAATGTTTTCCATAATTGTCTTATCACTTTTTTAATTAAGTTGTTATATATAATCAACTCGTCTCCATTTACATTCCGCAGCAAGAACATTTGCTAAACCAGATCATCACTACGGTGTCGAAGCTTTTGCACTTACCAAGCAGGCAAGCACCTAAAATAGTAGAAGAAATTGCATCCTTCATCGTCAAATCCAGGTTTGTCTTAGTGTGTATATAAATATTTTTTATCGATGCAATAAATAAAATTATGTAAACCATTTGAAGATCTATTTAGATTACAGTAATCTATCGTAAATGTATAAGATGTTAATCAAATATGCAAACTTTAGCAGTATCATTTTCAATGTGAATTCAACATACTCAACATAATATTGTATAAAGTCTAAAATAGAAAACCAATGGTGCATAATAGATAGTTGTTCATAAACACAAAATATATGTTTGACCTTGCAATACAATCAAGCATGTTTTTTCCATCTGCATTTGTTATCTACCATTTACAAATGGGTTTTTTTATCTTCAACTGCAATCGTGTATTATACGTTTCATAAATAATCTCAAACTATATGGCTTTTAATTCAATGACAGTTTAACTACAAACAAGAAACAATTTATTTTGGTGCTATTAGGTAAATAAATTAGGATAATTTTCATTATCTTAGAATGCACCGTTTTTGCTGGTTTTCATACCTTCGACTTTTGAAATTTAGTAATGTTTCAACTAAATTATGCATTTTTTTAATTACAGCTAACAGTGGATTGCAGGCTCAGCTTGATTGGCAATACATGTGAATTAAATTTGATAAAGTGTTGTATGTCGATTAGCATCAACCGGAAGTAAACGTTTTTTGTACCCTGCCTATTGTTAAGAGGTATTATCCAGTGGTGATTTTTGTTTATTATCCAAATGTTCTTGCCTAATTATAGGGCATTATTGTTTATTTATTCAATTATTACTATACATACATTACATTTTGGTTAAATCCAAGACAAATGGTCAAAGTTGATATGAGATCCTTGTATTTTTTAATTTTAGGTTTTGATTATACACACAAATCACACAGCGTATACATATAAATATAAATATAATTGTTGACTCCTCATATTTTTTAAAATCTAATTATTTATACAGTAACCATATTGCTTGGGTATTTATTTCCATAATTTTGGTATTTATTTCCATAATTTTGAAAAAGGAAATGCATACTTTGCGTAATGATCAATTATAGTGTCAAGGTTCAAATGTTTATGTTTGTAAGTAACATTGACTGTCATATTCTCATGGTCATTACGCAAAAATTACCGTAAGGAAAATTCATGGTCAAGAGTGAAGAGTAGGAAAGGTTTGAAAGTTATTTGTTGCGACCAGAATGGGAAATATACCAACTCAACGACAAACGTCGTATACAAAGAAGTTTTATTTCGTCTTTAACAAAACGTTGTATTCATCTTTGCAATAATAGTAATTGTTTCATGATTTTCATACGTTTGTAGTGTACTTTTGTGTTTTGTTTTTCGAAGCTAGCCCGCCCATCGGGCGGGTTATGAGACTAGTAATTATATATATACATATATAATTGGTTGGTACGGTACTACTATGGTATTTAAATTTTTGTACCGTTACCGTACCATGATTACTTGATTGGTATGGTACTACCAACCAAACATGTTGGCTACCAACATATTAGCTACCATCTATTCTTGGCATGGTTGATAACATGTTGATTGGTTTTATTCGGTAGAAATTTAACACCCCTAATATTGAGAAGAGAAGAGGCAAGAATTGTAAACCCAAAACAGAGAGACTTCATCCAAATCCCATTTTATCACCTCCCGAGAAGCAATCGTCGTTCCCATTCGGTTTCACCACATCCTCAAGTGGTCTTCTCGATTGCAATTCTCACAAGAAGGTATTCCCCCCTCTCACCATCTCGTTCTCTCTATCGATCTCTGTCTCGATATCTCACTATGAAACTCTATATCCCAATCGATCTCTGTCTCGATGTTTAGAACAGGTTCTGGAAGTTTTTTTATGAAGAAAAACAAAACTTGTTATTTTCAAACTGAGACCTCAATCGATCTCTGTGTCGATAATCCAAGTTTAAGATAAGTGATCCAATGGAAATTTCGTAATTGGTAAGAAGGAACCGTAAACAAAATATCTGATCTTCTTCCGCACCTCCTGTATGTATATTTGATTTTGGCTTCTGTGTAGTTAATTGGTTACACTTTCTTGCTTATTTCTCTTGGTTTCTGTTAATTAAATATTTAATATATTCTACAACAGAATGTACGGAAAATACCACGACCCTCCTTTAGAAACAAAAGGGATCAAATCGTAACAGCCTTTATCCCCAAAATTGGATTTACCCGATCAATCAATCGATCATCTCTCTTGGCGAATCATATCCAATCGTAAGAATTTTAACTGAGATGAACAACAGCAATATGGTGGCGGATAAGACTCGGGCCCTGCCAGTTGACCCGAATCTTCCACGGTGGGTCTGCCAGAACTGCCGCCACAGTCTCTCCATCACCGGCGTCGATTCTTATCCTGATAAATTTTTCAGTGACTCTTCAACTTACCGATCAGGTTAGGGTTTTCCATCCAATTCTACTACGCATATGCTTACTACTATTCAGATATTATATTTGCTAAAATTATGCTCATCAAATACGAATACCGAGTCTCATAAAGTAATGTACCTTGTGTTTGAGCTGACCTTCCATTCAATCGGGTAGCAATGAAACACCTCAAACAACACCTGATAAATAACGTTAACATTTTTATTGATTTTCTATTCGAGTAAGTAACTATTAGTTCTAGGATATTGAACATTCAAAGTGTACAGTTAGAACAGAAAGTAAATTCCAGACCCCAAAACAAATTTTTTTTAATTGCAATTTGCTTTTTTTACTTGATAATTATGATTCGGTTTTCATAAAATAATATAATTATTGTACTACTGAGCACTGAAGTTGAAATATTCAGGGTCTTCGATGCATGGCAGCCGAATGGACCAGTCATTTGTTGTGTTGCCAAAACAAAGGAACCAACCATCATCATCATCTGGTGTTCCACCTCGTCCAAACCAGTCTGCAAAGCCAATGGAAGAATCATTTGTAGTATTACCTCCACCTGCTGCCTCTGTGTACAAGTCAGCAGCTGACCTGGCCCACATTCCATCAAATAACAACAGTGGGGGTCCCACACAAACAAATAACTCCGAGTTCCACTCAACCATAACTGTTTTGAAGCGTGCATTTGAGATTGCCACAACCCAAACACAAGTTGAGCAGCCTTTGTGCCTGGAGTGCATGCGCGTGTTGTCTGACAAGCTTGACAAAGAGGTTGAAGATGTTAATAGTGACATTAAGGCGTATGAAGCTTGTCTGCAGCGTTTGGAGGGCGAGCCAAGAAACGTGCTGACCGAGGCTGACTTTTTCAGGGAAAAACTAAAGGTCTATCTCTATATCTTGTTAAATAATATGCGTTTTACTGAAGCTGTAGTTTATTTTTTGAATTATAATATTGAAGATAGAAGAAGAAGAACGTAAACTTGAAGCAGCAATTCAAGAAACTGAAAAGCAGTGCAGTGAAGTTTCTGGCGAATTGAAGGAACTTGAGCTTAAATCCAACCGCTTCAAAGAGTTGGAGGAACGGTAAGTTATTACAGTTTTATAAGAGGAGTTGTTTTTTAATTGTTTGGTGTCAGGTATTGGCATGAGTTCAACAATTTCCAGTTTCAGTTAATATCTCATCAGGTATTAGCTATTCTATCAATTCCCTTTCGACATTGGGTATATTAAAATAATATTTAATTTTTGTGACAGGAAGAGAGAGATGCGATATTGGCAAAAATAGAAGTTTCACAAGCACATTTAGAACTGCTGAAGAGGACTAATGTCCTGAATGATGCGTTTCCCATTTGGTATGATGGAGAATTTGGAACAATCAACAATTTCAGGCTGGGAAGGCTACCTAAGATTCCAGTATATTCTATTTTGTCTTTAATTAATGTAAAATCATTAAAGGTTTATATAATAAAATAAAATACTCAGGTTGAGTGGGATGAGATAAATGCTGCGTGGGGTCAAGCTTGCCTTCTGCTTCACACAATGGCTCAGTATTTCAGACCAAAGTTCCAGTATCCTTTTGATTTTCTTATCTAACTATATGATAATTGATATGGTTGAGTTGGTGTATCCTTAATGCTAAACAGGTATCGTATAAAAATTCTTCCTATGGGAAGTTATCCGAGAATAATGGACAGCAGCAACAATACCTACGAGTTGTAAGTTTATATACTTTCCATTTATGGGTGTATCAAAATAAGTGATACACTTTGATAATTTTACCTTATTAGATAAAAGGTAGTGGGACCCACCCCCACTACCTCCTTTAGAGTAAATTACAGTGTTGGTCCCTGTGGTTTGGCAAATATCATGGATTTAGTCCCTAAGTCTCAAAAAGTACACCTAATTCGGAAACTTTGTCACCATTTTGGTCCCTAAAATGGATGACCGTTAAAAATTACTGTTAAGTTTTTCTGAGTTACCCTTTTCACAAATAGTCCCTATATTTTATGATGGGTTACTTAAGCCTGAACATGTTCGTTAATCTGACAAATTCACGTTACTTTTGTCATTTATTCAACAATTGTATTCCGTTATTTCTCAAATCGAGTACAGAAGCTCATCATGTTGTAGTCAATACCTTCATCAATATAATCAGTAGCATTTCCCTTGTTATCATTATCCTTATCATCGCGCCTCTGAACTACTGAAGAAAATGATATTTCATCAAATATTGTTGGTATTGTACAAACAGCTCTGAATGATAAACTTAACTTATCTCTTGTCACTGCTGGTTCACTAGTTAATCAAAGTGGAATTACTTTTGATGAAGATGATAAATCTAGGTCAAAAGAGTAATTACTTACAGGATATCCATGGAGAATTTGATTAGCAAAAAATGTTTTTTCATCTAAATTTTTAGGTTTTAGGAATAATGTTGATCATAGTGTACAAACAACTGAGAACCAGGAACTTAATTTATCACTTGTTTTGCAGTTTGTCCAGAAATTGGAGTTAATCAAAGTGGTGATGAATATCATAAAGCTAAGGTCAAAATAGTAATTACAAGAAACCCATCATAAAATTTAGGGACTATTTGTGAAACTAAGGTAAAATTGTCATTTAAAAAAACTGAAAAGTAATTTTTAAGGGCCATCCATTTTAGGGACCAAAAGCGTGACAATGTTTCCGGATCACGCCGTGTACTTTTTGGGACTTATGGACCATATCCATGATTTTGGCAAACCACAGGGACCAACTGTGTAATTTACTCTCCTTTAATATAGTGAAATGACCCATTTACCCTTACTTTTACTTTTGAACATCATTAACCTCACATTTATTCAAACGGTGTGGGACCCATCATCTCCCACTAACTATATAATTTAATATCTAATCCTCGTTATAATGTTTTGCCTGTATCACTTAATTTGAATCAGAGGAACATATATGTGTAGGTTTGGTCCGGTGAATTTGTTTTGGAGCACTCGATACGACAAGGCGATGACATTGTTCTTGACATGTCTCAAGGAGTTTGCAGAATTTGCAAACTGCAAGGATAAAGAAAACAACATACCACCTGATAAATGTTTCAAGCTGCCTTACAAGTAACTACATTCTCTCTGCTCTTTTTTTTTTTTTTTTTTTTATACAAGCGTAGCCTAACATATTATGAAATCAATAGGATTGAGAATGACAAAGTGGAAAGCTACTCAATCACACAGAGCTTCAACAAACAGGAGAACTGGACAAAAGCATTAAAGTACACCCTCTGCAATCTAAAATGGGCACTCTATTGGTTTGTTGGTAATACTAATTTTCAGCCACTCACGGCTGATGTCCCTCCTCCCGCTTCTTCTTCTTTGCACAGTGTATCTGCCTCCAAAACATAAATATTTTGCATTTCATATTTGTATGTATATATATAAACTCCAAATTTACATTTAGTTGTTCCTCACATTTGTAATGTAACATCACCCCTAACTAAACTCATTCTTTCCATTGCCATATTTACTTACTTATTTCTTGTTAATATTTATATTTACGCGACTTAACACTTAAAATAGTTTGTATAGAACATGAAATTGAACAAGTAATAGCATAGACGTGCACAAGAAATCGGTTTCATTTGATCGAGTCACAAACCATTGGACCATGATTAGATCAAGGCTTAGGGGATGAGCTGGTTTGAAAACTGTTTTTTTAACCTAACCATTAGAACTGGTTTAAAAATGGGATTTCGACAAAAGACTGGTTTGAATCCTATCCGAACTAGTTTCAATTGGATATATACCTCACTTCCCAAAACATGGTTAAAAATAAACCGGTTTTACATACTAGTTTTGACATTTGTTGATCGAGACCGAATCGGTTTTGAAACTGGCTCAGTTTGATAGAAAATCTGGTTTGTGCTATTGTACATTAGCACAAGAAAGATACGTAACAATCAAGTAATCAGTTGCTCCGCAATTAAATGAGTGTCAAATAAAGAGAGACGTATACACAGAAAATATTACCATCCATATATAACAGTTGTCATAACTAGATTAAATTCAATCAATGTAAATATGCACATTAATATGACATGTCACGTGCTGCTCCTCCCAATTAATGATCCAATACAATCTTGGAATCAATAAACAAATGACATTATTAGTTAATATTGGTAATACCAGATAATTAATGGGTTTATTTAGATTGTTGGCCTACTTTATTCACATCTCTCCTAACGTTGATTTTCTGGTGGGGCAACCGTGACTTGTCAAGTTCTTGTTAACTAAACTTCCTCACTTGTTAGGCCAACGACATACCCTCTTTCTTACCAATCTTACAAAAACTATACAACAAGCTATCCACCATTTTCAGTTAATTACTTTTTATATATACACACACACACACACACACTCTCACACACGTAGTGTATCTCTTTCATTAGTAATAAACCTACCTTCTAACGTAACTCCCATCTTTTCTTGATTCATAGTTTCAGAAAACCAACCAAGCAAGCATATGGGTTTAGGTACGATGATGAAAAGTTATGTGGTGGAGATGGAAAAACCAAAAGAAGGCGACGATAGTAGGCCGTCTGTTGGTGCGGTTTACCGCAATGTGCTGGCAAAAGATGGATTCCGGCCACTTGCTACTGACCTCCATAGTTGCTGGGATGTCTTCCGGTACGTCTTTTAATTCATGTTCTAAACAAGATCAACTAAACTTCCAAAATATATGTTAAAGTAAGAAATAGTTATATTTACCCTCTGAATTCCAAACTTTGGCTTAATTGTTGTACCCTTTGTTAGATATCTTGTACATTTGAGCCTCAATGGTTATCTAATAGAGGAATTTTGCGTCTCAAAATCAATTGTATTGTAAGGATCACATCAATATAGGGTACATGAACATTCAACATGTAAAGACATGTTGCAACTTTTAGAGCAAATTGCAAAAAGTAGCTACTCGCAACACCTTTGATGGTTTCTAAAATGAAAATTAGACTAAAAGAGACATATAATTAAAATCGCCATATTTTATATATTTTGACTAAGGAATGCAATTATCATAAAAGGATGATTGTTTGATTAATTGTCATATTGTATTTTGTTGTGTTGTTACACTTACAGTTTATCAGTGGAGAAACATCCTAATAATCCCATGCTTGGGGAGCGGGAGATTATTGACGGCAAGGTACTTAACTTATTAACTAAACAAATAATTAGGTTTGCTAAACATTATAAAAAACTGATTATTTAATTATGGCATAATTCAAATTCCTTTTCGATCAGCAATCCCAAACACCTCCTTGTTTAACTAACTAAATATCTGATTGTCATTCTCAGGCTGGTAAATATTCATGGCTAACTTACAAGCAAGTATATGATCTCGTATTGAAGCTTGGAGATTCTATTTGCACTCGTGGAATCACCAAAGTCAGCAAGTCTTTCAATTTCAAATTCTGTTTACTTGTTTAACTTAATACAATTAGGGTTTCTCATGTTTAGGGAGCACGATGCGGAATTTATGGGATAAATTGCACAAAATGGGTTGTAAGCATGCAGGTACTTCCAATTTAATCCATGATTTTCACTAATTTTCCGATCAACACAACTGATTCACCTCATATCATCGATCTTCTGCAGGCCTGCAATGCTCATGGCCTTCAGTGTGTCCCTTTGTATGACACATTAGGTACCTCACCATCCTATTTTTTTTTTTTAAATCAGAACCTAGAAGATTTACATTCAGTAATGTTTTTCTTCCAGGTGCTGGTGCAGTAAAATACATAATATGTCACGCTGAGATCTCAATTATATTCGCACAAGAAACTAAAATTTCTGAGGTCTGTTCAAATTACTTTTATACAGTCACCAGACTCCTTTGTTAAGTGTCTGATGTCATCATTTACAGGTACTAAAAACACTTCCAGAAACTGGCAGCTACTTGAAAAGTGAGTTTTACTGTCTGCTTAATTTTGACATAGTTATCTAGTTACGGTGAGCTAATTCATATGTTTTTGGTTATTTTTATATAGCTCTTGTGAGCTTTGGGACCGTTACAAATGAGCAAAAGCTAGAGGCTGAAAAATGTGGTCTGGAAATATATCCTTGGGAAGAATTTCTGCATCTGGTAAGACTTGTTTAATTGCTACCATATCTGTAAATTAGTGCAAAAGTGTTTTAATAATGATTGACATTTGTAGAAAATGGAGGAGCGATTTGAGCTGCCATTGAAGATGAGAAGTGACATCTGTACAATCATGTACACGAGTGGAACGACAGGGGAACCAAAGGGAGTTATGATAACCAATGAAAGCATTCTTTCCATTTTGTCTGCAACAAATCACCACCTACAGAGCATGGATGAAGAGGTTAGTTAGTTAGTTAGTTTAAAACACAACTGATGGATAAATGTGTTTTAACCATTGTGATCAGTTTCGTGTGAGCGATGTATTCTTTTCGTATCTACCGCTAGCCCACATATTTGATCGGGTCATTGAGGAATTATTCATTTACATGGGTGCCTCCATTGGATTTTGGCGTGGGGTAAGTGACATTCATAATGAAATACTATTTATTAGTTATGATGATGATGATGATGTAAAATTTGTTTAGGACATAAAATTATTGATTGAGGATCTGAAAGAGCTAAAGCCAACTGTGTTCTGTGCTGTTCCGCGTGTGCTGGACAGAATATATTCAGGTATTTACTCAGCTTGCCTGAGCATTTTTATGGTTACGATTCTTGTTTTTTTGCTCTTTTTCTGTCAAGGAGTTTTCGGGTATTAATTTCATGCTATACAAGTGGACACACAAACACACACATCTAAAGAATATAATATAATATATCCTCATGAACTTTTACCAATTTGCCCTCCCACTAATCAAACATTTTATGACCTGCTCTGTTCAGGTTTGGTAGAGAAGATCGCTTTCAGTGGCTTCCTCAAACAAACTTTGTTTAACATGGCATACACATAGTGAGTTTTTCTTCCCATCATCCACATATACAAAAGTTGGTTCCATTGAGTTGAGATTATAAGGTAGGAGGTTGAGAATAAATCTCAGCAAATCATATATGAATAAAACAATCTCGTCCTATATAAATGAATAATACTTATTCATATATGCATAAATCCAAAAAAGGTGTATGTTTTTTGAATTAATTGGTTGAATTTGCAGCAAACTACGTAACATGAGTAGAGGCTACAAACATGAAGAGGCAGCACCAAAGTTTGACAAGATTATATTTAGTAAGGTGATGACAGATAGGATTAATTAGGATTAAAATCTGGTGTATTAATATTAATATTAATATTTAAAAAAAACAAAATAGGTGAAAGAAGGTTTAGGAGGGAGGCTGAGACTGATTCTATCTGGAGCCGCACCACTCTCTGCATCGGTGGAAACCTATTTAAGAGTGGTGACATGTGCACACGTGCTTCAAGGATACGGTCTAACAGAAAGCTGTGCTGGCTCATTTGTTGCACAACCGAATGACATGGCAATGAGTGGTACAGTGGGCCCCCCGTTGCCAAATGTGGATGTCTGTTTGATGTCAGTACCTGAAATGGGATATGATGCCTTGGCCAACACTCAACCTCCGCGAGGAGAGATCTTGTTACGTGGAACTTCCTTGTTTTCAGGGTACTACAAGCGTCCAGATCTCACCAAGGAAGCCCTTGTCGACGGATGGTTCCACACAGGTTTTTTTTCTTTTTCTTTTTCTTTTTTTTAAAGCATATTCTTATTATAAGTAGAGTTAATTACAAAAATGATCCTTTAGGTTTGTACCAAATTGCAACTTTGGTCCGAATCTTTTAAAAATGACAAAGATAGTCCTTATTTTGGAAACTTTTGTCATGTTTGGTCCTTTAGGCCAAACGGTGTTAATATTTTCTGTTAAGTGCCCCCATGTGCAATGCACTTTCATCTTTTCCCATTTATTTTATACAGAAAATTAAATACAACATATATTTACAACTATCTAAAGGACCAAACGTGACAAAAGTTTCCAAAACAAGGACTATCTTTGTCATTTTTAAAAGATTTGGACCAAAGTTGCAATTTGGTACAAACCTAAAGGACCATTTTTGTAATTAACTCTTGATGAGGTACAGGGGATATTGGTGAGTGGCAAGCGGATGGGAGCATGAAGATAATTGACCGAAAGAAGAACATTTTTAAGCTTTCGCAAGGAGAGTATGTCTCAGTTGAAAATTTGGAAACCATATTCTCCCTTGCTCCTACCATTGATGCGGTATGTAGGTGACAATATTTCTTAATTCTCTTGTGGGATATATTGCATTTAAGTGTCACATGTTTCAGATTTGGATATATGGAAACAGTTTCGAGTCCTTCCTTGTGGCAGTTGTCAACCCAAACAAAGAATCACTTGAAGATTGGGCAGCACAAAACGGAGTGTCTGGTGATTTTTGTAGCATCTGTGAAAATCCCAAGACAAATGCGTACATACTTGGAGAACTAACCAGCATTGCTAAAGAGAAGAAGGTTTGACTTTGACCTTACTCTCTTCTGATTGATGTATTTTGATATTATGAAATCTGGGTGTTGGCAGTTGAGAGGTTTTGAATTTGTTAAAGCTGTTCACATTGACCCCGTAGCCTTTGACATGGACCGTGATCTGATCACTCCAACATTCAAGAAGAAGAGAGCCCACTTTCTAAAATACTACCAGGTTACCTCTACCCCCCCTTCCTTGTCTTTAAAGAATAAATAAGTTAATTACCAAAAGATATATAAACTAGTATTACTCATTCAAAAGTGATAACATATACTTTTAATCTTATCCTTATCTATCGATCTAACATGTAAAGTAAAATTGTGTTTTGCAGAATGTGGTGGATGATATGTACAAAAGCAGGAGATAAGTAAAATTGTGTTTTGCGAATATTGATGTGAAATTTAAGCAAATATTATGATAAATATTTAAGCAAATATGTGGCCTACTCTAGACTGGAGAGTCATATGCTGTCTCTCTGATTATTAATGAACAAGTCAGTAGTGTGTATTGTTTATATATGTTTTTTTTTCTCCCATCGTATGTTATTGTTAATATATTAACAATGGTCCATGTGTTCTGTTCTGTTCTGTTTTGTATTTTTACACAAGGTTTTTCTAGTTCTGAGCTTGATTATACATTATCTCCATGATACCCTTAGTAAATTATTATTAATAGTATATATAAACAAGTTTCATTCTCCACCACAATCAAACGATGGTATAGAATTTTTTTTAGAATTACTTTAATTTAGTATAATTACTTAAACACCTCTCAGTAAACACTCCATGATTAAATTAGTCTTCTTCATTGCTCGTATACTGAAATGTAAGTAAAATGTGGAAAATACAACGAAACAGAGAAGCAAATTGATTCAGATTTTGGCAGATTATTATTTTAGTGAAAAAGGAAGATATGAGCTGATTTTAAATTACAAAAATTGTCGACTGCTTCTTTCACCCCCACCAACCTTTGAATATATTAACGGTCACAATCGTTCATCACCATTGCAAGTGACATTCGAACATCAAACTCAAATGTGAGGGGTCCACATAATAAAATAATATCATTACTAATGATACAACCAATAAAATATTTTCTCTCTCCAATCTAACCTTATATTTTAATTAAAAGTATTATTAAGGACCTGAGCACTAACTTTCTCCTAAAAGTTTGTGCTCAAGAGAAATGGGAACCTTTTTGTGGGACGGAGAGAGTACTATATAATTTCCGTTAACCTTTTTATGTATACAGATGTGTTCTAGGTAATCAAAGAGTTTTGTATAATCTCAAGGGATAAATCATATCCATTGGATCAAAATTGTCAAGATCAAATCCCTTAACCACAGTTACCTTCGGCCACCGCCTACCGCCGCCGACCACCGCCGATCGCCGACGTCCGCCGGTGGCGGCCGGCAGTGGTGACTGACAGTGGTGGTGGGGCTAGTGGTGGTATTGATGTATTGAAACACATGTGATTCATTAAATACAGGGGTTCCAAAATACAGACAAGCATAATACTTCGAATCACATGTGTTTCAAGTCACGAGCATACGAACTACGAATCACATGTGTTTCAAAAGGTAAAACACGTGTGATTTACTAAAAAGAAGGCTTCCAAAATACAGACGAGCATATTACTTCGAATCACATGTGTTTCAAGTCACGAAACACATGTGATTCACTAAAAACAAAAGTTTATAAAAACAGAGGAGCATACGAACCACAAATCATATGTGTTTCAAACACATGTGATTCACTAAAAATAGGGGTTTCAAAACACAGACGAGCATATTACTTCGAATCACATGTGTTTCAAGTCACGAAACACATGTGATTCACTAAAAACATGAGTTTCTAAAAAAAGGGAGCATACGAACCACATGTGATTCACTAAAAACACGAGTTTCTAAAAAAGGGAGCATACGAACCACATGTGACTCACTAAAAGCAGGGGTTTCAAAATACAGACGAGCATATTACTTCGAATCATATGCGTTTTAAGTCACGACCACCACCGCTGGTCACCACCACCGACCACCTCCGGCCGCCGTCCGCCGATCGCTGCCGGCCGCCGCCGCTGGTGGTGAGGTATTGATGTATTGAATCACATGTGTTGGTAGTGGTGTTGATTTGAATCTTGATCTTGACCTTTGACTTTTCTTGATATAAGGACTAATAAATGTCCCTTGAAACTTGATAGAATCCTTGGATTACTTTGAACAAACCACTGTATATACATGTTTAAATAGTTGTCTAGCTTCTTGTTAACCTTCTTTAAACGGATTGCCGTTAAAAAAATATACTATAATTCTATAAAATGAACACTATTTAAACATGTATACATAAGAAAAAGAAGAATATATTGCATCCGGTTCAGTTTCTTTTTGTATAGGTTATTAGGACAAGGCGACAAGCCCAAGTCACCCATCCTTGGCCATGGATACAACTCAAAATTGAGTCCATGATATTAACACCATGAAAAGTACGTTTTGTATGATTCTAATAAACAGAAAAAGAATGAACTAATATATTATACTAAAGTTGATAGAATATTAAGTAATTATACTTATGTAGAAAGTGTTTAGAGTTGTTTGTAAATTACTACAAGAACTTATTGAAAATGAGGATCAACTGGCTTCTGTGGCAGCAGGGATGGTATCGATAGTTTTGGAGTATGTGAACGGTTCCTCCTCAAGTTGTGCAATATATTGGCGGCAAACCTGGAGGCATAGATGGCGGCTCCAAGGCTCGGGGAGGAAGTCTGAGTTTGAGTATGAGTCAAGGCATCCTGCAACCTCTTTTCTTGGGCCCACAAGGCCTTCTCCAGTTTCCTCCTACGCCACGCCACCTGTATAAACGAAGCTCCCCATGTCCTCCACTGCTGCGAGTAGTACCTGAAAGTATGCTGCAACCGCTTGCTGTGCAGCCGCCTGAACTGTGAGGCAACCGCCTTAAGCTCACCCGCCATTAAAGCAAACGCTTCCACATCTGTAACTGCTCTAACTGTTCTTGTTGACAGTGGAAGACTTCTGGGGTCCAACTCCAAAGCCCACGTCAGCAGTTCATCACCACAAAAGTCCCCTGCGTTTAAGTAACTAGAGTTAAAAAACCCTGTTCTTCCACCATTTGTGGTCATGGTTATCAACTCCCCACGCATTATGAACAACATCTCATCCACCGGATCACCCTCTCTGACAATGTAGCTGTTCTGCGTGTAAAGAACCGGCTTCAAACATTCACTCATAGCCTCCACCAATCCGTTATCCATTATTTCAAACATCGGCACCTGCGTAAATTATATATTTAACAATCAAATTAATATTATAATTACATTAGAAATTAAAACTGACTTTCATAAGTAGGGACAGACACAGGTGGCGCTTTATGTCCCTTCTCAAGTCTTTAGGGAGGTTGCGAATGAGGGATTCTTCATCGACTCCCCTGTTTTCTTGCCATTTGTATTGCTCATAACGTCTTACACGCTCCTTGAGCTCATCTGGGAGCATACGGTGGGACATCCATAGCTCTGTGTCCCTCCGTTTGATCCTCATTTCTTCTACTCTTACAGTCATCGATTGAAGATATTTCTGTTACACCAACCCAACCCAAATCACAACAATTCTCTTTATATAATCCAAATTAAATATGTAAGTACCTGCATGTTGCCGATGAGAAATGAAAATAAGACCAATCCAAGAATGGAGATCGAGATGGCAAATAGGATCTCCCATTCGTACCTACTCGTCTTGAGGTTTTGACCGAGTGAGCTGAGTTAATTTAAAAACACATAAATTAGTAACATTAGTATTCGGTTTGGAAATCCAAAATCAAAACACAAACCTTAAATTCCTCAAACCCCACCAAAAGCAGTACAAGAACTTCTGCGGAAAATCTTTAGTTTCCACCACCCGAGACTGGAAAGCATCAAGGAATATACCAAAGTCAAAATCCGATGGCCCTTTTATTTGATCTGGTTGTAGGAGTTTGCACGAAGCATTTAGAAACGAATAGTCACCCACACGCTTTTCTCCACAGTACAGAAACTTTACATCACAATCATTATTATCATCACACGCAGCACGCCAGCAGTCATCTTCCCGATCTATAGAAAATAAATACCAGAAAGATCCAATCACATGGCTGCCTAACATATAAACAAACAAATTCAAAGCAGCTCCAGCCCACGGGGTTTCTGCAAATATCCCAGAACTCCTTGTCACTTGTCTATACAATGGAATCATCCTCACAAATCTCGGGATGTATTGGATAAACACCACAAACTTTAACAAATCCTTTGTGATTAACGAAACCGGTCCCTTTCTGGTTGGTATGATTACCAAGATGGTCACCTGTGGAAGTGGAAGAACTGACAGTACATCGATGATGAAGTAAGAGCACAGGTATCGTTTGGCAATAGCAAAAGAGTCCTCAATCAATTCACCCCGTCCAAACACTCTGGAAGAAGGAGCAATAAACCCAGTGCGGAACTCAAAGATTATATGCAGAATATAAATAAAGTCGATTAAAGTACGGACAACGCAAGAAATGATCTTCATATTGTTGTCTAAATCCAGGCACTTTTGAGTGTTGTCAATAACAGGAATGTAAAAGAAGAGTGGGTCTACAGATACTGCAAGAATGCTTATGATAACGAATATTTTGTTCCAATTTTGGAGAAAAGGGCCTTGCGGGTCTAGGATTTTCTTTTTTGTAACTACCGGTTGTTTATCACGCCGAGACTGATGGAAGATTAGCGAGTTCTTCAACCCACTAACTCCCTGCTTTAATCCTCTTCCAAACCTATTAATCAATGACCTTATAGATGTTTGCTCATTATTATAACTATAAGATTCATCGGCACCCTTAAACCTGAAAGAGACAATGTACATAGCCCTGTTAATTGTTTATATACAAATAAATAGGCTTAATAATTATAAACTGCAAATATATATGAAATCATAATTATATACTAACCTTACGTATCTTTCATGATTGAATTTCATTTCCACAATTTGAAGCCGACCGGCCTCCTCAGTAACGATCTTGTACTTGAGTGATCTAATTTGAAATCATCAAAATGGCTTCTTATATGATGATCAATAATTAGTGAATGTGTATTTATTTATACAGCAGAAACATGGACTCTATCAAATTAGTTGTTGGATTACAGTGTTGCCCTTATACATGAACAACCCCCTACCTAACTTCCAATTGGAGAAAAAAATTAATGCCGGTAGGGCTTACGTTAAGATATCATCAGGCTGCATTTGGTTCTTTAATACTTATGATAATATGACAATAATTACACACTGATAAGAGAAACGAAATTCTGTCCGTCACTGACTCGTTAATTAACAATATCATTTTCTTTAAGTGCATACTAATATCAATCGAAGCTACAAATGAACATCAAGATGAAATTCAAAATCCTTCTCTTTCCATATATGCATGCTTTTAGAATTCAGCTACCATACAGATACAATAACTAACAACAAACTAAATCTAGAAAATTGACATGTGCTCAGTTTTAATTTATTACTTAATCGAAGTTTTTATTCTATGAAATTACACAAATAATCCTCCATTTAATTCGATTTTCTCAGCACGAACATTGAATGCAACAATTGGGCTTGAGAAGGATGATGAGGAAATTAAAAGAAGAAAACTTACAAATTATAATTTCTGCAAATGACGGCCGATAATCAGTAAAATGAAATAATGAAAGCTCGATTTAGGTAAATAAGTAATAGACGCCTCAATTTTTGAGAATTTCAAGGATATGTGATGAAGCAGCCATGAACTCACTCGGTAGACTTTTAGCGGGAGAATAGTCTTCGTCTTCGCATCGGGTCAGTCTTCTTTTTCTCCAAATAATTACTACTTTTAATTTTCATTTTAACCCCTTGTACTATCACTCATTTTCACTTTTCATCTACAATGTTTACTCAAATCCCAATTTTTCATCCCATCTTTTGTTTCCGTAAACAAGTCGGTCTATATGAATCTAGGAACTACAAACTTAAGATATACTAAGTTCATACATGAAAAAGCTTAACTCAAGATCAACATCATGTTTGAAAATTGAGTTGGTAGATTAAAGTATTAAACGTGTAAATCGGAGGTAGTAACTTGTAATTACTTGAGCGTGGTACGTTTTACTTGGTCTACAGAAGCTGCTAAACATTGGGTGGGTCACTTTTTTCCTATGTATAGATATTTTCTTCATTATTGGAAGAGTTGTTACATTAATTAATTTTAGTAATGTGAAGCATGGAATGTATAGATATCATATATCTATATGTGCAAGGACGAAATTATAGGCCACGTTGATGACCAGCTACTGACTTCCAATTGAAAATGGCCAGCTGTTGATGCCCAATTTGCCTGCTGCCTCCCATTGTCCACCTCCTTCATGACCCACGTCATTAACCTGCTTCAAAATTGACCACGTCACTGCCTTCTCCACCGCCTTCTCTACCACCAGCATAGAATCTTCCAATTAAAATTCACGTCACTGCCTTCTCCACCGCCTTCTCTACCACCAGCATAGAATCTTCCAATTAAAATTAAAATTAAAATTCATATTCTTTCTGTTTCGCCCTTTTTGCCGTAACAACAAATTAAAGGCAAAAGACCACCTTTTCGATTCAGCTTTTATCATCACACCAAATTATTCATCTTTTCAATCAGGTTTTGAGGCCAATCGACAACGTGCTTGCTTCCTCCAATTAAAAATTGCCCATTGCCCACAGCATCCAACGCCTCCATATCTGGTATGTAAGCAAATCTCAATTGGTTGTTGGAGATAGTCGGTTTAGCTATCATCACCCGAAGAAACGGAAAATACAGACGACCCTTTTGATTGTGAGTCGGATATTATCACCCCTAAGCTAAGGTAATACTAACCGGACTACTAAAATTCATCTAATCGTTAACTATTAGACTTTTGTTTTCAGAAATTGGACTGTTAGGGTTAATAATTTTTATTCGTTTACGTAATGGTTATATTTTACATATTGATTTTGGTCTTTAATCGCTAATTTGATGAGTCTCAACTCTAAATTTGATGTCAATTCGAACTTTATGATGAAACAGTGAAAATTAGGTTAAGGGTACTCAAAATAGAACCAGGTTTTAGTTATGTTGAATGAGATACTTTTTTTAACTCCAATTTTTGATATGGATTTCAAAATTTCAAAGGAATTTTAATTTTGCATCTAAGAAGTATGTTTAATTTTAAGATTTTACTGCGTTTGTATGCGATTTTGCAGGAAAAAGATGACTGCTCTGGATGATTTACTTGTGGATCACTACAAGGAGAAAAATAGGGCAATTAAGAGGGTATTAAAATTTGCTAAGACTCAAAATATTTATTATTCAGACAATGAAGAAGATGGTAGAGTTGCTAAATTGTAAATATAACGAGAAGGTAAATTGTTTGCTCTTATTTTCCTTTTTTTGTTTTTCTCAGTTATTTAAAATATTATTGTTTTCCATTGATATCAGCATATTGATGAAACTTAATGAACCAAATTTTTAGATGGCTCAATAAGTGATAAGGATGATGAATCGAATTGGGGATTTCAAGTTTTTGGGAACCAGGTTTACATTCTTTGACAACCAATTGTCAATAATGCCTTGAATTACAAGCACACATTATAAAAACTTATGACGAATGTTTTTACATGAAACTTCACAGAAAATGGAGCAATAAGAATATACAAAAGAGGCTATTAATAGGAGCTACATTGAATTTGTTGATAACCAAGATGTTTCGGATCTCATTGAAAAGGTATTTACCATTTTTAGTTGCTCATACGTGATAGATACTTTAAAATAAGTTGTTCCTATTAAAATGCACTCAGAATTCCCTAAAATTGTAACAAAAAAAACATCAACCAAGTCTAAACTTTCTATATTAATGAGATGTATTAAATGTTTCTTTTACTTTTTATGGAATTTTTACATTCATTAATGCGATTTGCGATCCCCTGTAACTTACGTAACTCTTATTTGTAACTTACGTAACTCTTATTCTTATTCAACATCATCAACTTCATTTTTCACCTTGAATTGGTCAAATGCACCAATATAATACACGATATATATGTTTTGTCAATTTTCTTAAGTTGAATTTGTGTCAAAGAAACCTGGTGGAATTATTGCTATTTTAGATGAAGTTTGGTAAGATATTCCTTACTTTATATTTTCGAAATTTTATTTTCATTTTCAATATCATGTCTAATTACTAGAGGTGGTAATTTCTATCATCTGATTCATTCAGGTAGTGCATGTCCTCAATCTTAATCAAAAAATACCTTAAAAGGAAATGGGTCGAACGGGTCAAATTTTGTCTGAAGTATCTTTTCATTGCATGAAACCTCTTGAATCGTTTTATTCAAAAAATAAGATTAGTATTGAAATTTAATTAATTTTGTGATCATATATGACCCACTAATAATTCGTAGTAAATTAAATAGTGTTGGACAAAAAGTACCCGCCCGACCTGCCTTTTTCCTCCAATTGCTGAAGAATCTCCAAAATCTTCCAAAGTTTTCTGCAATAGGCTCCCATTTTAAGGTTTTTGTTAGTTTGCTTATTTCTAGAGGTGTCAAAGTGGGTGGGTCAGTGGGTTAGGTAACGGATCAAAACGAATTCGGGTCGAAACATGGAATTCTTTGTACGAGTTGAAGCGGGAAGGCCCGAAACACTTTCTTCCTAATATTTTAAACCTCATATATAATTAGTACATATCATCTCTATAATTATCTAATTATTAAAATAAAAATGGTTTAGAAGGTTTTATGCATTAAATCTACGCTTTGGTTGACTTTGACCCGTTTGGCTTGTTCGGCCCATTTGAACCATTTCATTTTAAGCTAATTTTTCAGCTTGCTCCGAAACATGGCCTGATTTATAAGTAAATGGTTTATATTGTACAGTCAGGGGGTGATTAGATAATGTTTTCATAATTTCATAATCATTATGTCATATAATGATATTTTCATTTTCATTGTATACCGAATTGGACATGGTGCCAAATGCTAATCATACATTATCAAGTGAATTAGGAACTACATCTCTGCATCATGTTGCTGAAACAGGTGAGTTGTTTTATTAAAAAATTCAATTTTATATATTATTAGAAATAGCTATCTTGTCTATGTCAATAATTTGTTAAAACAATTACTGAAGGACTACTTTGAGTACTATCTTGTTACACGAGAGTTATATAAACATATAAGCTTGAAACATAAACTATATATTTGTGATGTCTAAGTTGTATCTACTTAATGTTTGAGGACATATTGAGTTGATGGAATTAATAATCTCCAATAGTGTTGATGTTATTTCACTGAGTCTGGCACCCACTGGTTTGGGCTGTTGGTCATGGGCAAAATTAGATGTAGTAAACGTTTATATTGTACATAAATGGGTTAGAGTAAACCTTTTAGGTGGTCAAGGTTGGAGCTTAATACGTGATGGGAAGCATAAAAAGATTATTTATTTGACCCATTCGGGATATATTTATAAAAATATTACCTAAATCTATCAATTAATGATCGAATTGGATGAAATTAGATGTATTATTTTATTGTGCTTGTTTTAATAGTCTTTCATTGAAGCATTACCTTATGTTATTTGGATTTCTTAACCATTTCTTTAATCTTTTTCATTAAATTGGTTTGAATATAGGTTGCTTTGCAAACAACATTCTCCTCTCACATTTGGATGAAAAGTTGTGGATGAAAAGTTGAAATCGTTACACGAATTAGTGACACCAGAACAAACTCTTGTTTAATTATTAAGGTAATGTATATGAAAAAAACACTTAATCATACCATTGTACTTTGATATTCTTTTGATTACCATGCAGCTCATTATTGAAGTTAAAATGAACCCATTTGACTTCAAAAGTCAAAGTTATACTACTTTTGTTAAACCACCAGCACATTGAGACATTCAAGCTCACAAGCTAATATTGCAATAATGTGTTGGCTGGGGGTCAATGTTCTGATTTTGTTTCATTGCAGCTGGATATAACGTAATTGCAGTTCTTTTACTTGAGCAGCAGATTGAATCACATACTTTAAACCTGCTCTTTTCTAGGTAATTGCAAACGAGTCGTTTCTACGCTCAGCTTTTGCTATACACGTGGGCCGTGCTGGGCACGGCCCTAAAAACGTCCCTAGTTTTCTCATATGCGTGACTGCATACAGTAAATTTATCATTATTGTTTTACTTTAAAAAATTTATTGTTTACTTTGACTTTTCTTTTTTTTAAACGGCTTTCAATAAAATAAAAAGAAGCTAGCGAACGTACAAAAAATTTAACGGATTTACAAGCCAATCTAACCAACTAAAATTAATTTTTTTACTTCTATTACATACCGCATTTTCTTTTCTCATCAATTAAAACTTCTTGTTGTAAACTATCTATAACAACATTTTGAGTAAATTACTGTTTTTATCCTTGTGGTTTACCCGATTCTGTATTTTTGTCCCTGTGGTTTTTTTTTTCCTTTTTTTGTCTCTGAACAATACCAAATTCCATTTTTTAGTCCTTCCGCCCATTTTCTGCCGTTAACAAACGAGAAATGCTAAAAAAGTGAGTGTAACGACCCGAAATTGTAAATAAATAAAATAAATAAAAATATGATAATTATGGATAAATCATATAAAACACGTGGAAATTGGTTTCGTATCGTTTGGACACCGTATGAGAAAGTTATGGGCGAAACCGGGTCGAAACGGGAAGCAAAAGTTGCAGCCCTGCTGCATTAGGGTAAGATAGCGCCGCTATCTTGAAGATAGTGACGCGATCTTGTGGCTTTATGGCAGCGACCCGAAATAGCATTTTGAGGAAAACGCGAAGTAGATCGCGTGGGTAGATAGCGGCGCGAAGTAGTGACGCGATTTATGGCGGGGTGGAGATCGCGACGCGATCTCCACAATAGCGGCGCGATCTTTCGTCTGTGCAGCATTAAAGTCGGGTTTTGGTCATTTAATGCAAGGAAAAACCCTATTTTTCTCCCAACTCGAGTGTGTGAACGATTTTGAGTATAAATCATCATTTGGAGCTAAATTCTTCATCAAATCTTGTGATTCTTCACTCCTAGTTGAAGATTTAAGGTATATCTTCAATCCTTTGTAGTTGTAGCTCAAGATCTATGGATCTTGAAGCTAGGGTTTGAAACCCTAGTTCTTGGGTAGGTGATTTATGGTGAAATAAATGGTGTATACACTTAATAGATGGTATATTAACAAGGAAAAAAAGTGTATGATTATGATTTGTAAGAATCTTAAGGGTTGGTCAACCTAGGGTTTGGTAAATCACCATATTTGGGGGAAATGGATTAATGGGTGTTATCTAGAGGTAGATGAACACATTGTTAGTAGATTATGATGTTTAACATTTTATGATCATTGTTTTAGGCTTTCGGTGACATCTTGGAAAGTCGGTGAAATTGTGAAGCAAGAGTTTTGGTGTCAAGAACACGGTTGGAGCATCTTTATTGCTAAGGTGAGTACGTGTGGACTTTACTGAGTACATAGCCTATGAAATACATTTTTTTATTACTTGTGTTATAGTCTATTTGTTTAATTGTGTAGACTAGTAGTTGATAGTTAGTTATACCGATGATAGTATTGAACTGACTTGTTTGATGATAGACGTGATAGCCGAGAGCTAGATTGACATAACCATTGAGTTATGATATGGTGAGATGATGTGATGATTCGGGGGATCCCCGGTCATGAGGTATGGAATGGGGAGCATTTGGGCGGATCCCCATCGGCCCATTCCATGATAGTAGTCTTGCTAACTGGAAGTAGTCTGGCGAGTAAGGCAGGTATTGGTAGATTGAGCGATTCCCTCTTGCCTTTACCTTGAAGCTTGTTAATGCGGGGGATCCCCGGTTAATAAGTTAATGTGGTTCTAGTTGGTTGGGGATGTCTCGACAACTAGGTATGATTGCTAGGAAAGCAAGGTATTAGAGTCACAATAGGGTGACTAGATAGATGGGTGATAGCTTATGAGTTTGTTTGTTTGTTTGATTGTGATTCGGTTATTATTATTAACCTTGGGGTCTAAACCCATGTAGCTCACGAGACGTTTTTGTCTCACGTACTCCTTGTTTGTTTTGCTATGTACTCAGGTTCGGGATCGAAGGCTTAGGTACGCATGGTTAGAGATGCGGGACCTAGAATAGAAGAACACTTGATTGGATTTAGTCTTAGCTTGGTGATGATCTATTTTGTAACACCTACTTTTATACTCTGATTTCATACCAAGGTTTTTGTAAATCTAAATTGGGGATGTTTTTCTATTTATAAAATGTTTTATTTTGGCCAATATTTGGCATTAAATTTGAGGTGTTACAACTTGGTATCAGAGCTATAGTTTAAGTGAATTAGGTTGGATGACCATCCTAGTCTTAGACTGTAGCATTAGGAATATAAGATTCCTTAAGATCTTAGGTTGACCTTGAGACTTTATATTAAGTTTAAGGGTTGAACCTAGGGGACCGATGAATTTGATATGATTTTGGATATTGAGTCTTATGCGACTAACGGGTTGTACACAAGGTACTAAATGTTTAATGTCTTTCGTATAGTCTTGATCGAAAGAAATGGTGAACACTCGTAGAAGTGGGAAAGCCCCGGAAAACCGGGAGGAGGAGATACCTCATGTAGAGGTTGAGGTTGAACAAGAAAGTCCACCGTCGTTGCATCGGGTGGGTGAGTCGGAGGTCGGAGCTAATAGAACTCCGGTAACCATGGCGGATCTCCAAACTATTATCGATCAAATCAAGGGAACGGTGGCCGAGGAAGTGCACCGCATTATTGGAGACCGGGAAAGGTCGGGTGGAGACCGTGAATCCGAAGCTAAATCGGAAGAGAGAACCGGGGGTAGTGGCACCGGGGAAGGAAAGTCCTCCACGGGTGGCCAAAGTGATGCTAGGGCTAGGCCCGTTGTGAAAGAAGGTTGTTCGTTTAAAGCCTTCATGGCTTGTAAGCCAAATGTGTATACGGGTAGTTCGTACCCGAAAGTAACAATGAGGTGGATCCGAGAAACCGAGAGGGTTATCGGTAGTAGCAAGTGTAAGGATGCCGATATGGTGACGTATGCGTCACAATTGCTAAAAGAAGATGCCATGGTTTGGTGGGATATTGTTTATGAGACCCTCGGGAAGGAGGTGGTTGAAAAGATGTCGTGGGATGAGTTCACCACGAGGTTGAAAAAGAAGTTTTGTCCCGAGAGGGATTTGGAGAAAATGCACGAGAAGTTCGTGACCCTCAAAAAGGGTGATATGTCAATTGAAGAATACTCGAGAGAGTTCACGGGATTGCTCCCGTTTGTTGCTAAAACCTACTCGGATGAGAGGTTGAGGGTGGTCCGGTATGCTAGTGGGCTACCGTGGGACTACCAATTGGAGGTGAAGAGGGCGTTTCACTAGACGAGGCTATTAGTGCCGCCCGGAGTGTGGAGGAAGTAAATGAGGCACGTGTTGCCGAAAGGGCCCATGTGGGCGAGAAGAGAAAAGCCGAGAGTGGCTCGGGTACTTATAAGAAGGGGAAGTTCACATCGAGCTTCTCTAAGCAAGGTAGTGTTGGTTCCTGCAAGAAGTGCGGGAAGACTCATGCCGTCGTGTGCCGAGGGGAGTCGAAGACTTGTTACAATTGTGGGAAGCCGGGGCATATGGCCCGAGAATGCAAGTCTAAATCTTTGGCCGAGATCGAGTGTTTCTCGTGCCACGAGAAGGGGCACTATAGCAATGTGTGCCCAAAGAAGGGAATCGAGTCGATGGTGTCCACGGCTCAAAAGAAAGTGGAGCCGGCGAAGGTGAAGGGGCGGTCCTTCCAACTTACTCGGGAGGAGGCGAAGGAGGCACACGATGTGGTGTCAGGTATTCTATTCATTAACTCCTTGCCAACTCATATTTTATTTGATTCGGGTTCTAATTATTCGTTTGTGTCCTATGAGTTCGGTTGTAAATTGAATGTGCCGTCCGAAATGTTAGATGAGGCTTATGAGATAGAAGTAGCCGACGGGAAAACGTCTATGGTTGAATGTATTTATAGAAATTGTGATATAGAAATAGACGGTAGAAAGTTTAAGGTGGATTTGTTGCCCATGGGAATTAGGGCGTTTGATGTGGTTATCGGTATGGATTGGTTGGGTATGCACCAAGCCAAGATTTTGTGTGGAAAGAAAATTGTGTCGATTAGGACACCCGAGAATGAGAAAGTGTATGTGTATAGGGAGAAACGACATCACATGCCTAATGTGATTACCGCTATTAAGGCGAGGAAGAGTATATCGAAAGGTTGTGCATCGTTTATTGCATATGTATTAGATGGCCGAAAAGAAAAGAAGACAGTGGATAGTGTAAAAATTATTCGGGAATTCCCCGAGGTATTACCCGATGACTTGCCCGGTTTGCCACCGGAGAGACAAGTCGAGTTTAAAATTGATTTAGTGCCGGGGGCGACGCCGATTGCTCGTGCTCCATATCGTTTAGCTCCCACCGAGATGCGGGAATTGATGGCCCAATTGCAAGAATTGGTAGATAAAGGTTTTATTCGTCCGAGTTCGTCACCGTGGGGTGCACCGGTGTTATTTGTTAAAAAGAAAGACGGTTCGATGAGAATGTGTAGTGACTACCGAGAGTTGAATAAGGTAACTATTAAGAACCGTTACCCGTTGCCGAGAATTGACGACTTATTCGACCAATTGCAAGGTGCTAGTTACTTCTCGAAGATCGATTTGAGGTCGGGTTATCACCAAGTTCGGGTGAAAGAAGGCGACACCGAGAAGACGGCTTTTCGTACACGTTATGGTCATTATGAATTTCTAGTGATGCCGTTTGGTCTTACCAACGCACCGGCTATTTTTATGGATTTGATGAATCGGGTTTGTAAACCGTTTCTTGATAAGTTTTTGATCGTGTTTATTGACGACATTTTGATTTATTCGAAAACCGAAGAAGAACACGAAGGTCATTTGAGGCTTGTTCTAGACGTGTTGAAACGGGAGAAGTTGTATGCAAAATTTTCAAAGTGTGAATTTTGGTTGCGGGAAGTACAATTCTTAGGTCACGTGGTGACGTGTGATGGTATTAAGGTTGATCCGTCCAAGATTGAAGCGGTGTCAAATTGGGAGCCTCCGAGGACTCCTACCGAGGTTAGAAGTTTTCTTGGATTAGCCGGTTATTACCGAAGGTTTATACAAGACTTCTCGAGAATCGCGATTCCACTCACAAAGTTAACAAGAAAAAGTGAGAAGTTTGTGTGGGAGAAGAAGAAAGAAGAGGCGTTTAAGTTGTTAAAAGAAAAGTTATGTAACGCGCCGATACTCACGTTACCGGATGGTATGGAAGATTTTGTGGTTTATAGTGATGCTTCGAATCAAGGGCTCGGTTGTGTGTTGATGCAAAGAGGTAAAGTGATCGCGTATGCCTCGCGACAATTGAAGAATGCGGAATTAAGGTACACGACACACGACTTGGAATTGGCGGCGATTATATTTGCCTTAAAGTTGTGGAGACATTATTTGTATGGTACTCGGTGTACGTTGTACACGGATCACAAAAGTCTACAATACGTGTTTACTCAAAAAGACCTAAATATGCGACAAAGAAGGTGGATCGAGTTGATAGCCTATGATTGTGAAATTGTGTATCACGCGGGTAAGGCGAACGTGGTGGCCGATGCCTTGAGCCGAAAGGTTTATGAAAATCCGAACCGAGGAATTTTAACACGTATAGAAGTCGTCTCGAGTATTATCGAAAGGATCAAGAATGCCCAACGAGAAGTTATGGGAAAAGACGAGTTAAGACAAGAACGGTTAGGTAAAAACCAACATTTTCTCGAAAATGCACAAGGGTTGAAGACCGTAGGCGGTCGTATTTGGGTTCCTAAGTTCGGGGGTATCCGAAAAGAATTGTTGTATGATGTGCACAAGTCAAAGTATTCAATTCACCCGGGAAGTACAAAGACGTACCAAGATATGAAACGGGTTTATTGGTGGCCCGGAATGAAGGCGAGAGTGGCCAAGTATATCTCTAAGTGTGCCACGTGTGCACAAGTGAAAGCCGAGCATCAAGTACCGTATGGGGTAGCTCAATCATTGGTTGTGCCGGCCGGGAAGTGGGAAGATATAACTATGGATTTCATAGTGGGTTTACCGAAGACGAGTAGAGGTCACGATGCCATTTGGGTCATAGTTGACCGGTTGACCAAGAGTGCGTTATTTCTAGCAATTCGGGAAACATTGCCACTTGAGAAATTGGCTAAGTTGTATGTTGATGAGGTGGTTCGACTCCACGGGGTTCCGTTATCGATTGTGTCCGATAGAGACACGAGGTTCACCTCGAGATTTTGGCGGTCATTACAAGAAGAGTTGGGTACAAAGTTGCGGTTGAGCACGCCTTATCACCCGCAAACCGACGGTCAAAGTGAAAGAACAATTCAAACGGTTGAAGATATGTTGAGATCGTATGTGTTAGATTTCGGTGGTAAATGGGATGAACATTTACCGTTAGTCGAGTTCTCGTATAATAATAGTTATCACTCGACTATCAAGATGCCGCCATATGAGGCGTTGTATGGAAGAAAATGTAGAACTCCATCTTGTTGGTTGGAAGCGGGAGAGACGAAACTCACGGGTCCCGAGATCGTGAGAGTGACAAATGAAAAGATCGGTATTATTCAAACCAACATGAAAGTCGCCCAAGATAGACAACGAAGTTATTCGGGTTTGAAGAAAAGGCCATACGACTTGGATGTCGGTGATATGGTCATGTTGAAAGTGTCACCTTGGAAAGGTGTGATGCGGTTTGGTAAAAAGGGAAAGTTAAGTCTAAGGTATGTTGGACCGTTTAAAATATTGAAACGGGTCGGGCTTCAAGCTTTTAAGTTGGAACTTCCACCCGAGCTTCAAGGTGTGCATGACACCTTTCACGTGAGTTATTTGAAGAAGTTTATCGGGGAGGTTGAAAATATTATTCCATTGCAAGAGTTGCGGGTTGACGGCCCGAACCGGTTGATTGAGGAGCCCGAGGCTATATTAGAAACGAGAACAAAGAAGCTTCGGAATAAGGAGATCGAGTTGGTGTTGGTCAAGTGGAAGCATTCACTTGGGCCGAATTTGACTTGGGAAGTCAAGGACGAGATTCGGAAGAGGTACCCGGATTTCGTGAACTATGATGAGATTCCGAGGACGGAATCTTCTTAAGGGGTAGATAGTTGTAACGACCCGAAATTGTAAATAAATAAAATAAATAAAAATATGATAATTATGGATAAATCATATAAAACACGTGGAAATTGGTTTCGTGTCGTTCGGACACCGTATGAGAAAGTTATGGGCGAAACCGGGTCGAAACGGGAAGCAAAAGTTGCAGCCCTGCTGCATTAGGGTAAGATAGCGCCGCTATCTTGAAGATAGCGACGCGATCTTGTGGCTTTCTGGCAGCGACCCGAAACAGCATTTTGAGGAAAACGCGAAGTACATCGCGTGGGTAGATAGCGGCGCGAAGTAGCGACGCGATTTATGGCGGGATCTCCACAATAGCGGCGCGATCTTTCGTCTGTGCAGCATTAAAGTCGGGTTTTGGTCATTTAATGCAAGGAAAAACCCTATTTTTCTCCCAACTCGAGTGTGTGAACGATTTTGAGTATAAATCATCATTTGGAGCTAAATTCTTCATCAAATCTTGTGATTCTTCACTCCTAGTTGAAGATTTAAGGTATATCTTCAATCCTTTGTAGTTGTAACTCAAGATCTATGGATCTTGAAGCTAGGGTTTGAAACCCTAGTTCTTGGGTAGGTGATTTATGGTGAAATAAATGGTGTATACACTTAATAGATGGTATATTAACAAGGAAAACAAGTGTATGATTATGATTTGTAAGAATCTTAAGGGTTGGTCAACCTAGGGTTTGGTAAATCACCATATTTGGGGGAAATGGATTAATGGGTGTTATCTAGAGGTAGATGAACACATTGTTAGTAGATTATGATGTTGAACATTTTATGATCATTGTTTTAGGCTTTCGGTGACATCTTGGAAAGTCGGTGAAATTGTGAAGCAAGAGTTTTGGTGTCAAGAACACGGTTGGAGCATCTTTATTGCTAAGGTGAGTACGTGTGGACTTTACTGAGTACATAGCCTATGAAATACATTTTTTTATTACTTGTGTTATAGTCTATTTGCTTAATTGTGTAGACTAGTAGTTGATAGTTAGTTATACCGATGATAGTATTGAACTGACTTGTTTGATGATAGACGTGATAGCCGAGAGCTAGATTGACATAACCATTGAGTTATGATATGGTGAGATGATGTGATGATTCGGGGGATCCCCGGTCATGAGGTATGGAATGGGGAGCATTTGGGCGGATCCCCATCGGCCCATTCCATGATAGTAGTCTTGCTAACTGGAAGTAGTCCGGCGAGTAAGGCAGGTATTGGTAGATTGGGCGATTCCCTCTTGCCTTTACCTTGAAGCTTGTTAATGCGGGGGATCCCCGGTTAATAAGTTAATGTGGTTCTAGTTGGTTGGGGATGTCTCGACAACTAGGTATGATTGCTAGGAAAGCAAGGTATTAGAGTCACAATAGGGTGACTAGATAGATGGGTGATAGCTTATGAGTTTGTTTGTTTGTTTGATTGTGATTCGGTTATTATTATTAACCTTGGGGTCTAAACCCATGTAGCTCACGAGACGTTTTTGTCTCACGTACTCCTTGTTTGTTTTGCTATGTACTCAGGTTCGGGATCGAAGGCTTAGGTACGCATGGTTAGAGATGCGGGACCTAGAATAGAAGAACACTAGATTGGATTTAGTCTTAGCTTGGTGATGATCTATTTTGTAACACCTACTTTTATACTCTGATTTCATAACAAGGTTTTTGTAAATCTAAATTGGGGATGTTCTTCTATTTATAAAATGTTTTATTTTGGCCAATATTTGGCATTAAATTTGAGGTGTTACAGTGAGGGTATTTTTGTCTTTTCACTCCTTCATGTTCTTCATATGTGTTCTTCATCTACAAAACATAATCCCCAAATTGATGAACCCTAATCCTAAATTACAAAAACCCAACAAACAAATTGTAGTTAAATTCTTGTTCTTCACATAAAAACCCCAAATCAGAGGTGGTGCGATGGATGATGAACCCTATATGTACAACCGAGCACATGTGTTTCAAGTAATGAAGCACATGTATTTGTAAGCTAGAAGCACATGTGCTTCACTAATAACAGTTCTTTTGAAAATAAAGGGGTGTATATGTACAGCCAAACACATGTGTTTCGTGACTTGAAACACATGTGCTTCGTATGCTCCCATGTGTTTTAGAAACTCATGTTTTAGTAACTTGAAACACATGTATTTCGTGACTTGAAACACATGTGCTTCGAAGTAATATGCTCGTTTGTATTTTGGAACACCTGTGTTTTAGTGAAGCACATGTGTTTTAATACATCAATACCACCACCACCCCCATTACCACCAGCACCTTCAGTGTCAGCCACCACCACCGTCGCCGGCCACCGGCGGCGATCGGCGGTGGCCGGTGGTGGTGGTGGTCGTGACTGGAAGCACATGTGTTTGAAACACTATAATTTAATCTTGACCATTTTGATCTAATGACTAAGATTGTTTCTTGAGACTATGCAAAATCTTTAGAATTCTGACAATTCTATGATGTATATTCCAATGATATGGAAAAACATAATGCGTATATATGGTCCTAGCTAGTCCTACTATCCTTGTAAGGCCTATAAATTAAACAAGACCTAATGTTCATTACGGAATTATCTATATAAAAAAGACTGATGCACAACATTTAATACTAATTAGATTATTACTTTATCTTTGTTGATCGGTATTTTATGTAACATTAGTTTATAAAATTTAGATACAATATATAATCCTCATTAATTGATTGGGGAAAAAATAATATAATTGTTAATATATATAACAATTGCGAAATAATAATAAATATGAATGAAATAATTATAAGAACCTGAAAATAAATTTACAAAAATGTAATTTTTATCGTAAGAAGTTCAACGTTTTAATATTTTAAGGAGTTCTGTAATATAATATTATATTAAATATTAAATAAGAAGTGTTATGAAAATTAAGAATAGAGAATTAAAATTAAATGAAAAATTGTATAGAAAATAGCACACGTAATAAGGATAAGGTGGATAAGCCAACTGAATGACATGTAACAAAAATTACGATTAATTTTAATGTTTTATTGATAAATAGTACAGTATGAAACTATGAATATAAATTTTGACCGGAAAATGGCCTTAAAAGTTAAAACCCATACCATTCACTTACTTCATGAATTTTGGTTTGGTCCTATCGGTTTCGTTCCGGTCAATGGCGGTACCAGCTAGGGGGCAAGGTGGGCACTTGCCCACCCTAAGAATTTTACTACAAATATTTTATTATAATAAAATGGTGTGTCCCTTTAAAGATTGATGGTAAATTTGTAGGCTTCTGCCATCCTATCCCACACCACCCACAACAAATTTCGTTTTCCTTTTATTTTTCTTTCTGTGTTTTCTCATTCACTCAAAATAAAATTAATCTGATATTTCTTCTATTATGTATAAATATATTATTACAAAGATCACTAATATTTTATACTATATTTATGTTAGTTTTGTTGGTTTTATATTTCGTAGTCTAAATTTAAAAAGGAGTCTATCATTATAAAAAAAATCATTATACTTTAATGTAAGTGTGTATTATGAGAGTATATGTCTGCGTTTCGGGGCGAGTTTATAAGGATTCCTATTATAATTATAAAATAATATACCTTTATAGCACTATATCTAAAAATAGTATTCATGAATAGTTGATAAATACTTAATTATACTAGGTTTATTAATTTGATAGTGCTAAAAAGTTTAAACTTAACTTCATATTTTCTAAAAAGTTATAAGTTTGAGTTTGGATTTTCGCCGCACAAGTGCAAACCACAACAAATCACGTTGTAGGTTTAGTTCGATTAACGATTAGACGTGGAAAAAAAAGTTCAACTCGAAGATCCACCCGTCATATATTGAAAACTTTGCCCCCTCTTACATATATTCCTGGTACCGCCCCTGGTTCCGGTCCTCGGATAGGGTGAGCACTTGGGTTGAAAAAATCAAATCGAACCGAAATCAAAAACATATAATCGGTTCGGTTTTGAAAATTCATTATTATTGGGTTTCAATTTGATTCAGTGACCGTGCTCACCCTAACTTATATAGGGTGATTTGAGGAGCGTAGAGTCATCTTATTATTTATAAATGGAAAAAGAGACATCTCAACTAAAAGTTGTTATGAAGCTGCTTCATCATGTTTTTTAAATAGTGTTTTTTAAATAGAGTACTATATACTGTAAGTGGCACATTCGCCTTTGCTTGTCCTCACTTACTTCAAATCTCTAACTTGACAAAAACTTTTTTCTATTTTATCTTATAAATTAAAGTACCAACAACACACGAGCTAAATTACAAGAAATGATCCGAATTATAGTTACATGCAGGAACTAATCAACCACTTAAAGAAGAAAACAAACTGAGTTTGCAATTTTCCACTCAAAACCAAGGGTCCCTGTTCCTGTTGCAAAGGAGTAGCCTTTTTGCTCCAAGAATCACCATCACACCTTCTCCTATATTACTAAAATTACCAACGTTCTCTTGGCTTTCCATCTGGGAACACAGGTTCACCAACCTTCTCTTCATCATGCTTGCTTTCACTCTTCATATCTAAATCATCTTCATCAAAGTCAGAAGGCATCTCATCATCACCATCACCATCATCATCATCATCATCATCATCATCATCATCATCATCATCATCACCCATCTCATTGCTCACCAAATCCTCAAAATCAGACCAATCCTCCTCTTCCTCTTCCTCTTCATCTTCCTCTTCCTGATCATCACCACCACCACCAGCATCTAAAACAGTTTTTTTCACCCCACGCCCTTTAAACCGTTCAACAGAAACCAGTGCACGAAGCTTCTCCTTAATCAGCAACAACCGATTCTTGTCAACCAACTGAGAATCCCGATACGCATCTCTAAGAAAAACAGAGTCCCGATCTCCTTTAAGTGACACATAGAACATATCAGGGTGTCTTATAAGCATCCCTCTAAGCTGTTGAGAGAATCTAAACTCCTCACGAAAATGAGTCAAATGGTCAACTAACGTTCTCTTCTCAACCGTCAAACTCAACATCTCGTGTACAACCGCACAAGCATGTTTTTCCTTTTCAGCTGTACCAGGCCTTAATGCAGAGAAATCAGAGTAAGGTGAAATATAAGGAATATCTCTGAACTGAGAAATCCGCCTCATTTCCCCTTTTGTAAGCTGCAGACCCTTTGGCAGCCTCACTCTATTGAACTTTGGCGGTCTGTCAATGATCAGATCCCGCTTCTCTGCTTCTCTTGCTAGTTTGTCTTCTTCTTCCAGCTCAGCAAACGAAACCGCCAGCTCAGCATCCCAGTGAGTTAACTCCAAAGCTGGCCCTCTTTCCGTTCTCACAATCCTGAAATACTGCGGGTACCGTTCACAGATCGTATCACGGAACTCTAACGGAAGGCCGAGATCGTTTTTTATATGAGCTATCTTTTCGATAAGAATTCGCTTATCTAATGACATCATCAGTAATTTTCTTAGCTTAACAACCAGCAAATCCTCCATTTCATTTCTAACCTTCAATTCTTCCAAATATAGCCTTTCAGCCTCAGGTGTTAATTTGAACTTAAGGGAAAAAGCCCCTTCTTCCTCAATCTCAAATACACCAGGAAACTTCCTCAACAGGGCGATAAACCGTCTCCGTTTCTGGAGCCCTAATACTCTTCTAAACCTACCCAAATCACGAAGCTGCATAACTCTATTAGGCTGACTCAATAGAATCTTCCTAATCTTCATTACCAGTTTCAGTTTCTTGTCTCTTTGAATCACGTTGTCAAAAGGAAGCTCTTTCCTCCTCTTCACCAGAGCTTGAATTGGAGAAATCCGGCCATGGTTTTTCCTAAAATTACCGCCAAAACTCTCCACTCGCAAATTTAAACTCTTCCCCAAAAAGGATGTCTTTTCGTATGGTTCTTTTGGAACTGATACACAACTCTCCAAGGAAAATCTAGGTTTTTGAATTCGAGTTGTTTTGTGTGATATGACAAATAAAGGTAAATTCGTAAGAGATGAAGCCATTTTAGGTCAAAATGCAAGTATTAGAGTCGTATTGAAAAGATAGGATATGAATCACACAAGAAATTCGTCATCCAAACATGTAGCTACCATTGGATGACCAAAAATTGCAACATATAGGCACAAAACGGAGAATTGAAGAAGAAAATAAGGACTTACCGTGTACGATAAGGGACTGGTTAGCTAGGGTTTATAGAATCTGTATGGGGTTTATGTGATAGAGCTGGCGTTATCTTCTCTTCAGAATGAGACTTGGTTTTTATTGTTTATTTTGCAATTTATCCTCCATGTAAAGCTTAATTACATGTTTTGCAAACTTAGACCTTATATTAAAGAAAGTTTCACATGTGGTCCCTTATATTTCCATATAAAGTTTTTTTTTCTTTTCTATAATAATGGCCAAGAGGCTTGATGAGGACAACCAATGGTTTTAGGTTTAGGTTTGGGGATGATCAATTTAGTACAAAGTTGTATAAGAGGGGTGCTAATGGAGCGTATTCGATTCTTTTGGTTTGTTCCAACTGTTGGCACTGTACCTTCGATTGGAAAGAGGTTGTCGATTCCTTCGGTTATCCGATGTGAAGAGAAGAGAAAAATCAGGTTATTTTAACAGGGTATTAATACTTTGTATGCGTATTTTATAATGATGAACTCAAAAAATTGAAGAAAATATGTATTATTGACATGAATGTATCAGTTGAAGTGTGTCGGTTGACGTAACAAAAGTTGAAGGTATCACTGTTTGATATCAGTCTAATTGAGTTAATAAAAGGACGAAGGTTGAGCATATCCATTATAATTATTGGTTTTAAGACTTTATTTGTAAAAAAGTATAAAAGTCAACTTACAATTGGGATCAGTATAAAAGTATACTAAGCCAATAGATAAATATGCAGATTTACAGATAGTTCAGGGACCGTTTTTGTAAGTCACTTAAAAGGGGTTTAAGGGGTTTTCAGTTCACATGTAATAATCGGAGGGAAAACGGCGATGACGAGAAAACAAGGCCGGCGAGCACCGCCTGAGTCGGATCGCCGATCAAGCACTTTGGAACATTCAAATCGAGAGTACTCTTCAAGTCGCCTTATTAATCCAAAAAAACGCCGTAGTATTCTTATCACTGTACTCATCTTCATCGTCTCTCCTGCCATTTCCGTATATATTTACCGTATACTATACGCTTCGAATACGGACCAACAGACTTCGCTTCCATATGTATACCAACGAGGCCTAGTGAAGGCTGACGTCAATTACCAAGAAATCCTCGCTGTATGCACCCAAGTCGCTTAAATTTTTAATGTAAATATGTTCTAATACAGTAAAAGGAAAATTCGTTAATGGTCGGTTATTTAAGCATAAAAGGAAGTATCAGTGGATCAATTTTGACCATCCTTTAAAATCTGCAACTCTTAGTGAAGTTTCATTATTTTTCTTGTGTTTGTTAATTTTTGAAGTGATTCAGGAAAATGAAAAAGTTTCAGAGAATGCATCAATTCGGCAATTTCCCAACCCTGTGCTGGCTTACGTTACACCATGGTATCAAACACTCTCTTTAATTCACCATTTTCTTTGAGATAGAGTACATTGATTTGATGTTGAACCTAGTGATTGTGAAACTGAGAAATTATATGAAATATAGGGTTATTGATAAGCAGCAATGATCGTATAGGATTACTGAATTAGGGTTTATAATGAAGTTGTTTTACTTTGGATTTGGATGGTGCAGGAATTCAAAGGGATATGAAGCTGCAAAGGAATTCAACTCTAAGATCACTCATATATCACCGGTGTGGTATGATCTAAAAAGGTATTATTTGGATTATGATGAATGGTTAAAGATGTTTATTCTCGCCCTCATTTGTTTGTTATGATGGTAGCCAAGGGGTTGAGTATGTTCTGGAAGGAAGACATAATGTTGATAAAGGTTGGATATCAGATCTTAGAATCAAGGGACATGCTCTGGTATGCTAGAATTTCCTTTATATTTTAAATCTAAGCAGATTAATTAGTCTCTTGTTGCCATGCTGGCAACAGATTTTGCCGAGAGTTGTAATTGAAGCTATTCCAATGGACATGTTGAAAAAGAAGAAGCAGAGGGCTAAAGTAATTGACCTTTTAATAGGTGAATGCAAGTAAGCATTTATTAAATAATATAATCATGGTATTTTAGGAATTTGGTATTTATGTTTGACTGAACAGAGAGATGGGTTTTGACGGCATTGTGGTGGAATCTTGGTCAAGATGGGCTGCGTACGGTGTGTTGCATGATCCACACATGCGCAATCTGGTAAGTGAAAATTGAATACGGGTCAGGTCGGGTCGGGTAGGAACTGGTTGCTGATTTGAATGTGTTTAGGCACTGCAATTCATAAAGAAATTGGGAGAAAGCATGCATTCAGAGAGGCTGCAATTAGTATATGTAATCGGTCCACCACGTTTGCCAGAGTATGATTTTGTGGGTGAAGATCTGAAAGCGTTGAGTGATTCTGTTGACGGTTATTCTCTCATGACTTATGACTTTTCAAATCCCCAAAATCCGGGTCCCAACGCACCACTCGAGTGGGTCCACTCTACCATGCAGCTGCTTATTGGCACCCAGCACACGCGTAACTTGTCTCCCAAGATATTTCTTGGAATTAACTTTTATGGGAATGATTTCCTTCTAGAAGGTGGTGGTGGGGCCATTCTTGGAAGGGATTATCTGTCTTTGTTGGAGAAGCATAAACCGCAGCTGCAATGGGAGAAGAAAAGTGGAGAGCATTTCTTCGTGTATTTAGATCAAAAACAAGAAAAACATGTTGTGTTTTATCCGTCGCTTTTGTCCATTGCAATGCGGCTGGATGAGGCCCGTTCATGGGGTGCTGGCATTTCCATCTGGGAAATTGGTCAAGGTTTAGACTATTTCTTCGATCTTCTGTAACTTGTACTAGTTTCAAACTTCACCATAAATGTATGTTTAAGTTTCAAATTCTGTTTCTCCTCGTATCTTTTATTCTGATTGTTGGTTATATGTCACTTTTAACAACTTTTTTAGTGGTTTCTGGTTTTTCTCCTCTGTAGCACATGTAATACTTTTGAGTGTTAGTTTGTTTAACTATAGTATAATGCACATGTGATGCTACCTTCCCAAATTAGGAAGATTTAATTTTCACCCTATATACTTACTACTTTGGGACAGATTTATGTTTATCGAAAATATGTATCATGCAAGGTTTGAACATGTGACCTCTATGTTATTAACACAATGTCCAAACCAACCAAGTTAATAGGCCATGTGTTCATTAGCTAACTATAATTATCATTATTAATCTCTTAAAACTTAAAAAAGTTGAAATTACATCTACCACCCATCACCACCACCATCAATATTGCTGCTACCACCACCACCATCAATACTGCTACCACCACCCATCACCACCATCAATACTCCTACCACCACCATCCACTCCACAACCAATCACCACCATCCATCAGTTGGTCGCTACAAAATATAATTACAAGCTACCTAATACTGCATTGCGCAGCTAACCTTCTAGTTTGTTTAATGCATCTTTTGCATGTGTAAAATTTCAAAGTTAAAATTTTCTAAATAGCCTACTTTGGTATATCTCATACTACATATTCTTTCTTAAGAAATGATAATGATTTAACGATGTATCTGCATGATTTAAAACACAAACATGATATTATAAAATTGATTTTTAAGAAATATTTTTGATGGTGAATCTTAATCGCATGTTAAATGCTTAAATTTATGCATAATTGGGTAAGTTTATTGGATCTGATTATGTTGTAACCTTAATCAGTTTACCAAAAACTCAAAATTTAATTTATTAATTATCACTATAAATATGAACTCTAAAGTCTAAAGTTAATCCAATCAAACTCTTTCGAGTACATTACACCGGTCCAGAACCTCCTTGATGACCTCACCAGTCACCACATTTCTCCACCACACAAAACACCCAAAACATGATCAACAAAATTCTGATCCTCACTAGCCACGTGTCACTTAATCATTGGAACGTTTCTCAAATTTCCTTCCACCTCAGCGTCTTCACCATAATGCTTACTTTCGAGTCCAGAAATCAAACCGGCTTTCTCATGGTAATTAACCAACTCTCATCTTGATAATTCACACCAAGAGACAAGAGTTATGCTATGGAAGCCCTCAATGCAGTTGTGTTAAAACCCATTTCTGTCCTTCAACCAGAACCCAAAAAGCACTCATCTTTCCCCACAATTCCACACGTGAAAATCTCAAAACCCCATGTGAGTAGTTTACTGGTTATATCCTCTGTTTTCAATTCTGGTTTTGCAAAAGCGCTTACTTACGAAGAAGCACTTAATCAATCAACAACAGCTTTCGAGTCAGCACCTGGTGTTGATGTCAGCGGTGTAATAATCAATTTCGGGGTGGAGAATCCTCTGGTGGTAGCTGGTGGCGCCGCCGTGGTGGCAGTGCCGTTAATTCTGTCCCAATTGTTCGGAAAGAGTAATAAGCCATGGGGGGTGGAGAGTGCAAGAACTGCTTACGAGAAATTAGGTGATGATGGAAATGCTCAATTGCTTGATATTAGGCCTACTACTGAAATTAGGGCAATGGGTAGCCCCGATATCAGAGGTTTGAAGAAGAAGCCGATTACAGTTGCTTACAATGGTGATGATAAACCAGGCTTCTTGAAGAAACTGGGTTTGAAGCTGAAAGAACCAGAGAACACCACATTGCTTATTTTGGACAAGTAAATCCCCATCCTTTTAACTTGATCATAATTCATACCCTGTTTTTGAAACTTGTAAAATGAAGCCAGATTCGATGGGAGCTCTGAGCTTGTTGCAGAGTTGGTGACAGTAAATGGGTTCAAAGCTGCTTATGCTATCAAAGACGGTGCCCGTGGATGGATGGTTTTGTTTCTCCAATCTGTTTTTGTTTTTTATTTCTTCCAATTCTTTTATTAATGGTGATATTTGTTTGTTTTACACTACAGAACACCGGTCTTCCATGGATATTACCCAAAAAATCATTTGCTTTTGATTTCAGCAGTCTCACCGATGTGCTCGGTGTACGTTCCATTCCTCACATGACATATCAATTTCCACAATATAGTTTATGGTTACAACTAACTGTTTCCTGTTTGACTTGAGTTGACTTGCAGGAGGGTTCTGAAGCTGTATCTGTAATATTTGGAATCGCTGCAGCTACTGGACTCAGTTTGTTAGCATTTACTGAGGTTAGGATCTTCAATCTGTCCTTACATTAAAAAAATTTCAGATTATTAAATTATTTGATCATCTTCAGGTTGAAACAATACTCGAGGTCTTGGGTTCTGCTGCAATTGTGCAACTTGTCACCAAGAAGCTACTATTTGCAGAGGTCTTTTTCTAATCTATTACTATATTCTTGATTCATTTCATTTCTGAGGTCAAATCTATTAAAGATTTGTTTACAAATTTTGTATGCAGGACCGAAAAAGAACTCTTAAAGAATTTAATGAATTTGTGAGCACAAAAATTGGACCGCAAGAGCTCCTAGATGAGATTAAGGTAGTTAAACTTAAACCTGTAGGCATTTTAAATCTGGTTTGAAAGTAGTTAAATTAATAAATAAATTTTCAGGACATCGGGAAAGCGTTTCTACCACCTGTGACTACCAAAACACTTCCTGCACCAACAACTGTGGAGCCCGCTAACTCCAGCCCACCACCAGAAGCAGTAACACCACCACCACCGCCAACAGCAGAAGTAGTAACACCACCACCAGCAGCAGAAGAGGCTGTCCCACCACAAGTCAATGCAGTCTCTGAAACAGAACAAGTCAAAGAAGAAGTCAAACAAGTTCCTAAACCGACACGCCCACTTTCACCATACCCTTATGTAAGTTCCCCAATGTCATTCCAAACCTTTTTTAACCAATTTTCTGTTTAATTTAAACGCTGCTAACTGACTGTTACATTTTCACATTTGCTGCAGTATCCTAATCTCAAACCTCCAACATCTCCGATTCCTTCAAAGCCGTAGTTTTTCTTTATCACAATTTCGGATTCAAATTCTTAAAGCCATTAATCTTTAATGGGAATTCCCATAGCATAATTATGAGTGTTAAGCCACTAATGGCATTCATCGTAGCTATATGTGTGTTTCAAGCTTCATGTTTATGGGATTATTAATACTTGTATTTGGGTTTGTTTCTTATTTGATCAGTATGCTTTTATGGTCTCAAATACCCTGAAACAAAAATGAAATGGGAATTATTCTTCTACTTGAGCCTAATTTATCTGCTACATCTTTTGCATAACTCAAATTAAGGGAAAATTATAACTAAAAATATAAGATAATATTTCGATTGGGACAATATGACATATCTAAACTTGCAATTCTTTATTTATTTTTTTGACGAAAAATATGAGAAATTGGATTTGTGTTTACAGGAGAAATTTTACATGATTCGCATTATTAAAAATGCTGTAGTGTGTACTATTGGTTTTAGACTGTGCGTAATGGGTGACCGTTCGCAGTTTGGTCACCCCTGCCACATCTGCGCCACATCAGCTTTCTCTCTCCTGATCAAACACACGACCAGACAGCGACCAAATGCCCGTAATGGGTGACCGTTCGGAATTTTTTTTTTTTTAATTTAAATTTCATTAATAATTAAAACATTACATTAAAAATAATTTAAAACATTACATTAAACATAATTAAAAAAACATTAAAAAAACTACTGGTGGGCTCGTCGATTCCAAATGTGTTCCACCAAATCAGATCTAAGATTAAGATGAGTTTGTTTATTATGGATCTCCCTGATAACTTGCAATACTTCTTCATGTGATCGTACGGGGTCGCCTTCACTATGTCGCTCTTCCGGATGAAAATCGGGACATATGGCCCTGCCTTTGTCTTTGATAATCATATTATGTAATATGATACAAGTGTACATTATATCCCTTATTTTGTTAACATTTGGGGACCTTGCAGCCGTTTTTATTATACCCCATTTTTTCTTTAGAACACCAAATGCTCGTTCTACGTCTTTCCTTGCAGCTTCGTGTGCTTTCTTGTAGTTCACCCGCTTAACATCATTCGCATTTGGGTGTGAAATGGACTTAACAAGAACAGACCATTCCGGATATATCCCGTCAGTAAGATAATATCCCCATTTGTAAGACACCCCGTTTGCCAAAAAGGGTACCTCAGGTGCTTTCCCGTCTTTGAGATCATTGAAAATATGGGACGCTCGTAAGACGTTGATGTCGTTGTTCGACCCGGCGACACCAAAGAACGCGTGCCAAATCCACAAATCATGCGAGGCAACCGCTTCAAGTAAGATGAATGGTTCGTTCCCGTGATCCCCTCTAACATATTGCCCACGGTAAGCATTTGGACATTGAGCCCAAGGCCAATCAGTACAATCAATGCTTCCTAGCATACCGGGAAACCCATGTTTCTCCTCATGAAAAGCGTATAGCTTCGCCACATCAGTATGAGTAGGCTTTCGCAGAAACTCATCTCCATACAAGTGCATAACCCCTTTACAGAACTCTGCGAGACTATCACGGCTAGTTTTCTCACCAATTTGTAAGTATTCGTCTAGAGCATCGGGTACGGTCCCGTATGCTAACTGACGAATTGCAGAAGTGCACCTCATTAGCGGAGAAGTACCTGCGTTCCCTAGTGCATCATATCGTTGCGCAAATAATGGGACGGTATTAGTGAGATCGCGAACAATGCGTGTGAAAAGATCACGACTCATCCTGAAACGTTTGCGAAAATCATGCTCGTTATACGTGGGATTTTCAGCGAAGTAGGCTGCCACGAGACGGTCATTCGCACCGCCACGGTCCCTATTCACGTATCTTCTAGGAGTTCTAGGGATATTAGAACTAGAACCTTCAAGAAACGCGGCCGCCGTTTGTAAAAAACCAAGATGTATAACCCTGTCCTCTTCCTCGTCGCCAAAAATGAAATTAGCGACATTCATTTCATCGTCGGAACTCATTTTTATTATAGTGTGTGTGATAAAGAAATGAGAAGTGTGAAATTTTTTAGAGAGGGTGATTGAGAGATTTGAGTGTGTGTTTGAGTGGAGAAAGAAATGAGAGTTGTGAATTATTTGGTAAAAGAATTGGGTATTTATAAGGTAAAAAGGGGTGTTTTAGCCGTTGGAGAGGGGAGGATATAGCCGTTCAACGGTCGTGTTGAACGGTCGATTACTCGACCGTTGGAGGTCCTCGACGCGTCGCCGGAGAGGAGGCGTAACGCGGGGGACGCGTCGCCGTTGCTGATTTGGCCGGTCGCGACCAAACGATCGGTCGTGCATTACGGAGAGTTATAAGTTCGTCCCAAAATACAAAATGATTTTGGGTTTAAACAACTTTTTTGCAAAAGTTCAAGGTTTTCCGTTTTAACTTTTGATGAGCAGATTAAAAAAGTGAAACATATTAGTTGTCACTTTTTACTAGGGCTGTCAAATCGTGCTATCGTTTCGTGTTTCTGGATAACACGACACGAAAACGTTTAACACGAAAACAACACGACACGAAGACGTGTTTTATTTTGTTAACAAGAACATGACACGATTAAAAAAATGATAACACTACATCACAAAATAAATAACAAATTTCTTACTTATTACATGCTAAAAACACGATAAACACGACAAAATCATAACTATCATATCAATTTCATGTTAATATCTGAACACGAACACGACACGACTTCGTGTTTGTTTTACACAACACGAACACGAACACGAATTTAAATTTCTGTTTCGTCCCAATTTCGTTTCGTTTCGTGTATTTTTGTCGTGTCATGTCATGTTTTGACAGCCCTACTTTTTACGATCAACATTTTGGTATAAAGACCAAGTAAAATAGTGTTGATTTTATCAAGGGTGGAGTGGGCACCGGCCAAATGTAGCGGGGAATAGGGGCCGGCGAGGGTCGGAAATTTCATTTTACATTGACGACAATTAACCAATCAAATTTTAATCATTACAATTAGCGGCTAACCCACTTATTAAATTCCCAACTATCACACATATAATTTCTCTTGTTGAATTATGCTCACACAGAACAAACTCAAACCGTATTTACTAATTTAATTTAATCTGATTTAAAGAAAAGTAATTTTGTTTTTAATGAAAAAGAATAATTTGTAACTTATTTGCAATGTTATTTCTGCATTTATATATTGAAATAATCTTTTGAATCTTCAAATACATGGTATGGTACGAAAGATAAAACCAAATCAAAGTCGATCGATTCATTTAGTTAGTTTTCCTAACCCAAAAGCAAGTCGATCAGTGCAGATTATTGATACATTTAATTTAATATTACAATCGTTTTTGTATGGTGTAATATTATATAATTAAACACTAATAAAATCATAAGCATCCAGGCGAGCCTGTCCAAATTCCAAATATAACCTCGTTGGCACCGTCACCAAAATCTAATCCAACTGTCAATATATACTAATCAAACTCAACTAACATCCACTTTCGAGGTGGTAACCCTACCCCACACCTACCAATACCATTAACATAACCATAACCATAACCCCCTCTCCTAAAACATCTTCATCGAACTCAGAAAACTATAATTCATATTTTCCTTTGAAATGTTTTCCAACCAAGGGTAAATTCGGATACTTCTTTCCGCTATGGGGCTTTATACAGGATTCATCATACTTGGTATTTTTGTGACGTTGAGAGGAATGCATGGGATGGACAATTCTACCCTTGATGATGCTTTGCAAGAATATGCACATAATTCACTACCAAAACATCCTCGTACAGGTGTTTTATATGATGCGTCTTTGCCGTCAAATCTTACTGGTACGGCGGTTTCAATTGTTCGACTAAGGCGAGACAGTTTTTGGAGAAAAGGGGCCAATTATAGCGGTTTCAATATGCCACCGAAGATATCATTCAACCCATATTTCACAAGGCTAGATATCGTCTTTTCCAATTTAGCAAATCACTCCTCTTACTATTACAATGTGCCAAATTACACCCTTGTTGCTCCTGTTGTTGGTTTTAATGCTTATGGCTCTACAAACTCAACAGATACAACAAAACTGAACCTTACCCTATTCGGAGGCCCGATCTTGGTCCACTTTCGCAACGTTTCAATCCCGCGAAACGAAGAACCAAAATGCGTCATGTTTTACTCAAACGGTACGTTTGAAATGACCAATATGCCCTTGGAACATATGTGTGCCTTACGGGACCAAGGGCATTTTTCGATTGTCGTACAAGTCCGGCCATCAATATTCGCGGAAAAGGGAGGGCAGTTGTGGAAATGGTGGGTGTTTGGATTTGGTGTAGGGGTTCTTGGGTTGTTATTGTTTGGATTTGTTACTATTGTGGTAATTAGAATGGTTAGAATGAGAAATATTGGGAAAATGGAAAAAGAGGCTGAAAAAAATGAAGGTTTGTACACAACAAATGTTGGCCGAAGTAAAATGCCTTTAGCTGCAGTTGTTAGAACACAACCTGTTATTGAGAATGATTATTTGCCATAATGTTTTTGGTAAATGTTTTTATTCGTTTTAATGTGAATACAAATTCATTTATGTTGGCTTTTTGGTAGTTTACTGATTTTAGTACTAAATGGTCAGCTTAACTTAATTCTCACGTATATAATAAAAGAGTTGTATGAAGTGTTAAATCAGTTAGGAGATTTATGATCATATATCAATGTAATCATATTATATTAAGAAGATGAAAGTAGACTTACTTAATAACTGGAGATTAGGGTTAGATGATGAAGCCATAACATTATGATTGATCGATTCCGGTAGTGATGTCAATTGATCTGATGGAGGGATTTCTCATACATCAGTGGTGTTTTGATGTGAGAATACGTGAATTGACAAGATACTAGAAAAGCCCACAATCCCTTATTCTTATATTTGATATGCCAGTTACTTCCATCAAATAACTGATATTTGTTAGTTAGAGTATAATATGTCATTAAGGCATAGTTAAGGGTTCAAATGGTTAAGGCCACATTAGATAAGGGGATATTCTATCATGAAGTTTTTAGTTATTGTTTGATTACGAGGATGTTTTCATCCCGCGCGTTACGGCGGATATTTTTTCTTAAACCTTTTTTTATCATCGATATAAAATTATTTCAATTTTTTATGCCATCTTAATTGAAGAATTTGGTTAAATCTTTTTAGTAACAAAAACGTACATACAGTTTTTAACTTTTACATGAGGTTAATAGCAAGAAAAAAATGAATGGATAATTTAAAATGAAAATCAAAAAATAATAAAACTCAAAAGAGGTTAAAAATATATTTATAAAAATTTAAAGTTGAAAGTTTGCAAAACTTAAGGGGAGAAAATGAAATTATATTATAAACACTAGAAATTGTATGCTTAATGTATATCTTATCTTACTCCTTTATAATGTGTTTAGAACTACTAATTATAGAAGTTTTTAAATTTAAACTTATTTCTACTTTTAGTAACATCTTAAACACCACAAAAAAAAAAAAAAAATGTTGCTTACAGGATTCGAACACATGACCTTTTGTTAGTACTGACTGTGTGTTAACCAATTGATCTCAATGACACTTTGTTTAATCCCAACAACTAATATATATAACCTTTAACTTCAAGATAACTAAAAGGCTCATATTTTAAAAAACGTCAATTCCGGATTTAAGGAAACTTATGAGATATTCAACATAGCTAAAACGGTCCATATTTAAAAAAAACGTTAATTTCGGATTTAAGGAAACTTATGAGATATCTTTATTAATTTTTACAAAATTAAAATTAACATCACCCACCATCTGCACGACCACAACCAGCACCTACTATCACTACTGTCGTCACCACCCACTACTTGATCGCCGTCAAATTTAGTCACAGGATACCTGTCGCCAAATTGCGCGGGTAACCTGCTAGTATAGGGTAATATACTATTGAATGGAATTTTTTGAAATAATTATAAGTTACCAACCATTAGCGGTGTCCATTGGCTTATCGGGCTGGGTTAGAGCTCTTAAGAGTCGGGCCCATCGAGTTAGAGGTAAAAAATCATAAGCCAAAATCCGAACCGATAAAGAATCGGGTTTGCCGGGTTCGAGTTGGCCGGATTTGGTTATGTCGGATTGACCCGATTAAGTTGGTTGGATTACTCCTAAGTTAGGATTGTAGGTAAAAATGAAAAATTTAATTATTTATATATCTAACCTCTCGAAGTCCAAATATCATATCCGTTATCCTAGCTAAATGTCAACATTAGGGGTGTTCAAAACCGGGTACCCGGATTTTCGGATACCCAAAATTCGGGTACCCGGATTTTCGGATAGTGATTTTTACTACCCGCATTTGGTACCCGGATTTCGGATACCCGGATTTCGGGTACCCGGAAAAAACAAAATATTAAAATATTTTTCGAATATTTCGAGTTTTTTTCGGATATTTCGGGTATTTTTCAGATATTTCGGGTACTTTTTAAATATTTTGGGTATTTTTGGCTATTTTTGGGTATTTTCTCAAATATTTTGTGTATTTTTTGTATATTTTTGAATATTTTTCGTATATTTTTTATATTCGGGTAATTTTTCGGGTATCGGGTATCCGAAAATCTTGAAAACGCTACCCGTATTTGGTACCCGGAATTCGGATACCCGGATTTCGGATACCCGGATTTTCGGATACCCGAATTTTCGGATACCCGGATTTCGGATATCGAGTAATATATCGGATACCCGGTTTTTCGGATATTTTTGAACACCCCTAGTCAACATATTGTTCTTCTATTCTACGATTTCAAGTTTTGTATAAAATTAATATGCTAATATATTAAAATTTATAGGTTTCGATTTAACATTATAATTGTTAATTGATTTTTTGAATGATCTATAGTTATTAACGTACTAATATATTGATTCAATGGTAGTAGTTTATTAAATTTAAAAGGAAAAGCCCTTTAAACTTCAATCAGGTCTAATCAGTCAATCCTAACGCAATATTAGACCCGATAAGGAATCGGTAAGTTGGATTAGGGTAAAAAATCTATATTAATATAAGACACGAATGTACCCGGTCCCGACTAACAGGTTGACCCCTACCAATTAGTGACTGTTGATGTAAAATGCCTTAAATCTTCTCCTCCCAATTGTGTGCTCTTGAATTCATCCGTTCATATGGGGTTTTTATGCGAATTGACAGCCTTTCGGCTGTGTTGCGTCGTTCGTACCAGACCCAAAAACGTCTCCCCCACTGCTCTCTGCCAACGTGAACTGCTTTAATTCGTCAATTAAATAATGCACGTGGGCCTTTCAAAATTGTGACACACCTTCTTAATTCTCATGTGGGCTTGCCATAGAAAGATGTTGGGCTGATGTTTACTTAGTCCTCCAAATTTGTGACCTGCTGCCTTCTTCAATTAAATTCGTGTGGCCCATCTTTTTAATAAAAGTCATATATGGCTCGCTCAATTGTGACCAACTCAAATCTTAATTTGTTATGATCGCCCTTTTGTTCCTAGCCTTCTTTAATTGTGATCTATCTCAAATGATATGTGGTCTAATTATATAAAAGACTCAATAATTCAAACAACTTCCACTTTGTTCTTGATCTTGCCTACATTGCGTGACACAACACGTGATTTTCAGGACTTGTTCAATTTTCCACATATTTGGCTTATTTCTTGTGCCTTTTGAAGTTATAACATGCAATTTGCAAAAATATAAGGATTAGGCATTAACAACGTTGTTTTCCTTAAAAACCATGCATAAATAATAGACGGATAAAAACATGTCTAAATCCGTCAATATGCAACATCATGATTCATCAAGTGTTTTAATTCTCGGCTAATTAGGCATAAACAACTTATTTTCTTTATAAAAATGCGTAGAATATTGACGGATAAAAACATATCTAAATCCATAAAATTGATTTATATATCTAGAAAAAAGATACCTAAGGTTAATGATATATTGATTTAAGGTGTTGGATAAATTGAAGTATTATCGGTCTAGAGAAAAGAAAGTATCTTTTTGGTTCTTAAACGAAATGAAATGTTGCTTGATGTTGAAGCCAGGATGGCGGCCACGAATCCCTCTCCTTCTCCATGCAAAACACATCGTCCAATTTCTTCATTGGGGCAAGGCGACGCATAATCTGCAACCCAAACCAAATCCTTAACAAAAATTCGATCCCAAATTAGATTCTAATTTTATATCCGATTACGCATACACCGAGGGAATGGTAGGTTCGATGAGCACAGACGCATCATCAAATGGAATCCCCAATCAAGATTCTTCTTCTTCAACACCCGATTTCCAAATGGGTTTTTCCGAGAGGGCGTTATCGGCCGCGGGCGCCGCTTTCTTATCCGCAATCATAGTCAACCCCCTCGATGTCGCCAAGGTACAACAACATTAATCCTTTTTTTTTTTTCAAGCTAATTAATTGAATTCACTTTTAATTTTGTAGACAAGATTGCAAGCTCAGGCTGCGGGTGTTCCTTATCAGAATCTAAGCCACACCTGCTCTTTTCAAACTAATCCGGTATGCTAATGATTCATTACTCTTTTCTTTATTTGAATTACAATTTGTAGTGGCATACATGTATCTTATCAGGAACCTAATAATAATGCTCATGTGGAACTTATTTACAATAAAGTCTATTAATTTGGGACCTTAAATTTTGCGCTGAAATTGAAATACAAAAGATTTATAAAATTGTAACTAACTGGGGCAGTTTTTGATCAGATGTTACCAGATACAAGACGATGCTACCGCTCAGCTTCTCAGTATAAGGGCACTCTAGATGTCTTCTACAAAGTTACACGCCAGGTTAAATAATATATATACGGCATTAGGTGTAAGCCCTATCTTTTTTATATGAATTTGAAATTGATATTGAAGTTGACTTGTGCAGGAAGGATTTGGCAGTCTGTGGAGAGGCACAAGTGCAAGCTTAGCATTGTCTGTGCCCACAGTAAGTCAATTGGGCTGTAAGTAGTAATTTGTGTAGGAAATGATAGATGGTTTATAATTAATGTGTCAGGTTGGCATCTACTTGCCGTTGTATGACATTTTGCGCAATTATATGGAAGAATTTGCATCGGGAAGCACGAGCCCTTATGTCCCATTAGCTGCAGGCTCTGTTGCCCGTTCACTGGCTTGTATCACTTGTTATCCTATTGAACTTGCAAGAACCCGTATGCAGGTACCCATATCATTTCATTTCATTTTTATATTTGGTATAAAGTAAAGGATTGAAATTTTGTGATAGGCATTTAAAGATAGCCGCCATAGCCCTCCAGGAGTGTGGAAGACGCTCCTTCAGATCATCTCCACAAACAAAAACAAAAACACCAATAACAACCTTGCAAGTTGTAAGATTTTTTATTTATTTATTTATAATGTTGGTCTGAAAGTCTGATTGTTGGTTGCAGCCTTTTATAGGTTTCGGTTTTTATGGACTGGTGTTGGGGCACAACTAGCTCGTGATGTCCCGTTTTCTGCAATTTGTTGGGCTACTCTTGAGCCAGTGAGAATTAAAAAACTTATCATCTGTATATATACATGTTAGGTAAAAGGTTGAATGTGTTTTTGCAGGTGAGGAGACAGCTGTCAGGTGAGAAAAGTAGTCCTGTGAGTATAGTTGGTGCAAACTTTTGTGGCGGGTTTGTTGCGGGATGCCTTGCGGCTGCATTGACATGTCCTTTGGATGTTGCCAAAACCCGACGCCAAATTGTGGTAATTATATATTTACATTTACATTACAAATACAAGTGAAATTGATGATATTTGACAATTTCAGAAAGATCAGGCGCGAGCAATGAAAATGACCACAAGGCAAACATTGGTGGAAATATGGAGGTAAGGAGTGTCAGTTTCTATATTACAAGAATACACTCACAGGCACATTAAAAGGGCTATATATTATAGGAAAATGGTAATGACAACCAAAATTAATATAAAGAATTTTAGGATCACTACTTCATGTACATACTTTTTATGCATGTTAATGACAGTCTTAGGGATGTCATTAACAAAACCCTATATTATATTATTAACAAGAGTTTGTTTGTTAAACTAATAACAGGGATGGAGGAATGAAGGGGTTATTTATGGGAGTTGGGCCTCGTGTTGCACGTGCAGGCCCATCAGTTGGTATTGTAGTATCCTTCTATGAAGTCGTCAAGTATGTTTTACAGAACAGAAAACGCCGCCTCCCTGCTCACAATTCTCAATAATTCTAACTAATTATAACTGCTCTGCTGCAAAAGCTTTTGGCACATTGCCTTTTTTAGTTTTATTCCTTTGGCTTATTTTCATCTCATTTTTTATTTTGTTAGACAGATTTCTATTAACTTTGCCCACACAAAACAAAATATGCTAGATATCAAACACTGTAGCTCACATACATAGATATAATGTTTAATTTTTCAATTTAGTCTCTAGGAAATTAGTAGGAATCTAAGCTTACGATTATATCTATTTTAAACGCTTTATAATAATATTTCTAGTACATTCATATAATTGAAAATTCCGACATATATGCATCCTAATACATATATATAGGCACTTGTTATACCTTATATGTCATATTATGTTTGTAATTTATGAACTGCTGAAATTAACCATTTATACATGTGTGTAAACACACACATCTGAATAAATTTTGGGAGTTGAAAATTATTTATTACTCTTATATAATGTGATATCTTGCGCATTTTTGTATTATTTAATGGGGTAATTCCAAAATCACTAGTGGACCAAAATCAATACTCGAAAATCGTAATAATGAGAATGAGAGAGAATAGACGCCATTAATTAAGGACACTAGCATTGGATTTGGGTTTACTTCAAAGGACTAGGCTAATTCAATTAACTATCAGAAAGTTACTCACAGAATAATCATCATGTAAGTTTCAGTGTTACAAATGAGTTAACTTTTCTACTAATCAATTGATTAAAACTTTCACACCTAACTGTAAAATGGGTGTCCATAAAAACATAGTCATCAAACACTTCTATAATATGCTTAGCTACAAATAAATGAACATATTAAGCATCAAAATAAAAAAGAACTGTCTGTTTGAGGAAGATGAATCAAGAATCTGGTGTAGGGTCTACTGAAACTTCAATGGCACTTGTCTTAACTGCAACAGGCAAGTCTACAAGTGTGCTTGCAGGTGCAAAATACATGTAAAGTGACATTATGCAGATAATAATACCCAAAAGCAGCTGCAAACAAAAAAATAAATTACTTCAATCTGCTTCCATTACATCAAACAAGTACATGAATATGTACATTCTTTAAGAAACTAAACTACTTACTTGTAATGTTGGTTTAAAAGTAAAGAGGAACACTGACAAAACCATTGTGAGCAGCATAGCCATGGATGTGGAGTACACCTGCACACAATCAGATTTAAAAAGGGTGGAAAGATAAGAAATAAATTAATATAAGTGAGAAGAAAAGTCAAAGGTCAACCTTTACAATGTTGTCAGCATACTTCATTAACCAAGACACCAGAAGACCAGTGGAGCCTAGGTTTAACACCACAAGCCATGTTGTGATAGTGTACCCGTTAAAAAGGCGGGCCCACCATGGCCCATTTTCAAATCCTCCTCTAAAATCATCCACAAAAAGCCGCCCCATGTTAAAAATTGCACCAAACCTGAAACAAAGATGAATTAGCACTCATTTATTCTACTAAAACTATTAGGATTAAAAAAAGTGTACGTGTAGAGTTGAACATTCTGCCAATATAACGTGTCATTATTCTTCTTCATTAAAAACTCAGTATAAACTCCAGCTAAGGCTGACAGACAGGCAGACAAAACTCCCAACATGTATCCTTGGATTGGGGATGAAAATAGGGAATCACAAGATGCTTCCCCACATCCTTTAACCTAAATCAACATTTAAAAATAACCAATAAGCAAAGGACAGGTGTTTAGTTTTGGTACAAACATAAACATGTATACCTGACTAGTGGTGGTTCCAACAGCCAATAGAACTATTGCCATCCACTGCAAATTGGAGAGCTTCCTCTTCAAGAAAAGCCTAAAAGATTCAACAAATTCAATCACAATTACAGGTGCAGTTTGCAAATTGAGATGAAGACTGAATTCACAAATGATTTACCTGAATAATATTCCAGTGGTGACAATTTTCAAATTTCCCATGATTTGATATGTGGATGTATCAACATATGTGAGAGTGGCAAACTGGACATTATTATGGATAAGGTATATGATCGAGGGGATAGGGTATAACCGAACACTCTTCCATTCTGTTGTCATTCTTGGAAGGGGTGATTTCTGACACTCTCTCCAAAGGAAAATGCCAGATACAACCAGCTGCAACCCTAATTATAAGCTAACAACAGACATGTCTATGTTTTATGCTACAACTGAATAATAAATTATATTAATACCTTGAAGACTTCAGCAAGAAAAGGTATAGTTGCATAGTCATACTTGTATCCCCCGTTGCTCTGTGACAATGTGGTCAAAATTCCCTGCCATGAATCATGAAACAATTAATGTTCAATTACAATTTTCCAGGAACCCTAATAGCGGTTGATTAGAAATTGACTACCCATTAAAGTGACATAAAATCATTTTCAACGCAGTGTCAAACCAGCAAACAATGCTGTGTAAGATGCAGAATATACTTTGTAGCAATGAACACACGGAAACACAGAAGCGACTTAATTAGTTGATTTTATATGAGTGAGTACTAATCACGCAACATAGAGATCGCAAAAGCTTAAACTTTACAAAGTTTGTATACAAGAGTTCAGAATCTACTGAATTTGTATAATTATGAAGACAAAATTGACAATTCAATAGGTTAAAAAATGACACATTGATTGGGATCAAGTGTTCAATGGCACGCAGATTGGACTGTGAACGGGGTGAGATGTAGAAGTAGAAATTAGGGTTCTACGAGAGCGAAAGGTACCTGAGAACTGGTGAGAACGGTGAGAAGCGAGGCGACGATGCATCTCATTCTCCTTTGATTTGCATACCGACAAGAAATATGCTACGCGCTATTTGTACCATCGCTGATCTACCTATTAGCAAATCTAATATTTTACTAGACAAAATTACATTATGACCAATTTCATAAAAGTATAAAACCACTTATTATAACCACTGCGTACATAAAGCTTTTCACCCAAGGTTGTTGTGACGCGGAAGGTTGCGAAAACAATTCTGAAATCGTTAGTGACTTAGCATAATCGAAAACAATGATGTTTATGTTTTAAAATGTTTAGAGAGAGCGGGGGTTCTGACGAGAAAGGTATGACCGACATAGCGTCACCAATGGTGGAAATCAAAGAGATAGATGTGAAATGATGTTTACGATAATAATATTTTATTGAGCTTTGAAATCAAAGAGATACAAGTGGATTGTGAGTTTACATGTTGTGGAAGGAAAATGACAAAAGTGAAAGGAAAGAAAAAAAAATATATACCAAGTAATAATTAATAGTGTAAATTTCACCGATGATCCATGTAGTTTACATAAACTAACTGTAACAAATAACAAACCATATAATCGTAATTTACTCATTTTACTATTAAGCTAATAATCCTTATGTTTAATATCTATATATCTACTCTACTACTATAATAAATCAAAGCCTATACGGCCACATGTCATTCTCTTAGATCACCTTTGTCCTACGTGTCATCTTCTTAGCAAAAGTATTATTTCCTATTAATAAGGAATCGTATGGATAGAATCAATAATTCCTTTCAAATTTAATTTATTCCATATTTTAATTAGTAAAATTAGTCCCGTTTAATAAGGATTAATAATATTTAGATTATCATTGAATAAAAAGTCATATAGTTGTTTAATTTTCATGAATTTAATTAATATTTTGATTAACATTTTCATGAAATTAAATTAATATTTTGATAGATAAATTTTAATTAATTAAAAATATTTGTAATTACCAAACTAACCTTGTCATTACCTAATTTGTTTATATTTTAACTACAAAACTATAAATTTATTAACTTTTTTCCTTTCTCTCCAACTCAACTCAAGAACACAAATAACAATGATTTTCTTTTCTTTGGAGCACAAAAGAGAAAAAAATTGTCTTTTTAATATCTCTTTTTTTGTCTTTATTTCTCTTCCCTTCTTCTCATAACTTTTGGAACACAAAAAAGAAAAAAATTGTAAACTATAGTATAAGAAAAATACCCTTTCATGTATAAAATACTACCTCCATATCAAAATAAGTGACACACTTGAAAAATTACGGTTTTTTAGACAAAAGATTAAAAAAATGGTTTAAAATAGATTAAAGTAGATAGTTAGTGGATAATGGGTCCCACTTTTTAGAATGAAGTGATATTAATAATGTTTAAAAGTAAAGGTAAGAGTAAAAAGGTAATTTCACTTTATTAAAGTAGATAGTTAGTGGAAAATGAGTCTCACTTCTTTACCAAATAAGGTTAGTTTTGGAAGTGTATCACTTATTTTGTTCCACCCCTAAATATAAAGTGTATCACTTACTTTGATACGGAGGTAGTATGTGATTAATGTTGACCAACGAGTATAATAGTTGCCCGTGCTCCACTACGAATTCTTATTATTTGTTTATAAAATTTAAGCATAATAATATGCTCATTTATTGGTTAAATACTACATGAAGTTTGTTAGTTTCATATGAATAAAAACAAAAATTAAGAGAATAAGAACAACATACAATAATGTTTGCCACAATTCCATTTGTATATCATATTTTGCATCAATTTTTTATAACAAATTTCTTTTTATTTTTCCTTAAATATAGGTATATAAACAAGACCTCAAACAGTATTGTTCTTATTAATAAGCTCGATGATAGCAAAAACACTTTTACACTAAAAGTGAAAGTTCTTCGCATGTGGGTTCAGTACGACCTTAAGTATAAAACCAAAGTTGCCTCCATCGATATGCTCTTAATGGATGAGGAGGTATTATAACTTTAAAATCATTTATACTTCTATTTATTCAATATGTTTTTACCTATAGTAGATTACAATAAATTCTAACTTTGTCCATTTATTGCCTGTTAAATATAGATATATAAACAAGACCTCAAACAGTATTGTTCTTATTAATAAGCTCGATGATAGCAAAAACACTTTTACACTAAAAGTGAAAGTTCTTCGCATGTGGGTTCAGTACGACCTTAAGTATAAAACCAAAGTTGCCTCCATCGATATGCTCTTAATGGATGAGGAGGTATTATAACTTTAAAATCATTTATACTTCTATTTATTCAATATGTTTTTAGCTATAGTAGATTACAATAAATTCTAACTTTGTCCATTTATTGCCTGTTTTAGGATTCAAAAATCCATGCGACTATATATAGCATGATTTTGTCTAAATTTCTAAAAACAATTACAGAAGACAAAGCTTATTATATGGCTGGAACTTCTATATGTGAAAATAGAAGTAATTTCAAGTATATTGAACATCACCGCAAGATCAGTTTTACACCTAACACAAAAGTTGAAGAATGTTTAGACTTTGTTCGAGCGGGACACGGTTTTGCCTTTGCTGGTTTTGATATTTTTTTGTCAAACCAGTATAACCTTGATCAATCAATTGGTAAACTACTTATTACTTTGTTAAAAAATATTTTTTTAATATATATTCAAAAAATAATTTGTTAATGTCTATCTTATTATAGACGTAATCGGAGAGATCGTGGAAATTGAAGACATGCAAAAATCAAACCCTGATAAAAATAAACATATGCTAAATTAGTGTTGAAGACATTATCAATTGCATTTAAGCTTACCCTGTACAACTCGGTCACCTATCTTCTCCATTTGACGATCGAACACGACAGTAAGTCTCTTTGGGTTTCCGATTTCACGCTAATGCTACTAACCAAATGGGTACATCTGTGGATTATCACCTAATTTTGGGATTGGGACGTCCTAATGCAATTGATATGAGCCTATTAATCCGTTTTTCCCTTTGTCCTGTTAGTATATTAAAAAAGATTGGTCCATCTTAGCCGGTCTTAAACATTTCATGTGGGTTTACTTTTTTTTGTGGGCTTACTTTTTTGAAAGTTAGTGTTTTTGTCATGTTATTAAGAAACATTTACCAGAAAAATGGTCTATGCAATGGTACCACACTTCAGATTGTCGTTATGGGTACCCGTATTATAGAAGCATTTGTTATATCTGGAAATAATGTTGGGTATCGTACTTTTATATCTAGATTATCTTTGACGCCTTCTGACACCAATATTCCGTTTAAGTTTAAAAGACGGCAATTTTTCACTTTCTATTGTTTTGTTATGACAATAAATAAAAGTCAAGGACAATCACGGTCAAAAGTTGGTATGTATATAAGAGAACCCGTTTTTTCACACGGTCAATTATATGTAACCTTATCTAGAGTAATAACAGACAAGGACAGAAGATTTTAATAGAAGATAAAGATGAAGATCTAACAAATAAAACATCAAATGTTACTGTATATTCTTGAGTGTTTAAAAATTTATCTTGATCTTCTAAATATAAAATACTTTTTGGAAATTTATTATTTGATTCTTTGTTTTCTTTTAGCAGTTATTCTTTTATATGTACAATATATTTGTAATGTGTACTATATCCCTTATTATATTATACTACATACTTAAAATAAGTTTTTATGATTCATAATTGTATTCTATAATACTTACTTTTAACAAATTTTACAACAGCCCGTGATTTTTCACGGGTCATAAACTAGTAATAAATATATTCTTTCGAATGACAAATAAATATTTCAATAAAAAAAGTTGGATTTATTCGTTAGTTTTCCTCTTAAAATTAAATAAATGTGTACACTATAAAAGTTGAATCGCTTTTATCATTACCAAATTTAAAAAGTAGATATAATGAGTATTATGTATAATGCCATTTTTGTTTTATAACTAAATACTGAGTTACTGAGACTAGAAAAACAATTTATTAGCAGGCAAAATGGCCAGAAAACATACAACATTACTATTCTTCTTGAAAAATAATTTACACTCAAGATGAAGATTGTAGAGTGCATTGCGTACACTAAACATACAAACTAGAAATTGCTAAAAGAAAACTTTTGCATTCTATCTATTCTCTCCCTCTGTCAACAATAATAGGAGTTTTAAACAAACATCTCTGAGTCTGTGATGTCAAAAAGGAAGTTACCATCAAAATCCCCATGATCAAGTGAGATATCCAAATCCACCAACGGCGAATTCGTCGCTGAATTTGATGCTGAGTTGATCATCTCACTTAAATCGGAATCTGAAGTCTGCAAGTTGTGATTAAAAGCCGTTGAATCACATCCTAAATAGAAAAAGTTCTCTAATTTTTCGGTTTCAATTGGTGTTGAGGCAAACAAAAAGGAAGGAAACAATCCTTCCTCATTCACTACTCCTTTGTTAACTTTGAAACTAAACACACGATCCAAACATACTGTCGCTGTTGCCGTCGCTATTGGTGTCGGTTTTATAATTTCTTTTTCTTTTTTGGGTTTTTTCTCGGGTAATAGAGTGGCTTGGATGCAAGTATGCCTTCCCCTATAAATTACTCCAAATACGGATGAATCTTCATCGGATCTTTGGACTTGTTTTGTTGCCAAACAACCTTGCACGTGTCGATGAGTGCATCTATAATATGCCCTGTAATATTAAAACACAAAATTAGAACAATAATACCAACCATAAACACTAGTACTAGCACGAGTTCATGATTCCGTACGGATCAACTTGCTTTACATGTATTAATTGCAAAAAGGTTGGTTTGTTGTTGGTGTTTGGCTAGGGGCCCCACAACATTCATGTGACAAGTGGAAATTGATGAGGCCTTACAAATAAACTTTCTTTACAGATAAGATCAAGTACATTGAGTTTGTTTAATTGTGATTTTGCCCAAATATCATGTTTAATTTGGCCAAATATTGACCTAATTAATGGTAATGATGAATTTTAGTACCCATTAACATTTGCTACTAAGCTTTTTCGATCAAGATTTAATATTAAAAGTCAATTAAGTAATAGAAAAACCATGAGTATTTCCTTATCGAGGTCATGAATTAAAGTCTCTAATTCTAACCTTGGATGATTAGCACCTAAAATATCCTTCTGACCATATTTTCTCCAACTATATCCATCACCAAGAGGACCTTCCACCATGCTCCCTGAACACACTTTCACCTGCTCACTCCATTTTGCCCTGCAAATCAAATTAAAACCTAATTAAAACACAAAACCAAATAACTTGAATCAAATAGGAAATCATGAAGCTGGCCTGCCTTTTCTTGAAGACATTTTTGTTGCAGGAAGAAGGGGATGCAGAAACATCAGTCTTTTCACCAAAACAAGCGGTTGTTGTTGGGTTGAGCATAGAAAGTGCTTTTTCATAGCAAGAAAGTATCTTTTCAACAAGAAGCTCACAGGTTATGGGTTTATCCAGATGGGTTTTAAGCTGGCTAGTGAACTCTTTACCTTGAGTTAGAGTAGTGATCAAAGGCCTTTTCTGACCTCTTTCCATTTGGAATCACACAAAGAATATAAACAGTTTGGATTTTTTTTTTAATGAAAGATGATCTTGCTTGGATAAAAGTGATGATGCAAAGCACAAATGGACATGAAGCATATATAAAGTGGAGATTAAAATAATAGTAATAATAATAATAATGAAATGGTGAAGCAAAGGGGGCTCTGTTTGTAAAATATGGAGAAAAGTATGTAAGTGAAAGTGTGTGGAAAGAGAGATGGAGGGTGAGATATATATAATACACAAACATATAAATATAAAGAGAAAATTTTGACTCCATATTCATACAAATTTGTTACATGATAATACAATAATTGTTGGTTTGGAACAGGAAAATCTTTTACTTTTTGTTTTCTTGTTTCTGTGGCCTAACTTTTCAATTGTACCAGTGACTAATTCATAACTAAAAACACAGGAATTTCAATTTAGACCCATTCATAAAGGGCCCATGTGATATTTACAGTCACTCTCTTTGACGCAACTTTGTGTGCATTCGCTTCTACTCAATGTTTTAAAAACCTGGTTTAACCGCCGTTAAAACCGACCGATTTGACATAAAAATCTGATTCAACCGGCTGGTCGGGAAAAAATCAATTTTTCTAAAAAAACTTTGTAAATAAATTAAAATAAAATGTATACACGTTCTGGAATCTAAAAGTATCCCCCATATTTACAACGGAAAATCACTACTATTGGATCTTAAAAATATAAATTTCTATAAATGTTTAACTAAACGAATAGCTGAAAACCTACTGTAGATAACTTAATTTTGGAAATCTAGAAGATGACGCGGGAATGGACCCCACAAGCTGATAAAAACAAATGAAATTTCGTAGAATATCCAATAAATTAAATATTGTTGAGGGTGAGTAATTGGGGAAGTCAAAAGGAAATGGAAGAAAAAACGAAGAATATTCAAAGCTGCTTCCGCGTTATTGCCTTCAATATCACAAAAAGTAGAGAGGGAGGACGATAATTGAGTAGGTGTCATTGTGAAACCCATTGCTTACGCTCATTCCCGTTACGGTTACTTATTATTCCCACCAATTTTACAATCAAGTGAGAAAAACAGTTAGTAGTAGTATAAGATTATATTGGCACAAATATAGCAAATTACTAAGTATATTTTTATAAACTATTTGATTCTTATACGTAAATAATAATTTTAAAATGAATAGGGTATTTTATTTTATTTTATTAAAAAGACAAATTTTAAGCATCTGTATCAAAGTTTTATTTTTGGAAGTTGATATTTGTTTAACGGATTTTGAATTTTTGGAGGTGACAATAGTATTTATCCATATTTTTTAATCGTCATTATATAAACTTGTATTCTTTATTTTACTTTGTCATTCATATCAACCCAAAAACCTTATGACATAAATCAGATAATATAATTTCTTATTTTAAAATTTTAAGCATCATAAAACCAACTAATTAATTTGTGTTGTAAATTATTAATAATGATACTGATAGAATAAATTTAAATAAAACAATATTAGTTATATTTATCGGATTCAAAAACAAAAATTATTATAACAAAAAACCATCATTTTTTATTACATAGGAATTCATTAGTTATATTAAAATATAAAAGTTTTTATGATAAATCATTATTTTTTGAAAAGATATAGATAATAAATATTTAATTTTAGAAAAGTTAAAGTTCAAGTAATAAATTGATTGGAACGGATAAAAAAGACAATTAGAGGTGAGCATTTGGGTCAAAAAAACCTGAACTGAACTGAAAACCGATCGAAACCGAATCAAAACCGATAACATGTTATCGGTTTGGTTTCGGTTCTGAAATTCATCCTTTTTTATTTCGGTTCCATCAGTTTTTTTGACCGAGCTCACCCCTAAAAACAACCAAGATTCAAAATCATAACCTCTTGTTTATTTATGCATACGCCATGTCATCTGGACCGAAATCAACCCATGTAGTATGTGGATATAATAATTATTCCCTCAGTCCAAGGTTTCAATTTCTCCCAAAACTTTTGTCCCACAGGAAAATTCTCATTTCTCATATTTGATAGGTTCCACATAATAAAATGTTATTATTACTAAGTGTCCAACCATTTATATCCATTAATTATCTCTCTCTATAACAAAAAACGTAAATTTAACAACTCTGCTCCGATATTCAAGGGGCGATCCAGTCGAACCTAGGGTTCTTTGCGGCCGCCGTGAGTTCGCCGTCTCTTTCATGTTGATCGGGAGGGGGGGGGGGACTGGGTTGGGTTTTTACAATGGTGTTAAAGAATTGGCAACACAGTTTCTCGGTTCAGAATGGGAAGCAGAGTTCGGTATATCGCAGAGAAAAGGTGAATTTGAAAAGGATTGCAAAATCCTTCTACGTTACAAACTTTCCGTCTGCGTGGGATCTGGATGATTTATGGAAAGCAATGCAAGTGTTTGGTACGGTCGTCGATGTGTTCATTCCTCGGAAACTATCGAAGATTGGACGCAGGTTTGCTTTTGTTCGCTTTATTAAGGTAGAAAATTCTGGAACTCTAGTCGAACGGCTGAATTCTACATGGTATGGGTCATACCATCTGTTTGCATCAGTAACAAGGTTTGATCGTAAACCTAGTAACGAGGTCAATGCGGAAGCACGTAAAAGTGATTATCCATCGGGTCACACTAAAACGAATGCAAGAGATGTTAAGACTAATGTGAAATTCGCTGATCTGTTTAAGGCTGAATCTGAACAGTCGAAATATGTGGTGCAACCTGTAACACCTCAATTTTTAAAACACTTTTTAAATCATATTTTTAAATAAAAAATATTACAAGTCCAATGTTCCCAAAATACGGTTTAACAAAAACCAATAAAAGTTTATCAGAGTATTAAAACCGGTGTTACAAATACAACATCATAACCATAGGATAAACGGGATCTACCTACGAGCTCCCGAACTAATCAACACTAGGCCTCTTCTATCGCGACCCTCTAATCCTTCGATCCTGAACCTGAGTACATAGCCAAAAATAAAGTAGTACGTGAGACAAAATAGTCTCGTGAGATACATGGGTTTTCGACCCATTCTCAAAAGATTTGTAAAATAATATTTATATCAAAATAAATACTTATCCTCATCATTTCTATTAATTCAAGACTTTTCTCTTATTCATTTAATCGCATAACTAATAAGCTCGCCATAAGCTTAATCATTATCTAATCACATATTTGTAAGCTATCTCCAAGCTTACACTTTCTTTATCACATATGCAACGGACCTCTCCGAAGCCAACTCACCCGATATGGGACGTCATAGGTAAACTATCAAGGTAATTGGGAACCCTCATCTTACCGAGATTCATAAGCTCTCACGTTCCCGGTCGTCATGCTCACCCAACACTGGGTGTCGTAAACTGTGACATTCTACTCTTTGCGCAGGCAGGTACCACCCCGAGTAGACGTCTCATGCTCCCCCATTTCTGGGCGGTCTTATTCCGGATATCTCATTAACACTTATGAGCCTCAGCTCCTTTCATCAAAATATGAGCATTAGCTCATTTCATCAAATTCGTCATTTATTAGAATACATTTATTCTAATTTATCATATTATTCTCTTTACTAAATCATTTCAAATATTGACTTTACCAAGTCCTTTACTAATTTTAAAACATATTTATCTTTTATCCAAAATCATAATATTCTGACTCCTCTTTGACTAGAATACATGTCTATTACTAGTCACCTCATACTTATTCACTTAGTAATTCGATAACTACTTTTATTAGCATAATATACTAATCGATACTTATTACTTAAAAATCATTGTCTCAAGCTTTATTAATACATATTATTGATAAACCGATTATCAAGCTCTTTTAAATCATTATCTTTATTCATGCATCTTATTTATGAAAACTCATTAAATACTTTTCATTATCATAAACTCTTTCAAAATCATCAATCATTTAGACATACTTAAATAGTCTATTACTAGCATATTCTCATCATATTAATCATATCTTTATTAAAAACATTTATTAATAAAGACTCCTAACATATCATAGTTTTCAAAATCGTTTGCTATGTACTCAGTAAAAGTCTCATGTACTCACCTTAGCCAAGCTAATTCCAAGTCGTGTCTAACAACACGAATCCTTGCTTTCCAACTTGTGAAATGTCACCAATCTTTAGGTCTTCTTGACCTACCATCAATATCATCACAATAACTAGTTATTATCCATAACTAATCACTAATCAATCCATATTCACATTCCTAACCACCAAGTTCATCCAACTTGGTGGAATCTCAAACCCTAGTTCAAGATTTCCATCAATAAACCCAAATCAAACTTGTACACATCGATTACAAGCTTACAATGAGTGTTCTACACCCATGATTAGTCATCTTCCCCAAAGATGACATGGTTGGTTCCCCAAACCACCATTTTTACTCATACCAAGCTCACAATCAAGGTAGATAAGCAAGATACTCAATAATACTTACCCTTGATGTTTCAATCCTTCAAGATGATGAAGATCTAAGCTCTTGAGCTCCAAAAATCGCCCAAGTTTGCTCCCAAATCGGCTGCACTATGTGTGTGGTTGAAGGTGAAATGAAACCCTAGCTTACACACAAGTTTATGTATTCCTGACGCTCCTCGCGCCCCGCTCGCGCCCACCTCTCGCCGTGAAGTGACGCGGCTTTGCCTGCTGGTTGCCGCTGAAATACAGACCTCGCGTTTCGCTCGCGGCTCTTGTCTCAACTCGAGCCTCAACTCGAGCTTCTCGCGTTTCACCTCTGGAGCTTCTGTTCAACCTCGCGACTGCCTCGCGCCGCGAGGGCTGTCTGGGTCAGTTTCTTGCCTTTCAAACTTGTTTCCATCCAAGTCTTGACCCATACTTGGTTACCCCAAGTCCCGAACATTCAAACACTCGATAAAACACAACGGAGACTCGATTAAATATTTCACCACCTTTATTCCTCAATAATTCCATTTAATTCATTAACCGAAAATTCTGGTCGTTACACAACCGAAGCATCAAATCACAAAAGAACGGGTGGGAATGAAGAAGAAGAAGGCTGTCACACTAGAGGAAAAGGATGTCATGCCGATTAAAGATGAAGGTACTGTTCTTGTAGGTAAAGTTCGTGACCTCTCTTTGATAGAAAACATAAAGATGGTTTGTGTTAAAGAAGGGTTTAGCGATATAGATTTTCATCATATTGGCGGTTCTTGGATTTGGATGGAGTTCGATGATCGAATGTCGTGTGATAGGTTTAAGGATCATAAAGATATGCTTTTTTATTTTACACAGCTTCGTCATGTTGATGAAAACTTTGTAGTTGACGACAAGGTTGTATGGGTTCGTGTTAGTCCCAAGACTAAGTAAATAAGATTTGATGCTCGATAGCCAAGAAGAATAAATAACAGCTGAAGTAAGTATCTCAGCTGAAGCAAGTATATACAATAAACCTTCAGCTGAGTACGTACTTAGCTTTTAGGATACAAGTCAAATCAGCAGCTATTAACGAGAGTTCATTCGAAGTCTATGACCAAAGGACAAAGACAAGAAGAAGACTACTCAGCTGATTGTGGAATCAGCTGATAGTACCTGCTGCAGATAAAGACTTGAAGGAAATGTTCATTGACACCTTGAACATTTCCCTTTCCCGCTCAAAGAAGAAGAAAACGATGAAGATCTTCTATTTTGGAATTGAAGATAATGTCAGTACAACTTCATCGTTTGTCCCTCAAGCATGTAAAGAGAAAGTCAACAAATTCTGTACTTGTGTAGTACACTTTTCACTGTGCGTCAGAAAAGGTACCGGAAGAAGTGGACACAAAGTACACTCGGGACGATAACTTGTGCAATCGCATTTAATGATCCATGGCAAGTCTACATCGACGAATAATATGTTTACACGTCGTCAAACTTGTGGACTAAGGAACATGGATCTTGGGCTATAAATGCAGATGTAAATGCTTGCATTTACGACACACCTTTAACCCTTCAGAGCATCTTAGAAATCATAAGCACAAGAACATTCTCTGAGAGTTAGTTATTGTCTAAGTATTAACTCCTCCATAGTTATTACTAAGGCATTAATATCAGCTGTTAAGATCAGCTGATATAACTCCCAGTGTATATCTCTTCTAGTTTGAGCGGTCTAAAGTGTCAACTCAAGTATAGAGTTTTAGGTAGTGTGTACTATCTATTTCCGCAAACGCTGTATTGTATTAAGCTGTTTTTAATAAAACTCTTAATCATTGAAACCTTGTGGTTATTTACTTATCATATATTCGTCACTCGGCCATAACGCAACACGTTTGTGTTGTTGGGATCCAACAACTGGTATCAGACCAGGTGTCAAAATTGTATCAATTTTGAGCATCTGTTATGGCTGAACCTACATCATCAGATCTTCCATCATCTGGAAAACCTCCCAAACTCACTCAAACCAACTACCCCATGTGGAAAACCCGTATGTTGTCCCACATGGTTACCTATCACCCAAACTCCAAGATAATATCACGATAGGAAAATATGTTCCCAAAACCCTCATTCCTGGTTCTTCTGAAACACCAGAACACTATGTGGTGAAATCTGAGGCTCAATGGACAGACGCTGAAAAACGTCTTGTTCATCTTGAGAATAAAGGAAGGGATATGCTTTTTCAAGCAGTTGGTGATGAACTGTATCACAATATACAATTTTGTGATTCAGTTAAAGAGATGTGGGAGAGGCTGGCTGAAGTTTATGAAGGCACATCTGTTGTGCGTGAACATAACAAAAACATGCTCATACATGATTATGAACTGTTTAAGGCCAAGCCTAGTGAGACTATCGCTCAAACATTCAATCGTTATAACATTCTGTTAAACGAGCTGAAGTCTCATGGGGTTGATAAGGACGATATGTCCAAAATGTGTAAGTTTATGGCTGCCTTACCTTCTAAATGGGCCACCATCATAACTTGCATGAGTACATCTCCTACTTTGAAAGATTATACTCTTTCTTCTCTCTATGGTATGTTTCTAAGCCATGAGAGAACTGTACTCAACAAATTTCAACCTCCAAAGGACTCTAAGGTGAGTCCCTCTGGATCTTCGAATGCTCTTGTTTCTCTAAACAAGCCTAGCAGAATCGAATATCCTCCATCAGATGATGAGGCTGACAACACTTCAGCTGTTGGTTTGTTCAACATGCCGGAAGTCAGCATTGAAGAAGTCGATGAAGATGCTGACAACGATGCCGTTATATCTGAGTTGGCCTTACTTGTTAAAAACAGAAAATTCTTCAAAAACAAGTCTGGCTCCTCAGCTACAGGCTCGAGTAGCAGATCTATCTCATCAGCTGTGTCCTCCAGACCCTCTGGAAGTACACCTGACATCTCTGAGATAACTTGCTACAACTGCAACAAGAAGGGACACTATGCTAACGACTGCAAGCAGAAGAAAGCTAGTTCATCATCTTCAACCGGTGAGTCCATTGAAGAAAAATACAAAAAGCTACAAGGATTCACCAAAAAGATTCTAGAAGAAAAGAAGTCACTTGAAAGCAAATCTGCTGACAAGGGTCTAGTAGCTGAGACTCATGATTGGGCTGACTCTGGTGACAGCTCATCTGACGACGATGAACAAATGGCCACAATGTGTTTGATGGCTCGTGCTGATGACGATGAATGCATTACAGCTGATGATGCTAGTACCTATAAATGGGTCAACATGGTTCACAAAAAGGTAACCTCTCTAATCTCCACTGAGGCTACTAAAGCTAAAGAAATTGTTGATTCTATTATTTGTGACTTGCACTTCATTGATCAGCTGAAAGGTGAATGTTTGGATAAACATAATGCTATTCTACGTGAAAATGCATTCTTAAAAGAACGGTTAATTGACCACAAAACTTTAAAAGAAGAACTTTCTGAAATGAAATTTATTAACTCAGTTCTCCAACATGATCTAAGTGAAAAAGTTAAAGAACTTGAGGCAATTAAAAAGATTTGTGAATCATGGTCTCGTTCATCCAAACGTGTGAGTGAATGTGTTAACTCACAAATCCCCAATCAAGTACAAGCTGTACTAGGAGGAGATTTCCTTGCTGCAGCCGCTGTACCTGACGGCAGTACAGATGATCTGTACTACTCGTCAGCTGATGCTTCTGTGCCAGCTGAAGAGTTGGTTTTTGGTTCCTTTGTTAGGTCTACCAAAACCTATGCTACTGAGATGTCCCCAGAAGATCCTTCTGTGGCTACCGGTGAAGAGTCATCTACTGACTCCTCTGCCATGGTAGTTAGGACACCTACTGTAGTTATTGTTGAACCTAGAAAATCTGTCTCAGGTTCAACACCTGCTGCATCTTCTGCTAGATCTCAGCAGAAGATTAGAAGAACAGCAGGAAAGAAAACTGTTCTTACACCCTCCAAGGTTGAGCCAGTTGGAGTTCGTACTCGAGCTGCAAAGAACAAAGGTAAGAGTGTTTCTAAGAACACTCCAAGTCCTTCTTCAGTCGTGTCTGTCAGACGGATGAAAGGAAAGGTCAGCAAGCTGACATCACTCGTTCAAACTCTGACTATCTCTGATAATCAGAAAATGAAAGGTATTTTGGGTCCACTTCCCAATCCTACTGCCTCACCATCTACTCCACTGCAAAGAAACAGAAAATGCTATAAGTGTGGAGATCGTGGGCACATGGCAAGCGAGTGTGACAGCACATGCTTGAGACCTTCCCCAACTTCAGTATGTGAGCCTACTGAAAAGCCAACGTCTGTGAGTCCCATCGGGAAGTCACAAGGACCCGCCGAAGTGTGGGTTCCCAAAAAGAACTAACTCTTTTATCTTATGTGCAGGGTGATGAAGGCAAACATGTCTGGTACCTAGACAGTGGTTGCTCAAGACACATGACTGGTTACAAATCCCTGCTGGAAGAGTTTGAAGTTTGTGATGGCCCCTCGGTAGTTTTTGGTGATAATGGTAGAGGCTCAACTGAAGGTTATGGAACCATCTCTAATGGGTCCATAAAAATCACAAGAGTTGGTTATGTAAATGGGCTGAAACATAACCTTATCAGCATTAGTCAACTTTGTGATGCAAAGTTCTCAGTGAACTTTAACGAATACAGAGGAACGGTGACAGATAAGAATGGAAAGGTAGTATTAGTTGCTCCCAGAACCAAGAATGTCTATACACTTGAAATGAATCCTCAAAATCAAGAAGTCTGTCTATTCTCTCAATCCACTGAGGAGCTGAATTGGCTGTGGCACAAAAGGCTATCTCGCCTGAACTTCAAAAATATATCGAAGTTGGCGCGAGGTCAGCTGGTGAATGGTCTGCCACAAATCAAATATGAAAAGGATAAGCTTTGTTCTGCATGTGAACAAGGTAAACAACACAAAAGCTCCTTCAAATCGAAGCAATGTTTTTCCATCGACAGCTGCCTTCACATGCTCCATATGGATCTCTTTGGTCCTATGAGCACTGAAAGTCTAGGTGGAAAGAAGTATACACTTGTTATCGTTGATGAATACTCACGATATACTTGGGTTATATTTTTACGCCACAAGAGTGATGCAGCTGATGAAATTATCAAGTTCATTAAAAGGATGGAACTTCTAAATGGGTCTAGAGTCAAGATGCTGAGATCAGACAACGTTACTGAATTCAGAAACAAGACTTTGGAAGATTTCTGTTCAGATGTTGGGATCTCCCAAAACTTTTCAGCTGCTAGAACACCTCAACAGAATGGTGTTGCTGAAAGAAGGAACAGAACCTTTATAGAAGCTGCAAGAACAATGCTTGCTGAGTCAAACATGCCTAAGCAATTTTAGGCAGAGGCTGTTAACACAGCTTGTTTTACTCAAAATAGGTCTCTCTATGTGAAGAGACACAAAAAGACTTCTTATGAGATTTTTCGTCTAAGGAAACCCTTCATCGGGTTCTTTCACGTGTTTGGCTGTGTGTGTTTTGTGTTAAACACAAGAGATCAGCTGAGTAAAATTGACTCTAAAGCTGATGAAGCCATCTTCTTGGGATACTCCACTCTATCCAAAGCATATAGAGTTTTCAACAAAAGAAGACAAACATTGGAAGAGTCCATAAATGTTACTTTTGAAGAACACTCAAAAGCTTTGAACCCCTCCTCTACTGACTCGTCTGATGCCTTTCAGAGATCAGCTGAATCATCTCCGGATGATACAACTGAAGCATTCTCCGATGCTTTAAATCTCTTTGATGTTCCCGTAAATGAATCAGTTGAGACATTCCATGATGCTCCTACATATCTTGTGGACATTGCAGCTGTTCGACAAGAGATTCCAACAGTTAGAGCATCATCCAAGGCTACTTCTAAGCCACCTCTTCATACTTCAAGAAGATCAGTTCAAAATGAAGTAATTCATCCTGCTGAGCAGTCAGCCGCTCAACAAGGATCTAATTCTGCTGAATCTTCCTCTTCTACTACTGCTCCTCAATCTAAGTGGACCTCAGAACATCCAATTGAGTTAATCATTGGAGATCCACAGCAGGGAGTAGTCACTAGAAGTAAAGCATCATGCAATCTTTGCTTATGGTCTTGCTTTCTAGCAACTGAAGAACCAAAAAATATTAAAGCTGCTTTAGAAGACTCAAGTTGGATTCAGGCGATGCAGGAAGAACTTAACCAATTCGAGGTCAACAAAGTATGGCAGCTGGTGCCTCCACCAGCTGGAAAGACTATAATTGGTACTAAATGGGTATTTAGGAATAAAATGGATGAAGAAGGTGTAGTTATTTGCAACAAGGCTAGACTTGTTGCACAAGGATACAAACAAGAGGAAGGAATCGATTTCGTGGAAACATTTGCTCAAGTGGCTAGGCTTGAGGCTATTAGAATATTTCTAGCCTACGCTGCTTACAAAGACTTCACAGTCTTTCAGATGGACGTGAAGAGTGCCTTCATAAACGGAAAGCTGCAAGAGGAAGTGTATGTTAAACAACCACTAGGGTTTGAAAATTCTAAGTATTTAGACTATGTGTTTAAACTGGATAAAGCGCTGTATGGGTTGAAACAAGCTCCTCGTGCATGGTATGATACACTCTCCACGTTCCTCATAGCAATTGATTTCACCAGGGGAAAGATTGATAAAACCTTATTCATTCGCAAAATCAAAGGTGATATCATTCTTGTTCAAATATATGTGGATGACATAATCTTTGGTGCTACTGATGAAAAACTTTGTAGACGTTTTTCAAAACTTATGTCAAAGTATGAGATGAGCATGATGGGTGAATTTGTAACATCCCAGAACCCCGTAGCATAATATTGTCCGCTTTGCCCACCGGCACACGGTTTTGTTCTTGGTATGAACCACTTCCACCCAAAAGGCCTCATGCTAAGAGAGGTATCCACACCCTTATAAGGAGTGTTTCGTTCCCTCTCCAACCAATGTGAGACGAATCTTACAATTCTCCCCCCCTTGGGACACAACGCCCCCGTTGTGCACATCGGTCCGGGTCTGGCTCTGATACCACTTGTAACATCCCAGAACCCCGTAGCATAATATTGTCCGCTTTGCCCACCGGCGCACGGTTTTGTTCTTGGTATGGACCACTTCCACCCAAAAGGCCTCATGCTAAGAGAGGTATCCACACCCTTAAAAGGAGTGTTTCGTTCCCTCTCCAACCAATGTGGGACGAATCTTACAGAATTGACATATTTTCTTGGCTTACAAGTTAAGCAATCTAAAAATGGAATTTTTATAAATCAAGAAAAATATATCAAAGATCTGTTAACGAAATTAGATATGAATTCATCATCATCCATGAAAACACCAATGGCTCCTCCAAACAATTTAGATGCTGACATAACTGGTAAGTCAGTTGATGTCACATTCTATAGAGGGATCATTGGATCATTACTCTATCTCACCGCCAGCAGACCAGACATTATGTTTGCTACTTGCATGTGTGCTAGGTATCAAGCTGATCCTAGAGAATCTCACTTAATAGCCGCAAAAAGAATTTTCAGGTACCTTAAGGGTACTCCAAGCCTAGGTCTTTGGTATGCCAAAGACTCCGGGTTTGATCTAATTGGCTATTCAGATTCAGACTTTGCAGGTTGCAAAATGGATAGAAAGAGCACCACTGGAGGATGTCAGCTGCTTGGTGGAAAGCTAGTCAGCTGGACAAGCAAGAAACAAAGCACTGTTTCTACCTCCACAGATGAAGCAGAATATGTTGTTGCTGGAAGCTGTTGTGCTCAAGTCCTTTGGATGAAGAATCAGCTTGTTGATTTCGATACGAACTTCTGCAAAGTTCCTATCTATTGTGATAACACGAGTGCTATTGCAATCAGCAACAATCCAGTTCTTCATTCCAGAACCAAACATATCGACATAAGGTATCATTTTATTAGAGATCACATTGAACAAGGTGACGTGGAACTCCACTTCATTTCAACTGACCTTCAGCTGGCTGATCTATTCACTAAGCCTTTAGATGAAAAACGATTCAACTTTTTGATCAGCGAGCTAGGCATGTTAAATGCTTGAATCAACTGCTGAAGTACTATCAGCAGCCGATAAGATTCACCTTGTCACTTAGTACATTCAGCTGACTAAAATCTTTTGAATCTATCAGTCAGCTGAATAAAATCTCTTAAATGATAACTTATCAAGTTTTATAAGTTAAAACGTTTGGTTCTCCCAAAAAGGCATCTTCCTACCCTGTCCGCACGTTCTCTGTGGTAAATATTTCCACTCGAGTGGAAATATTTGGCATTTATGAGGGACAAGACCTCTGACATAGAAACGGCTCCACTACCCTGACACAGAAACGACTCCACTTTCTCACACTGTCACATCCAACCACCTTTGCACGATAACCAACGTGTGTATAGTTGGTTTGTAGCTATCCAATTATGACCCGGTTTTAACTCGAACTTTACCCAAACCGACCCATAAAACCCCTATAAATACCCACCTCTCTTCCTCATTTTTCTCCATCCCTCCCACAATTCTTTCTCCATAAACCCTCTATTTCTAAACCTTTATCTTTCTTCCCTCTCTCCCCAAAATGTCGAAGAAAGCCTCAAAGGTTTCTCTTACTAGGGCTGCTATTGGGTTCACTCAGAACTCAAACCTAGTAGGCAACTTTTCCCCACCGGATGATCTTGACGATATCTATCGACCGGTTGTGACGTTTGTGCGTCACTGCCCCATCATTGGTGCCTTTATAAGGATCACCAAGAGTATCATTGAACTTTTGCGTGATTTCTGGATGACCGCCTCCACTCCTGGAGACGACATCACTGCGCAAGTAGGAACTCATCAAATCACCATTTCTCTTGATGATTTCTGAGTTGCTTGCGGATTCGATTATCTGCAACCTGGTGAAAAATATCAGCAGACTAAATCTGCTGATGAAGCTAAAGCGAGTCTAATCAGTATCACTGGATACAGATTAGAAAATGAAAAAGATCAGGTGCCGATCTTCAAGAAGTCTCAGCTGACGAGACCCTGGGCCTATTTCTTTACCCACATCATTCTGGGTATCGGAGGCAATTCCGGGTCTCTCAACCAGTCCAACTCCAGCATGCAAGTCTTTGCTGAAGCCCTAGTCACTGGTCAACGGATCGACTTCGGGAAACTGGTGTACGAGGAGGTCAAGACGAAGCTGAAAAGCAAGGGAAATAACATTCCCTATCTTCGCTTTTTCACATTGTGCGTTGCACATGTGATGCTTAAAAAGCTGGAGATAGATTATGATGACGTCCCTGGGGAATCGGTGATGGTCCGTTCCATTTCCAGCCTCATCTTCCAGAAGAAGGATGATGAGAAGGCATTTCCCCTCACCTCGTACATGCTGAAGATCATAGATGATCGAGTCAGATCCAAAAGAGATCGAAAGAAGGGCGCAACATCGAAGAAATCTGCCCTCCAAGAAGGTAAGTCCTTTCCTCATCTGAAGCGTTTTCCCTCAACTGGGCGGCCATCCCCAGCTGCTGATGGGAAAACCACCACCTCAACAGGGATCCCAATCCTTGAGAATGAGGATTCTGCTGATGCAGATGACTCTCCTCTGGTGGTGAAGAAGCGAGTTAAGCGACCCTCTAATCGCCCTCCTTCTTCTTCATTCTTTTTATCATCTTCTTCTGCCACCAGTGCTTCTGTCTCCCCTCTGATGGAGGTCAGAAGGACTGCTACTATTGGTGCAGAAAAGATGATTTCAGATGCTGAACTTGAAGAAGTATCAGCATCTGGACTCAGCCGGGGTCCCAGAGAAGATCCCTTACGATCAGAAGTTTCATCAGCTTCTGATCTTTGTTCTTCTCATTTTCAGATTGGCGGTGTTTATCAAGGAACTCCACCAATATTCGAAGTTCCTAGTCGAACACTCTCGGCTGTTTCGTCTTCCTTCCCTTTCATCCACTCTGCTGATTTCTCAACAAGTCAGCAGACTTCAGAACGGCAATTTCGTTCTTTAGGAGTTAGTGCCAGCTCCACACCTCTGCGTAGCTCCTCGACCAATTCGTTATCTGTCGTTGTAACAAGGGAACAAACTCCACAAGCAACCTCAGTCTCTCAACAGACTGCTGGTGAAGTTTTTGGCTCATCCCAAGCCACCCGAGTGTCAGCTGCACTGTGACAACCCTCGAAAATGAGGTATTTTCCAGACACTTGATTGTAGCCGAGCACGAACCCTAACCGCGTTAAAGATGTACCAGATATGAAATTGAATAAAAAAAATAGCGAGAACTGCTAACATGTTAAAATGAACGAATACAAAATTTTAATATGCGACAATGGAAACTAAACCTGATAATTCAGGGAACAGATCATTCAACCAGCACTTGTTAAATAATGTGCTAAATACATAATGTGTAAAATTAAACCTAAGTTAAATAAGCAAAGCTCCACCATGCTTCTTAAATAAAACCACCATACTTCTATCATATCTATATGACGTGTAAATTTTGGGTTATGACATGAAGCCATACTCCATTATTAGTTATTAGAAAGTTGGCAGTATCCATATCTTGAAATTTTGTTTAAAAGGTTATAATAAACATAATAACCAATGAATCAATGCTTTTAACTATTAACCCTCATGCAACAATGAAAAGTGTACCTTTATCTCCTCCTCTTTTTCTTATCTCTCCTTGATTTTCGGTGAAAGCAACCACCCAACACATCTTTCATCACCTTATTTTACACCATCATCATCTATCTAATCTCTTACACCATAGAAAGTCATATAGGAAAAGAGTTCATGTAACAAGGCATATGACCATTGGATAATACTCACCCTCCAACTCCTATATTCACTATCTCTTTCAATTAACCCTCACCACTCCAAAGAACTTAGAATACACTCTCTAAAATATCAAAATCCGGGTAGCAATAATACACCCATTTTCCTTCACTAAATTTATCATAACTTTTGATCTACAACTTCAAATTAAGTGATTCAAGTTGTCAAAACACCATAACACTTTCCTCTACAACATCCCACCCTTTAAACCTTCATTTCTTGGCTGGAAGGGATTGCCGAAATGATGGAAGGGCTGCTATCCAGAATGTAAAAACTCATCTTCTATGGGTAAGCTTTGGATTTTTGACTTTCTATTTCGTTTCTTGCTTAGATCTATCTAGGATACTTACATATACTTCGTCTTAGAAAGTTCCCCAAGAAGTACCATCCCTTTTGGTGCTTTGGAGAAGAAGGAAGATCACCTCAAGGTCATAAGCACCCAATCCGAAAAGCTTTGTGAGATTCCATCACTATTTCATTTACACTTTTATAAATTTATGTTTATGCATGTTAAGTTTCTCTCATGATGTTAAACACTCACAAAAATATATATATCTTTATAACCTAAGACTTAAACTACACAAAGAACTTATAAAACCCACTTGACAAACCAAAGAGTTCGTCGTTGAAACAACACAGACACCTTAAGACTTGAATCTTACTACTTTGGTCTAATATTATTATTAAAATGGCTACTTATAATCTCGAGTTAAAAAAGGCAAAACTCTCGGTGTAAATATTCAAAATCATAAGTGATAAAGTCCATACACTAATATATATATATATATATATATATATATATATATATATATATATATATATATATATATATATATATATATATAAGATGGAGTTTTATCTTTTTGTGTGTTAGAGTAATCAGAATGACAAAAATCATGGACTTTTATTTTCAATGTGCAAGTCATACATTTTGTGATGACATTTAAATTATATGAAGACCATGCTTCCTAAAACATTAACTGTGTGCCATGTTTATTTCGAACGTACACATGAACGTATGGTGTTAAAGAGAATCATATAGTACTATTTTTTTGTATACATTTTTATGTGATAAAAGAACTATATGCGTACAAGTTAATATATTCTTTTTGTAACTTATGTAGTAATAAGTAATATATACATTTCTATAAAATGTAAAAACGGGTGGTTGAAAACCAAAAAGTATATTTTAACGAATTAAAATATACGATGCATTGAAAATCACACGGTGGCAATAATGCGTATTCTTACCCAAAATTCTAACTGTAAATACGTAGTAAATTAAGTACGTTTACGAGGCTTATAAAGATATAAGTAAAAGTAATTATAAAATAAGATTAACAAACTAAAATCGTATTTTATAAAGTCATCAACGAGCAACTCTTGCCTAACGGCGTTTGAAACATCAAATGAGTAAATCACTTGTATAGACGCGCTTGTAGAGTCGTCTACTTACCGCTTAACCTCACGCTTATAGGTAGCTGAGGCGTTATCTGGGCATATCATTCATATCATTTTATCGCTAGCTTATCGACTCAGGTGAGTTTCCACAGCCCCACTTTTTACTGTATTTTTAACTGTTTTGGGGTGAGAAACATATTAATGTTTTTATAACATTTTGGTACAACTGGTATTTTGAAGACATTTATGAACAATACTTTGGTACAATCAGTCTTTGTGAAAACTTGGATTAACTATCCTTTTGAGATAACTGTCATTTAAAAGACATACTCAAACAAGTATTTTTACAAAAAGGTCTTAACGAAGACCTATATGGAAAAACTATATTTTGCAACATTAATCTTTGTATAACCGTGAGTTGATAGACGATCATCCTATCGCCAGATCTTTTGGATCTAACATTACTGTAATCATCAACTATAGTTAGCCAACGAATATATGAGTAGTACTATTCGGGATTGATCCCCCGCTCATGGCTAGTCGCTCTAGCCGTATAACATATGAGATATATATTCTATTAAAACGTCGTGGACTCGACATGCCTAGGTAAAGGCGGATTTAGGTTTGATTACAGGCTCATGAACTTATACTTTAACTTGTACGCCTAGCTAGCCTATAAGGGATTACGCATTAAACTTATACAATTATGTTTCACGGATTTGAAACACGTAAACTTGAATGTACATAGATTTGTACTAAACCACTTACTTTCTAAAATCATGTTGAAATGGTTTTACGCATCGACCATATGCAAATTATGTTTTATAGAGTTAAAACATTTTACAAGAGTGTATTAAGCACCGAACATGTGCAAATTTGGTTTCAGGGTTTTGAAACGCTTTTCAACGATTATTTTAGTACACGAGTTGTACTGACAAACATTTTGGAATAAATCAACGATTTATAGTCAATAAACCTGTGAACTCACCAACCTTTGTGTTGACACTTTTTCTAATATGTTTTCTCAGGAAATGAAAGTTGAAGCTTCATTAGCATGTTCAAACGCATTCGGATTACCATTTAGAAGAAATCTTTATTACCAAAAGCAATAACTTTTGTTTGGAATCATTAAGTATTGGTAATCCATTTTGATTTGCGCTGATTTACTATTGATCGATTGTTGTGATTTCCGATGTAAGTCGCACGCCCGCTCTTCCGCAAAACCAGTTTTGGCGGGGTGTGAACTCCACCAATATTCGAAGTTCCTAGTCGAACACTCTCGGCTGTTTCGTCTTCCTTCCCTTTCATCCACTCTGCTGATTTCTCAACAAGTCAGCAGACTTCAGAACGGCAATTTCGTTCTTTAGGAGTTAGTGCCGGCTCCACACCTCTGCGTAGCTCCTTGACCAATTCATTATCTGTCGTTGTAACAAGGGAACAAACTCCACAAGCAACCTCAGTCTCTCAACAGACTGCTGGTGAAGTTTTTGGCTCATCCCAAGCCACCCGAGTGTCAGCTGCACACACACCACCCCCAACTTCTTCATCACTTACTGAGTCATCAGCTGATGATAGACTGACTAGAAACCAAGTCAATCTTGAAGCTGTTCTTTCTGTTTCCCACAACGTCACCAGCGTAAACCAGCTGATGATCGAGGAAACCACCACCACCAATGAAGAGACAACTTTATACCAAGTTGTTACTGAGGTAATCACCCAAGCTACCAGTGATCGCGAACGTATTCGCCAACTGAGCTGTGAGGCAGCTAACCCACCACCCAGAGGAACTCTTCCTCTAGTCTCCATAACAGTTTCGTCGACTGTTGAGACCGAAGCACCAGATTCTCAAACAGCATTTCATATGATGTTTGATTCTGCTGATATCCCCATTCAGCAGTACATCTTTTCAGATGATGAAGAGATGCAAGAATCTGGGCTTCAACCTGTTTTGACAACTGAAGTAGGCACTTCTGTTTTAACCCCAGAAGTTTCAGTTGGACCCAACCCACCCCCATAGTTTCTGAGGATCCCATAGGAACTCTTCTTCCTACCTCGGGAACACCTTCTTCCACAGCTGAGGTTACCCCTCAAGCTGGAGACATGTCGGACCCCCTCCCCAAAAGCGTCCAAGTGTCCCATGCTGAATCCAGCAAAGCTGGAGGAAGCATTCCCATCAGAGCCGCTGCTGCTCTGATGTCTAGTGTTATTACATCCCAGATTCGACCTGGGATGGCCACGCTGAGGAAGCAGATGGACTCCCTTCGCAGGGATGTTCCAAAGAAGTTTGCCAAAACTGCTGAGAATCTCTCTTCCAGCATAACTTCTCTGCACGCTGAGGTCCACACTCAGGCTCCTCAGCTGGTTCTTCTTTCTGATCAGATTCGCCTCAACACCAGCGAGTTCATCTCTCTCAACGACTACGTGCGTCAAGAGCTGAACTCCCTTCGCGATTCTGACAGAGTCGAAAGCGAGAAACTTCTCTCCGAAGTTCGGGACAGCCTGGCTCTTGCCCAATCAAAGCAGGAGTCCCTGCTGACGCTCACTCATAGCCACCTCTCTAAGGCTATCGATGAGTCAGCAACTGCTGTGTCCACTAGGTTGGACAAAATGGAGACTGAAGCTGACTTCCCAAGTCGCTGGTCTCCAAGGCACCCTCAACCTCATTCTTACCAAGCTTAATGAGGGTGCTGCTGATGTCCATCCTGCTTCAGCACCAGAGAGTACCCCTCTTCTTCGGGCACTCTCTGAGGGGGAGAAAGTGGTCACTTCTGCAGGTGAACAACATGGTGAACAAGAAAGTTCACAACTTATAATCACCTCTGCTGTTGGAGCCAATACTGAAGACGTTCCAGTAGGTGACAACTCAAGAAATCCACCTATCACCTCTGCTGGAACAGTAGAAGAAGAAGCTGAAACCTCAACTGGTTATACTAAAATCGTTGATTCATTTGAATCAGTTGAGGTCCCAAAAGTCCAAGCCCCGCAAATCCAAAACCCTCAGCCTATTTCACAGGAGATTCCTCATCCTGCTGAGGGGGAGCCTACATATGCTTTGGTTGAAAACCTCATTTTAAATGAAGTTGGAACCACTGCTGATCTTGATACAGCAATAGCCCTTCAAAGAATGGCCCATGAAGAGCTGTATCAACAAGCTGAAGCACAAAGAGCTGAGAACATTAGGTTGTTCAAAAAGGTTCTTGATCAGCGTAGGCAGGAAGCAAAGAGCTGCCCTGATGAAATTGTAATAACAAGGGCTGGGAATGCGGTGCTTCATGAAAAGTTTGCTCTGAACAAGATCAGCCTCATTCTCAACTACGATGAATGGAAAGAGGCTAAAGCAGCTGCCAGAACTGCGAGACCATCGCAGATTATAACAGAACTGGTAGATAGGATTCAAGTCGCAATCAACTCCTTCAAGAATCTATGCGATACAATCAGGAAACAAGCTCCTGAGTTGGCATATCGTATACCTCCTGAATTGTGTGAATCTCAAGCTGCTATTGTCAGAGAAACTGCTGGTGAAAGCTCCTCAGCGAGAGGGGATAAACGTAAGTCCATTCTCCTTGAGCCTCTTGCTGACTCCAGATCACTGGATATTGGGTCGTCCATCATATTTGCAAAACGACCAAAACCCAATATCACAAAAGTCATCCCCATGGGAGTTAACTTCGTCCCTGGGCTGATCGTAAAAGAACCAATTTATGGCTTTTGCTATCTGGAGAAAAAGAAGCTGCCTTGCTTCTAGCGGGTAGATGAGTTGAACTTATGTGATGTGGATCAACTGATGCTCTATCACAAGGTGCTGAGTTCCTCTACTGAAGAGGGAAGAAAAATGAAGAAACTAATAAGCTCAGCCTTCAACTCACTGTGTCACAATGTCCTTGGATCGGCTATATCCAAGACATTATAGTTTTTTATTTTTATTTTCCTTGTACTTTAATTTTCTTATCAATAGAAAATCAAAATTTTGTAATATACTTGTAAAAATTGTAAAAAGATAAACATATACAAAAGAACCCTAAGGGTCAAAGTACATAAGTATTCAGCTGACTCCTTTCAGCTGAATCATTACAGGGTTACACTTATACGGCTATTCGATTGCATCAAATAGGGGGAGATTGTTAGTCCCAAGACTAAGTAAATAAGATTTGATGCTCGATAGCCAAGAAGAATAAATAAAAGCTGAAGTAAGTATCTCAGCTGAACCAAGTATATACAATAAACCTTCAGCTGAGTACGTACTTAGCTTTAGGATACAAGTCAAATCAGCAGCTATTAACGAGAGTTCATTCGAAGTCTATGACCAAAGGACAAAGACAAGAAGAAGACTACTCAGCTGATTGTGGAATCAGCTGATAGTACCTGCTGCAGATAAAGACTTGAAGGAAATGTTCATTGACACCTTGAACAGTTCCCTTTCCCGCTCAAAGAAGAAGAAAACGATGAAGATATTCTATTTTGGAATAGAAGATAATGTCAGTACAACTTCATCGTTTGTCCCTCAAGCATGTAAAGAGAAAGTCAACAACTTCTGTACTTGTGTAGTACACCTTTCACTGTGCGTCAGAAAAGGTACCGGGAGAAGTGGACACAAAGTACACTCGGGACGATAACTTGTGCAATCGCATTTAATAATCCATGGCAAGTCTACATCGACGAATAATATGTTTACACGTCGTCAAACTTGTGGACTAAGGAACATGGATCTTGGGCTATAAATGCAGATGTAAATGCTTGCATTTACAACACACCTTTAACCCTTCAGAGCATCTTAGAAATCATAAGCACAAGAACATTCTCTGAGAGTTAGTTATTGTCTAAGTATTAACTCCTCCATAGTTATTACTAAGGCATTAATATCAGCTGTTAAGATCAGCTGATATAACTCCCAGTGTATATCTCTTCTAGTTTGAGCGGTCTAAAGTGTCAACTCAAGTATAGAGTTTTAGGTAGTGTGTACTATCTATTTCCGCAAACTCTGTATTGTATTAAGCTGTTTTTAATAAAACTCTTAATCATTGAAACCTTGTTGTTATTTACTTATCATATCTTCGTCACTCGGCCATAACGCAACACGTTTGTGTTGTTGGGATCCAACAACTGGTATCAGACCAGGTGTCAAAATTGTTTTCCATCAATTTTGAGCATCTGTTATGGCTGAACCTACATCATCAGATCTTCCATCATCTGGAAAACCTCCCAAACTCACTCAAACCAACTACCCCATGTGGAAAACCCGTATGTTGTCCCACATGGTTACCTATCACCCAAAACTCCAAGATAATATCACGATAGGAAAATATGTTCCCAAAACCCTCATTCCTGGTTCTTCTGAAACACCAGAACACTATGTGGTGAAATATGAGGCTCAATGGACAGACGCTGAAAAACGTCTTGTTCATCTTGAGAATAAAGGAAGGGATATGCTTTTTCAAGCAGTTGGTGATGAACTGTATCACAATATACAATTTTGTGATTCAGTTAAAGAGATTTGGGAGAGGCTGGCTGAAGTTTATGAAGGCACATCTGTTGTGCGTGAACATAACAAAAACATGCTCATACATGATTATGAACTGTTTAAGGCCAAGCCTAGTGAGACTATCGCTCAAACATTCAATCGTTATAACATTCTGTTAAACGAGCTGAAGTCTCATGGGGTTGATAAGGACGATATGTCCAAAATGTATAAGTTTATGGCTGCCTTACCTTCTAAATGGGCCACCATCATAACTTGCATGAGTACATCTCCTACTTTGAAAGATTATACTCTTTCTTCTCTCTATGGTATGTTTCTAAGCCATGAGAGAACTGTACTCAACAAATTTCAACCTCCAAAGGACTCTAAGGTGAGTCCCTCTGGATCTTCGACTGCTCTTGTTTCTCTAAACAAGCCCAGCCGAATCGAATATCCTCCATCAGATAATGAGGCTGACAACACTTCAGCTGTTGGTTTGTTCAACATGCCGGAAGTCAGCATTGAAGAAGTCGATGAAGATGCTGACAACGATGCCCTTATATCTGAGTTGGCCTTACTTGTTAAAAATAGAAAATTCTTCAAAAACAAGTCTGGCTCCTCAGCTTGAGGCTCGAGTAGCAGATCTATCTCATCAGCCGTGTCCTCCAGACCCTCTGGAAGTACACCTGATATCTCTGAGATAACTTGCTACAACTGCAACAAGAAGGGACACTATGCTAACGACTGCAATCAGAAGAAAGCTAGTTCATCATCTTCAACTGGTGAGTCCATTGAAGAAAAATACAAAAAGCTACAAGCCTTCACCAAAAAGATTCTAGAAGAAAAGAAGGCACTTGAAAGCAAATCTGCTGACAAGGGTCTAGTAGCTGAGACTCATGATTAGGCTGACTCTGGTGACAGCTCATCTGACGACGATGAACAAATGGCCACAATGTGTTTGATGGCTCGTGCTGATGACGATGAATGCATTACGGCTGATGATGCTAGTACCTATAAATGGGTCAACATTGTTCACAAAAAGGTAACCTCTCTAATCTCCGCTGAGGCTACTAAAGCTAAAGAAATTGGTGATTCTATTATTTGTGACTTGCACTTCATTGATCAGCTGAAAGGTGAATGTTTGGATAAACATAATGCTATTCTACGTGAAAATGCATTCTTAAAAGAACGGTTAATTGACCACAAAACTTTAAAAGAAGAACTTTCTGAAATGAAATTTATTAACTCAGTTCTCCAACATGATCTAAGTGAAAAAGTTAAAGAACTTGAGGCAATTAAAAAGATTTGTGAATCATGGTCTCGTTCATCCAAACGTGTGAGTGAATGTGTTAACTCATAAATCCCCAATCAAGTACAAGTTGTACTAGGAGGAGATTTCCTTGCTGCAGCCGCTGTACCTGACGGCAGTACAGATGATCTGTACTACTCGTCAGCTGATGCTTCTGTGCCAGCTGAAGAGTTGTTTTTGGTTCCTTTGATAGGTCTACCAAAACCTATGCTACTGAGATGTCCCCAGAAGATCCTTCTGTGGCTACTGGTGAAGAGTCATCTACTGACTCCTCTGCTATGGTAGTTAGGACACCTACTGTAGTTATTGTTGAACCTAGAAAATCTGTCTCGGGTTCAACACCTGTTGCATCTTCTGCTAGATCTCAGCAGAAGATTAGAAGAACAGCAGGAAAGAAAACTGTTCTTACACCCTCCAAGGTAAGAACAAAGGTAAGAGTGTTTCTAAGAACACTCCAAGTCCTTCTTCAGTCGTGTCTGTCAGACAGCTGAAAGGAAAGGTCAGCAAGCTGACATCACTCGTTCAAACTCTGACTATCTCTGATAATCAGAAAATGAAAGGTATTTTGGGTCCAGTTCCCAATCCTACTGCCTCGCCCTCTACTCCACTGCAAAGAAACAGAAAATGCTATAAGTGTGGAGATCGTGGGCACATGGCAAGCGAGTGTGACAGCACATGCTTGAGACCTTCCCCAACTTCAGTATGTGAGCCTACTGAAAAGCCAACGTCTGTGAGTCCCAGCGGGAAGTCACAAGGACCCACCGAAGTGTGGGTTCCCAAAAAGAACTAACTCTTTTATCTTATGTGCAGGGTGATGAAGGCAAACATGTCTGGTACCTAGACAGTGGTTGCTCAAGACACATGACTGGTTACAAATCCCTGCTGGAAGAGTTTGAAGTTTGTGATGGCCCCTCAGTAGTTTTTGGTGATAATGGTAGAGGCTCAACTGAAGGTCATGGAACCATCTCTAATGGGTCCATAAAAATCACAAGAGTTGGTTATGTAAATGGGCTGAAACATAACCTTATCAGCATTAGTCAACTTTGTGATGCCAAGTTCTCAGTGAACTTTAACGAATACAGAGGAACGGTGACAGATAAGAATGGAAAGGTAGTATTAGTTGCTCCCAGAACCAAGAATGTCTATACACTTGAAATGAATCCTCAAAATCAAGAAGTCTGTCTATTCTCTCAATCCACTGAGGAGCTGAATTGGCTGTGGCACAAAAGGCTATCTCACTTGAACTTCAAAAATATATCGAAGCTGGCGTGAGGTCAGCTGGTGAATGGTCTGCCACAAATCAAATATGAAAAGGATAAGCTTTGTTCTGCATGTGAACAAGGTAAACAACACAAAAGCTCCTTCAAATCGAAGCAATGTTTTTCCATCGACAGCTGCCTTACATGCTCCATATGGATCTCTTTGGTCCTATGAGCACTGAAAGTCTAGGTGGAAAAGAGTATACACTTGTTATCGTTGACGAATACTCACGATATACTTGGGTTATATTTTTACGCCACAAGAGTGATGCAGCTGATGAAATTATCAAGTTCATTAAAAGGATGGAACTTCTAAATGGGTCTAGAGTCAAGATCCTGAGATCAGACAACGTTACTGAATTCAGAAACAAGACTTTGAAAGATTTCTGTTCAGATGTTGGGATCTCCCAAAACTTTTCAGCTGCTAGAACACCTCAACAGCATTGTGTTGCTGAAAGAAGGAACAGAACCCTTATAGAAGCTGCAAGAACAATGCTTGCTGAGTCAAACATGCCTAAGCAATTTTGGGCAGAGGCTGTTAACACAGCTTGTTTTACTCAAAATAGGTCTCTCTATGTGAAGAGACACAAAAAGACTTCTTATGATATTTTTCGTCAAAGGAAACCCTTCATCGGTTTCTTTCACGTGTTTGGCTGTGTGTGTTTTGTGTTAAACACAAGAGATCAGCTGAGTAAATTTGACTCTAAAGCTGATGAAGCCATCTTCTTGGGATACTCCACTCTATCCAAAGCATATAGAGTTTTCAACAAAAGAAGACAAACATTGGAAGAGTCCATAAATGTTACTTTTGAAGAACACTCAAAAGCTTTGAACCCCTCCTCTACTGACTCGTCTGATGCCTTTCAGAGATCAGCTGAATCATCTCCTGATGATACAACTGAAGCATTCTCCGATGCTTTAAATCTCTTTGATGTTCCCGTAAATGAATCAGATGAGACATTCCATGATGCGCCTACATATCTTGTGGACATTGCAGCTGTTCGACAAGAGATTCCAACAGTTAGAGCATCATCCAAGGCTACTTCTAAGCCACCTCTTCATACTTCAAGAAGATCAGTTCAAAATGAAGTAATTCATCCTGCTGAGCAGTCAGCCGCTCAACAAGGATCTAATTCTGCTGAATCTTCCTCTTCTACTACTGCTCCTCAATCTAAGTGGACCTCAGAACATCCAATTGAGTTAATCATTGGAGATCCACAGCAGGGAGTAGTCACTAGAAGTAAAGCATCATGCAATATTTGCTTATGATCTTGCTTTCTAGCAACTGAAGAACCGAAAAATATTAAAGCTGCTTTAGAAGACTCAAGCTGGATTCAGGCGATGCAGGAAGAACTTAACCAATTCGAGGTCAACAAAGTATGGCAGCTGGTGCCTCCACCAGCTGGAAAGACTATAATTGGTACTAAATGGGTATTTAGGAATAAAATGGATGAAGAAGGTGTAGTTATTCGCAACAAGGCTAGACTTGTTGCACAAGGATACAGACAAGAGGAAGGAATCGATTTCGATGAAACATTTGCTCAAGTGGCTAGGCTTGAGGCTATTAGAATATTTCTAGCCTACGCTGCTTACAAAGATTTCACAGTCTTTCAGATGGACGTGAAGAGTGCCTTCTTAAACGGAAAGCTGCAAGAGGAAGTGTATGTTAAACAACCACCAGGGTTTGAAAATTCTAAGTATTTAGACTATGTGTTTAAACTGGATAAAGCGCTGTATGGGTTGAAACAAGCTCCTCGTGCATGGTATGATACACTCTCCACGTTCCTCATAGCAAATGATTTCACCAGGGGAAAGATTGATAAAACCTTATTCATTCGCAAAATCAAAGGTGATATCATTCTTGTTCAAATTTATGTGGATGACATAATCTTTGGTGCTACTGATGAAAAACTTTGTAGACGTTTTTCAAAACTTATGTCAAAGTATGAGATGAGCATGATGGGTGAATTTGTAACATCCCAGAAACCCGTAGCATAATATTGTCCGCTTTGCCCACCGGCGCACGGTTTTGTTCTTGGTATGGACCACTTCCACCCAAAAGGCCTCATGCTAAGAGAGGTATCCACACCCTTATAAGGAGTGTTTCGTTCCCTCTCCAACCAATGTGGGACGAATCTTACAATTCTCCCCCCCTTGGGACACAACGCCCCCGTTGTGCACATCGGTCCGGGTCTGGCTCTGATACCACTTGTAACATCCCAGAACCCCGTAGCATAATATTGTCCGCTTTGCCCACCGGCGCACGGTTTTGTTCTTGGTATGGACCACTTCCACCCAAAAGGCCTCATGCAAAGTGAGGTATCCACACCCTTTTAAGGAGTGTTTTGTTCCCTCTCCAACCAATGTGGGACGAATCTTACAGAATTGACATATTTTCATGGCTTACAAGTTAAGCAATCTAAAAATGGAATTTTTATAAATCAAGAAAAATATATCAAAGATCTGTTAACGAAATTTGATATGAATTCATCATCATCCATGAAAACACCAATGGCTCCTCCAAACAATTTAGATGCTGACATAACTGGTAAGTCAGTTGATGTCACATTTTATAGAGGAATCATTGGATCATTACTCTATCTCACCGCCAGCAGACCAGACATTATGTTTGCTACTTGCATGTGTGCTAGGTATCAAGCTGATCCTAGAGAATCTCACTTAATAGCCGCAAAAAGAATTTTGAGGTATCTTAAGGGTACTCCAAGCCTAGGTCTTTGGTATGCCAAAGACTACGGGTGTGATCTAATTGGCTATTCAGATTCAGACTTTGCAGGTTGCAAAATGGATAGAAAGAGCACCACTGGAGGATGTCAGCTGCTTGGTGGAAAGCTAGTCAGCTGGACAAGCAAGAAACAAAGCGCTGTTTCTACCTCCACAGCTGAAGCAGAATATGTTGCTGCTGGAAGCTGGTGTGCTCAAGTCCTTTGGATGAAGAATCAGCTTGTTGATTTCGATACGAACTTCTGCTAAGTTCCTATCTATTGTGATAACACGAGTGCTATTGCAATCAGCAACAATCCAGTTCTTCATTCCAGAACCAAACATATCGACATAAGGTATCATTTTATTAGAGATCACATTGAACAAGGTGACGTGGAACTCTACTTCATTTCAACTGACCTTCAGCTGGCTGATCTATTCACTAAGCCTTTAGATGAAAAACGATTCAACTTTTTGATCAGCGAGCTAGGCATGTTAAATGCTTGAATCAACTGCTGAAGTACTATCAGCAGCTGATAAGATTCACCTTGTCACTTAGTACATTCAGCTGACTAAAATCTTTTGTATCTATCAGTCAGCTGAATAAAATCTCTTAAATGATAACTTATCAAGTTTTATAAGTTAAAACATTTGGTTCTCCCAAAAATGCATCTTCCTACCCTGTCCACACGTTCTCTGTGGTAAATATTTCCACTCGAGTGGAAATATTTGGCATTTATGAGGGACAAGACCTCTGACACAGAAACGGCTCCACTACCCTGACACAGAAACGGCTCCACTTTCTCACACTGTCACATCCAACCACCTTTGCACGATAACCAACGTGTGTATAGTTGGTTTGTAACTATCCAATTATGACCCGGTTTTAACTCGAACTTTACCCAAACCGACCCATAAAACCCCTATAAATACCCACCTCTCTTCCTCATTTTTCTCCATCCCTCCCACAATTCTTTCTCCATAAACCCTCTATTTCTAAACCTTTATCTTTCTTCCCTCTCTCCCCAAAATGTCGAAGAAAGCCTCAAAGGTTTCTCTTACTAGGGCTGCTATTGGGTTCACTCAGAACTCAAACCTAGTAGGCAACTTTTCCCCACCGGATGATCTTGACGATATCTATCGACCGGTTGTGACGTTTGTGCGTCACTGCCCCATCAGTGGTGCCTTTACAAGGATCACCAAGAGTATCATTGAACTCTTGCGTGATTTCTGGATGACCGCCTCCGCTCCTGGAGACGACATCACTGCGCAAGTAGGAACTCATCAAATCACCATTTCTCTTGATGATTTCCGAGTTGCTTGCGGATTCGATTATTGCAACCTGGTGAAGAATATCAGCAGACTAAATCTGCTGATGAAGCTAAAGCGAGTCTAATCAGTATCACTGGATACAGATTAGAAAATGAAAAAGATCAGGTGCCGATATTCAAGAAGTCTCAGCTGACGAGACCATGGGCCTATTTCTTTACCCACATCATTCAGGGTAGCGGAGGCAATTTCGGGTCTCTCAACCAGTGCAACTCTAGCATGCAAGTCTTTACTGAAGCCCTAGTCACTGGTCAGCGGATCGACTTCGGGAAACTGGTGTACGAGGAGGTCAAGACGAAGCTGAAAAGCAAGGGAAATAACATTTCCTATCTTCGCTTTTTCACATTGTGCGTTGCACATGTGATGCTTAAAAAGCTGGAGATAGATTATGATGACGTCCCTGGGGAATCGGTGATGGTCCGTTCCATTTCCAGCCTCATCTTCCAGAAGAAGGATGATGAGAAGGCATTTCCCCTCACCTCGTACATGCTGAAGATCATAGATGATCGAGTCAGATCCAAAAGGGATCGAAAGAAGGGCGCAACATTGAAGAAATCTGCCCTCCAAGAAGGTAAGTCCTTTCCTCATCTGAAGCGTTTTCCCTCAACTGGGCGGCCATCCCCAGCTGCTGATGGGAAAACCACCACCTCAACAGGGATCCCATTCCTTGAGAATGAGGATTCTGCTGATGCAGATGACTCTCCTCTGGTGGTGAAGAAGCGAGTTAAGCGACCCTCTAATCGCCCTCCTTCTTCTTCATTCTTTTTATCATCTTCTTCTGCCACCAGTGCTTCTGTCTCCCCTCTGATGGAGGTCAGAAGGACTGCTACTATTGGTGCAGAAAAGATGATTTTAGATGCTAAACTTGAAGAAGTATCAGCATCTGGACTCAGCCGGGGTCCCATAGAAGATCCCTTACGATCAGAAGTTTCATCAGCTTCTGATCTTTGTTCTTCTCATTTTCAGATTGGCAGTGTTTATCAAGGAACTCCACCAATATTCGGAGTTCCTAGTCGAACACTCTCGGCTGTTTCGTCTTCCTTCCCTTTCATCCACTCTGCTGATTTCTCAACAAGTCAGCAGACTTCAAAACGGAAATTTCGTTCTTTAGGAGTTAGTGCTGGCTCCACACCTCTGCGTAGCTCCTCGACCAATTCATTATCTGTCGTTGTAACATGGGAACAAACTCCACAAGCAACCTCAGTCTCTCAACAGACTGCTGGTGAAGTTTTTGGCTCCTCCCAAGCCACCCGAGTGTCAGCTGCACACACACCACCCCCAACTTCTTCATCACTTACTGAGTCATCAGCTGATGATAGACTGACTAGAAACCAAGTCAATCTTGAAGCTGTTCTTTCTGTTTCCCACAACGTCACCAGCGTAAACTAGCTGATGATCGAGGAAACCACCACCACCAATGAAGAGACAAATTTATACCAAGTTATTACTGAGGTAATCACCCAAGCTGCCAGTGATCGCGAACGTATTCGCCAACTGAGCTGTGAGGCAGCTAACCCACTTCCCAGAGGAACTCTTCCTCTAGTCTCCATAACAGTTTCGTCGACACTTGAGACCGAAGCACCAGATTCTCAAACAACATTTCATATGATGTTTGATTCTGCTGATATCCCCATTCAGCAGTACATCTTTTCAGATGATGAAGAGATGCAAGAATATGGGCTTCAACCTGTTTTGACAACTGAAGTAGGCACTTCTGTTTTAACCCCAGAAGTTTCAGTTGGACCCAAACCACCCCCCATAGTTTCTGAGGATCCCATAGGAACTCTTCTTCCTACCTCGGGAACACCTTCTTCCACAGCTGAGGTTACCCATCAAGCTGGAGACATGCCGGACCCCCTCCCCAAAAGCGTCTAAGTGTCCCATGCTGAATCCAGCAAAGCTGGAGGAAGCATTCCCATCAGAGCCGCTGCTGCTCTGATGTCTAGTGTTGTTACATCCCAGATTCGACCTGGGATGGCCACGCTGAGGAAGCAGATGGACTCCCTTCGCAGGGATGTTCCAAAGAAGTTTGCCAAAACTGCTGAGAATCTCTCTTCCAGCATAACTTCTCTGCACGCTGAGGTCCACACTCAGACTCCTCAGCTGGTTCTTCTTTCTGATCAGATTCGCCTCAACACCAGCGAGTTCATCTCTCTCAACGACTACGTGCGTCAAGAGCTGAACTCCCTTCGCGATTCTGACAGAGTCAAAAGCGACAAACTTCTCTCCGAAGTTCGGGATAGCCTGGCTCTTGCCCAATCAAAGCAAGAGTCCCTGCTGACGCTCACTCATAGCCACCACTCTAAGGCTATCGATGAGTCAGCAGCTGCTGTGTCCACCAGGTTGGACAAAATGGAGACTGAAGTCAGCTCGCTGACTTCCCAAGTCGCTGGTCTCCAAGGCACCCTCAACCTCATTCTTGCCAAGCTTAATGAGGGTGCTGCTGATGTCCATCCTACTTCAGCACCAGAGAGTACCCCTCTTCTTTGGGCACTCTCTGAGGGGGAGAAAGTGGCCACTTCAGCAGGTGAACAACATGGTGAACAAGAAAGTTCACAACTTATAATCACCTCTGCTGTTGGAGCCAATACTGAAGACGTTCCAGTAGGTGACAACTCAAGAAATCCACCTATCACCTCTGCTGGAACAGTAGAAGAAGAAGCTGAAACCTCAACTGGTTATACTAAAATCGTTGATTCATTTGAATCAGTTGAGGTCCCAAAAGTCCAAGCCCCGCAAATCCAAAACCCTCAGCCTATTTCACAGGAGATTCCTCATCCTGCTGAGGGGGAGCCTACATATGCTTTGGTTGAAAACCTCATTTTAAATGAAGTTGGAACCACTGCTGATCTTGATACAGCAATAGCCCTTCAAAGAATAGCCCATGAAGAGCTGTATCAACAAGCTGAAGCACAAAGAGCTGAGAACATTAGGTTGTTCAAAAAGGTTCTTGATCAGCGTAGGCAGGAAGCAAAGAGCTGCCCTGATGAAATTGTAATAACAAGGGCTGGGAATGCGGTGCTTCATGAAAAGTTTGCTCTGAACAAGATCAGCCTCATTCTCAACTATGATGAATGGAAAGAGGCTGAAGCAGCTGCCAGAACTGCGAGACCATCGCAGATTATAACAGAACTGGTAGATAGGATTCAAGTCGCAATCAACTCCTTCAAGAATCTATGCGATACAATCAGGAAACAAGCTCCTGAGTTGGCATATCATATACCTCCTGAATTGTGTGAATCTCAAGCTGCTATTGTCAGAGAAACTGCTGGTGAAAGCTCCTCAGCGAGAGGGGAGAAACGTAAGTCCATTCTCCTTGAGCCTCTTGCTGACTCCAGATCACTGGATATTGGGTCGTCCATCATATTTGCAAAATGACCAAAACCCAATATCACAAAAGTCATCCCCATGGGAGTTAACTTCGTCCCTGGGCTGATCGTAAAAGAACCAATTTATGGCTTTTGCTATCTGGAGAAAAAGAAGCTGCCTTGCTTCCAGCGGGTAGATGAGTTGAACTTATGTGATGTGGATCAACTGATGCTCTATCACAAGGTGCTGAGTTCCTCTACTGAAGAGGGAAGAGAAATGAAGAAACTAATAAGCTCAGCCTTCAACTCACTGTGTCACAATGTCCTTGGATCGGCTATATCCAATCATTATAGTTTTTTTTTTTATTTTCCTTGTACTTTAATTTTCTTATCAATAGAAAATCAAAATTTTGTAATATACTTGTAAAAATTGTAAAAAGATAAACATATACAAAAGAACCCTAAGGGTCAAAGTACATAAGTATTCAGCTGACTCCTTTCAGCTGAATCATTACAGGGTTACACTTATACGGCTATTCGATTGCATCAAATAGGGGGAGATGGTTAGTCCCAAGACTAAGTAAATAAGATTTGATGCTCGATAGCCAAGAAGAATAAATAACAGCTGAAGTAAGTATCTCAGCTGAACCAAGTATATACAATAAACCTTCAGCTGAGTACGTACTTAGCTTTAGGATACAAGTCAAATCAGCAGCTATTAACGAGAGTTCATTCGAAGTCTATGACCAAAGGACAAAGACAAGAAGAAGACTACTCAGCTGATTGTGGAATCAGCTGATAGTACCTGCTGCAGATAAAGACTTGAAGGAAATTTTCATTGACACCTTGAACATTTCCCTTTCCCGCTCAAAGAAGAAGAAAATGATGAAGATCTTCTATTTTGGAATAGAAGATAATGTCAGTACAACTTCATCGTTTGTCCCTCAAGCATGTAAAGAGAAATTCAACAACTTCTGTACTTGTGTAGTACACCTTTCACTGTGCGTCAGAAAAGGTACCGGAAGAAGTGGACACAAAGTACACTCGGGACGATAACTTGTGCAATCGCATTTAATGATCCATGGCAAGTCTACATCGACGAATAATATGTTTACACGTCGTCAAACTTGTGGACTAAGGAACATGGATCTTGGGCTATAAATGCAGATGTAAATGCTTGCATTTACAACACACCTTTAACCCTTCAGAGCATCTTAGAAATCATAAGCACAAGAACATTCTCTGAGAGTTAGTTATTGTCTAAGTATTAACTCCTCCATAGTTATTACTAAGGCATTAATATCATGTTAGTATCAGCTGATATAACTCTCAGTGTATATCTCTTCTAGTTTGAGCGGTCTAAAGTGTCAACTCAAGTATAGAGTTTTAGGTAGTGTGTACTATCTATTTCCGCAAACTCTGTATTGTATTAAGCTGTTTTTAATAAAACTCTTAATCATTGAAACCTTGTTGTTATTTACTTATCATATCTTCGTCACTCGGCCATAACGCAACACGGTTGTGTTGTTGGGATCCAACAGTTCGTATAGACGGTATCCCCTTATTGGCAGGTACCGTGAATACTATTAAAAAAATTATTCATGATTGGGGAGAGGTCATGTTTGTGGATGAGGATGATGGAGAAGGAAATACCGGGAAGGTGTGCATAAAAACTTCTCGTGGGGGGTTAATTAATGATGAAGTAGAGGTCTTTATGGGAGGTAGAAAATACAATGTTTGGGTTTACGAAATCGCGCTATGGCAGCCATGTATAAGAAGTGTGGAGACAATTAGTGTAGAAGACGGTGATGATGATTCAGTGTCTCAAGGGGGCTCGTTGGGTTCCAACTTTGATAATAATGAAGAAGAAAATAAGGAGGTAAATGAGATGGGGCAGGAGACGGTTCTGGAACAAAAGGATGACGGAGTGTTTAAGCCAAATGTTGGTGGGTCACAACCGGGACCGCAAGGTGAATTTAATAAAGCAGATACGGAGGCACCAATATCAGAAAACGTGGAGGGGTCGCACCAATCAGAAACGAAAGGGAATGATGTCACACAAAAAGAGAATAATTGTGTTGAAAACATTGTTAGAGATAGTGAGAAAGACGGGGATTTCCTATCAAAACCTCCGGGTTTTGAAAATGTGTTTATTAAATCTAAACACGCAAGTATGGGAGGAAAGAATATACAGAAAGGGTCTTCGTCTCAGAAGTCTTGTGCATTGTAACATACGTGTTTTAAATCCATGCATTTTAATTTTTAAGTTCGGTATTAGTTGATAAGTGATAAGGAATTAAGTCTTGGTAGTTAATTTTTTGATGAAAAATCTGTGTTTTGTATATTGGATTAAGTGGTATAAGTTAAAAAGGAAGAAAAATGCGAAATTGCAGCCTTTTGGGAAGATAGCGGCGCTATCTTAGAGATAGCGGCGCTATCTTGTGCAATTAGAACAGCCACTCATTATAGCATTGGGCAAAACGCGAAAAATTTGGGAGATAGCGGCTCTATCTTGAAGATAGAGGCGCTAAAAAGCAAGGGGTGGCAAGATAGCGGCGCTATCTTGAAGATAGCGGCGCTATCTTGTGCAGGGTAGACATAAAAACGGGATTTTTGACCCATTTCAGCTCATTTCTTCCCTAAATTTCTCTCTCGACGGGTGTGGACGATTTTGGACAATATTGGGTGTTCTTGGGCAGATTTTGACTAGAAATCAAAGGGTTTTCATCACTTGTGTCTATAATTAAGGTAATTCATCATCTCTATCTCTATGCATGTGTAGAACTTGAAGTATAAGGCTAGTAGGTCAAGAACCCTAGTTAGGGTTTGAGTTATAAATCTGAAAATCGATATTGTATACTTGTATAAATGAGTCTCTAGTAGCGAAAGTTGTGGTAAGCATGTGATTATGCACTTAGATGAATAGCTAGAAGTTTAGGGTTTTGGGTTAATTACTGATTTGGGAAAATTGGTGATTAAAGGTCATACTAGTTGTGATTATGAGTTTGTATATTGAATAAGATAAGTATAATTGTGATAGGTAAACAATTGGGAAATTGTGGTGATTGTATCAATCGGTGACAATGGAATTTGACTAAAGGAAGTACTTGGCTCGTATTGGCAATTGCTTAATCCCAGGTGAGTTCACTATGTGCAATGTGTATACTTTTAATTATATAAGTGCAATGTGGCTAGATAGTGTTCCTTTTGATTGGATTCCTTGTGTTTTGCCTTGATCATTGAGATTACCTTGTCGAACCGTAACATTTCCTTGACCCGTATGAGTGAAATGCCTTGAGTGATAATTCATTTCGTGAGGACCCATGGCGGTCCGAGTATTACTTCGTGTAATATGTCGGGCGGTGGACGCGGGAGTACCTGGCGGAGGAGTGGTATGGACCGTGGTGGTGAAGCTGGATCTTGGACTCATTTAGGGGTGCCTTGATCACCTTCATCGGCCTCATTCCCTAATGGCCTAAGAGGGAATGACGCACTTTGTTGAATCCGGAATTGTACCTTGATCATTGTTGACCCGAAATTTATATGTGATGCATTGTGGTGAAATAATTGTGATAACCCGGTACTTTGACCCGTTGATATTTGTTTGATTATTTATGTTGATTTATATAATTATTTAGTATAACATTATGCATTGTGGAACTCACTAAGCTTTTATAGCTTACCGTTTAGTTGTCACCATTTTTCAGGGATAGATAAAGGCAAGGGCAAGTGTGAGTAGGTATTCGAAGTTGGTTTGCTTGAAGCTTGAAGAAAGCTTCTCTTGTGGTATAGATTTGTAGTCATTGTACATTTATGTTTTTGGGTTGATTATTTGGTTTGTATCCGGTTTGTAGTTGGTCTTTTGGAATGTATATGGTTATGGTTTAGTACTTTTAAACTTGTATTTTGGTTAATTTCAAAAGGTTTGTTGTAAATGGGATAAAGGTGGTCGTTTTTGGCTTCGGTCCTTACAATATGGTATCAGAGCATTAGTTTGAGTGAACTAGGTATCATTGAGGTACTAGACTCAAACTTAGGCGTTGATGGTATAGTGTATAGGCTAAGAGTTTAGGTCGGATACAAACCATAGGTTGGATATGTAATTGTGGGTCAATAGAAATGCTAGGGTGAGTGTTATTTAATTCCTTCATTATATTCTTATAAATTTCAGCTAGGGATGGATCAAGGAAGTAGTAACAGTAATAATGATGGCTCGAGAAGTGCGGAGCGTCCCGAATTAAGCCCCTCGGTTCCTCGAACCCAAGGAACAAACCCTATTAATCATGAAGAAGAAGAGGTGGTATCTCCGAGGGAGGAAAGGTTGATGAATAGGATGGCGGACATGGTTCGGGCCACCTTTGAACAATTTAGACGAGAAGAAAAGGAAAAGTCAAAAGAAAAGGAGAAGGTAGTAGATGAATCCCCGAGTAAGAAATCGGGTTCGGTCTCATTCAAAACTTTTCGTAGTAGCGGGGCCACAGAATTTTCTGGCGTGTCTAATCCTGTAGAGGCATTGTTGTGGGTTGAAAACACGGAGAAAGTATTTCGTATTTCTCGTGTGGCAAGAGATGATCAAACCGTTTATGCCACCGCCATGTTTACCGGTAAAGCCTTAACTTGGTGGAACAACACCTTCAAAATCCTTGATGAGGAAGAAAAGGATCATATGGCATGGGATGCCTTTAAGACTCGTTTCCTCGAACAATATTGCCCGAATGATATGAGAAGAAGGTTGGAGAAGGAGTTCCTAGAACTTAAACAAGGAACTTTATCGGTAGACGAGTATGAAACATTGTTTAATCAAAAGGCACAGTTTGCCACAAAGTACATTCCGACTGAGGTTGAGAAAATCCAAATGTTTGTGGAAGGTTTGTGGTATGAAATCCAAGACTTTGTGAGCAACCGTGATATTCCGTCGTTTGCTAAGGCGGTTGAATATGCTCGAAGAAGAGAGCATGATTTGAGTCTTCGTGGGGAATTGACTCCCGAATCTAAACGCCAAAAGGTCGAACAAACTACTTCGTCTCCATCCGGTCGTCCTAATCGATTTCCCTCTAACCGTAGAACCCAATCTCAAGGGTCATTTCGGCCTCGTGGCCAATCGCAATCATTCTCTATTCAAGTAAGATTGTAGTTAAATTCATTATCATGTTATGTATATTTTGTGAAATGTGTTTAACCGTTTGAAGTATTTTAGTCGGATGCTAACCGAGATTGCCAATCTTGTGGCAAGAACCACCGAGGACGGTGTACTAGTGATCGTGGGCCCGTGAAGTGTTTTGGTTGTTATGAGGAAGGTCACATAAAATCGAGGTGTCCGAATAAAGATGTTGTTTGTTATGGTTGTGGATTAGTGGGTCATCGGAGGCGTCAATGCCCAAATCCTTCAAATCGAGCTACTGAAAGTCGAGGTTCGGTACAACAACCTCCGCGAGTGGGGGCATCAAGTCAAAAGGAGGAGGTTCCCAGGGCAAGAAGTCGTGCCTTTCAGTTGACCCCGGAGGAAGCCCGGGAGGATCCAAATGTCGTTTCTGGTATATTTCTTGTTAATTCCCAACCCGCCCATATATTAATTGATTCTGGAGCTTCTGACTCCTTCGTATCTGTAAAATTTGCTAAATTGTTATCTGTGCTTCCATCTCCTTTGTTGAATCCATTCTGTGTTGATACTGCGGGTAGTGAGACCCTGGTGGCCGATCGTGTATATAAGGATTGCTCGTTAGAGATAGATGATCATAAGTTCCTAGTAGATCTAGTGATGATAAATTTACCCAATTTTGATATTATTATTGGAATGGATTGGATGTCTAAGTACCATGCTGACATCATGTGTTATGAGAAAATGATTAGAATTCCTGTACAAGGAAAAGAACCTTTGTATGTGTATGGTGATAGAAAAATGAAGAAAAGGCGGGTGATTTCTTTCTTGAAAGCTAGAAAATTGATGTCCCATGGATGTTATTCTTATTTAGCTTATGTTCTAAATCCTGTTGTAGATGTTAAGAAATCAGTGAAAGATGTTCCCATCGTTAATGAATTCCCGGATGTATTTCCCGATGATTTACCCGGATTGCCGCCTGATCGAGAAGTTGAATTCTGAATTGATCTTGTGCCGGGTGCGGCTCCGATAGCCAAAACTCCTTATCGTTTAGCCCCGGCAGAAATGAAAGAAATCATGAGTCAATTGCAAGAGTTGCTTGATAAAAGGTTTATTCAACCGAGCGTGTCACCGTGGGGTGCACCGGTTTTATTCGTTAAAAAGAAAGACGGGACGATGCGGATGTGTATCGATTATAGAGAACTTAATAAGGTGACAATCAAGAACAAATATCCTTTGCCTAGAATTGATGATCTTTTTGATCAATTGCAAGGTGCAAGTTATTTTTCTAAGATTGACTTGAGGTCCGGTTATCATCAGTTGAAGGTTTATAAAGAAGACGTACCAAAAACCGCATTTCGAACTAGATATGGGCATTATGAATTCTTAGTCATGCCATTTGGTTTAACGAATGCTCCGGCCGCTTTTATGGATATGATGAATTGGGTATGTCGTCCAATGTTGGATAAGTCGGTTATTGTTTTTATCGACGACATCTTGGTATATTCTAAATCCGAAAGTGATCATACATCACACCTTCGTGAAATTCTTGATTTGTTGCGAAAAGAGAAATTGTATGCCAAGTTTTCCAAATGTGAATTTTGGTTGCGCCAAGTTCAATTCCTTGGGCATGTGGTATCAGGTGAAGGTATATCGGTCGATCCTTCCAAGATCGAGGCGATTAAGAATTGGGAAGTGCCTCGAAATGCTTCCGAGATCCGAAGTTTCTTAGGTCTTGCGGGTTATTACCGTCGATTCATTAAAGATTTCTCTCGTATTGTCGTGCCTCTCACAAGTCTTACTCGAAAAGATGTGAACTATGAATGGGGTGAGACACAAGAAAAAGCTTTTAGCATGTTAAAAGATTGTTTGACAAATGCTCCAATTTTGTCATTACCCGAGGGCGAAGAAGACTTCGTTGTATATAGTGATGCATCGAAAATGGGGCTCGGGTGTGTTCTCATGCAACGGGGAAAAGTCATTGCTTATGCTTCCTGTCAATTGAAGGGGTATGAAAAGAATTACCCGACTCATGATCTTGAGTTATCCGCGGTAGTGTTTGCACTAAAAATTTGGCGACATTATTTGTATGGGACTAGGTTCCAACTCTTTACCGATCATAAGAGTCTTAAATATATATTTAGCCAACAATCGTTGAATATGCGACAACAACGTGCCATGGAACTCATAAAAGATTACAATTGTGAGATTTTGTACCATCCTGGTAAAGCTAACGTAGTCGCGGATGCTTGAAGTCGTAAGCCTTATCATTCGAGTATGTGTTATGCAATATCCACCACTACGTTGAAGTTTATTTTACTCGATGATCTTAAGAAGTGGCAAGATGAGGCGTTAAAACCCGAAAATATTAAGAAGGAAAGGATGGTGAATTATGGGAAAGATTTGGAAGTGGATGGTCGAGGTGTCAAAGTTTTTAATAACCGATTATGGATACCGAGAATCGGAGATTTGAGAATTGATGTGTTAAAAGAGGCTCATAGTTCAAAATTCTCAATTCACCCGGGTATGAATAAAATGTACCATGATATGAGATTGGATTATTGGTGGCCGGGAATGAAGAAGGATATCGGGAAGTTTGTGCAAGAATGTAAGGTTTGTGCACAAGTTAAAGCCGAACATCAAAAACCTTACGGGAGTTTACAACCACTTAGCATTCCTGTTTGGAAGTGGGAAGAAATTTCCATGGATTTGATCACCAAACTTCCGAGAACCGCTCGTCAACATGATTGTATTTGGGTGATTGTTGACCGTTTGACCAAAAGTGCACATTTCCTTGCTATGAGGGAATCGGCACCGATGGATTCATGGGCACAAGTATATTTAGACGAGATAGTTGCTAGACACGGTGTTCCTTTGAAGATTGTATCGGATAGGGATTCTCGTTTTACTTCAAATTTTTGGAGTAGCATGCAAAAAGAATTGGGATCGAAAGTAGCTCTTAGTACCGCTTATCATCCTCAAACGAACGGGCAAACCGAGAGAACGATTCAAACGTTGGAAGACATGCTTAGATCTTGTATTTTAGAATTCGGGGGAAGTTGGGATAAATATTTGTCATTAGCCGAATTTTCATATAATAATAGTTATCATTCGTCGGTTCGAATGCCACCTTATGAAGCGTTATATGGAAGAAAGTGTCGACACCTTTGTGTTGGAGAGAAGTTGGAGAAAAGGTGTTGGTGGGACCCGAGTTGGTTCAAGATACAAGTGATAAAATTCGGATTGTTCGAGAAAGAATGAAAACGGCCCAAGATCGTCAAAAGTCATACGCGGATAAAAGGCGAAAACCGATAGAGTTTTCGATAGACGATTTTGTGATGTTAAAAGTTTCTCCATGGAAGGGTGTCATGAGATTTGGGAAGAAAGGTAAATTAAGTCCTCGATTTATCGGCCCATTTAAGATCATAGAACGGGTCGGAAAACAAGCTTATCAACTCGAATTACCAGAAGAATTGGCGGGTATCCATAACGTGTTTCATGTTTGTTATTTAAGAAAGAGCCTTAGAGAACATGAGGAAACGGTACCGTTGACCGAAGTCAAAGTCAACGAGAAATGGAGGTACGTAGAGGAACCGGAAGAAATAGTTTACCAAAAGTCGGTCAATCTCAAAAATAAGGAAATTCAGTTAGTATTGGTGAAATGGAAACACCATAGAGGCCCGAATTGCACATGGGAAAGAAGAGATGATATGATTGTGAAGTATCCGTTCTTGTTCAAGTCAACATAATTTCGGGACGAAATTCTCAAAAGGAGGAGGTAATTGTAACATACGTGTTTTAAATCCATGCATTTTAATTGTTAAGTTCGGTATTAGTTGATAAGTGATAAGGAATTAAGTCTTGGTAGTTAAATTTTCGATGAAAAATCTGTGTTTTGTGTATTGGATTAAGTGGTATAAGTTAAAAAGGAAGAAAAATGCGAAATTGCAGCCTTTTGGGAAGATAGCGGTGCTATCTTAGAGATAGCGGCGCTATCTTGTGCAATTAGAACAGCCACTCATTATAGCATTGGGCAAAACGCGAAAAATTTGGGAGATAGCGGCTCTATCTTGAAGATAGAGGCGCTAAAAAGCAAGGGGTGGCAAGATAGCGGCGCTATCTTGAAGATAGCGGCGCTATCTTGTGCAGGGTAGACATAAAAACGGGATTTTTGACCCATTTCAGCTCATTTCTTCCCTAAATTTCTCTCTCGACGGGTGTGGACGATTTTGGACAATATTGGGTGTTCTTGGGCAGATTTTGACTAGAAATCAAAGGGTTTTCATCACTTGTGTCTATAATTAAGGTAATTCATCATCTCTATCTCTATGCATGTGTAGAACTTGAAGTATAAGGCTAGTAGGTCAAGAACCCTAGTTAGGGTTTGAGTTATAAATATGAAAATCGATATTGTATACTTGTATAAATGAGTCTCTAGTAGCGAAAGTTGTGGTAAGCATGTGATTATGCACTTAGATGAATAGCTAGAAGTTTAGGGTTTTGGGTTAATTACCGATTTGGGAAAATTGGTGATTAAAGGTCATACTAGTTGTGATTATGAGTTTGTATATTGAATAAGATAAGTATAATTGTGATAGGTAAACAATTGGGAAATTGTGGTGATTGTATCAATCGGTGACAATGGAATTTGACTAAAGGAAGTACTTGGCTCGTATTGGCAATTGCTTAATCCCAGGTGAGTTCACTATGTGCAATGTGTATACTTTTAATTATATAAGTGCAATGTGGCTAGATAGTGTTCCTTTTGATTGGATTCCTTGTGTTTTGCCTTGATCATTGAGATTACCTTGTCGAACCGTAACATTTCCTTGACCCGTATGAGTGAAATGCCTTGAGTGATAATTCATTTCGTGAGGACCCATGGCGGTCCGAGTATTACTTCGTGTAATATGTCGGGCGGTGGACGCGGGAGTACCTGGCGGAGGAGTGGTATGGACCGTGGTGGTGAAGCTGGATCTTGGACTCATTTAGGGGTGCCTTGATCACCTTCATCGGTCTCATTCCCTAATGGCCTAAGAGGGAATGACGCACTTTGTTGAATCCGGAATTGTACCTTGATCATTGTTGACCCGAAATTTATATGTGATGCATTGTGGTGAAATAATTGTGATACGGTACTTTGACCCGTTGATATTTGTTTGATTATTTATGTTGATTTATATAATTATTTAGTATAACATTATGCATTGTGGAACTCACTAAGCTTTTATAGCTTACCGTTTAGTTGTCACCATTTTTCAGGGATAGATAAAGGCAAGGGCAAGTGTGAGTAGGTATTCGAAGTTGGTTTGCTTGAAGCTTGAAGAAAGCTTCTCTTTTGGTATAGATTTGTAGTCATTGTACAAATATGTTTTTGGGTTGATTATTTGGTTTGTATCCGGTTTGTAGTTGGTCTTTTGGAATGTATATGGTTATGGTTTAGTACTTTTAAACTTGTATTTTGGTTAATTTCAAAAGGTTTGTTGTAAATGGGATAAAGGTGGTCGTTTTTGGCTTCGGTCCTTACATGCATCAACAGGTTTTATAAGGAAATCGGCCAAAATGGTTTCTTTGATTGATGATTTGAGTAGGTATATTGATATTGGGCACGCTATTGGCCATGATATGGAAGGGTGTAAAATTTCTCTTGAACGTATGATCAGTAGTATGGGAGATGCAAATGGTCATTAATGAATATTATGTCCATTAATGCTTGTGGTATTGGAGATATGTTTAAAAGAAAACGTATTGGTGGTATATGTAACAATTATAAGATTTCTTTTCTTGGTGTGCAAGAGACTAGAGTGTCTAAAGTTGATTGGTTCATGGTTAAGCAACTATGGGCGAATATGTCTTTCGATTTTGCGATAAGTAGTGCCGTGGGTATGTCGGGTGGTATCGTATCTATATGGGATCCGTCGTTGTTTGTTAGCTCTCGGATAGCTAGTTTTCATAATGTTCTTTTTGTGCATGGGGAGTGGAGGGTAAATAATTTTAAGTGTATTATGGGCAATGTTTATGCGCCCCAAAGTGTAGTTGATAAAAGAAGATTATGGGAAGATATTGTTAAATATATGCAAGATAATGATGGGAACTATATCTTGTTTGGGGATTTTAATGCAGTGCGGGAAGAAGAGGAAAGAAGGGGAAAGATGGGGTTGTGGGTTGAACGACAGGGAAATTGTTGACTTTAACGGCTTTGTGGATGCAGCTAGTCTAGTTGAAGTTCCTATGGGGGGGGGGTCGGCATTTACTAGTCTCAGTTCGGACGGGAAAAAAATGAGTAAGTTAGATCGTTTTCTTGTTACAGAAGGGGTGTTTGAAGTTTGTAACGACCTCACGGCTAATGTGAATTCGGATATTATTTCAGATCATAGGCCGATTGTTTTGGCCCAAAGCCCGGTCGATTATGGGCCTCGCGTGTTCCGGTTTTTTAACTCATGGATGGATGATGACTCTTTTGAGGAGGTGTTTAAGACCTCTTGGGCGGATGTTGAGGAAAATTCCTCGAGTAGTCATTTTATCAAATTCAAGAATAAACTTAAGGTTCTTAAAGAAAATTGTAGAGCTTGGTGGCGCAAGAAAAGTGATGAACAAGTTGAAGAGAGAAAAAAGTTAATCGAACAGTTGAGTACAATTGAGAAGAGAATGGATGCCTTTATGGCGACAGATGAGGAGTTACTTGACAGGCAATCGGTTAAAAATGCATTACATAAATTAGAGACGAAGGAATGGAAAGACTTATCTCAAAAAGCAAAAGTTAAATGGTGCATTGAAGGCGATGAAAACACCAAGTATTTCCACGGGATTATTAAAAGTAAAAGAAGAAATTCCTTGATTCGTGGGGTGAAGCAGGATGGTGTTTGGATTACGACCCCTGTGGAGGTTAAAAATATTTTTTTTTAATTATTATGCAAACAAATTTAAATCTGTGCATGTGATACAAGTGGCGAGACGGAGCGATAAATTCAAGTCGGTGTCTCAAGAGCAAGCGGATATGCTTTCGAGTGCTTTCACGACAGTGGAGAAAAAAGCGGCGGTGTGGAGTTGCGGAAACGATAAGGCCCCGGGCCCCGACGGTTTTACTTTCGCGTTTATAAAAAAGTTTTGGGATCTGTTAAAAAGTGATATATTTAATTTTGTTACTGAGTTTTTTGAAACAGATTTCATTCCATCTGGGTGTAATTCTTCATTTATCACTTTGATTCCAAAAGTGGTAAATCCTCTCGCGGTGCCCGATTATCGGCCGATTAGCCTTATTGGGGTGCAAACCAAAATTATTGCTAAAGTTCTGGCTCTTAGACTAGCAATGGTGGTGGACTTTGTAGTTAGTCATGAGCAATCGGCATTTATAAAAGGGCGGCAGATCCTGGACGGCCCGATGATTGTGAATGAGATTATAGCTTGGTACAAGAAGAAAAAGAGGAGTGCTATGGTTTTAAAAATTGATTTTGAAAAGGCGTATGATTCTATTAGTTGGGAGTTCTTAGACCGAATGATGGAATTTATGAGGTTCCCAGATAAGTGGTGGCATTGGATAAAAGCTTTGCTTCATTCTTCGAAAGCTTCGGTTATTTTAAACGGTAATGCGTCTAAGGAATTCAAACTAGAAAGAGGTCTTAGACAAGGCGATCCACTCTCGCCTTTTCTTTTTATTATAGCCATGGAAGGTCTTCATGTGGCTATGGAAGAGGCTACCTCTCAACACTTGTTTAGAGGGCTTATGGTGAAAGAAAATTCTTTGATGGTCTCTCATTTATTTTATGCTGATGATGCTATATTCTTGGGTGAGTGGTCGTTTAGTAATATGCAAAAGCTTCTTATTATTTTGCATTATTTTCACATGGCTTCGGGCTTGAAATTAAATTTGCACAAGTCAAATTTATATGGTGTTTGTGTTTCGGATGGGGAGGTAGCTCAAATGGCGGCCATGCTCGGTGTTTGCCATGGTAAGCTCCCTTTTACATATCTTGGGTTACCGGTGGGGGCAAATATGTCTAGAAAGAAAAGTTGGGATATGTTGATTGATAGATTTAAAAGTAAATCGGGGTGGAAAGTTAACACATTATCGGTTGGTGGGCGGTCTTTGTTGCTAAAATCGGTTTTGGGCGGTTTGGGCATTTATTATATGTCCATGTATGTGATGCCAAAGAATGTTGCAAGTATCCTTGAAAAATTAAGAGCCTCGTTTTTTTGGGGTGGTACCGAGGAGAAAAGAAGAATACATTGGGTTAAGTGGGAGATGGTTTTGACTTCTTTTCAAAATGGAGGTCTAAATATCGGTAGTCTTTGTACCTTTAATATTGCACTTGTAATGAAGTGGATATGGAGGTTTGTGAAAAATGAGAATATGTTGTGGTCAAAGGTCGTTAAAATGATATATTGAGACGATGGGGCGATTTTTGTGAGTAATGGCCGTCGGCTAGGAGCGACCCCGTGGGCTCAAATCTTGAAAATGATCTTGAGGCTCAAAGAGGGAGGTATTGATTTATTGTCTCGTTTAAAAAAGCAAGTGGGGGATGGAAGATCAACTCGGTTTTGGAAGGATGTGTGGTTAGGGCCGCATACGCTGGGATCCATGTTTCCTAGGTTGTGCTTGCTCGACCGTAATAATAATTGTATGGTGACGAATCGGTTTAACCTTAATTCGGTAGCGTGGGAGTGGCGTCGAGAAATCCGTGGCGGGAGAGAAGAGGCTGAAGTGCTTAATATGACCCGTTTGTTAGATGATGTCGGGCTCTCGGATGAACCGGACAAGTGGAAGTGGGATATCGGGGATAATGGAGAGTATGAGGTAAAGAATACAAGAAGGTGGCTTGATAGTTTAATGCTTCCTTCGTCTCTTGTTCCTACTAGATGGAGTTCGTTGGTCCCCCGTAAAGTGAAAATACTTTTTTGGAAGATTAATCTTAATCGGATTCCTTCGAAAGTAAATCTTGCGGTGAGAGGAATTCAATTTGATGATTTTAAATGTGTAATGTGTGGGGATGGGATTGATGACACGAATCATATTTTTTGGGAATGTGATGTCGCAAAGTGTGTTTGGCGGGCGATTGGTCAATAACAAATGTTGACTCGTTGGATGATTTTTTGTTCGCTTTAGATTCTAGCTCCTTATGTGCTAAGTCTAAATTGATTGTAGAGGCGGTGGTTTTAACGGCGATTTGGATGATTTGGCGGCATCGGAATGCGATCACGTTTAATAGTGGCGAAAATCGAAGAAGTATCTTAGTTGATTCTATAAAAGAAGTAGCGTACCTTTAGATTTGTAACCGCCGTGCGAAGTTTAAAGTTAGTTGGCCTGAATGACTTATTATTCCTTGTAATTAAATGTTGTTTGTTTTCCTAGCGTTTTGCTAGTTTTTTAATGAAAGTTGTTTCAAAAAAAAAAATTATCTTTCTCTCTTCAAACCAACCTTAAAAATTTTAATCAAATTTATTACTAATTACATCATTACTAACTATCACCTAAAAACTTGTGCCACACACAAATAAAAAATTTTTATGTGACAGACGGAAGTATTATGTAGCAAAATGAAGCACTAAAGGATAAAAAATTACTATTCATCCGTTAGTAAGATTTTTGTTGGTTTAATTATTCAAACGCGGTTTGTGGAATTTAGTTTAGAAAAAGAAGAATGTTGGGCCTCGATATGTTTTGTCTTATTAATTTGTTATATTATTTTCCACGAATCTGTTATCAACGTTGCCCGAAAATGTACACGTCTATGCGTTCACACTGTGTCGGAAGAATAGTGAAAAAGAAGTCTTAACGGTGTTGGTGTTGGAGGAGCTGAGGGACCCTACATGATATTCAAATCTAACACACCTTTGAAAATCAACTCATTGTTTTTGTATATAGGAGGATCAAGATTATATGCAACTGTTTTAACTAGTCATGTGCAAATTGCACCGAGAATCGATCAGAACTATAGAACCGAACCGATTCAGTTCTCGGTTATATTTTTCATGAAAAATCGGTTCTTAGTTTGGTTCGGTTCCGAGCGTCATGTGTTCGGTCCGCGGTCCAACCAAAACCAATTTTTTGGTTCTCGGTTCGGTTCATGCCAAGCGATTCGATCCGATTTTTGGACCGAACGTATGCCTGATTTTAACACAAACCAAACAACCAACTGAATTCGGACCAAATTGGTATATGTGACAAAAAAAATAAAGCTTGTTTTCATATTAATTATACAAAAAAAGTTAGCAGCATCTAACAACATTGCATAAATTAATTAAACTATGTTCTTCTTACTGTTCTTGATTTTGAAAATTGGCTTTCTAACCTTGCTTCAACTAGCTTTGCCATCAACGTGTTTCCTTTTACACCATCACCTCTCTGTCTTGCAAACCGCTCTCTCATTCTTGACAATGGTTCAACCGCTTCTGGTCCCTGGGCTGCCATTGAGCCTGCAGATGGTTCAGTGGGTCCAGGACCCACTGGACATGATATGTTTTCTTCATGCTTTTCAAGAATGTCGCCCCCAAAACCGTGAGATTGTTTCTTTTTGGCCTCAAGAAACGTTTCGATTTCACCACACAAGTTATCAGAAATCGATGCAAACCCACACTTCATCTGCGCCCGTTCATCAAGCCATGCTTCAGAAACATGAAGGATAAGCCGATCGGGTTTGTTCTTGCTCACAATTTGATTATTTTTCCCGCCATTTTGCCGTAAAGATCTCACCTTTTGTTCATAATCTCTTATCCCTTTTGCAAACTCATCGCACAAACTTTCCAACAGAATCCGTGCTTTCTTCTCTCGCAAGAAAGATGCTTTTATCTCCAAAAGCTCGTCCCCGGTTGACTTTTTCTTCCTTTCATGTGCTGACTTTTTTAATTCATCAATTTGTTGATGATCCCTTTTCCTTTCTTCGACTAGTGTCTTGATTTGTGCTTGTGAAATATCAAGATCTCGTTTCAGTGATTTGATTAAAGATGTGTTGAAGGAATGTTGTTGCTCAAGATTCCAAATTCGGTTGACAACTTTGAGCAAATGTGTTGATGTCTTGAGGGTTGCAGCACATGCATAAGGTGTCACCTATGATCATAATCAAATTAAATAGAATATGTTATTATGTAATTATCAATCATGTAATCAACAACTCTAGTACCTGCACTGAACTACAATAGCTTGCAGATGATGCATGCTGTAGATCTTGACTATTTGTTTTGACTGATAAATGGCGTAAACTTGGCAATTCTCTAATATTCCTTTTCAAACTAGTCTCGATTGCTGGCTGAATCGGGGAAAAAAGCAGAACAAAGATCAGATTTAGGAACTCAAAATATTCATAACAATCCCCAAGAAGAGTTCCAATTTGGTTTGACTCTCGAGTGACAAACGAGTTATTTATTTATATTCAAGATTGACTAAAATTAATCGGGTCCTTGGGTAAAAACTTATTGATACGTTTGACTATTTAGAATATAGTCAAAACTTACTTTCGTTTAGCAATTAACATTTTATATAAATAAAAAGAAGGGTAAAATGGTCACTGTGAACATTCATCTAGTTAGAGACATAATCAAACAACATGGTTTCACCCAGAGCTTAGTCAGACTTCTCACTCAGTCCTACCAAACAAACCCTTAATATAATACATTCAATAGGCAAGTGGTGAATATAGTATTGCTGTATTGTTATTATTTTTTCTGCAAAAAGATATTCCTTTTCCTAATCTATGCAATATAACTTGCATGTATCTATAAATATTTCTGCAACTTTTTAAGATTATCTTGAGGGTTTTTGGGATGGCTTATTTAAAACTGTTTACCTACTTAACACATCCAAAGGTTCTATAAAAACTCGTAACACGCAATAAGACGTTTAAAAAGCAATTACACTCCACAAACACCACCTTAGAAAACACAGAAACTATTATACAGCAACGTATAACTTTAAGCAGATTAAGAAAACGTGGTACAAAAAAACCATCATATTGTTTATGAGTAGTCTTTGGTTTAATAAAATAAGACATTTTTACTTTACTTTACTACAGCAAAGGGTTTCATCTAGACCCGTAACTTGACACCCAAACCCCTTGTGTTATCTGCCACGGTTTAATGCTAAAATATATCAAAATTAACAATCTCAAAAATTTATAATGTTTAACTCGTAACAACACGACTGGAATTTTTGAATTGATTATGTGATATTGAATAATTAGTTATAACAAAAATGGATGTTAAAAATACAAGTGGTCAAACAATTATTTGGTTCATAAATAATCATATAATCAATCTTAAACATGCACACTCTGAGACCCACTAAATATCAGGGGTGGCAATTCCCGACACGATATGAATCCAGCACGGAAATAATCAAGCTTGGGTTGAGCCTAAATGGTTCCTGGAAAAAAAACAGGTAGATTTGTCCAACCCAATTATATGTATGGTCTGGTTAGGGTTGGCCTATGTATAAACGGGTCGACCTGCCAACCCGTTTAGTTTTATAAAGCTTTTTTTAACTTTTTAAAAACGATGTACAGACTATAAATCCCCTAAACTCCGCCTAAAACATCTCTAAATCTATTTTTAACCTTTTCGTTTCTCACAATTAGCATTGTATTTGGTGTTTTTTATTTCTGACCCGCTAATCTATTTGACCCACCAACATATTAAGTTATATGGGTCACACGGGTTGTGTCTAAGTTACCATGGTTTAAATGTGTCTGAGATAGAGTAGATTTTTCTGACCCCGAAGTTTTAAACAGGTCGGGTTTGGGTTGACTGGTTTTAATCCGTCAACCTCGACCTGATTCCCACCGCTACTAAATATGATATCTTTAGTTATACGTTTAAGCAAGTATAATAGTTAACTTATAATACTTTTTACCCTCGAAAATATGAGCGAAGAACTTGCAGGCCCCTGGATATCTATCAGTAGACGAATTGGTCAGAAAACGGTGGTAGCTCAGCCACCACCTTTATTCATATTGCTAACGATTACCTATAATCAAATTTTGACAACAAAAAAATAATAATAAAAGAAACTTACAGGCTGTGGATTGACACCCTCTTTTTCGGTGTTCCGGTGGCGCCGGCGACGTTGGTGAATCAGACCATCACCATCACCGTCGTGATCAGCATCGTTTTTGTTGAAATTGAACTGTGGTTGAACTTCCCACAGATTTGCACCAATCTTTCTTGCGGAAACAGAAGTGTTCATTGAGCAATTGGGATCTAAAGAGGAAGATTTATGAAGCCCTAGTTTCCAAGAGGATGAAGGTGTGGTTTTGTTGACTTTTTCCCCAACGAAAATCCCATTTTTCAACTTTATTCCCAGCAATTCTTGCTTTTTATCTTTACTCATCTTCTGCAGTAATTTTTAACTTTATCTTTCAAATTTTATATTTTTTCAAACCCTTGGTCTTCTTTCTCTCCCTGTTAACCTTTGATCCTGCATGCATACTTGTGATGCTTCCTTCATAAGAGACGGTTTTATGGTATGTTTCGAATTTCGATACGAGATTGTACTTGCATAAACAATCTCGTACAAAAAAAAATCTAGTATTATGAATATGTGAGTTAGTTTATAAATACTAACATCTATGTTTATAAACTCAGCCAAATGCGAACACATCATTCTCCTCATACGACATATAATATATATTAAATGATTTTTATTAGTATGTAAATCCTTTCACTTTTTAGATATTAATATATTTTTATTATTGACTAGAAAAAGTAAAAATCTATTGAATATTAGCCCCTTCCAACAGTGACGCGTCATTAAACACATCACTAAACTCTTCCCTACCGACGGGTTACTAACGAGGCCGTGCCAACAACAACACATCACTAACTCACCCCCCTTAAAAAAAAATACCCCCACCCCCACACAGCCCCACGACGCCCTCTCTCTCACGTCGTCTACACGACGGCATGCTCACGACGCGGGGTCTTGACGTGCCGGTGCCAATGGTGACGTGCGTCGCTAGCTTTGAAATGTTTGTGACGGATGGTAAGGACGTCCATTGGGACGGCTCTTACAATGTATAGGAATTCTTATTTATTTGTATTAAAGCAAGCTACTTTAAGCGCTAGTATCACATCATTAGTTTGCATTTCACATTCAAATCTTTAAAAATTCATTCTCATAACTTAACTAAAATATCTTTTTTTGGACCAACTAAAATACTTCATTCTCATAAAATACCTTAAAAAACAACTCTCTATCCTCCCATTGGTTCGTTACCTCCGCCACTACTTTGCACGCAGTCTCAATCACACTACGCGAGGTGTGGTGGTTGTGCTACTTTTTGTTAACGACACCTAATCTACTCATATTTGTCCCTAACGGGAGTTGAACCCATGACCCAACAAATGACGAGGCTTTGGCAGTAACGATACCGCTAGCTCTTAGTATAACTTTTTAGTGACTTATATTAGTACGTAAATCTCTTCGAATTTTACAATGTGTAGGAAATATATCAAATGTATTAATACACTGCAAAAATATGTGTGCTACTATTCTATCTTCGACGATTTTCTCACTTTCTACAAATTAAAAAAAAAAATATATGATGTATAAATTAACATTTTTGTTTTGTTTTTTTAATTTTTATTTATGTAGAACAAGAATCAAGTTGATAAGGCAAAAGTGGTGAGCAGGGTGGTCCGTGGTCCTTTAGCTGGATGTTTGTGCACGAAGTGGGAACATTCGAGGAAATGTTAACTTAGGATTTTGGTATTATTAAGAATGTTTTGTTGTCAGAGACAGTGAGGCTACCTACGTAATATTCCAATAGTTAGGGGTCGTTAGTTGTAATTATTGATTATTTCTTAAAATCCCCGAAACAATAATCAATAAAATCAAGCGTGTTAGTGCCATAATGTTTTTTTTTTAACGGCTAATTAGTAAGTTAGTGGTTCGAGCTTTGACAGTGACATCCACAAGGGGCAGTATGCCTTCCCTCGAACCTTCCACTTTTTGTCCACGACGGGACTTGAACCCATGACCAATAGGTCATGGACAACACCTTAAATCCTCCTTGGATACCACTAGGCTACAAGCATTGGGTTGTTAGTGCCATAATGTGACACGTTGTACATGTCGGCATTAATAGGCACACTCTTACTCCTTTTGAATACCTATTTCAATTTGAATTTGATTAAAGGTTTATCTAATTCATGTGTATCCAATAATTTGAAGGTCTAGTGTGAAAAAATAATAATGAGCCCCCTAAATACATACTGCTATATATAAAATTCATTATTACTAAAATATTTGTTGTATCAATTACTTAAACAATATAATGATAGTATATATAAAAGATGTATATAAAAAATTGGGTCCCCTCGGAAATATGAGTCATGTACAATTGCACCTGTTGCACCTCCTCAAAGACACCTCTGCTCATCGTTTAAGTTTGATTAAAGGGTATTACCGTATTAGTGATGTGATGTCAGTGTTTAAGTCTCGCTTTCACGTGACAATAACAAGCATCTCCTTCTGCTATACTTTATGTCTAAATAAAGTGTGTCAAGTTCCGTATGAGTAAGCCTGCTGTTTGTTTTATGTATTGAATAAACATTTAGTAAATGAACATGTAGATCTGCTTTTACTAATTAAGTAAAATAGTAACTTTGCTTTTAGTTTTCTGAAAAGATTTCTGTTTGTGTTGCTAAAAAGGTACATCTGTGACTGGTACAACTCAAATTGCATTATATTTTAGTACCACAAAAGAACTTGCCATGATAAAATTAGCATTAGCATTAATTAGCATTAGCAGTAGAATTAGAGTGGAAATTTAGGTCGAGTTCGAGGTTAACAGGTTAGAAAATTAAACTTGAAAGCGACTTGTTTTACTAAAGGGGTCAGCTATCTCAACCCTAACATGTTTACTTTCAACCAGAATCCGACCAATATATCCATTTAATTAAACATGTTAACGCATATATATCCGTTTAATTAAACATGTTAGCGGTTTGATGCGGCGGTGACTGAGCTAAGTTCGGTGGTTTTAGACTAGACCAAAGTCGATTTCGACTTTGGTTGGGGGATTTTGAATAGTTTGAAATCTTCACTAGTTTTTGGTGTCTTTCGTATTTCCGGTTACAACAGTTTCTAGCACCAGTTCGCTTGCGGAAATAAGGATATCTTCTAATAGTCTCCAACTGGTGATTTCACAAGTTGATGATCATAGTAGAATACCTCAACGAGTCGAATCAAGAAGCTGAGCTTGGGAATATCATACCGAGCAAACATGTGTGCATATCAGCTTCATAAAATTACATGTTTATATTAAAGTTTTGTTAAGTTGTCTTTAATCAAACATGGTTTAAAGTTTTGTTTTAGTTTCACCAAAATATTTCCATCATAAGAATTGGTCTTAATATATTTCATCTCATATACCTTTATGTATTTCTAATTGCTACAAACTTTTGATTATACTAATGTATTTGTAAATAAAGTTATGGTTTTTACTACTCAAGTATGCTTAATATCTACAAAAGGAATAGGTTGACCATGGATTATTTATGGGTAGAGGACAAAACCAACAATGCAATCGAACTCATATACAGACAATTACGAATCTGCAAAAGTAACTAAACTGATATAAATCAACAATCTGCACTCACAACCAACAGGGGCATGAATCAAACAAACCTTAAACTCCAAAGCTTCTATGCAAACCGAGTAATACAAAAAAAAAAAAAAAAACGTTTCTTTGGATAATAACTCCACATAGTTCAAAGCGAAACCAAATCTAGAAGGATCACAAATAACACCAACTAACCGACAGTGGTCACCTGTTGCCATTCTCCATCAACCGCTTCTTTCCACAAAGTGACATTGTTGTCACCAGCAGCAACCGCCAAGAGGTTCCCGGTTAATGACCATGATACCCTCCAAACGGGGACCTTGAAATCATACAACACCTTACCATTCCAATTATCCCCTTCTTTCCCAATAGTCCAAATCACCACAGTTCCATCCTCTGAAGCACTTGCAATTGTTGACTTTGGAAGCCCCAAATTCGGGGCCCACGCAACAGCACGCACCCAATCCGTGTGCATCTGCAACGCGGGAAAACAATCCATCTTCCAGATCCCGTTTGACAGCTTCCACACCTTCACAGTGTTATCACACCCGCCAGAAGACAGCTTCTGCACAGGCTCAAAAGCACCAGACCCAACCAGGGCCCCAGGAGCCATCGATGGGGCCCATGAGACCGAGGTCACCCCAATAGGGTGAGCCTGGTCAATCCGCGTGGTGTCCCACACACCATCTGACCTGGCGGTGTGGACCGAGATGTTCCCGTCGGAAGACCCGCACGCCAAGCACAGACCGAGCTCGTGTGGGGCCCACGCTATGGAGTTGACCGAAGACTTATGGTCGCTAAAAGTGTGGACCTGGGTCCACTCATTTGGGCTACCTTCTTTCCAGAGTATGACGGTTGCATCATATGAACACGATGCTAGGAGAGACCCGAATTTGGGGTGGGCCCAAGCCACTTGCCAGACTGGACCGTTGTGACCGGTTAAAGTGGTCAGGTGCTGTGAAGTAGAGTTGTTGCTTACACCGATTATTTTGATGGTGGCATCAGAGGATGCAGATGCCACTCGCTTCCCATAATAATCCATGCACACATCATGGACAGTGTCAGTGTGACCGGTTTCAATCTTTTGTGAAGGCATGTTACGTGATTTGACTCTTTCTATACGTTAAACTGAACTCCTGCAATCCAAAAATAAAGGTTAACACAAAAGTAAAATATAGATTTGTGAAAACCACAACTCGTTAGTTATAAATATGATCACAATATACTACTATCTAGATGATAGTTCATTAAGAATAGCATAAATAAATCAACCAAGCACGATAGGTTAATATACTAATATCACATAACTTAGAGGTGGCAACCTAGTGATTTGTTAGCACAAAATGATATAAATAATATCAGAGTTCTTTGCAGTACTTAAATACACCAAAAAGTATTGAAGATGGGGGACAGCACCTACAGAAACACAAAATAATTCTTGATTCAACAAAAACTACAAGAGTCTCGTGAAAGAAAACATTAGCATATATCTTCAGCTGTTCATTTATATCCATATCACAACAACTGAACCCACAAAAACTCATATAAAATGGCCAGAGTAGATATGACCTTAATATAGGTTAAAACCAGCATATAAGCTCCCATTTTCCATGCCATGGCATAGTAAGCACCAAACCTATAATCGCTAGTTTTAACCATGATGTATCAAACTAAACAGTTACTCAATCGTGAAAGATATAAATGTTATAACCGGCCAAAAGGTTTTTGAACCGGATCAAATTAGGGCATTTTGTGACTGTAAGGACAATAAACAGGTTATTCCTTCAGATCACAATTTATTATACAAAATTAATCGTGCCGATTGCAGAGGTAATTAAGTGAATTGAGCTCATATATAGATGATTACAGATTTTGGATCTGCCTCGTTCAGAGATTCTAACTGATCTGACTAAAGAACGCGCAAGTTAACAAAGGTAACCGAAGTATGTCCATACGAATGTATGGATCGGAACCGGTAACATACCTGTAAAATTCCTGCCACTGAGTTAAACAACCGGTAGGAGAACTCCGGCGACTACGAGGAGGAGAAGGAGATCAGCGCAGGAGAGCTTAATGGGAATACATCGAGAGTAAAAATTGGGAACCATGTTTATGTTTGTGAAAATACGAACAATCAGAGTGAGGCCCATTATAGCAAGCCCAATTGACAAAATACTAAGGTTGTGTTTGTTTGCAGCTTAATGGAACCATTCAGAGTTGAATGCTTAATCATTTAGCATTTAGTGTGTTTGTATAGCGCCTCTGAATGAAGTATATACTGAGTGTGACAACAAAAAGCTGCTGAATAATTTTTCCTTAAAACATATGCTGAATCATTAAGCAGTCAAAATTCTTATAAAAAAGTTTCTCACATTCAAAACAAGTTTTATACGAAACTTCTTAATCATTCAGACTGTTGAATCATTCAGCACTTAAGTGTTTTATTCCTATCAAACAACACCTAACTATCCGATCGGATCGACTAGTTTAAGTTTAATCAGTAACTTAAAGATATGATTAGTACATGTTGTAAAATTAGAAGGATACCCGCACAATGCGATAGCGGATATTTTGTAACTATATTTGCAGCTACTATTTATAGACGGTGGTGGATGATGGATAGTTGTGGGCCATGGATAGCGGTGATAGTGGTGGTGATGATAGAGGTGGTTGATGGTTGCAATTTCAATTTTTAAATTATATAGGATTAATAAAGATAATTATTAATAAACATATGATCAATTATGTCATTTGGTTAGGTTATAGTGTTATTAACATAGGGATTGCAAGTTCAATTCTTTGCAAGATATATATTTTTGATAACATAAATATATCTTAAGTAACAAATGAATTGACTAAAAATTAAGCTTTCCTAATTTTGGAAGATCCTAAATGTGTATTATATAAAGATAATAGATGAAAGAAATTGTAATATGACTAATATCAAATGAATTGGGTTGTTTTATACTCTGTCAGACACACTTCTAGACCTATTTGAGCATGTATTTTTAGGTTATATTTGTCCAAAAATTGCCATAACTATTATGGATTGTTTATTAAGGGAAGTTAAGGGTTGCGTTTTGAAAAACTGTGTTTCCATAATGACGTTCCAAAAACTGCATTTTCAAAATGCAGCTTCCTAGATCCTTTTCCAAAATGTCGTTTCGAGGGGTGTCAAACACAAAATCAGTTATTCGCTCTTCTTATTTAAACACTATATACATTAGATTATTGCGTTTTGAAAACACAATAAAGGAGTTAATATGCTTGATATACTGCACACCCCTAAAACTACTTATCTCATCACTTTTTGACATAAATCTCATAGATTTTCAGATGGATAAACAATCTCAAAAACCATTTATATTTTATAGGGGGTGATTTTTGTACCACATCTTTTAATGTTCATATCACAATAGTTGCTTTATACACTTGTACAGTGTACATTAATATTTATAAACTCTGGTATATGTATCAAAAGTTGTGGTACAATAATTAATTCCCATATTTTATTCAAAAGACAACAATTTTAATAAACAACAGAATCTTCAAACTATACAAGTATATATACAAAATCATCCATCACCTTGTACAAAACCCCAGTAATTCCAGAAACACATAACTGACTCCACTCCAGTATATCATATTACAACACCCGAATTCTGACCAAAAATTTCATGTGACTAATTCTTATCTGATGATGATTCCAGCTTTGGTTCTGAATACATCGATACCTCAAAACAAGTCGGTTTTGGGGTTGAAGGGCGGCCAAGAGATTGGATTAATTCATTGACCGACATAACTTGAAACTTTGGAGGAGCGTTTAAGGCTATGTTATGAACACGATGTTCATAAATTTTACCATTTTTATCGAATTTGTACTCTGAAGTACCATCAAACCGACCTCGGCTTTCCCATGGGACCCGTGGGATCCCGTGAACAGTCCACCGGATCATTATCCTGCTTTCGACAGGCTGCCACACGCTTATGATGTCAACCCACAATGCCTTGAAAAATATTCTCCCATTGAATCTTAATGCCCACAAGATTGATTTGTAACTCTCAATTCCGGAGAAAGTGTTAAGTGGGTCTTTGAACACGATATCATCCCTATATTGTACAAGAAAAAGTAATCATGAACCATGGTCAAAATGACAAACGTTACCTTTTTTCAAAAGTAACAGAGTTTTAAACAAATTATTGGTTGGGCAATCAATCTCGGAAAGATCTCAGATCTCGGACCTAGAAATAATCTCAGATTGGCGAGATTGGTCAAGAATCTCGCCAAGATTTGGCCGAGATATGACCAAGATGAGGTGAAAGCTTAAAACAAATAATTAATGAGTTGTCTAAACCTTCCCAATGCATCAATTATAAACAAATAATTCATTTATATTACTATCTAATGATGTTTTATGCTATGTTTTTTTTTTTAAATTATAATAAAATTTAATTATATATAATATATATTTAATAGGGGGTGATTTTTCTACCACATATTTTAATGCATCTACCACAATAGTTGCATTACATATTTGTACAGTATGCAGAAATACTTGTACAATGTGGTATAAGCATAAAAAAGTGTGGTAGCAAAATTAATTTCCCATATTTAATAGTCTGCAAAATATAAAAAACCGATATCCCGCCAATATCTCACGCCGATACATGCTATTACAAATCTCGGTCCTTGACCGATATTTGATTTCTGACCAAGATAACTACATAGAATATAGTTTAAAATATGTTTTCAAAAGTATTGTATCAAGCTATCCGAGATTTGAAAACCTGGATACTCCCCCAAAATGTGTCAATCATATGTGCCTCATGTGTCCAATCAACCACTTTCCAGGATATAGAATCCCGGATTCTCATATTACTTTGAAATTTCCACGGGCGCAGATGATTGACACGTGGCGGCGCATTGTGGGGAGTATCCGTATTTTCAAATACCATATATACCATACTTTTGAAAACATTCTAAGGGCATGTTTGGGAAAGCTTATTTAAAGGGTTTATTAGCTTATATAAGCTTAATTAAGCCCTTTAAACGTGGCTTACATAAGCTAATAAACCCTTTCCCAAACATGCCCTAACACCGTGTTAGAACCGACCTATTACTTTTGAAAAAACTTCTCCAGGTAGCACTGTGTAACAAAACATTAATGATTCTATCACTGATTCAGAAGCAAACTATAAACAAGTAATAAGAATTTTAATTATCGCTTGAGATGTTTTCAAACTCACCGATTAATTTGAACAAAACAGGACATCAAGCTCAAAATGAAATCAATCATAAGAATTTAAGAATCATACCTGTATATATCAAAAGTGAGCTCATTGTAGAACAGCTTGGGGAATTCGTCTCGAAGTGTCCGAATAGCCTTTCCAGTATTCACATAATAATTCTGCTTCTCCTCATCTTCTTTGCTCGGCTTCACCGACGTCGCCGCCGAATTACGAGCTCCCGCAACATCATTCAAAATCCAGGGCTCCAAATCCTTGATCCTCGAACAAACACTAACCCTAACCCTTCTTCGTCCACTGCTGTTTCTAATTTTCTGGAGATCGGGGCCCATGGATGGGGACTTAAGATGGCAAAGGCCAGAGATGGACTGTAACAGAACGGCCATCAGAAAGGTTCTCAAAACTTCCGGTGATGTGTCTGTGGTTCCAAGGAAGACACGGAAAAGTAAAAAATAAAATAGAATATCTTTTAGTTGATTCCAATAACTTTGATCAAATTCATTGTCACCCCCTCAATTTCTGAATTTTAAATTCTTTCCCTTTACTTGTGAAATCTTATTACCATTTCATTATCTAATACTCCATGACTAGGTATCTGCGCAATGCGACGTAGGGTATCATGTAATGACTTATTTTTGCAATGACTATAGTGATAATGGTAGGTGGTTATGCGTATAGATCTGGCAGTGGTGATGGTGATTATGGTGGTGGCGATGGTGGCTAGTGTGGTGGTGGTAGCGGATGCTGGGTGGTGGTATGTAATGGTGATCAATGTTTTAAAACCCGGGTTGACCCGGCCGCGGTTCAACCGGTTCAACCGGGACCCGGTGGTTGGGGCGGGTCAACTCGGTCCGGTTAATTGCTGATTTTTCGCCCGGTGAGACTCGGCCGGGTAACCGGTTCAACCGGCGACCCGTCGACCCATTACCCGCTTAAACCCGGTAATTTTAAAAAAAATGTTAAAAAAACAGAGTTTTCTTAAAAACCCTAATCTCTCAATCTTAAGCAGTCCTTCACGTTTCTTTCTGCTCGATCTCACTCTCACTCTCTTCCGCTTTCTGTTTCGCTCTGTTTCGATCTCACTCGCTTTCTGCTCGATCTCACTCTCACGTTTCTTTCTGCTCGACATCAACGATCAACCTGTCACCACTGTCACAAGGTAATTTATTTCCTTCGTTTGTTTGCTGCGTCACAAGGTAATTTCATCAATTGTAAAATCAACAATTAACCATCGATTTGTTTGCTGCGTCACGAGGTAATTTCTGAAATCAGCAATTAACAATTAACCATTAACCATCGATTTGTTTGCTGCGTCACAAGGTAATTTCTAAAATCAGTAATTTGTTTGCTGCGTCACAAGGTAACCGTTTTAGGTTAGTAACTTTCTTATTTGATATTGTAGGAAATGAAAGTGGCTATGTTCTTGTTGATGAAGTTGGAGATGATGAATTTCGTTTACTAACCGACGGTGAATTAGACGCGTACAACACTCCAATGACTTAGTAATCCTAATTTTATGCTTTAATGAACGTTTTAAGAATGTAATTTGATGTTTAACAATGGACTTTTTTTGGATTAAATGTTGGTTTAAACTTTTAAGGATGTATTATGTATGACGTAATTTTATGTAATATTTTTTCCTATGTTTTTCGGTAAAACGGTTGAACCACCGGTTGAACCGGTTGAACCGTGACCCGGTCATCACACCGGGCCGAGCAATAACCCGGGTTTTAAAACATTGATGGTGATGGTAATTTTTACTTAATTAAGTTTAAGTAATTGATAAAGATTATTATACTCAAATAATGAACATGTGGTCTAATAGCTCGATTGGTTAAGACATGGGTTAGGATCCGGTGAAGACTCAAATTTTCATGAGGACTGCGAGGACAATTCTCAACCACTCATTTTAAAAAAAAATGGATCATTGTCAGAAATTGTGGATTTTTTTGAAGAAACATTTTTTGACAAGGATCCAAAATTTCTTAAAATGATCCATATTTTGGAAAATGATTTGTTGAGAATTGTTCTCACAGTCCTCACCAAAATTTAAGTCCTCACCCGATCCCACTTCGTGAAGACGTTAAAGTCATGCATGATGCAATTTTTTAGTATGTATGTTTATCTATTTACTTATTTTTATTTTTTTTACACATCAGGGGGAAGTGTTACTCGTTCTATTTATTAGTAACACTTTTTAGACTAACCGATGTCTACTCTTTTTGGAATAAACCTTATAGAACTTTATATTTTTTTAAGTTTAGAGGTCAAGAGTTTTTATACGTCCTAATGGTTATATAATTAAATATTATACTATTGTGTAAATATTATACTATTGTGTTTTACACAAATACAGTATATGTTAATTAATCGACATTCAACCGATGAAAAACACATAAATCGGCAAATTGAAGTGATATGTTGAACAAAACTGATGTAAAACAATTGAAGAAACCTCAAGCTAAAGAAAGTTAATTAATCCACATTTGACTAAGTTTCAGTTATCGCAAGCAATTAAAAAGAAACGGGTCAAATAAGTCGAAAGTTAACCAATATATTTTTTAAGCTCCTAAATCTTTATATTTAATAAATAGACTATTATTATAATATAGTAATTTTTGTAATCATATATGTCACACACAATTTATTTAATACAGTATAAGGAAACATAAAAATTTGGATATAGGTATTACATTGGGGCAAAATTTTGATATGAATGAACCCAGATAGGCCCAATAGAAAGCCGATAATTTGTCGGTACAACTATAACCGGTTTTTCTTAACCGGTCCTTAAAGCCGGTTAAAAACCCAAAAACCCTGATTTTAACTGGTCCGAACCGGTTTCAACCGGATATACCCCGCTTACTGAAAACCGATTTAAAACCGAACTGGATTATTTATAACCAATTTTAACCTTCGTTGACCAAAATCTCCGTTTTTTTAAACTGATTTTTGCACCTCTAAGTATAACTATAGGGACATTTGGTTTTCATTTTCTTTGGGTATTCGCCTACAGCCGATATATTCGACCTTGAACCATCAACTAATGCAGTAAAAATCATTTATGTAACTAGTATATATAAATAACATTGAAAAGTGGGCAAATAAAATGATGGATCAACACAACTCATGTTCACGTTCTAATTAATAATCCGTGTTTACTAAATTCACTTTAATTCGTTTTCCAAAGACACGAAATGAAATATTTTAAACACTCATTTATTTATGTCGTATTTTTTCATTTTTACAACAGAAAAGTCGATGTATCTTATTCTTACGGAGTGTAATTGCTATAGGAATTCAAATGTATGGATACTTACATTTTGATGTTAATTTGAATCTTTTTCAAATGTATCTTAGGTGTTGTTTGGTTCGCTGGAATGTTTTTTTAGGAATTGGAATTTAAGAAGGAATTGGAATCTGTGAGAATTGGATTCCAATTCCACATTTTGTTTGGTTGGCAGGAAATGGAATTGAAATTCAATTCAACAGTGTATTTTGGTTAGTAGGAAATGGAATTGTAATTATATAAAATGACGAATTTACCCTTATTCATTTAATGGTGGTGGTAGCATGTGGCAGTGGCGGTGGGTGGTGGCAGTGACGGTGTCGGGTGGTCATGCCGGATGGTGATGTAAGCGCGTGGTGGTGGACAGGTGGTGGACAGGTGGTGGAGGTGGTGGTGGTGCCGGCGGGTAGTGGTGGTGGTGGAGGTGGTGGTGACGGGTGACGGCGTCGGAGGTGGGTGCTGACGACGATGGTGATGGTGGTGGCGGCGGACGGGTGGTGGTGGTGGGTGGTGGTGGTGGCGGTGATGGCGGGCGGTGGTGGTTGTGGTGATGGCGGGTGGTGGTGGTGGTGGGCGGTGTGGCGGCGGGTGGTGGTAGTGGTGGGATGGGTGGTGGAGGAGTGGTGACGGGTGGCGGCGGCGGTGGCCGTGGCGGTGGTGGCGGAGGGAGGGTGGTGGTGGTGGTGGAGGAGGGAGGGTGGTGGTGGCGGCGGCGGGTGGTGGTGGTGGTGGAGGGGGTGGTGACGGGTGCCGGCAAAGGCGGTGGTGGCGGTGGTCGTGACGGTGGTGGCGGCGGGCGGGTGGTGGTGGTAGGTTTAGGTTGAATGTATGTTTGAGGGTAGTATAGTAATACTTCACATTCAATTAACATGGAATTTTAAAATCCCTCCATGAATGGATGGAATCTAAATTCCATTGTTTGATGAAATTGATTCCCAAGGTGAATTCTAATTCCTTACAACCAAACATATGAATATTTCGGATTTGGATTCCAATTCCATCAAATTCCTAAGACCCGTGCCAACGGCACGTCGTGGAGCACGTCAAACGCACATCGGGGCCGTCGACCGTTGGCACGCCGGCGTCGGTAGCCGGCGTCGTGCGAATGCGTCTTGCAGAGGACGCCGGCGGGGGAGCGTCGTCCGGGAGAGAGAGCGGGCGAGGAGAGAGAGAAGGAGGAAGAGGTTGGGGGAGGGGGGTCTTGACTTGTACATAATACATCAAAACTTGTACCATTTGTATTTTTTTATAAAAAATCTTTTCTTTTTCTCTGTTTTTTTTTAATTTATTTTTTAAGTTTATATTTTTATATATATATATTTGTTTTAATAATAAAAATATATAACTTTTTTTTAAAAAAATAATTTTTTTGTTCTTTAAATTTTAATAAATGTAATTTTTTTTAATTTACTATTATTTTTATTTAATTTAAATAATGTATTTTTAAACTAATGTAATGTGTTTTTTTATTAATTAAAATGATGATATGGAAATGATGGGTTTAGTGATGGGTTAGTGATGGGTAGGGTTGGCACGACCGTGTCAGTAGCGTGTCAGTAAGGATGTGATGACGTGACGCTAATGATAGGTTTAGGCCTCTCCCAACCCTTACTCATTACTAAACCCATCAGTAGCGCCACGTCATCACATCCTTACTGACACGCTACTGACACGGTCGTGCCAACCCTACCCATCACTAACCCATCACTAAACACATTCTTTCCACATCATCTTTTTCACATCATCATTTTTTATTAGTAAAATAATTATAAAATAAATATATTACATTAGTTTAAAAATACATTGTTTAAATAAAATAAAAATAATAGTAAATTAAAAAAATATTACATTTATTAAAATTTAAAGAACAAAAAAAATTATTTTTTTTTTGAAAAAAAGTTATATAAACAAATATATATAAAAAATATAAATTAAAAAATAAATTAAAAAAAACAGAGAAAAAGAAAAGATTTTTATTAAAATATATAAATTGTACAAGTTATAATGATGGAGGTACAAGTTCCACCACCCCACCCCCTCATCTTCCTCCTTCTCTCTCTCCCCGCCCTCTCTCTCCTCGCGCCGACGCCTCCCGCCACCGTCCTCTTGCGAACGTCTTCGCACGACGCCGGCCCCCGACGTGCCCGTGCCAACGCCATCCCGCCCCGACGTGTCGAAGACGTGTCCTCGACATACCCGTTGACAGGGGTCTTAGTGATGGGTAAGGATTAGGAGAGGCCTAAGGAATCCTACGAACCAAACGGACCCTTGTTCTTACGGAGTGTAATTGCTATAGAAAATTCGATGTATCTTATTCTTACGGAGTGTAATTGCTTTAGTAACGGCGTTAATTTGTATGATATTCTAGAACATGTTTTGAATCTTCCTTCCCCACACCCAAGCCTCAGGCTAAACATGTGCTAAGGAGCCAAACCGCGCACCACCCGCCGTCTCCTAGTCCCGGCAGGACCACGTTCCCACGCCCCTCCCCCGCACGCCCGTCCCCTTGTTCACGCACCACCCACGGCCGCAACCGAGGCCACCCCGGGACGCAGGAAAAAAAACGAAACAAAAAGAGGGGTGCAAAACGAGGACTTCCCAGGGGGTCATCCATCCTAGTTCTACTCTCGCCCAAGCACGCTTAACTGCGGAGTTCTGATGGGATCCGATGCATTAGTGCTGGTATGATCGCACCCGAAATATGTCCTGCTCTTTATTCTCTTATACACCAACAGTGTTGCATGCTAGGAAGGCTAAACATGTGCTAAGGAGCCAAACCGCCCAACCGTGCACCACCCGCCGTCTCCTAGCCCCGACAGGCCCACGTTCGCTCGCCCTCCCCCGCACGCCCGTCCCCTTGTTCACGCACCACCCACGGCTGCAACCGAGGCCACCCAGGGACGCAGGAAAAAAAACGAAACAAAAAGAGGGGTGCAACACGAGGACTTCCCAGGAGGGCGGCGGCGTTGGCTTCATCATCGCAGATCTCTCGATCTCCTTCTTGTCAGAGAAGATGAAGTACGGTGGAGGAGGAGGAGGACGGCGGCGGCGGCATGGCTTCGTCGGAGAAGATGGAGTACGGAGGAGGTGGAGGAGGGGGGCGATGGCTGTTCAGTGGAGGAGGTCGATAAAGAAGGAGATGAGTTTGGTGGATGATTTGGGGGTAAAGGGTTTTTCGAGCATACCATTTTTAATTGGAGGTGAGAAGATGCAAAAAGCTATTATTCAAGTCTGTTAACAAACTTTAGGCAGACATTTTTAAGTCTGCGGGCTTCGGAAAAACAAACATCTGCGTGATCTTTTTTCTGCGTGCGGTCTACGTCACAAAGACAAAAAACCTCCCACAGATATTTTGCCAAAAAACAAACAGCACCTAAATCACTATTCGTCTATTCTCATTATAACTTATACTTCAATTCAAAGTCTAATTTACTTATTAGTTTTTGTATGCCTACGGTTTTATTTTTAACAGATTTTTGAAAGATTAATATTAGAGAGTATTTTAGTTAGTTGATTAGCTCACGATCCACTCAATTAAATCCTAACTCTGAATTACATTTTTTATTATTTAAAGAGTTTTTCTAACATGTGACGTATATACACATGTTAAAGGTGTATTGAATGAAGTCAAAATTTTCTAAAAGTATAGCAATAAATATTAATAAATCTAAATTTTATAGTTTTAGGTAATGTATTAAATGATTTTTATGATTTTTTTAAAAAGTTTAAGATCGCGTATGTTCGAAAGAATCTCATTTAAATGCCAATATGATCCATTAACGACACCATATTCATTCAAAGAATCACGAATGTCTCATGTATTATCCACTCAATTCTATCACGAATATCTCATGATCATCAACTCAATTCTATTGGGTGGATCACACATCCCTCGTCCATTTTTACTTAGTATAGGATGTCTCATTATAATGTGTTTAGTTGTAAAACAAATGAACAAGTATATAATTATATACTTACACTTATACTTATACTATTAATCATGGCTACTTCGATTGAATGATCAATTGTATAAGTATCAACGGTTTACCATTTATGCTTATGCTATCAATTAAGATAACCAAGACTAATTAATAATGGTGGTTTAGATCACCAACGGAATGAATATGTAGATTAGAAATTATATCCATAACAGTCTAACTCCAATAGGCTCAACATCAACTTGAGGGATTTATGTTACAATACTATGCAAATCAATAAATCATTCATTATACAAGTTAAACATCAATCCATATATATACAACTTACATTAAAAATCGTATACACCCTTAATTAAGCAAAAGTTACCAAGATATATGACATTTTTATATTATAGGTTAGTATTTATGCACATAAACGACCATAATTTTAACTTTAAGATAATACTGTTAAAAATTGAGAATGTATTTAACTTATATCACATTATATGCATTGATCTGATAGACTCACAATACTTCTATGTTCCAACTAATTTTATCTTCTCTTTGCAGGTGTATAAATAACACCCATCTTGATTTAATAGACTTACAACACTTCTTATAATCAAACACCCAACCATTCCACAACCACAACAATGGACACCAACAATGCATGAGATGACATATGTTATCATGAGAGAGTCGAATCGTCAAAGTTACTCGTGTCGTGAGCATGTGAACATGCTTCAGTGGAATGAATACTCTACTTGGTAAAAATTCACAATCTTTCTCCAAAAAAGATTTTAACTTCATGAATGGTATCATATTTTCCATATAGTTTTTTCTTTTATTTATGTTTTTGTTTTTTAGGTGTTGGGATGTTACGGTCCCTTACGCACTCTCCAAAGGAGGTTGCTTCGGGATTATTCATTGTCATAATATACTTTTACATTGAGTTATTTCTACGGAAGTATATGAATACAAACCAAAAATTCACAGCTTACTCGGCTATAGGTGAAGAGGCCTTTGGAAGAACAGAGAGGTGATAGTTTCTGTCCAAATTGGTGCTCATTCTTGATATCACCCTCCGTATTCATCCAAAGGCCTTTCGCCTATAACCAGGTAGGTTGTGATTTCCTGATTTGCATCCATGAACTTTTGTATAAGTAACCTAGTGCAAACGTATATTATAACAATGAATAGTAGTATTATTATCCCGAACTAACCTCCTTTGGAGAGTACATAAGGGACTGATAACATTCCAATACCTGGAAAATAAAAGCATAAGTAAAGGGAAAGCAAAACTAGATGGAAAAAGCATGGATACCATGCATAAAGTTTAAAACTTTATAAGAGAATAATTTGTGGGTATTTACCTAGAAGTGTATTGATGCCGTTGATGCATGTCCGCATGAAGGTGCCGGCTGGTGATTGTGTTAATTGATATTCGCGCGGTTTGTCTCACTTCTATCAACACTAGAAGTGCTCGGTGTTAGATGAATTATGGTTGTGAAATAGTATCGATTGTGATTGTGGTTGTATCTTAGACTATTTGGCAAGGGCTTTAAAATAATATTGTAAAAAACAGGCAACCCAAAGAGTCGTTTCCCGTAAATCAGTCCATCATGCAACTCAGCAATCACATATGGATTCACAATCTGTTTATATTCAATTGAAATTCGATTTTGATTGCATCTGATTTTTTATTTTTATTTTTCAATTGAAAGTCAATTTTGCATTTGCTAAAGAATTATTACTAATTGTTTCCACCGGCATTACATATTCTTTATATCGGAGTTTAGATTAGGTTACGTGACATATAAAGATTAAATCTAATATGCTAATTTAATATTTGAATAGGATTTTTAATTATTAAAAATAATTTAATTTTTATTGAATTATTTATTTGGATAAATATTAGTGTTTTGAATTATTAAAATTATATTGATATAATTCTCAAGTATAAAAGTATATTGATGCAATTTTAAGGTTCTCTAAGAATGTACATGAAAGTAACCTTTTAAATATTAAATCTTTTTTATATATATATAAAAGTCTATTGGTGCAATAAACCATATCGACGTGTGGTCGTTTGGTTCGTTGGAATTCCCTGGAATTAGTGGGAATTGGAATCTAATTCCAGAGATTCCTGCGTTTGGTTCACCATTTTCAGGATGGAATTGGAATCCATGACACCAAAACTTTCCTTCAGTTGAGGGAATTCAGATTCCTTCCAACACCCTAAGGAATTCAGATTCCTTCCGACTACCAGACCTCTCCTTCACTTGATCGGGTGTTAATTGGATTTCCGGTTTATAGGGTCGGGTTAAAACTGAACCCGAATAATTCAACCAACCCGATTCAAGTCCGGGTTAATCGGGTATCTTATTCGGGTTTCGGGTTATATCATTTGGTTCGGTTGACGGGAGAAAAGAATCGAATTTGTTCGACCCGAAACACGAACCGTATTCGGTTCGATTATCGGGTATAATTTTTAGGGGTGAGCATTTGGACCGAAAAACCGAACCGAAAACCGACCGAAACTGAACCGATAACATGTTATCGGTTTGGTTTCGGTTTTGAAAATTCATTGTTTTCGGTTTCGGTTCGGTTCGGTCTTTTGAAAAGGATGAACATTTGTCCTAAAAAATCCGATCTGAAACCGAACCGAACCAAAACCGATAACATGTTATGGGTTCGGTTTTGAAAATTCATTGTTTTCGTTTTCGGTTCTATCGGTTTCGGTTTGGTTTTTGGACCGAGCTCACCCCTAATAATTTTAATACATCAAAACCAAACCCGACCGAACTGACCTGGAACCCAAATAACTCGACCGAAAAACACCCCTAGGTGGTTGTGGAGTGATGGAACTACATTTAAATTCCAATTCGTAATGACACAAACCAAACACAAAAGGCAAGGAATTGGATTCAAATTCAAATTCCTTCGGATTCCAATTCCATCCCAGATTCCAATTCCACTGGAAAACATTCTGCGAACCAAACGCCCCATAAAGTATAAAACATTTGACTTTCAAGCTTAATGATACAACATACAATTAAGATAATTAACAAGTTAAATAAAGAAGAATTATGTGTAGTTGATGGTATTTGACACAATTATATGTCACGACTAGATTTTAATCGTGAAAATACATATTAGGATTTTATTGAACCTCACGTGAACTTCAGATTAGTGGACTTTTGATGGTAGTGGACTTCACGTCTTGTATACTGCCACAAACAATATGGGAAAATAAAGTTCTAGAAATAAAAGAGAAACATGATGTTGTGTATATTGAGCTTCTTTATCCTTGATTTTTGTATATTGAGCAAAAGATGTTGGAATCAATTATAAGTGTGTCTTTTTAATATACAGTATTTTAAATTATTAATATGATTTTTTTTAACGATAGATTAACAAGTTAGTGGTTTGACATATGCAGTGACATTCAATCAGACAATATGTATTCCTCAAACATATCTCATTTTTTGGGGAATAAACTCCACCACTTTTTTTCTCCAAAAGAATGCCCCCAATAAGTCTTGAACCCAAAATCTCTTGAAGGCAAACCCCCAAGGGAATCCTTGGTGACCAATTAATAAATTTATTAAATATGATAACATAGTCTTTTTACTTATAAATAAGATAATTATATAAAATACATTAGATTTTATTACACTAATAGCACGGGGTGTGGGGTTGTTAATTGTTAAACCCCCAATATAACACATTAACGGCGCTAAAACCAATTTTGCCACACCGTGCATATGCACGCCAACCACCCCGTCGTGCCCATAACGCTTGCTAACCACTTTTTCTTCTTTCTTCTTTTTCTTTTAGTGATTTTGTAAATTATGGTTGGTTTGGGTATTTTTTGTGGGTCCTAAAAGAGTGTCATAGATGATAAACAAGGAGAGTAATTTTAAGGTGATTGTTAAAATCATTTTAAAGGGGCAAAAAAAACCTTTAACATGACTATAACAAGGTTGCCACACCTTGTCCTCTAATTTTATTTTATTTTTGAACGGCAAAATGGAGACCTAGGGGAGCTTCGGCATTGTTATCTCCCACCCCAAGAAACCAAGGAAACTATATTAAAAAAGCGCTAGCCAGAAACTAGCAAAAAAAAAAAATACAAGGGACAGGAAACAAAACACCAAACAAGAACAAGGAAAAAAAACCAAACGCCTAAACAAACCCAATTAAAAGCAAGAGCTAGGATCCGTAAGCCAAATACCCCAACTGTTAGCAAGATTCTTGCAATTCGACCTATGCCCGAACTAAAAAACGATTGAGCTTGAATATTGGAGAGGGCCAACTCGCAATTCCCTGAATTTTGTCTTCCAAACACTTTATCATTTCGCAACTTTCACAAGCACCAAAAATAAGAATAAATAACTCCCGTAAAAGCCATAAACGCATCTCCCTTGAACTCTAACCTGCTGCCCCACGAAAACACATGCAAAGTATCTAATAACATGTTAATATTATATTTAGATGTTAATGAATAGTATAATATTGCATATAATATAGGGTTGAAGTTATTTAGTATAAATTATAGTGTAAAAAATGCAGCTGGTTGAAGATGTTCAATAAGATTGAGCTCTTGTTGACTCATGTGTAGAAAGTAGGGGTGTTCGTTTGGATAATTTGGAACCAAATAGATGAATCCAAATGGATTTTGGATTTTAAATGTTTAAACCGAACCGTCCAAACTAATTTAAATCCAAACCGATCCGAACCAAATTACAATTTGGATAGTTTAGATTTGTCCGAACCAAAGCGTTTTTTTTCTTAATATACTTTACAAGACTACAAAAGTATATAACATAACTAATATTAAGTTTAATATATACAATTTCAAAACGATACACTACTTTATACATAAAAACAATTCTTATCCATAGGATATTTCCTTAATTTTGATAGTTCATATATTTGGTTTTCTAGAAATGGGCTAGAATTGTTATATGGGGATTGTAAGTGTGTGGTTGTCATGTACCTAAGTTTAGGTGTGGAACCACCCGTAATTACATAATTTAGGTATGGATACTTACATTTTGATATTAATTTGAATCTTTTTCAAATGTATCTTAGGTGTTGTTTGGTTCGCTTGAATGTTTTTTTACGGAATTGGAATTTAAGAAGGAATTGGAATCTGTGAGAATAGGACTCCAATTCCACATTTTGTTTGGTTGGCAGGAAATGGAATTGAAATTCAATTCAACAGTGTGTTTTGGTTAGTAGGAAATGGAATTGTAATTATATAAAATGATGAATTTACCCTTATTCATTTAATGGTGGTGGTAGCATGTGGCAGTGGCGGTGGGTGGTGGCAGTGGCGGTGTCGGGTGGTCATGCCGGATGGTGATGTAAGCGCGTGGTGGTGGACATGTGGTGGAGGTGGTGGTGGTGCCGGCGGGTAGTGGTGGTGGTGGAGGTGGTGGTGACGGGTGACGGCGTCGGAGGTGGGTGCTGACGACGATGGTGATGGTGGTGGCGGCGGACGGGTGGTGGTGGTGGGTGGTGGTGGTGGCGGTGATGGCGGGCGGTGGTGGTTGTGGTGATGGCGGGTGGTGGTGGTGGTGGGCGGTGTGGCGGCGGGTGGTGGTAGTGGTGGGATAGGTGGTGTAGGAGTGGTGACGGGTGGCGGCGGCGGTGGCCGTGGCGGTGGTGGCGGAGGGAGGGTGGTGGTGGTGGAGGAGGGAGGGTGGTGGTGGCGGCGGCGGGTGGTGGTGGTGGTGGAGGGGGTGGTGACGGGTGCCGGCAAAGGCGGTGGTGGCGGTGGTCGTGACGGTGGCGGCGGGCGGGTGGTGGTGGTGGTAGGTTTAGGTTGAATGTATGTTTGAGGGTAGTATAGTAATACTTCACATTCAATTAACATGGGATTTTAAAATCCCTCCATGAATGAATGGAATCTAAATTCCATTGTTTGATGAAATTGATTCCGAAGGTGATTTCTAATTCCTTACAACCAAACATATGAATATTTCGGATTTGGATTCCAATTCCATCAAATTCCTAAGACCTGTGCCAACGGCACGTCGTGGAGCACGTCAAACGCACGTCGGGGCCGTCGACCGTTGGCACGCCGGGGTCGGTAGCCGGCGTCGTGCGAATGCGTCTTGCAGAGGACGCCGGCGGGGGAGCGTCGTCCGGGAGAGAGAGCGGGCGAGGAGAGAGAGAAGGAGGAAAAGGTTGGGGGAGGGGGGTCTTGACTTGTACATAATACATCAATACTTGTACCATTTGTATTTTTTTATAAAAAATCTTTTCTTTTTTTCTGTTTTTTTTTAATTTATTTTTTAAGTTTATATTTTTATATATATATATTTGTTTTAATAATAAAAATATATAACTTTTTTTTAAAAAAAATAATTTTTTTGTTCTTTAAATTTTAATAAATGTAATTTTTTTAATTTACTATTATTTTTATTTAATTTAAATAATGTATTTTTAAACTAATGTAATGTGTTTTTTTTATTAATTAAAATGATGATGTGGAAATGATGGGTTTAGTGATGGGTTAGTGATGGGTAGGATTGGCACGACCGTGTCAGTAGCGTGTCAGTAAGGATGTGATGACGTGGCGCTAATGATAGGTTTAGGCCTCTCCCAACCCTTACTCATTAGACCTGTGCCAACGACACGTCGGGGAGGGCGTCGGCGAGCCGTCGACCCACGACGGCGTTGGCACCGAGCCGTCGTGGGGGCGTCGTGAAGCTGGACGTCGTGGTGAGGACGACGTGTTGATGGCGTCGGGAGGTGGGGTCCGGTTGGAGCGTCCGAATTTGAATTCAAAAATTTTTTTTTTAATACAAATAATTAATATTACACACAACCTCTATAAAAACCCACTATACTCTACCATTTTAAACACACAATCACATTATATTTTCTCACAATCACATACTTCCTCTCTTCCTAATTTCCATATTTTTCCTCCCACTCAATGGATCCAAACGATGACGCAGATGATTACTGGCAAGATTATGTCAATGTAACAGCCGTCTTCGATTTGAACCAAACTATTGAAACGCTTGATTATCTGGATCAAGAAGAAGCTGAAAATTCCACCGTGCCAAGAGCACCACGAAGATATATACCAAGAGATCGTGTTGCGGCTGCTGAACGTTTATGGAATGATTACTTTGCCGACAATGCCGTTTTCCCCCCGGACTACTTCCGAAGACGGTTTCGCATGTCGAAACCTTTGTTCATCCGTATATGCCAGGCTATACATTTTTATAATCCACCGGGTCAACTACCGTCGTATTTTGATTATTTCCGTCAAAAGAGAGACGCTACGGGTTACCCCAGTTTTAATGTATTTCAAAAGTGTACCTCTGCCATACGTCAATTGGCGTACGGTTGTGCCGCTGATTTGTTTGATGAGTACCTACACATGTGTCAACAAACAGCATATGATTGTTTGGACAACTTTTGTAAATGTATATTCCATCTATACTCGACTGAGTTTTTGCGAAAACCAACCACTCAAGATGTCCAACGTTTACATGCCAAACATTAAGAGATACATGGTTTTCCTGGGATGCTTGGTAGCATTGATTGTATGCATTGGCCTTGGAAAAATTGTCCAACAGCATGGCAAGGCCAATACACACGTGGTGATCAAGGATGTCCCACAATAATGCTTGAAGCTGTTGCGTCATACGACTTGTGGATATGGCATGCGTACTTTGGCCCGGCGGGTTCGAATAACGACATAAACGTCCTTAACGAATCAGATTTGTTTGATGAATTAAGGCAAGACAGGTCTCCCGTAGTTCCGTTTACTATTTCGGGTGAGCAATTTACGAAGGGTTATTATCTAGCTGATGGGATTTATCCAGAATGGGCAACGCTTGTCAAGTCCTTTAAATGCCCAATTGAAGAAAAGAACATGAAGTTCAAGCGGTTCCAAGAATCCGCTAGGAAGGATGTCGAACGAGCTTTCGGAGTGCTTCAAGGACGGTGGGCAATCATTAAAAACCCGGCACGACCATACAGTGTGAACAAAATACGACGGATCATGTACACTTGTGTGATATTACACAACATGATTACGGAAGATAACGGCCGCGCAATTTGTCCAATCGAAGAAGACTATACCGCTAACCCGGATAATCACCCACAACGTACATGACATGAACGGGTTGCAGCACAATTGCGTATTGAAAAGGAGATACGTGATCGAGTTGTGCATCATAAACTTCGCAATGCCTTAATCGAACACATTTGGACCCTCCCGCCGAACTACCGTCAACGTTAATTTTTTTTTTCCGTAATTTTTTTTTCCCGTAATTTTTTTTTTTTCCGTATTGTTTTTTTTTTCCGTAATCGTGTTTTTTTTTAATCGTAATGTTTTTTTTTTTATTATTAATGTAATGGTTTTTATTTAATGTAATGTGTTTTTTTATTAATTAAAATGATGGTGTGGAAATGATGATGTGGAAAGGATGGGTTTAGTGATGGGTTAGTGATGTGTAGGGTTGGCACGGCCGTGTCAGTAGCGTGTCAGTAAGGATGCGATGACGTGACGCTAGTGATGGGTTTAGTGATGGGTTAGTGATGTGTAGGGTTGGGAGAGGCCTTACTAAACCCATCAGTAGCGCCACGTCATCACATCCTTACTGACACGCTACTGACACGGTCGTGCCAACCCTACCCATCACTAACCCATCACTAAACACATCCTTCCCACATCATCTTTTCCACATCATCATTTTTTATTAATAAAATAATTATAAAATAAATATATTACATTAGTTTAAAAAATACATTGTTTAAATTAAATAAAAATAATAGTAAATTAAAAAAATATTACATTTATTAAAATTTAAAGAACAAAAAAAAATTATTTTTTTTGAAAAAAAGTTATATATTTTTATTATTAAAACAAATATATATAAAAAATATAAATTAAAAAAATAAATTAAAAAAAACAGGAAAAAAGAAAAGATTTTTATTAAAATATATAAATTGTACAAGTTATAATACTGGAGGTACAAGTTCCACCACCCCACCCCCTCATCTTCCTCATTCTCTCTCTCCCCGCCCTCTCTCTCCTCGCGCCGACGCCTCCCGCCACCGTCCTCTTGCGGACGTCTTCGCACGACGCCGGCCCCCGACGTGCCCGTGCCAACGCCATCCCGCCCCGACGTGTCGAAGACGTGTCCTCGACATACTGACAGGGGTCTTAGGGTAAGGATTAGGAGAGGCCTAAGGAATCCTACGAACCAAATGGACCCTTGTTCTTACGGAGTGTAATTGCTATAGAAAAGTCGATGTATCTTATTCTTACGGAGTGTAATTGCTTTAGTAACGGCGTTAATTTGTACGATATTCTAGAACATGTTTTGAATCTTCCTTCCCCACACCCAAGTCTCAGGCTCGGATACTCACATCTTGAAATTCGTACACGTATTTAAACAACCCATCACGCTTCCACCTGTTACCAATTTGGGCGAAATTATCTCCATAGATACTACTCTGCACTTTAACATCAATCGGTTCTGAAGTATCAGTCGATCAACAGTTAGGGTTTAGAATTTGAGGTTTTAGGTGATATGGCGGAACCCGGTGACGAAATCGAGCCGAGAGGAGAGTCGTTCATGGATAAGGTTACCGAGAAGATTCAGCACGACGATTCTTCGTCGTCGGATTCTGATTCAGGGAAGAAGAAGAAGCACGATGATGAGTTGAAGAAGAAGCATCACGATGCTCCACCGCCGTCTTCTTCTTCGATGAAGTCGAAGATCTACCGGTTGTTTGGTAGGGAGAAACCGGTCCACAAGGTTTTTGGTGGTGGAAAACGTAAGGAAAATTATCAGTCTTCACTCCTGTTTACTTGTTCATCAACTCTGTTTTCCGTGTTAACATAGTTAGTTATAGATCAAGTGTCTGCTTACTGCTATGCTTGAGTGATTAAGATGCGTTTATGGCTGTTTGTAACTGAGTGATGCCTTGAGTTTTTAAAGTGTTATGTGTGTAAAGTTATGGTTTTTATGTGTTAACTGATACTTTGGTGTAGTTAATGAATTAGATGAGCAAGTGAGCATGGACTAACCTTGTACGAAGTTGAGCTAGAAGAGTTGAATGACTTATTTTCATTGTTTTACATGGATATTTAACTTATTTTATGCAGCTGCTGATGTATTCTTGTGGAGGAACAAGAACATAGTTACCAGATACGCGGTACGCTCCGGTACGGGGACGAGTACCCGGTACGCGATACGCCATATTGGCCGAATCCGATACGGTAGGGGTAGGTTCATTCCGGTACGTGGTACGTACTCTGGTACGATGTACCATATAGTCTGGTACGGTGTACCCATTTTTATTATAAAAAAACTAAGGATTTTACATTAAACATACACAATATTAAGCATTTAATACAATCATTATGAAATTGATGCTGTAGAAGAGAATGAGCGAATCAAATTGTTCATCGCACCTTAGATTTTATACAGGATAGTGAATCGTATAGTTGATATAGTAGATTGCGTTTCTTAGGTAAAACGAATCGTGTAATTTTGTTGAAGATTTTTACCAATTCCTTTATAAAATGGTAAAGATTGTATACAGATTCGTTTCCTAATTGGTACCTAACAACAAATCGCCGTTTCTAGATAAGAATCGGTTTCGATTGTAATCAAGTTTCGGGATCAATTGGGTACGTATTTTGGCGAACTCAATCGGGAATCCAAGGGCGTACCGGACGTAAAAGTATCGCGATTCGGTACTCCAAGTACCATACGCCGAATCGCGGGTATTCCCAAGAATCTGGTAACTATGAACAAGAAGATATCAGCAAGTGTACTTGGTGGAGCAACTGCAGTGTGGGTGTTTTTTGAACTGCTTGAGTACCATCTGCTTACTTTGGTTTGTCATGCTTTGATACTTGCATTTTCAGTTCTCTTCCTGTGGTCCAATGCTTCTAAGTTCATTAACAAGTAAGGTTTTATATTGTTTGACTAGATTTGAGTCATTTGACTATGATGTTGAGGTCATTTACTAACTGATATAAGTACAGGTCTCCTCCAAGTATCCCTGATGTTCGAATTCCTGAGGACAAGTATCTTCAGATTGCTGCTGGATTAAGGAATGAAGTTAATCAGGCTCTTGACACACTACGTAACATTGCATCTGGGAGGGATTTAAAGAAGTTTCTTGTTGTATGTTGCATGATATTTCTATTTTCTAACTACCTTTCTTTTACGTGTGTTGGTTTTAAGTTAATTTAAATTGTGTACTGTTGGCAGATTGTTGTTGGACTGTGGATTCTGTCTATTGTGGGGAGTTGGTGCAATTTCTTGACATTGTTCTACATAGGTAATGCCAATTTCTCTCTTTTGTTTTTTTCCCCAAGGATAAATGGAAATAGTTATATCTAGATTTGTTGATTTTGGAAACAGGTTTTGTGCTTCTGCACACAATCCCGGTTATATACGAGAAGTATGAGGATGAAATTGATGCATTTGCAGAGAAAGCAATGATTGAGATGAAGAAACAATATGCAGTATTTGATGCCAAGGTTGTGAGTAAAATCCCTCGTGGACCATTGAAAGACAAGAAGAGAGCTTGAGTTATCGACTTTCAGAGCGTTGTGTGATTGTGCTGTGATGTTTTAGTGAGGTGTACATGTACCAGATTCTCAACTGATGTTTGTTTTTATTGAATGTTAGTGTGTGCTCATGTCTTGTCATCTAGTAAAAATCGAATTTAATTAATGGTCAAAATGGGGCAAACAAACAAGGATAAAAGAAATTTGATGCTAAGTTATTGGCATTTTTAATCGACTTATATTTGGTAATCAAATCAAAACTGCTGTAATTCATAAGATTAAGGGCGGATAAGTTTGGGTGGGTAACTGAAAAATGTAAGGCGTTGTTTGATTTGCTGGTTCAAGCTTCGGACTTGGAAACTTTGATGCTGATTTGATTCAGATATAGAAAGTCAGACAATAAGTAAATCAGTCAGCCATTATTAAACGATTCCTAAATGATTGTTGATATACAATCTGTATATGACAAAAACAAGCAGAAATGACTGAGGCTAGAACAAACAAAACAGTCCTCTAAACTGCAGTTGTGAAGAAACAAACTTTCTTTTCTAACCATATATCATCCATCCATCATTGTTAAATGTACAAAAACAACCTCATCATAATCACTCACTCACCTTATTATATCAAGACACCTTGTAAATAAAAAAGAATTAATTGAACATAAAGACACTATGCTATTATATGTAGAGTAAAACTACACAAACCAAAACCTTTACTAATTAGTATCTGGGAATTTGTCTCGAGGATTGGTGTCTGGTGAGGCAAGAGGAACAGTTGAAAATAATTCTGAATTACGCTGATTATTTGTACTCGTGCTTACTGGACTTGTACCTTGCTCAGATCCAGGTAAAGTTTCTCCTCTTTTTTCCCTTTCTTCACCTTCTTTGAGAAGGAAATCCACCCACATATCCGCAAACGACTGCAACATAGTGACATACAAATATTAATGCATAAAATTTTAGTTTTACCTCTTTTAATTTGTATACATTAATAGAATTACAAATACAATTACCTGGTTATCTGACGTCATAGTTCCTGAATTTTCAATTGGGGCTCCACCTAAAATGCCACCTACCAAACGACCTGGCAGTCCAAAAACACCACGAACAACACCTTTACCTGCTGCACCTTGTTGAGCAACCCCAATTCTCTGTTTCTCTTCTTCAGAGAACCCTAGCATCCGTACCATAAGTTCCAAAACCTAAAATCACCACAAATTCAAAAGGTGGAAATCTAGAAAGTGACATTTTTAAATACATTATACATACCTCTTTACTATGGTTCCTCTGAAAGTAAGTCACCAACAATTTTATAACAATACGCCTGAAAATAATATAATAATGAGTAAATTACAGAAATTGTCTGTCGTATTCCCAATTCTATGATTTTGTCCAAAGGGGGTATAAACAAATTATTCTTTTTTCTTTAAAGATGCCCGGAACTGGGTAACATTGCAACATCATCATTTTTTCTTTTCTTTTTTCTTTTGTCAAACAGTAAAAAATGTATTAGATTAAACTAGATGCTTAGTGAGCGATGGGTCCACATATTATGATTAAAGTGGGTTTAATGATGTTTAAAAAGAAAAGTAAGGGTAAATGAGTCATTTCACTTTATTAAAGGAGATAGTTAGTGGGTATGAGTCCCCACTATTTTTTGCTAGATAAGGAAAGTTTCAAAGTGTGTCACTTATTTTGAAACACCGTAAAATGAAAAGTGTGTCACTTGTTTTGAAACAGAGGAAGTATACAAGTTTCCAAATTCCATAAGACTCAGGCAAAGAGATTAAAAAAAAAGTAACTAACCTGTCAACAGAATAATCAGAGTCCATAGACATTCGGTTAAGTCTAGTCATGCTCTGCTCAAGAGCACGTCTTAGCTTAGTGTTGTCTTCCTCAAGCTTATTCACTCTCACTTTTACTTGTGTTAATACTCTCTCACTCTCTGATACTTTCTCCAAATATTCCTCTTTTTCCCCCTTTATTATCTCAACTTGTTCAAATGCACCCTGAAATATATCATTTAGTACATTCAAATTCAACCAATATAATCAATCATTCATTAGTATGCTTACAAATAACAACCAAACCAACCTTTAACCGCTCAGACAGTCTAACAGATTCTTCTCTTGCAGAAGCCAATTCCCTTTCCAAATGTTCCTAATCATATTCATAATCATAATTAAACCATAATCATAATCATATACATGTGATGATGCTAATTAAAATTTACCTTAGCTTCTATTTCAGCATAATACTGACCGAGAGCAGTTTGAAGATTTAAAACTTCTACATTTTTTGCATCTAATGTGCTTCTAAGGCTGCCCACTTTTTTATTCAGATCCTCAATTATTTCTTTTGACTTTTCAAGTTCCTTGTTGTTGACCATCTTAACCTCTTGTTGACCAGCAATCGCCTCATTCAGAGATTTCTCCAATTGTCTTATTTGACCCCTTAACATTTCATTATTGTCTCGTAGTCCTTCAATTATCTTGCTGTCCTCATCCATCTTTTCAGACTCTTCAGACTCCTAATCAAAATCATTTATAAATAAAAGTATAAAATGAGATTAAAATTATTTATAGGTACAAATTATAAAAACCTTTTCCAATAAATGCTGCTTAAGCCGATTCAATTGCTGTAAAGCCTTGTCTTTTTCCCGAGACATTTCTTTCAAATCTTTTTGTAGCTTCTGCAAAGTGGATTCCGTTTCTTCTTTCCCAAGAAAACTTCCCTGCACACAATTTGTATTTTGCATATGTCATGTAAAAAAAATATTTTTTTTTCTTCACTAAAGCTGCAACACACTAACCTCATGCACACCATTTGAATCTTTGGACTTAGCACCTTCTAAAGCCACCTTGAGTTCATTTTTCTCTATCTATAATATAAGAAAGTAAATTGTATAAAAATAATGACAATATGACATTCAACATATAGCATAATGTTCCAATTTGCAAAAGATTTAACCTTAAGATCACTGTTCTCCTTTTCCAAAGATGTTATTATTCTTTTAAGCCCCTCTGCCACATCATCAGTTTCTGCCTTTTCCTTTCTATTACTCAACTCCATCTGTAAATGATTTATTTCAGATAATTTTCTGCCCAACTCGTCTCTTAATTTCTTCATCTCTGCCAAAATCTGCAAAAACAGAACAAACTCGCAAATTGCATCCATCTAACAGTGTGTGTGTGTGTGTGTGTGTGTGTCAATTCTTGAGATAATTGGGAATCAAACTTGGAACTTACAGTTTCTTTATCCGTCTTTAAGGAATTCTGTTCTTCTTGGAAAGATCTGTTCAACTTCTGTTCCTCTAAAAATGAATTTATTTCAGTATCAGACAATAACGTAGTCACAAAACAATTATCCACACAAGAAAGAAAAAGAATACCTTGGAACTTAAATTGCAAAGTGGTCAACTTTGCACGTTCTTTATCAAGTTCTTCTTGTAATTGTTTCATTTGCTGCTCATGCATTGATTGCAGAGATCTGGTTTTTTCCTCCAGTAAGTCAGATAGCTCCTACAAGTACTAAAAAACCACATCATCAAACCTACAAGAGGATGGCCTTAAAATTCCTATGTTCATTTTGATTCCAATTTCATATTTAAAAAAGAGAAATTAAAAAATAATTTAAAAACTTTATGAACAAGCAGGTATTACACTATTACCTTTTCACTGCTTTCAGTGCTCGAACGCCCCATTCTATTTTGGGTCAAAGTCCCGTTTCCTGGTGCATCTGTGACACCATTTTGCACTCTCTTTCCAAAAGAACGGTTTTTCTGCTGCCAATTAAGTAAGTTATTAATTTCAGAATTATCTGATGTAGAATCAAGCAACCAAACACACACAAAATGCTAAGTTGCACGGAAACTCCATCTAGAGTGCCGCTCCCGTATCGGAAACCTTTGGGAAACCGATACTCCTAGGATACCTGCCCGAAATGTTTCTCAGGTGCCGGAAACGTTTCTGTGAAGTTTCTTCGGCGTTTCAAGAAACGTATCTGTGTTTTTTTAAACATTGTCATTGGTTTTGATTCAATGGAAGATGTAAAGATGTGGGATGTAGGTGGAGATGCTTTTAATTTAATGGAAGATGTAGGGTTTTGGAGGTTGCAGATCTGTCACTAGATGAACCGGATTTAAAAAATGATTTGATTATTGATAATTAATTACATTTGAAAGATTTAGTATTTTTTAGAGTTTATACACTCTACATCAATAATATCTATTTGAAATTTCTTTAAAATACATATATTTTTTTTATGTTTTATGTGCCGTATCTCTGCCGTATCCGTATCTTGAATTTTTAAGTTTTGCCGTTTCCCGTATCCGTTACGTATGCGTTTCCCCGTTCCGTATCCGTTTCCGTGCAACTTAGACAAAATGCATAAGAACATAACAGATGTGTTGTATTCTCAAATGGAAGGAAGAAAAAAACTGCATAATCATAAACCTACCTTGGATCCAGAAGGACTATTTACTGATGATTGTGAACTCTCGCTTCTACATGAATCAAGATTTTTCTTCAATGAACTATTTTCATCATTTAGCCAAGAAATACGGTCCTGCATATGGAACCTTAGAATTACTTTTAGGACTTTCAAAGCACAAGAAAATCACACAGAAATTGCAGTGAAAGAACATTTCACAATGAAAATGAAAAATCCTAATAAAAAACAAATCCGTACCTCTCTTTCTTTCAGCAAAGCTGCATAATTAACTGATAGTGCCTTGATTTGTGCCTCGGATTCCTGAAGCCTCTTGATCTCTGTTTTGTATTGTTCAATCTGCAATACAACACAATTACTTAGACATATTATTTAAGATAATATCATAATACAACCTCAATCTCGTCCTGTAAACTCATTTAGAACTCAGAAGCATATTGTTTAGCTGCATATTGTTTAGCTGCATATTATTCTAATGTTATATAGATTACGTCTAACTACATTGCAGACTTTCACCTCACTCGCAACCCTAATCTAAAGTTCACCAACGCCTAACCTCTCAGAAACCCTTTCTGGGCGTTTTAAAAATAACGCAAATCAATTCAAACTGGAAGAACTCGTCACCAACTCCAAATTAGCTAAACCAGCATAGCTTAGGCACCACGGAATGACAAAGACCAACAATTTATCGTATTTACCTCTGAACTATAAGTCGAATCAATACCATTGGCGATTGGGGAAGGGGAACGACCATGATTGAGAGAAAATCTCCGATCGGAGTACGAAGAGTTTCTAGAATTACAGATCTCTGATACCCTCTCATAATCATCGCCGTCATCATCGTCGTCGTCGTGAACATCAGAGGCGATTTTATTTAGGTTTTCTTTCAAATTCGCAAGAGTAGTGCTCCACATCGTATCTCCTCCGATCGAAAGAGATCAAAACTGAAAACAATTAAGAATTTCGATCGAAAAACCTCGCAAAATTGTCGGTGAGGCTACGCAAGATTCGGGTGCTTATGTTTCTGATGTAGAGATCGGATTTCGATTATCAAACAGACATCGGTAGATCTGATAAATGGAAAATATGATCAGTGTTTTACTCCGATGAATAACAAATTTACCATAAGAAATCGTATAATATTGGGTTTAGTATTGAAAATCAGTTTTTAAATTTAATTTAAGTTTTAATAAAGAACTATAGTATTTATGTTGAGTTGTATAATTATATTTAAAGAAATCTTTGATTTTTTTGTAGGTCTAAGACCCGTGCCAACGACACGTCCTCGGTACCCGTCGTGGGGTTTTTTTGGCCGTCGCCCGCCGACGCCGTTGGCACGGAGGCGTCGTGCGGGGCGTCGTGGGGTTTCCGTCGTGGTGAGGACGGGGTGGTGCAGGGCGTCGAGGTCGAGGGTGGGTCCGGGGGAGCGTCCGAAATTGATTCAAAATCAATTTTTTTTAATACAAATAATTAATATTACACACAAGCTCTATAAAACTCACTATACTCTACCATTTTAAACACACAATCACATACTTCCTCTCTTCCTCTCACAATCACATACTTCCTCTCTTCCTAATTTCCATATATTTTCTCTCATTCAATGGATCCAAACGATGACGCCGATGATTACTGGCAAGATTATGTTAATGTAACAGTCGTCTTCGATTTGAACCAAACTATTGAAAGGCTTGATTATCTGGATCAAGAAGAAGCTGAAAATTCCACCGTGCCAAGAGCACAACGAAGATATATACCAAGAGATCGCGTTGCGGCTGCTGAATTTTTATGGAATGATTACTTTGCCGACAATGCCGTTTTCCCCCCGGACTGCTTCCGAAGACGGTTTCGCATGTCGAAACCTTTGTTCATCCGTATATGCCAGGCTATACATTTTTATAATCCACCGGGTCAACTACCGTCGTATTTTGATTATTTCCGTCAAAAGAGAGACGCTACGGGTTACCCCAGTTTTAATGTATTTCAAAAGTGTACCTCTGCCATACGTCAATTGGCGTACGGTTGTGTCGCTGATTTGTTTGATGAGTACCTACACATGGGTCAACAAACAGCATACGATTGTTTGGACAACTTTTGTAAATGTATACTCCATCTATACTCGACTGAGTTTTTGCGAAAACCAACAACTCATGATGTCCAACGTTTACATGCCAAACATCAAGAGATACATGGTTTTCCTCGGATGCTTGGTAACATTGATTGTATGCATTGGCCTTGGAAAAATTGTCCAACAGCATGGCAAGGCCAATACACACGTGGTGATCAAGGATGTCCCACAATAATGCTTGAAGTTGTTGCGTCATATGATTTGTGGATATGGCATGCGTACTTTGGCCCGGCGGGTTCGAATAACGACATAAACGTCCTTAACGAATCAGATTTGTTTGATGAAATAAGGCAAGACAGGTCTCCTGTAGTTCCGTTTACTATTTCGGGTGAGCAATTTACGAAGGGTTATTATCTAGCTGATGAGATTTATCCGGAATGGGCAACGCTTGTCAAGTCGTTTAAATGCCCAATTGAAGAAAAGAACATGAAGTTCAAGCGGTTCCAAGAATCCGCTAGGAAGGATGTCGAACGAGCTTTCAGAGTGCTTCAAAGACGGTGGGCAATCATTAAAAACCCGGCACGACCATACAGCGTGAACAAAATACGACGGATCATGTACACTTGTGTGATATTACACAACATGATTACGGAAGATAACGGCCGCGCAATTTGTCCAATTGAAGAAGACTATACCGCTAACCCGGACAATCACCCACAACGTACATGGCATGAACGGGTTGCAGCCCAATTGCATATTGAAAAGGAGATACGTGATCGAGTTGTGCATCATAAACTTCGCAATGCCTTAATCGAACACATTTGGACCCTCCCGCCAAACTACCGTCAACGTTAATTTTTTTTCGTAATGTTTTTTTTTTCGTATTGTTTTTTTTTATTCGTGTTTTTTTAATCGTAATGTTTTTTATTTTTATTATTAATGTAATGTTTTTTATTTAACGTAATGTGTTTTTTTTATTAATTAAAATGATGATGTGGAAAGGATGGGTTTAGTGATAGGTAGGGTTGGCACGACCGTGTCAGTAGCGTGTCAGTAAGGATGTGATGACGTGACGCTAGTGATGGGTTTAGTGATGGGTAAGGGTCGGGAGAGGCCTAAGGAATAAAACTTAGTTATTGGATCAAAAGATCCTTTAATTATCACTATCATCAGATCATATGTGATTCTATATACAACCATCACCACCGGCCAACATCACTGCCCCCGGCCACTGCCACCTCCGACTACCATCGCGGGCCGCTGCCGCAATCACATGTGATTGGATAAGCAATCACATGTGATTGAAAGCAGTCGATGGTGGCAAGGGGTTGACAATGGTAGAGATGGTGGCCGGCAGAGGTTGGCGTCGGCGGTGTTAAATCACATGTGATTTAATACACATGGGGTGGCGGTGGTGGTCGGCGATCTGCAATCACGTGTGATGTAATACATGTGGGGTGGTGGTGGTGGTGTTGATATATTGAATCACATGTGATAGTAGTGGTTGCGTTAATTTGAGAGTTGATTGATCAAATGACTGAAATTTATCCTTTAAGATTTTACAGAAATGATGGGCTTCCTTCTTACATTTTATTATTGAGAAATACTATTGGTATTGCTACTTATGCATATTATGTGTCTACTCACATTACACATGTTGAAATGAAAAGATAATATGTCTCAGAAAGAATAATGGATAACACGTGTTATCTTGCGGTCAGTAAAGTAGACACAAATAGTAAATCTCAAAATCACTTTTTTATTATTATTATTATTATTATTATTATTATTATTATTATTATTATTATTATTATTATTATTATTATTATTATTAATAGTCTTGGAAAATATTATATAAATATGTATTTAAGTGCACATGAAAAATCATTAGTTGTGGCTTTTGTCATAACTCACCAAGATTTAATCATGTAGTCACGCTATAGTCCAAGACTTAGATGTAAGACTTACATATGTCGAAATCCAATTAAGCTTGCATTGACTTATATTAAGTTGTGGTTTCAAAGCGTTTTAAAACAACTGGTTTATTTGAGCCAAATATATATGATTACTTAATTATAAAAATTCTTGTATATACTGGAGATGAGAAAATGATTGATAAACTCTGTTATAATTTTTTTCCCCATTTTTGTGTGTATACTTGTATATATACAAATATAATTTTATCTATAAAATTCCGGTTTTACATCACATTTTAAAAACGTCATGGTCTCATCTCTACTATATTATATAATGCATTTAGTCACTTCCATAAATAAGCAGGCTAAAAATTTAGCCAAATAATTTCTAGGGTAAATTACAGTTTTTGTCCCTGACCTTTTCCAGATTCGGGGTATTTGTCCCTAAACTTTTTTTTTTCTGTTTTTTTGTCCTATATGTTTTTAAAATTCCGCATATTTGTCCTTCCGTCCAAAATATTCCGTTAAGTACCGATTTTTTTGTCTATTTACCCAAATTACCCTTGCATCATCTTCCTCATGTATGTGTTCTTCCCCAATTAAACCCTAACCCTAATTCTAAAATCCTAATTTGTAACCAGTTCAAAAACCAAATTACAGATCTGAGCGATTGCTGGCCGACACCACCATCTTCTTCTCCGGAGACGATTCCGGCCAAACACCACCATCTTCTTCTCCGGCGACGATTTCTGCCAAACACCACCATCGTCTTTTCCGGCGACGATTTCCGCCAAACACCACCGTCGTCTTCTCTACTAAACCCTAAACCTTCATATGGCAGATCGTTTCTTCCCGAATGAAATCCCCAAATTCATTGAAGAAAAAGAACCACCGAAAGCTTATAGATGAACTCGAATGATGATTTCCTCTGTAATACGAACTCATCTGAATCCAATCGTATCAACTAAATCAGATAAAAACCCTAGAATCTTCAAATTCCGACATCCAATTTCATGTTGTTGTTCTTCACCTTGATTTTGTTCTTCACCACCGGAGGAAGACGACCGTACTGTGGCATTTGCGAAGAAAAACGACCGGACCAAGGATGGCGACCGTCACCACCGGAGAAGACGGCCGAGGGGCGGCCAATGGCGGTTGAACAACACCCCTTCATTAAAGCTTCGATCTTCAACACCGTTTGTTCAAAGCTTCGATCTTCAAAGCTGACATCTCTCTCGCTCTTTCCATCTCGACCTGCAAATCGATTATAGTTATTGGGGTTTGTTTTGGTTTCTAATTTTGGGTTTGATTTTGCAAATCGATTTTGGTCGCGTATGACAGACGAAAATATTTAAATATTCAGTTGCATTGCAGGTTGTTGATTTTGGTCGCATATGGGGTTTTTGTTTGGTTCTTGATTTTGTTTGAACAATAAGTAGATATAAAAGAAAAATAAAATCTGTTGAATTCATTAAACCCATCATCCTCACCTTAATCACACAAGAGAATTGTCAGCATCCATGGGCCTTCAAAAATGATGATTTTGATTTGCTTTTGATGTTCCAAAAGTTGTGGCCTAAATCTGTGTCTGATAAAGGTTTGGAAGAAGATGTTCTGGATCTCAAAATCCATGATTGGTAGATGAAAGAACATGAAGAATGAGGAAAAAAGACGAAAATATCCTTAATTTTTTTGCATTTTTAGTCACTTAACGGAAGATTTTGGACGGAAGGACAAATATGCGGAATTTTAAAAACATAAAGGACAAAAAAACAGAAAAAAAAAAGTTTAGGGACAAAAACCCCGAATCCGGAAAAAGCCAGGGACAAAAACTGTAATTTACCCTAATTTCTAATTATATAAACTATCACTTTTTTATAAAAAAGATAGGAGTGAGTTTTCGAACTGGCGACCAAAGAGTGAATCACAAAGCCTCAAACCAGCTGACCTAAACAAGGAGATGTTTATGGTCCTAAACTTATACCTATTAACTTTTTTATACCTATTAACTAATTGGGCATAACACTAAAGACATGAGCCACCAATTTCATACCTGGGCAGTAATTAGCCTAATAACGTAGCAGCGCATTAAAATCCTATTCCCTAACCGGCTAACCACATCACGCCACCGCAGACGTCCCTATTCGACCATTGTTTGCCTCCTCGATTCCTACTCAAAAATGCCAGAAGCAAACGATCGCCTCCTCGATTCCTACATCTCTCTCCTCAGTCTTATTAAGGCTCCTGGATTCTACAATTGCCTCGGTTGCTTCAACCGCGTGCATCCTTCTGCAAACGGCTCCTCGATTTCTTAAAGCTTGGTTCGAAACACAGATCAATAGATATAGCACATCGGTCGAACATAGATTTACAATTCCATTCGATTCGAAACACGCATATCCCGATTCGAAATACATATATCAGGATTTGAAATTCCCATCAACGATAGTTAATTTGAGGTAAGTAATATGTTTCTGTTGGTTAAATATTTGTTAGGGTGACTGATTCTGTGAATTTGAATGTGAGTTTTAGTTTGTGTTTTTTGAATGTGAATTTGACCCACAACACGGGTCCACCACATATTTCTGGTGTCATAGTAATGAGTATCTTAGATGGCCACAATACCAGGGTTATCTCAAATTGATACAACATGATTTTTTTTATTACTCTCGATATTTAATCAATTTTCTTTTATGTCAGTTCATGATCAAATATGCAGACTTCTATTGCAGGGACATAGAACTATGTTTCAACCAGGTAACAATATTAAGTTTTTGAAAATTATTGTTTTTATTTATGTAAAGAAGTATATAGCTAAATCTGATATCTATAGATGTTTTCTGCCACGACAATATGCGATATTTTAGATTAAGGACTGTTAAGGAGTATTGAGATTGAGAGCCGACTAAAAGCAATTATGGGTTAATTTCTTTACGTATTTTTTAAATATATCTATCTGTATTTTACAAGAATAGATGCATATATATTTTCCAAGTTAATCAAGTGGTTTGTGATCAGGCTAGAAATTTTGAGTTTCATATTGAGTGCTCTTTTCAAGTAGGGTTCTTGGGTTTACAAGAGTGCCATTCATTTTTCTTTAAAGCTAAAAATGGAATGGGACATTCATTCGAAAATGACAAAATAAAATAAGGGTGTCAAGACATCTAGATATTTTTTTTAACTTCCAAAATATAATATATGTTTGCAGCTCTCTCGCCCAAATTTGGTGATAAATAATTTGACTAACCTGAAATACATAATCAAATATGAGTTTAGGGATGGAATTACGAAGTTGTATAATATTTTTGTGTCTTGTATTCTTTTTTTTTTCTTAATTAGTTATCGTTGCTGAAGTTTGCAGTGATGGGTGGAAGGTAGTGGGATAGGAGACAGGCAGATTTTATTCTATTTTTGTTACATGTGTTTTCGATATTTGATTGTTGGAGGTATATTCTTGATTTCTTGGGTTTACAATTACTCGTGGTTTTGGAGACATTTTGTGGTCAATTGCAGCTGTTTTGACACCACCTGGTGCTGTCAGAAACAAGAACTTGGTGTCTTTACGTAACAAGTTTTGGAGTACCTTGAAAAGAAGGTGCAGTTGGTGACTTGTAGCCAGTATATATGCTTTATGTTCATTAAATATATTAATTACAATCTTAGTATTGGAGTGAAAATATAATATTTTTAGGCTGCATATGATTCTTTTATTTCCAAGTCATAAAATGGTTGCTTGAGGATGCTTGATTACTTTGGAAATTATCAACAAAATGGATTTCTTGTTACCCGAATTTTTGATTTGCTGCATGTTATATTTTTGATTTGTTGTATGTAGGAATATATCATGCCAACATGAATGTGTGTAAAAAGAAAATGTAAATACCGTTAATCTTATTGTAAACGGGATTTTTTGAGGACCAAAATTAGAGTTCTCTTGCTACATGATCGCTTTTGTTTAATACTTGTACTGATTCTAACCAAGCATTGTACAAAGGTATTTCATATGGCACTATTTTTAACCGAGACTGTAAACGGGATTTTTTTATTTGTGTTATAGCTTATCGGGGTGGCCGAGCTTTGCTTGTGATGTACCCAACTGAATAGTTGCTGTACCTCGTTTAGTAAATAAGTTGGGTTGAGAAATCCCTAAACATATCAACCTTTAATGACCTAACTTGTTTAATATATAGGTTGACTTGAAAATCTCAACCCGTTTGGCTAAAAAGGTTGAGTTGGATTGGAAATTTAAATTTGCGAACCCAAAAATGGTCAACCTGTTTATGACCCAACCGGACTTATTCCCACCCATAGCCCTAACCAACTGAGCTATTAGATCATATAGTTTTTCGTGGGTGTCTTAAGGGTGATGACATTGTCGAAGCTCTTGGGTATCCCCGTTGCTGTTAAAAAAAATACCACCACCACATCATCCGCGACCACCCCCACCAACACCCCCACCAACTTGATGCCGCAAAAATATGTCACAGGGTACTCGTCGCCGTATTGTACGGGTACCCTGCTAATGATAGCTTATAAGGCTTGAGTTTTGCACTTTACTTCTCATGTTATTTAAAACTTATAAAATTTACCAACCAACGTTTAATTTTTTGACTAAACGATAAAAAAAATATTATTATAAAATTTGAACTGAATTATGTTTTTGTACTTGCACTTAAAAAAAACAAAAAAATTTTGAGTTCATTTGGGCCTAGCCCAAGTAGATAACAGTTTACCAGCAAATCGGCAATCATCGTTTAACCTAGGGCATTTTAAGCCCTATATAACACAGACTGCATACCATCAGTCTATCAATTCCCATTTTCGCACATCTCACTAGATTTTTACTGCTTTTCAGTTAGTGTATCTTGAGTCTAAAACGAATTTGCGATGAAGAGAAACGAGGAAAATTAACGATGATTGCGTATCAATTTCGCAAAATGATTCACTTTCTCTTAATTTGGTTCGTATTCACTGAGCAAATTAATTTAGTGTTTTATAATTTTTTTGTTTAATTGTTTGCAAACGAGGGACCTATGGAGGGAGTGCAATCGTTAATGCGCTTTCGGCCAAGTTTGCCTTCGAATATCAAATTATTAGAACACAGATCGGCCTACCGGAGTCACTTAATCTCCGGTTCGGGTTTTAAATTTTTAGATCTAGTTACTAATACATTATTTCTTTACTTAAATTTAGATTAAATTCGTTCAGTTAGTTTTGGGTAGTTGAAGTAAATTGCAAAACGAAGGTCCCAGCAGGGAGGTTGATTCTAGACGAACCCTCTCTAACATTTAATTTACCTTCGAAGATTAATTTGCCGAATCGTAGGATGTTCCAGATTTTTCATTTTGGTGTTGTCTTGAAATCTCGTCTATATTCTCTTCATTCGTATAGTAAATCTAGTATTTATACAAAAGTATTTCCAGAGGTTAATTCTGCCTTTTATGATCATGGTTTTTTGAAATTGAAATTATTAAAGTTTTGAATTTATAACCTTAACTTGTGAAACTGTAATTTGTTTAATGTTAACTTGGGAAATTTGAAGTTGTTTTACTGGCTATTTATTTTGCTAACCTGGAATTTTGTTGTGGTGTGTAATTGTGTTAATCGTTGTATTTGCAATCTATGTACTTGTTGTTTATTGTAGTTTTGCAGTTACATGGATTCTCACAAGAAATTATGGAATAAATTGTTAAGTGAAAAATTATTGTTGATATAGGTTTGTTAGTTAGAGCATCTCCAATCATACTCTATCCTAACTCTATTTTTATATTTAAATTTTTTCATCTTTAATCTACCTCTATCCTTTGCTCTAAATGTAGAGTTAAAACCAAGATCTTCTCTGTGCTTGAAATGTGAATTCACAGATCAATTCATACGGACATGCAGCGATGGACAAACTAATAGAAAATGATGGCCAAAGGGATAACTGTAAAAATATGTATAATTTGAAAAATCGCAACTTTTATAAATTACTCTATAGTTGTATTTGCAATTAAAAAAAAATATCAGAAAATTAATATAAGATCTATGTAGTTTGGTTTTTAACAACCTCATTGTTTTTATTTTGTTTATTGCACATGTATTCAGTTTGTTGCATGTGAAGTCTCTATTACTACTGAATTTCAGGAGCAAATTACATGAAAGGTCTTTATGTTGTCACCTTACCACAACCTTGTTCTTTAAGTTTTTTTTATTGGATCAGATATCTTCTATGTATTTAGTTTGTTATATTGATGCTTCCTACTAGGCCTGTGCACGGTCGAAGAACCGGACCGACTGGTACCGACCGGGTTAGGACTGAGAACCAAAATTCATGTTTTTTGTGGACCGAGGACCGGACCGAAAAGGCGCAGTTCGGTTTGGTTATTTTTCGGGTATTTTTGGTCCGGACCGATTTGGACCGTCCAGAACCGTATGCAATTTTTAGCTGTTTTTTTTGGGTATTTGGCTACTGTTTCGAGCAGGAAAAGCGCTGTTTTTTTGGTATTTTCGCTACTTGTAGAAGAATGACGATTGACAAACGAAAGAGGAAACTCTGTACGAGCGAACAAGTAGTAGAGCAGTGCGTACGAGGATTTTGATTTATCGAATGGAGGTTTGATCGAACTAGCAGATTCTGTACATGTACGAGGATTTTGATTTATCGAATGGAGGTTTGATCGAACTAGCAGATTCTGTACATGTTACAGATTTTTCGATCGAGCGCTAAGTAAGAGAAAACCGAGGGTCATTTAGGTTTGATCGAACGAGCATGCTCTAGATTACGTGATGTTATTTACGTTGCTGGGGTTATTTACGTTATGTTATTTATGTTGTTGGACTTGTTTACCTTGTTGGGGGTATTGTTGCTGGGTTGAACACTCATCGGTCCTACTCGGGTATTTTCGGGTCCTTCGGTTTTTACCCGAAATGGACCGAATTTTTCGGTTCCCATAATTCAGGACCGAGGACCGGACCGTTGGATGCGGTTCGGTCCGGTTCGGTTCGGTTGCTTCGGTCCCGGTCAGTCCTAGTCGGTTTCGGTCCATTCTCCACAAGCCTACTTCCTACAATGATTGTCTATAAAAATTGTTAAGTTCGCTACTCACATCCATCTCTTTGATTTAAATCTCAATCAATAACCATAATTATCACCCCCTTAATAATTATCAAGTTCACCACTCATATTCAAGTTCACCTCTGTTTGCAAATACAAACTCCTAATTGTATTTGCAATCGATTTTCTGGTTTATGGTTTAGGATATCTAGGTTTTTCAACCGATTTGATACGTTTGAGGTTGCATTAATCTAGCGTTTTGTAACTCCCGGCGACTGAATCCTTTATACTACAACCTACGACGACTTGTTTTATAGATTTGTAAGTTGCTTCTTGATTTTTGTGGTTGTAATTTGTGGTTTTATGAAATAAATTTTTACTATTGAGATTGTCTGAATGAATTGTTTGTTTTTATTCAATTTGTTATCAAAACCAGATGTGCAAATAGGTGACTTGAGGTGGTGGCAAGAGGTGAGGTGGTTGCAGAGAAGGAATATGGTATGGTGAGCAATAAAAAGAAAAAAAGAAGTAATTAATTAACTGAATAAATTTCACGAATCATACTTGTGTTCTACCACTTATTAAATGTGTAATCCTTTATCTTTGTTTTATTATAAAATGTCAAATGGGTAGTTTGGTCATTCTAATAAATCTAATGTAGGTAGGACCACCGGTATAACAAAATACATACACCAGATATGTCTAGTGTAATAAACAAACTTATAGGACGGATTTTGTAATAACTAACAAACCACAAGGACATCTCGTGTAATTTACTCAAAAAAAATATTAATGACCAGAGTATACTTTTGTATAAACGAAGATAAATGACTGTACTTGTAAGCGAATTACATCTAAGTCCCTGTGGTTTACCATTTATTGCAGCCGTAGGCTCTAAACTTCATTAAGTACACTGAGGTCCCTGGTGTTGCCACTTTGTTTCACCCGTGGTCCATGAAGTAAACATACGTTAATTAAAGTCGTTAAATCCCCCATGTGCACATCAAATGATGGGTAGTATGGTAATTGTCCACCCCTTCCTCATACTTAAACCTGAGTAAATTACATGGAAGGTCACTGTGGTATACTACTTATTACAATATTAGTCTCTGAACTTCATTTATCACACCGGAAGTCCCTGGTGTATACACTTTGTTACATACATGTAAGCCTGTAAACGAACCAAACGTTCGCGAACCGTTCGACGGGAGTTCGTTTATGTTCGTTCGTTTAGCTAAACAAACGAACACAAATAAGATTTTGTGTTCGTTTAGTTAAACAAACGAACACGAACGAAGACCCGTTCGTTCATTTATGTTCGTGAACATCCGTTCGCGTCGTTTGTTAGTGTTCGTTTGAGTTTGTTTATATTCGTTTGTGTTTGTTTGTGTTTGTTTCGTGTTTGTTTATGTTTGTTTATGTTTGTTTGTGTTTGTTTGTGTTTGTTTATGTTCATTTGTGTTTGTTTATGTTCGTTTATGTTCGTTTGTGTTTGTTTGTGTTTGTTTCGTGTTTGTTTATGTTCGTTTGTGTTTGTTTCGTGTACGTTTGTGTTTGTTTATGTTCGTTTATGTTTGTTACTGTAACGACCCGAAATTTTAATAAAATAAAATATGGGAAAAATATGATAAATAAGGATAATTCATTTCAGAACCGTAGGAATTGGTTTCGGGTCATTTGGACACCGTATGAGAAAGTTATGGGCGAAACCGGGTTGAGATAAAGATGAAAAAGTGCAGCCTGGACTACCTGAGGAGTTCGCGACGCGAACTTAGGTTAGCGATCGTGAACTCGAGGCATGAAATTTGGTGATCGGACGTGAAGAGTTCCCGACCAGTTACCGATCGCGAAGTGGGCTCGAGGCGGGAACTTCGCGACGCGAAGTTGTGTTCGCGATCGCGAACTATGAACGAGCAGAATAAAATCGGGTTTGAGTTAGGGTTTCTTCATTTTTCACCCAAGTTGTGGTGCAGCCGATTTTAGAGAGAGAAGGGGCGATTTTGGTGATTCCAAGCTCAAATCTTCTTCAATCTTGAAGGATCTAAACATCAAAGGTAAGAATTCTTGATTGTTGATGTTATCTAGCTAGTTATGAACTTTGTATGGGTAGAAATGGTGGTTTGGGGAACCATCCATGTCATCTTTGGGGAAGATGACTAATTATGGGTGTAGAACACTCATTGTAAACTTGTAATCGATGTGTACAAGTTGGATTTGAGTTTATTGATGGAAGTCTTGAACTAGGGTTTGAGATTTCACCAAGTTGGATGAACTTGGTGGTTAGGAATGTTGTTATGGATTGATTAGTGATTAGTTATGGATAATAACTAGTTATTGTGATGATATGGATGATAGGTCAAGAAGGTCTAAAGATTGGTGACATTTCACAAGTTGGAAAGCAAGGATTCGTGTTGTTAGACACGATTTGGAGTTAGCTTGGCTAAGGTGAGTACATGAGACTTTTACTGGGTACATAGCAAATGATTTTGGAAACTATGATGTTTTAAGAGTCTTTATTAATAAACGTTTTTAATAAAGATATGATTGATACGATAAGAAAATGCTAGTAATGAACTATTTAAGTATGTTTAAATGATTAATGATTTAGAAAGAGTTATGATAATGAAAAGTATGTAATGAGTTTTCATAAATAAGATGCATGAATAAAGATAATGATTTAAAAGAGCTTGATAATCGGTTTATCAAAAATATGTATTAATAAAGCTTGAGGCAATGATTTTTAAGTAATAAGAATTGATTAGTATATTATACTAATGAGAGTAATTATTGACTTACTATAAGAATAAGAATAAAGTGACTAGTAATAGACACGTATTCTAGTCAAAGAGGAGTCAAAGTAATATGATTTTGATAAACAATAAATATGTTTTAAATTGGTAAAGGACTTGGTAAAGTCGAGATTGAAACGGAATAAGTAAAGAGAACAAAATGATAAATTAGAATATATGTATTCTAATAAGTGATGAATTCGATGAAAGGAGGTGAGGCTCATATGTGAAATGAAAAATCCGGAATAAGACCGCCCAGAAATGGGGGAGCATGAGACGTCTACTTGGGGTGGTACCTCCCTGCGCAAAGAGTAGAATGTCACAGTTTACGACACTCAATGATGGGTGAGCATGACGACCCGGGAACGGGGAGAGCTTATGAATCTCGGTAAGATGGGGGTTCCCAATTACCTTGATAGTTTACCTATGATATCCCATATCGGGAGAGTTGGCTTCGGAGAGGTCCGTCGCATATGTGATAATGAAAGTGTAAGTTTGGAGATAACTTACAAGTATGTGATTAGATGACGAGTAAGCTTACGGTAAGCTTATTAGTTTATACGGTTAAATGAATGGAAGATGAATTATGAATTAATAAGAAATGATAAGGATAAGTATTTTTAATGTTATAAATATTATTTTATAAATCTTTTGAGAACGGGTCGAAAACCCATGTATCTCACGAGACTATTTTGTCTCACGTACTACTTTGTTTTTGGCTATGTACTCAGGTTCATGATCGTTGGATTAGAGGGTCGCGTTAGAAGTGGCCTAGTGTTGGTTAGCTCGGAAGATCGTAGGTAGCTCTCGTTTATCCTATGGTTATGATATTGTATTTGTAACACCGGCTTTAATACTCTGATAAACTTTTATTGGTTTTTGTTAAACCGTATTTTGGGAACATTGGACATTGTATTATTTTTATTTAAAAATATGTTTAAAAGGTGTTTTGAAAAATGAGGTGTTACAACTTGGTATCAGAGCTATAGTTTAAGTGAATTAGGTATGTTTGACCTTCCTAGTCTTAAGCTATGCTAAGTAGGACCATACGTTTTCCATAGGATGTCCTTGATCAATCCGTTGAGACAGTAAAGTATGGGTATATTAGGGTCGATCCCTAAGTGAAAGGATAATGTTTTGGGCTATATGGGTTATGTTTGACTAATAAGTCAATCTTTGAATTTTGATGGTTTAATATGTTGATATAGAAAATGGTGAACCCAAGAAGTGGAGAGATTCCACGAGATCATGAGACGGATTCAAATCGAATCCCGACTCATCCCGGTAATATTGGAGAAGGTTCCGGTTTGAATGCAAACCAAACCCCGGTAACTTTGGAAGCGATCAGAAATTTGTTTCATCAGATGAGGGATGAGGTGAATGTGGATATGAACCGGATTATCGATAACCGTTTGAATGTGGATGGGCGAGATGATTCTAAATCTCGCGGTGGAAGTAAGTCTTCGGGTAGCAAGACCCGTACAGAGAAGTCATTGACTGAAGAGACCGACGATTCGGATTCGGAGGAAAGAGAAGGATGCACCTACAAGACATTCATGTCGTGCAACCCCGGAGTGTATTATGGAAGTTCGGAACCGAAGGTGACGATGCGTTGGATTCGGGAAACCGAGCAAGTGCTAGAAAGTAGCAAGTGTTTAAAGAAAGACATGGTCATTTATGCATCCCGACAGTTGAAGGATGAAGCGTTGACATGGTGGGATACCCTGTATGAGACTTTGGGAAAGAAAGTGTACAAGATGCCGTGGAAGGAGTTCACGAGAAGGTTGAAGGAAAAGTTCTGTCCCGAGAGAGATCTAGAAGAGTTGCAAGAAGAGTTTATGTTCATCAAGAAGGGAAATATGTCGGTGGAAGAATACACCAAAAAGTTTACGGGATTACTTCCGTTTGTAATCAAGTCCTATCCTACGGAGCGTATGAAGGTGGTTCGGTATGCGAATGGACTACCACCGGAGTTTGAATTGGAAGTCAAGCGAGCGACCACGTTGGATGAGGCCATTTGTACCGCTCGGAGTGTTGAAAGGGTGTTTCGGCGAAGGACACAAGAGTCGGCATCAGGAAAAGAAAAGAAGAAGTTTGGTAGTAGCTTGGGATTAACAAAGAGAGAAGGATTGGGGTCGAGTTCGTCAAAGCATAGTGGTATTGGAAGTTGTCAAAGTTGTGGGAAGAATCACCGTGGGGAATGTAAGGCAAATTCGGCTATATGCTTCAAGTGTGGTCGAGTAGGGCACCGGGCAAAGGATTGCAAAGTAAGGAACCTCGAGGAAGTGGAATGCTACACTTGTCACGAGGTGGGACAATTACTCAATAAACTCATTTCATAAAACCACTAATTACAATTACTAAAATCGTCATGCGACTTATATATGTATAAGATAATTTACTATAAGTAGCAATAGATGTGTTGGGTTTGTGAAAGCAATCCCTATATTAAGAGATTTAATGAAGACAAACAGACAATAATTTAGAAGAGAATATGAAGATTAGTTATTCAGATTGTGTGTAACTGAGAACCTGATCTGTTCGAATTCTCGTTACTTGGCTACACTGTCTGAACAACAACAGAAGCAACGATCAGTTCCCCGTGCGAAATCAGAGAGTGATCAACAGTTCAGATAGTTGTAGTATGTTCAGCGTAAACGGTACACTTGAAAAGAATGCTGAGTCTTGAAGACAAATACTTTCCTAAGTACCAATCTTAGTGATTGTCACTGAAGCTAGCCCGGTACTTGAAGAAGCGTGAGTACCTGAAGCATACCTCAAGGTCTGAAGTTTCATTGACACAGAAAGATGCAAATATTACACAAGATCGTAAGTCGCCGAAAAAAGGAATCATATGCAAATATTCTAGATGATCTCGGCGATCACAAAGCGACATAAAGTACTGTCAGAATTCCGTTAGTAGTGGTCATCCCATGATATATCCTTAACACCAACGGAATTCCTACAGGTAGACAAATTCGTACATCCCTTAGCTGTCACGTCTTACAAACACTATAAATAGAAGACTTGATGGACGAATTTGGTGGGCACCCAACAACGTTCTCACTCTGCTAAAGTTTCCTCAACTAAACATCTTTGAGCAAAGTGTAAATAACTTGTGATACCTTCTTGTTACTTGTTTCATCAATTGAATCTTAGTAACAAAGGTGTATGATCATGTGTTTGATTATTTGTTAATCAATACTTTGTCGTAGGCAATATTTGTAATTGTCTATCTCTCACAAGTAGTTTAGTGAGGATCCGTGTTCTTAGCTATTTCGCAACTACTTGTATCTTTGTTAAATCATTTTTTATTAAGCAAAGAAGAGTTTATTTATTGTTGAGTGTTCACAATTCTATTTGATCAGAAGAACCATATAAGTGCAATTATTCACTTATCACGGGATTAATAAGATGGTTCCAATGCTGGAAGTCGCAGAACTCTAAATTTATAAAATCATAGAACCTGTAAAATGTAAGACATAAAAGTAGGTGGTAGGTCTAACGATGGTTGAAGAAATAAAAGAAAAAGAAATTAATTAGTATGACAAAATTTCACTATAGTTTACCACATACATATTGTTGGATCCCAACAACACTAATGTGTTGCGTTAAGACTGATTTACGAAGATAATATAAGGAATAACAAGATTTCAATGATTAAGAGTTTATTAAAACAACTTAATACAATACAAAGTTTGCGGAAATAGATAGTACACACTAACTAAAACTCTATACTTGAAATGACACTTTAAATCGCCCAAAACTATAAGACTATGCACAGAAAGTTATATCAGCTGATACTAACAGCTGATATCAATGTCCGAGTAATAACTATAGAGGAGTTAATACTTAGACAAATAACTAACTCTTAGAGAATGTTCTTGTGCTATGAATGCTCAAAAGGTGTATATAAATGCAAGCATTTACGTCTCTATATATAGCCCAAGATCCATGTTCCTTTGCCCACAAGTTAGACGACGTGTAAACATATTATTCGTCGATGTGGACTTGTTCATGGAACATTAAATGCTCTTGCATAAGTTGTTGTCCCAAGTGTACTTTGTGTCAACTACTTCCGGTACCCTTTCTGACGCACAGTGAAAGGTGTACTACATAAGTACAGAAATAGTTGACTTTCCGTTTACATGCTTGGAGGGACAAACGATGATGTTGTACTGACATTATCTTCTATTCCAAAATAGAAGATCTTCATCGTTTTCTTCTTCTTTGAGCGGGAAAGGGAAATGTTCAAAGTGTCAAGAACATTTCCTTTAAGTCTTCATCTGCAGCAGGTACTATCAGCTGATTCCACAATCAGCTGAATAGTCTTCTTCTTGTCTTTGTCCTTTGGTCATAGTCTTCGAATGAACTCTCGTGAATAGCTGCTGATTTGACTTGTTGTCCTAAAGCTAAGTACGTACTCAGCTGAAGGTTTATTGTATACACTTGCTTCAGTTGAGATACTTAGTTCAGCTGATGTTTATTCTTCTTAACTATTGATCATCAAATCTTATTTACTTAGTCTTGGGACTAACACATATGTAATCCCTTACTATGTTTATTAATTTAAAAAAAGGACCATTTGGTGATTAAATTTTTTTAAGAGCTTTAAAGAACATGAGTATGATAAACTACATATAGGATGTTTATTGTAATAAATAAATTTAAAGAAGTGGGTTATAATTAGTAACAAATATATTTCTGAAAAATTAATCAATCAAACAAACACTTTGATAATTTGATTACACAAAATCGAAGATTAAACCCCCTTAAAAACCCAATTAGCAACCACTCTACCTTCACGCACATCAAGAAGAAGCTAACTGATAAATTACACATGGTTTATTTTGGCATGGCGGTGGTATCAATGGCGAAACCCTCGTTTCTACGAGCTGAACAACCCTTAGCTCCTGATCTCTCGGCCGCAACCTCTACTGGATCATTCTCCTCTAGCCGCCGTGACCTCGTTTTCATCGTCAATCCTCGAGGTTAGTATTTACATAATTTTCTAGCTTTTGCAGATCTTAACGTGTTGATATGATAACCTGCAATTGATCTGCGAAGGTGCTAATGGTCGGACTGGGAGAGAATGGAAGAAGCTGTTGCCGTACCTTAGGTCTCGCCTCGGTAGCGATTGTAATGTGAGACGTTTACCAGTCCGCTGTTAATTCATTCCTACTTTAATTTGATCATATTCTGCCTGATCATAAATTAGGTTTGTTTTTTAGTAACTAGTTGTATTAGGAAGCCACATTTGTGATCTCGTTCATGAAAAAAAATCTTCTGTAAAGGTCTCGTAATTGTGCAATGCTGAATTATGAAACTTAAGGAGTAAACAAGTAGGAATGAAAAAAATGGTTTAGGGTTATCTGGAAGGTTTACCTAGAAGATCAGCATTTGTTTTTGAACTGCTCTCACTGCAATATGTAGTCATATCCATATCTGTTGTGTGTTTAGCAATTGTGATTTCTTCTCAGAATATGTGTTGACTTTCTTATTTTTTCAACAGATATGTGAATCTATGACTTCAGGCCCATCTCATGCAATAGACATAACACGAGAGGTAGTCATTTTGACCGTTTATGTTTGCACTTAAGTCATTTATTCCAAATTATTCAGAAAATCCAAAGATTTCAGATGTGTTTAACAGGCCATACGCGAGGGTGCTGATGCAGTTGTGGCAGTTGGGGGTGATGGGACTCTTCATGAGGTGGGATTTCTTTTCAAAATGATTTGTATTTTCCGTACATTGTAACAACAAGATTTTAAATATCAGGTTGTGAATGGATTTTTCTGGGGTGGAAAACCAGTTTATAAATATGACTCAAAGGTTCCCCATACAACAGCCCTTGGTGTAAGTCATTGCATACAACTCTTATTTTATAAATTATAATCCCCCATCTAATTCCTACATATTTGTAGTTAATCCCGTTAGGAACCGGGTCTGATTTTGCAAGAACTTTTGGCTGGTTAGTATTTTTTCTACGTATTCGATATTCTTCAATTACCATCTCAATATCTGTTCAACAATTATTTTTAGGTCAAACGATCCTGTTGACGCGATTGAACGATTAGTCAAAGGTTGTGATTCCTCTTTCTGGTAGCTATTTGGATGGTTTTATGATTATCAGATACATATTTGTTCTAAAATATATGAATTGCAGGTTCTAGGTCACGAATTGATGTTGGTGTGATCTCTAAAGATGGTGGAGATTTGCATTACTTCATAAATGTTGCTGATATTCATCTGTGAGTATTTTTGCCTTCAGTAATCACACAACAAACATACATCAACATTGACCCTTTTATGACTAAATTTTCAGGAGTGCAAAAGCAGGGTATCATGCATCAAAATACAAAAGATTTGGGAACTTGTGTTATGTGATTGGTGCATTGCAAGCCTTTTTTGGGCATCACAATCAGGATTTAAAGATAAAAGTTAGCACAACTAGTCCCTGTACTTTGCGTTAATCTTTTTGCGGCCACTGAATATGATTGATTTTAGGTGAATGATGGTGAGTGGGAAGTATATCCACAAGTAACAGCTCTGTGTGTTGGAAATGCACAGTTTTTTGGTGGTGGAATGAGGATCACTCCCAATGCTCACCCTACAAATGGAAACTTCGAGGTGCAATATTATTAACTTATTTTCTAAAACTTTGGTTAGCAAATCTAGAAAAATTTTAAACTCTTGCTTTGTATTAGGTAGTGACACTTCAGGATTTCAAGTGGTACGACTTTATTATGAAATTACATAGGCTGTACAATGGGACACATTTATCGGTGAACAATGTCTTGTCAAGAAGGTATCTTTCAGTATCTAATCATTATTGTTAGTATCTTATGGTCTCATTATCCAAAACAATTTGAAATTAAATATATTTGAATTTGGATTTGGATTTGAACTGCAGTGCATTTTCGATAGAAGTAGAGGAGGTGGTGGGGAGTAACAGCATTTATGTTCAATCTGATGGAGAGCATCTAGGGTTCCTTCCTAGAAAGTTTTCAATTTTGCCTGGTGTTATCACCATGATTAGCTGAAACCAAATCAATTTTGCTCGCTTAATCTTCCCCTGTACAAGTGATTTATGCCAATAAATGATGACTGATTTGTATTTACTTCACATGTCGTTTCAACGAGTGAACAATAGCAATTGTGAGTGTTGTTTTTCTGCGTAAGGTGGTGTGTGTGTGTGGACTCCGGTCTCTTGTTGTACTACAGCCTTTAATATTCAACCTATATAATCAATGATTTGATTTTGTTATTCAATTGCATCAGATTGTTTACATGTCATCTTCTTCATATCACTCATTTTGTTGGAAATAGCACATGTAACTTAATGCTTGTATATGAAGTGAATGTGATATTTGTATTATTTTAAAAAAATTTCTGTTGGTGGTTGATAATACAAGAAAATTCTATTGGGGATGAATGAATATCAGACAAAAGTATTTCCTTCAACTGAGGTCTGACTTGAATTGCAATCTTATTATCAAATAAGCATCACGACACAAAAGTATTGTTTTATTGCATAGACATACAAGAACAAGACATGGAAGATTCTAGAGACAAAATTTAATGATTTCAAAGCTGTTGGTCACTTGCATTTATATGCTAGAATTACACGCAATAAGAGCTATACATCAACGTGACAAGAAACTAATGCACACATGTTGAAGCTTGTGTTTATTTTGTATTTGAAAGAACAAATACATAGAATAATCCTAGGATCATGTCACAATTGTATACATCAACTACTCACAAATGCATCAATTAGTGTGTGGGATCCGGATTGACTCCATCCAAATGAGCTCTTTGATATGTTCTTCAGTGCAGGATGGCTGCTCAAAGTCAAAACTAAAAGGGCTAGGGCACACCGGCTCCTCGTTTATTTCATGAAGGGGTGCTAAGTATGGGTGACTCAACGCCTCATCAACTGCATTCAATAACAATTCATTCATATACACACATAACATATAAGTATATAACATATGCATATATAGTGAGCAATTATTTGCAGAACCTACAATTTGGGTAGAACCCAGCATAACCCAATTTAAACCATTGATTTTCGAAATGAACGGATCATGCAGGGATTTGATGAGGTACCCACAAATATTGGTTTGCATGTATGTTATTTATACACAATGTTATTTGCACATGTATATTATTCATGTATGTATACATAAGACATGTATGTTTTTCAGTATTTTTAATGTTTTTATTAAAGTATATGTTTCAACTGTGTTAAATATTATTGTATGCATAGTATTAACTAAATTCTAATTGGCGTAGATTGGTTCCGCTGGATTCTACACAAAATTTAGGTTCTGTAAATAACTCGCCTCGCCCCTGCATATAATTAATTAGTGGATACCTGTAATACGCCTATTTGGGTCAAATACGAGCATTTTCTCCAACAAATCCACAGCTCCCGGAGAATTATTTGGGAATCTAGCACCAAATTGTTGCCTTGGATACTGAGGAAGCTGTCTAACATATCTTCGTGCATTATCACTTCTCAGAAACCCGAGACTTGCATCATCTGGTGAACCTATCAGCTAAACAAAACGGTCAAAGTCAAACCCTAACTATTAATTTCATTTGATATTGTGAAAAAAACAGTTAGTTACCTCAGTGATAAGTCTGAGCTGATGGACATAATCTTTGCCTGGAAAGAGTGGTTGTCTTGTCATTATTTCACCAAGAATGCAACCTACTGACCAGATATCAATAGCTGCTGTGTACTCTGAACAATTTAAGAGCAATTCAGGCGCTCGGTACCACCGAGTGACAACATATTCAGTCATGAAGTCTGTTTCAGAAGTGGTTCTTGCAAGCCCAAAATCGCCGATTTTTAGGTCACAATTTGAGTTCAGAAGCAAGTTGCTTGGTTTTAGATCACGATGCAGGACGTGTGCTGAATGAACGTACTTCAGTCCTCGTAAGATTTGGTACAGAAAATACTGCATACCATCAAAATATTCATCAAAAATAGAAACATTTGCATACATGATACAACTAAACTGTTTAAGTGTTAAACAAACATGATTCAAGTATGGAGGCAAACCCTGCAGTGATCATCAGCAAGAGGTTGGTTAGAGCGTATTATCTGATGAAGATCAGTGTCCATTAATTCATAAACGATGTAAACATCATTGAAGTTTTCCTTCTGTGGAGGCCTAATTATGTCTTTAATTGCAATAACCTGCAGAGATTGAAGACGATTAACTATTAAGCCACCTACATAATTAGTCAAAGTCAACTTGAAATAGAAAATTCAAAATACTGACATTTTCATGATCCATGTGACGAAGAAGCTTAATCTCTCTTAGAGTCCTTTTAGCATCTATTCTGTTATCAAATGCATTCCCTATTTTCTTAATTGCAACTTCTTCACGTGTCTCTGCATTCGTAGCAGCACTGCAATAATAAAATTAAATCAAATTATAATTCTCTTAACAAAATCAAACACATAAAATCGTACTAGCTGTTTAAAAAACAATGATTAATAATTCAATTCTTACCAAACGATACCATAAGCTCCTCTACCGACTGGCCTGATCGGAGGAACATACTTTCTAGAAACTTCAAAAAGATTGCCGTACACATTATACTCAACGTAACGGCCACCGTGTGTCGGAATCCCTTTAATATTATTCTGATCCCCTGTACCACCAGAACTTGACTCCACTGCGGACATCTTCTCTCTAGATAAAACCCTAAATTTGGGGAAGATGAAGATATGATTAATTCTAATGAAGAGAGACAACTTTTGAACTACAAGTGGTATGGTGTACCCGTGACGAAATTTACCTTTTTTTCTTATATTGATTTTTAATATTATTTTTTTATTCTCTTTTTTATTGTGTGGTTGAATTATAAATGTGTGTAACTGTGATGGTGTAAAACTTCTGGATGGGTGATTGAATCACCATACACTTGTTATATGGGTTTTTGATTGTTTCACCAACTCCATGAATTTTCATGGTGGATGATTTTCTTGGGCCAAATTAGTGTTAAAGATTGTATTTGGTGAGGTGTGTTGCAAAAACTTGGTGCACGAAATTGTATTTTGGGGTGGATGTCAAAATAGTATTTTCTCTTTGTTAATTTCAACAAGTATTTTTGTATTACTAATTTAATAATTTAATTAACAAAATGTCAATCTCTACTTTCTTATATGCCCTACGGCTTACACATTTAATAAACAAAAAATATAAATATTTAGAAAATACAACTAATAATAAATAAACTTTTTATAACTTTTAGATCTACAAATTAACCTAGGCACAAAATGACGACGTTTGTTAAAATTAATGAAAGAAATAATGGGAAAGAAAAACGATATAATTAAGGTCGATATAAATAAGAGAAACATGTTTTTTTATATTAAAACTTTGAAATTGACATCTAAACAAGTATAAATAGTCGGTCTTTTGGTTATCCTGGATTGTACTAAGGTCGATTTAAATAAAAAACATGTTACTGGCATTCACATATGATATTAGCATTAAAAAAAATGTACGTATGTCTTTTACAGTTTATTTATATTAAAACATTGAAATTGACTTCTAAACAAGTATAAATAGTCATCTTTATAAAAGATTAATTCATCGAACTTTGGTTTAATATATGCCTAGAAGAACACTTTAATCAAATAAATTTAAGTTTCTAGCATAAATATAGTTTCATCTAAGCCTCAATTATTACATTCTCATTTTGATAATTATGTTTTTGGGTTCACACTCTTACACCATAATAAATGTAACTAAATAATTTATTTTTACGTCAATAAATATATAACCTAAACATCGTCGCAACACGTAGGGAAGAACCCCCTCGCTAAAAACAAACTCAAATCCAAATAATATATAAATAGGAAAATGACAATGAGAACCTTAAGACTGTCAATAAGAAGCCTTAAATTTCAGTATTTATTAAAAACATTTACAATTAATAAAATTATGACAGTTCTTGAATTTTTACGGGATATAACATAATATATATATATATATATATATATATATATATATATATATATATATATATATATATATATATATATATATATTGAAGAGTTATATTGAGAACCCTATATGTCGTGCAGAACCCGTAGAATTATTCAATTTCAATCTGGTCCATTGAATTTCAAAATTAACGACTGAGATCACTTATGTCATTTTCGTAAATAAATAAATCATATTTTTGGTAAAATATAATTGAAAAGGGTAATATAGTAATTGTGCCAAAATTAAAAAAAAAGAAACCCATAACCGTCCTGCAAATTAGGAATAATCTTCTTTTTTCTTTATTTATCTTGGCCCTTGGGTCCTATTAAACACACTAAAAGAGATGAGAGATAAAGTTACAAAAGATAAGAGAGAGAGTAAAATACTGCAAGATATTTAATATGAGAGAGAAAGTTAAAAATCATTTTTTTCTTTCATTTCTTTTTATAATAAATATTAATTTTAAATATATTAATTTGTTTTATAATTATATGTTTATGGACAATTTTTTGTTTAGATAATATTTATTTGATAAATTTAAGTACAAATAGAGTTAAAAAGCCATTTTTTTTCTTTCATTTTTTAATAAATATTATATTAAATATTTTTTTTTGTTTCATAGCTATATGTTTATGGACAATTTTTAGGTTTAGGTTTAGCTAATATTTATTCGATGATTTTAAGCACATTATCTTTTAATTATATTATCATTGATCTAAAATAAGTTATCATATAATATAAGCTATCGTAATAAAAACATGTGTTTTCATGTTTAATTTTTAAATATATATATTTTTTTAAATCGTACTAAAGAAACACAATTGTATAGATTACATAAACACCTAAATTTTAGTTAAGTAAAATAAGTAGGACTAGATTAACAATTAAAAAAAGATTAAATATAAGGCGCCTAAAAATCAAATTTAAAAAAAAAAAAATCAAATTTTATATTGTGCCAAAAAAACTAGCGATAAGGCGCCTCTTCCGTTACCTTATCGCGGTTATCTTGCGTTACACTTTAGACTATCATCATGTACTGTTTCATTTTATCTTACGTCACACTTTAGTTTATTTATTAATAAGTATTTTATATTAAAGAAAATAAAAATAAAAATTCTAAATGTTTATCTTCAAATACTAACAATATAAATAAGTAAAATAATTAAATTTTTAAAAAAACAACATAGATACGAAATGATTATTTTTAGTTAATAGTAACAAAAAAATAAGTACAAAATAAAGAAATAAGATTATGTTATGAATTAACTTTAATTAAGGCCCTATTAGCACTTTAATCAAACTACTTGAAGGTTATAAATAAGAACAAGAACAAGATGGAGAGAGTTTATAACACTTAAGAAAGTGTATTTTTAGGTGCATTTTTCTTCTTTACATGATGGGGTATTTATACTACAAAATTTACTATTGATTTACCATGCTACATTAATTAGTAGACAACAACATTTATGATAGATTTGGAAACATTGAAAATGGTTTACCCTAGGATTTGATGTGTTCATGCTAGGATTGAAAATGTGTCCATCCACATATATATTTATATAGATTTTATAACACTCCCCCTTGGATGACACTTTTTCAAAATAGAGTTCAACTTTGAAGTGCTGCCTCATTAAAAACCTTTGCTAAAGAAAACGCAGTGGGAAAAAACTTTAGCGAAGGGAAAAAGAGTGCAGTGTATAGTTGACTCCCCCTCATGTAAACATCTATCACATCTGATGAACATGTCGCATTCCAATACTGTGAACATGTTTTCTGAACATTGCAGTAGGTAGTGACTTTGTGAAAAGATCTGCTGAATTATTACTAGATTGGACGTATTTCATTTCATTTCGATTTGATTATCCTTTATCAAGTCTTGAGTGTATGAGAAAAATCTTGGGGGTATATGCTTGGTTCTATCAGTCTTTATATATCCTTCTTTCATCTGTGTAACACAAGCTGCATTGTCTTCATGAATCACAGTTGGATTTTTCTCCCCCTCTAGTCCACACGAAGTCAAAATGAGTTTTGTCATCGATCTTAGCCATACACATTCTCTGCTGGCTTCATGTAGTGCGATGACTTCGGCATGATTTGATGATGTTGCGACAAGTGTTTGCTTTTGGGAGCGCCATGAAATAGCAGTGCCTCCACTCATGAAAACATATCCCGTTTGAGACCTAGCTTTATGAGGATCAGATAGATAACCCGCATCTGTATAACCGACTAACTCTTGTTTTGAATCATTAGAATAAAATAGACCTAAATCAACAGTTCCTCGAAGGTATCGAAAAATATGTTTGATACCATTCCAATGTCTTTTTGTAGGAGCTGAACTAAATCTTGCTAACAAATTAACTGCAAAAGAAATGTCGGGTCTAGTACAGTTAGTAAGATACATTAAAGCTCCAATTGCACTGAGATATGGTACTTCTTGACCAAGAATCTCTTCATTTTCTTCACGAGGTCTAAAGGGATCATTATCAACATTTAATGATCGAACGACCATTGGAGTGCTTAATGAATTCGCCTTGTCCATATTGAAACGTTTCAAAATCTTTTCTGTATAATTTGACTGATGGACAAGTATTCCATTATTCATATGCTCAATTTGTAAACCAAGACAATATTTGGTTTTTCCAAGGTCTTTCATTTCAAATTCTTTCTTTAAAAGTACAGTTGTTTCATGAATTTCCTTATGTGTTCCGATAAGGTTCAAGTCATCAACATAGACGGCTATGATTACAAATCCGGATGTTGTTTTCTTAATAAAAACACATGGACAGATAATATTGTTGGTATAACCTTTACTTACTAAGTAATCACTTAAACGTTTATACCACATGCGTCCAGATTGCTTCAACCCATACAAGGATCGTTGTAACTTAATTGAATACATTTCCTTGGGTTTTTCACTTAGTGCTTTTGGCATTTTAAATCCTTCAGGAACTTTCATGTAAATATCACTATCAAGTGATCCATACAAATAAGCTGTGACAACATCCATTAGACGCATTTCTAAATTTTTGGAAACTACCAGGCTGATTAGATATCTAAACGTTATTGCATCCATAACCGGGGAATATGTTTCCTCATAATCAATTCCCGGTCTTTGAGAAAAACCTTGAGCTACAAGTCTAGCTTTATATCTTATAATTTCATCTTTCTCATTTCGTTTTCGTATGAAAACCCATTTATAACCCACAGGTTTCACACACTCTGGTGTGAGGGCAATGCGTCCAAAACCATTACGTTTATTCAACGAATTTAATTCAGCTTGCATGACTTCTTTCCATTTATCCCAGTCATGTCTATTTTGACATTCAATGACAGACTTTGGTTCAGGATCATCATTCATAATTTCACATGCAACGACATAGGAAAATATTTCATCAATATTTTCTATTTCATCCCGATTCCATAATATATTTGTTTGGCCATAATTTATGGAAACCTCATTGTTAACATCATTCATTTCCTCTTGTGGAGGACTTTCAATATTTTGTGTTTCTTCAGAAACACTTTCCTTATGATCATTTGTATTTTCTACATTCTTTCTTTTTCTAGGATTCTTATCCTTGGAACCAATTGGTCTTCCACGCTTTAAACGTGCTTTAGACTCTTGAGTGACTTTATCACCAGACTTTTCATTTGGTATTTCAATCCGAGCTAGAGCATTAACAACCGGTATATGTGATTTTGTCACTCTTTTGGTATCAGTAAATGCATCAGGCAATTTATTTGCAATTTCCTGCAAGTGCATTATTTTTTGAACCTCTTTTTCACATTGGTTAGTTCGAGGATCAAGATATAATAGTGATGGCTCACACCATGATACATCTTTTTCTTTGTTTTTCTTTTCTTCTCCCAATGTTGGGAAGTTTGCCTCATCGAAGTGGCAATCTGCAAAACGTGCTGTAAAAACATCACCTGTTAAAGGTTCAAGATATCTTATGACTGAACTTGTTTCATACCCAACATATATTCCCAACCTCCTTTGAGGTCCCATTTTTGTACGCTGTGGTGGATCAATAGGAACATATACAGCACAACCAAAAACTCTAAGGTGGGAGATGTTTGGCTCTTGGCCAAAAGCAAGTTGTAAAGGAGAGTATTTATGATATGCACTTGGTCTTATACGAATTAATGATGCAGCATGTAAAATAGCATGACCCCAAATAGACACAGGAAGTTTTGTTCTCATTATTAATGGTCTAGCAATTAACTGAAGACGTTTAATCAAAGATTCAGCTAAACCATTTTGTGTGTGTACATGAGCAACTGGGTGTTCAACAACAATTCCTACAGACATACAATAATCATTAAATGCCTGAGACGTAAATTCACCAGCATTATCCAATCTTACTCTTTTTATAGTATGATCAGGAAAATGTGCTCTTAGTTTAATGATTTGTGCAAGAAATTTTGCAAATGCAACATTACGTGTTGATAATAGACAAACATGAGACCATCTACTTGATGCATCTATTAAGACCATAAAGTATCTAAATGGTCCACAAATATCTCCCTGGATTCTTTCAAGAAACGCAGGGGTTTCCATTTCAATTTTAATAGGTGAAGGTCTTATAATCAACTTACCAAGGGAGCATGATGCACATTGAGTTGTTTTACCTGTATGAGGGATCTTATGATCTTTCAATGGATGCCCATGAGTGTTTTCAATTATTCTCCTCATCATTGTTGAGCCTGGATGCCCTAACCTGTCATGCCATAAGCTAAATATACTAGGATCGTGACTATTTACTTTGACTACCATGTGTGAATCTGCCATGTTTATATGTGTGTAGTGTAGACCACATTTAAGCAATGGTAGTTCTTCCAATACATGACTTTTATTAGTAATGTGTAATATTTTCTCATTATGTGCAGTCACACTTTGAGTGTCATATCCATTATGATATATGTCCTTAAAACTTAATAACTTTCTCTTTGATTTAGGAGAAAATAAAGCATTATCTACCAAAACGTGTGTACCATTAGGTAGTATAAAATTAGCTTTTCCTACACCTTCTATCAAGTCCGCTGGACCCGATATGGTGTTTATGATTGCCTTTGTTGATTTTAGTTCAGAAAAATATTTCTTAGACTTAAGGATAGTGTGCGTGGAACCACTATCTAGAATACACAGATCTCCAACCATCGATTGTTGTTTTGCTCCAGTAGAGTTCATATCAAACTTGAAAAATGGAAAAACATAAGTTATTATACAGATTATTAGAAATTCATTACATGAAAACAAGGGAAATCCTAGTTTAACGAAATGCATAGACGAATTACAAAGATGAAAACATAAACATAATTATGATTTAGACATGAGTGATTAAGCTTCATATTACTCCATGTCATTCAAGAAATCAGAAGCATTTAGATCAGTGTTCTCAGATTGATCCACAAAGTTTACTTCTTTCTCATTTTGCTTAAGTGAAGCTTGATATAACTTGCAAAAGTTAGAAGGTGTGCGACAAGTACTTTGCCAGTGGCCCGTACTACCACATCTATAACACACATTTTGATTGTTCTGAGAAGCACTTGCTTCAGCATCATGTTTTGTGGTCTTGTTTTGTGGATGGACTTTGTTACTTGGTGGAGCATGATAAGTATTATTTCTTGGACCACGTCCATATCCACGTCCACGTCCATGACCATAACCACGACCACGACCATAAGGGTGACTTCGACCAAAGTTTTGGTTTCGGTTATTAGTATAGTTTTGAGTAAAACGACCTCGTCCACGGCCACGACCACGTCCCCTGGTGTTATTTCGAGGACCAACGTTTTCTGCAGCATTGATTTCAGGGAGTGCTGCTGATCCTGTGGGACGGGACTCATGGTTTTTCATTAAGAGCATATTATTTTGCTCAGCCGTCAGAAGATATTCTTGCAAATCAGAATATTTTGAGAATTTTTGCAATCGCAAATTCTCTTGCAAAGTAACATTTGATGCATGGAATGTGGAGTAAGTTTTCTCCAACTTTTCTTCATCTGTCACATGATCTCCACAAAATTCAAGTTGTGAACATATCCTGAACAATGCTGAGCTATAATCAGACACTTGTTTAAAATCCTGGAATCTTAGTGATCTCCATTCTTCTCTAGCAAAGGGAAGTAAAACCCTTTTCTTATTATCAAATCTTTCTTTAAGAGACTTCCAGAAAATATATGGATCTTCAATGTTTAAGTATTCATTTTTTAAACTAGCATCAACGTGTTTACGAAGATTGAAAACTGCTTTCCATTTTTCTTAGGAAGAGCAATTATTATTCTCATTTAAGGCATCTAAGATACCCATTGATGCTAAATATGCTCTCATATCAGTGATCCATGAGTTGTAATTTTTACCAGATGCTTCTAACGCATTAAACTCAATCTTCGCAACGTTTGACATTTTATAACTATATATATTTAGAACAAAACAAGTTAAAAATCAGAATCCATATATATCAATATGTATTGCACAAAATAGAAGTGGGAGAACAATCATCCCATACGTGAACAAGAAAAGATAAAATACATCAGGCGTGAGACTAATTAAGATGCCAAGTACAATAACCATTACAATCATGAAAATTAAAAACGGGTGAATCATTCTTGATCTTGATTTTGAAGATGAGAGAAATTATTTTTTGTAGTATAAAGAAGTGTGGATGATGTGTTTATTTATAGTGTAAAAATATAGCCGTTGTACATTTTATATAATTTTTTTTTACCGTTTATAACTGTTACATATATAGCCGTTATATATATATATAAATTTTTTTTTAATAAAAAGAATAATTAAAGAAATAAATTACATAGACATATTTGTAAAAATATTAGTGAATTTTAAATAAATTAGTAAATAAAAGAAAGAAAAATAATATGCATAAATAAATGTTAGTATACATAAATGAAAATTAGTATGTATAAATAAATGTTAGTAACATAAATAAATGTTAGATGCGATAAAATTAAATGTTAGTTTGCATAATTAAAAGTTAGTAAGCATAAGTAAAAGTTAGAATGTAAATGTTAGGATAAGCATAAGTAAAAGTTAGAATACATAAATGTAAATGTTAGTTTGCATAAATTAAAAGAGTTAGTAAACATAAGAATAAAATTAGTACAATAATAAATGTAAGTATGTTAGTAGTTCCAAGATTAGTAGTCCAAATGTCATAATAATGTCCTTGATTAAATGTGTTTGGTTTCATTTAATTTATTATTATATTATAACTTATTGTTATAAGAAATGTTTACCTTAAGTAATTAACTTGATTAAGTAAATGTACCTTGTGATTGAGTTGATCTTCCTTGATTAAGAACTTTCGTGCTGATAACGTGTTATGAATTAACTTTAATTAAGGCCCTATTAGCACTTTAATCAAACTACTTGAAGGTTATAAATAAGAACAAGAACAAGATGGAGAGAGTTTATAACACTTAAGAAAGTGTATTTTTAGGTGCATTTTTCTTCTTTACATGATGGGGTATTTATACTACAAAATTTACTATTGATTTACCATGCTACATTAATTAGTAGACAACAACATTTATGATAGATTTGGAAACATTGAAAATGATTTACGCTAGGATTTGATGTGTTCATGCTAGGATTGAAAATGTGTCCATCCACATATATATTTATATAGATTTTATAACAGATTACCATTTTTTGTGAAAGTACTTAATCTTTCCAATCATTTTTTAATCATCATATTTATCTTTCTAACATTAAACTAATCATTATAATTTTACTTATTAGTAGTGAATTTAGATTGAGCCTTTTATCTTTCACATTCCACCCTATTATCCTCATTCAAAAACGTGTAATCATAGAACCCCTAATGCAACGCCGCCGTCACTAACATTTTCTCCCCTCCGTTGGTTGTCACCGATCATGCCGCATCCGTCTCTCCCCTGCGTCGGCCGTCATCATCAGTCGGTTGAAATATGCAACTTCCAAGCATATTTCACCATCTAGGATATTTACGTATGTCGATGGAATGGGAGGCAGATGACGGGAGACCTTTTATTTTATGTCGGACGTACACATAAACATATATATCTTTAATTTGACGGTGACGGTGAAACATGAGGTGATTACACATTTAATTCAGTTCTTCACATTGACGGTGGAATTGAAATTGATAACAAAGCTACTAATCTCCGGTCAGGTTTTTCTTTTCTTCAATTTCCTTTCTATTTTATATATCCTTAATTCATTACAAAACCACTAATGTACCTGAGTTTATGAAAGTATTTTAGTAATGCAAATTTGCACCTGGTCAAACTATTCGATCAAATTTAATTGAATTAAAAATAAATGTTTTTTAATGTAATCTTCGAGTTACGTGAGAAAGAAATACCACTGAAGTTTGTAGAATTAACATTCAATTTTATAATGAGTATACTAGTGCATTACAAAATATATATTATTTCAGTAGGGTTAAATTTATTATCGTGTAAAAAACATTTAAAGATATATTGATCGAACAATAGCGTAGATTATTTTGTCTTGCAAGTTTGATGCACTGAAACATATTTATTTGTTTTTGTGTTTGAGGTTAATTGCGTACATGTTAACATTGTGGTTGTTTTGTGAATATTTTATTTGTTTGAAGTTAATTGTGTGATAATATTTTGAGGTTTGCACTGAATGTGAATATTTTATTTGTTCTTGAGTTTTTGTGTCTTTTTTTTTTTCTTCCAGCAAGCTAATGATGGATGCCAACACTTCTAGATTTATTAGGCATCTCCCAACCCTTACCCATCACTAAACCCATCACTAGCGCCACGTCATCACATCCTTACTGACCCGCTACTGACACGGTCGTGCCAACCCTACCCATCACTAACCATCACTAAACCCATCCTTTCCACATCATTATTTTTAATTAAATTAAATAATTATAAAATAAATAAATTATACTACCTCCGTATCAAAATAAGTGATACATTTGGGAAATTGCGGTTTTTGAGGCAAAAGATTGGAAAGTGATTTAAAATAGTATAAAGTGGATAGTTAGTGGATAATGGGACCCACTTCTTTTGGATGTAGTGAAATTAATGATGTTTAAAAGTAAAAGTAAGGGTAAAAGAATAATTTTACTTTATTAAAGTAGATAGTTAGTGGAGAAGGGGTCCCACTTTTTTGCCAAATAAGGAAGGATTTTGAAGTGTATCACTTATTTTGTTCCACCCCTTTTAGGAAAGTGTATCACTTATTTTGATACGGAGGTAGTATTAATTTAAAATACATTATTTAAATAAAAATATATTTTTATTATTAAAACAAATATATAAATAAAATAAAATAAAATAAAAACTGAGAAAAGAAACATTTTTTTATAAAAAATCATAACTGGTACAAGTCTAAAAGCACAAGGTACAAGTTCAAAAACACAATGTACAAGGTACAACCCCTTCCCTTTTCTTCTTCCCCTCCTTTCTTCTCTCTCCCGCTCCACCACCTCTCCTCCACCTCTCTCCTCGACGGCTTCCCACGCCCGTCCTCGGCACGACGAACACATCTCGACGCCGGCCACGACGGCTCGGTGCCAACGCCGTCGTGGCTCGACGCCCCCGACGCGTCCCCCCGACGTGCCGTTGACACTGGTCTTAAAGACAACCATGGATAAAGGAAAATTGAAAGAAGCAATTAGCTTTGGGATTTAAGTGTTTTTTTTAACGTTGTGTATATGTTATGTTAATGTTTGGATGTGTAAATTTATTTAGTAAAATTTGTATACATCGATGTTTTTTTGTTACATATATGTTATCGGTAAACCCTTTTCGACTTTAGGGATTTATACATCTATGTTCTATCAAACACATATGTTAACTGGTTTATAACACTGATATACACTAATTACGGAAAAATAACATTAATAACCGGAAAAATTACATATATGCAAAACTGTCTAGACATATATGCACAACCTACATTCAACACAAATTACAAAAATACATATATGCACAACTGGCGGGACAAAAATAACAAAATAACAATAAATTTCGAAAATAATTCCTATATTTTAGGAAATTTATAAAAAAGCAATTTTTGTAAAATGTCGTAAATGCCCCTGAATAATTAATATGGATTAAATAAATCAAAATTAATGTACTAAATTCTGATTGGTCAATAAGGGTTCTACGAGTTCTGCACGATATATAGGGTTCTCTATATAACTCGACCTTATATATATATATATACTAGCTTCATAACCCGCCCGATGGGCGGGTATGCTTCAAAATTTAGTAGTTCATGATAGTTAAGGACCTAGTCAGCCAAGTTCAGAGTACTAAAATGCATTTTGGCCACACAAAAAAAAAAAACGGGTCACAAAATCTTACCTGCAAAGAACAGAATGTGGTATAGTTAACCGACATCTTTCAATCTTAAGCAAGACACACGGGTTTTTAGCATCGTGGGCCCATATTCTTAGCTTTACAGTACAAGGTAATTCAGCAGCTGCAGTAGCAGTAATCGATGCAGATATTTGAGACTGTATCCTACTAATCATGGGAATCGGGTCGCCCGATTCATTCGTCTCATTAGTCGGGACCCGATTTGTACCATATTCGGGCTCGTTACCAACTAAATATCTATTTGGGCCACCAGCTTGATTATGACCCATTAACCATCCTTGCATAGATGGTACTTCCCAACGTACACGGTCTCTTGATAGGTCTTGACCCAGCTGACCGAACTGCCCGGATGTTGGATCGGCCAGGTTTTCGGTCACGGATATATCCATGTCGGAAGCTGTATTTTGATTGATGGGACCCGCCTTGGTCAAAGGGTATGAGATTCGGGTCAACGGGGGTTGAATCGGGTATGGTGATTGGTCAAAGGGGTAAGGGCATTAATGGTAATTCAGGTGCTAAAGTTAACCGGTCAATTCGATGCATGTTGCCCATATACACAGCTGGCGGGGGGTGATTATGTAAATAATCCATAGATGTTGCAGGTGCCATTGTAGAATCTGAAGAATCAAGATCATTCGCCTGCAAAAAAAAATTAAAATATTAGATTATTTGAATAATAATTATTTTTTGAGTAAAATGATTTTAGAAGGTTTCCTCCAAAATATTTGTCCATCTTACTAATTAGATTTGTCCCTAAAAAACTTCCAAATTAATTTACAAAGTTTCTTCCCATTATACCCTTTATTACACACTATCATAAAAGTGAATTAATTATACATCTCTACAAATGTGTTTTATTTTAAAAGGGTAAAAACGTCATTTAACCATTTAATCCAAATCGCAAGCCAAAAAAATAATAAAATAATAAAAAACAAAACCTCGGCGGTTAATAAGAGTGGAGCAGAATGTGGATGAAAATGCACAACACGGAGAGAACGTCTTGTTCTTAATATAATTGCAGGTGAAGAAGTTTATCCTTTGTTGTTGTACCGCCATAAATATAGCTGAAATTGAAAAAAAAAATACAATTAATATAGCATAAAATAACTAACTTTACAAAAACTTAACTATGGTTAAGTTAGTTATTATTAACACCTTATGTCCTGCAGCAACCGCAAGCAGTTCCCCTTCAGAATGAAATGCAAGTTCCCCTTCAGAATGAAATGCAATTGAAGCAATAGGCCGATCTGTCATAAACACAAATATGCAGACATAAAATAATCAGAATTTGAAAGTCAATTAAAAATATTAGATTATTATTAAAAATATTATATTTGGTACACTATTGTTTACAATTAAAAGAAAAGGTAAAGAATGTTTAGTTAATTACAAAAATCACGGGATCCTATGCATTCTGATGTAATTGCATTCCATAAACGACTTCATGATCCAAACTTCCACTCGCAAGTATATCTGAACGCAACGGTGTAATCATACCTGTAAATTCAAATAAAACAAATTATATAGTTAATTAAGTCACATATTAAAAAAAAGAACAGCCTATCAGGAAATAACGGTAAGAGGATTAATTATTTAAAATATTTAATTATCTTACCACCTAAGGTATTCTTCGATGTCCACTCAAAACCTTTAAACATTTCCCAGTTTGACAATCAATTATTTTCACAGTATGATCACCACTGTCAACCAAAAAATATAATTAAATAATTTCTAGCAGCAAAAGAAACCTATTAAAAATATTAATAAATAATAAAATAAACAACATACTGAGTAGAAGCAAGAATTTTCCCATCTGGA